>JAGSMX010000003.1:7327500-8548750 GCA_029286785.1 Meandrusa payeni | reverse complement strand
AAACAAGATCTTTCTTACAAAAATTGCGCGGACGTAAGAGTATAAAATATACACACACACAGTTATTATACGGTTGCTTGGTAACGGTTAAACAATTAATGATACATAATTACTGACAGATTCACTGAATAAGGTACGAGCTGCGTAATTGTGTGATTTCAATGTTCCCCATTTTGACTATTCGACTATAGGGCGTATATAGTATTGATTTGACTTACTTCAAAAACAATTCATTCGTTATACATAGAATTGCACATCTAGCCGTATGTTGCGATACTTACTGGCCTTATTTTATTTGAGCTTAAAACGCAATAAAGATTCGGTACACTGCTGCGACCACAACACGTGGGCTGCGGACAATAAACGAATCCTAACATGTCCGGACATTGTCCGTGGTGCCTTTATTGCTACATATTTTACAGATACGCGTGGTAACATCGCCGTACGATGGCACGTTTACGATATATAGTAATAACATTTGAGTTTTTGTTGTAAATCGATAGTGGAATTGTAAAAACCTTTTTCCCTCTTGTATTTTATTTTTAAATTGCATTTTATTTTTTAAATATTAAGAACACACAAAAGCATACATTATAATCTCACACGATTTTAAAACCGAGGCGTCTGAAAAGTTAAAATAAAAAAATGCTGGGGATGCAAAGCTGCTAGCATCCGGCATGGGATGGTTTCAGCACACTTCATTAGAAAAGGATGGCTGCACAGTTTAAAACGATCTTTAATGAGAGTTCTCATTAGATTTTCTATTCAAAGTATGGAGACTTCGAACAATGGCACTGTACTATACAAATAAAAATAATTCGACGGAGTGTAATTGATTTTTTATACTTTCTAATCAAGTGCTTGACTACGGTCCCATCTAATGCTAAGTGGAAATGCGAAATAGAAGCGTCAATAGCCTAATGGTTTAGGGTACGGCCTGCGAATCGTAAGGTCGTGGGTTCGAATCCACCATTCGACTTTTGCCGTGAACCATGTCCTAGCACAAGCTTAAGCTTAGTTGGAATGGTTAACAAGATTGTTAGTAATATTTCTGAAAAAATATATAAATATTGCTAGCTTTCTTTTTAAAAAAAAAATGCAGTCCTGGATGTCTTGAAAATGCAATGTGGGTACTAATTTTAACTAATGTGTAATTGTTATGGAAAAATTGTGTGTCATTACACACCTTATGATAAAGCATGAAATCTATTCCACTTAGTTCGAAGACTACTACTGCCAGAAAGGTGTCTCTGAATAATTATGTTAATGTCGCTTATTAAAGTTTACGTTAACAAATTTTAAAGTAAATCACTGCTTTCTTAAAGTTACAAAAAACTCTTCATCAAATAGGTCTGCAATTCCTTTAATCCAGAAACAGCGGTAATCCTTTATAATCAGATTAGCCGAATGCTCGTTCGCCACTTTAAACAAATTTCACATAACCTAATTGATATTTTTACTTGAATTTTTACCAAGTGTTTTTCTACAAAACACTTATAAGATAACACGGTTTAAGCGATATTTAAGTATATAATGATACTAATAATAATAAAGGAGTGACAATGATTTTAATTAGTGCAGGGACTTCGATGAAATGCATCCGTTGTTCGTAACATTGCAAGTTCGTTTCATGAGCCAATAAAACTTCAAGTTTATCTCCGGGGCATCAAGACTAACACCTCCACCCGACGCACGGCCTAATAAAAGACACCTCAATAAGATGTGAAAATAATGTGTGATATTATCTCGTGGAAGCGACTCTGCAGGGATTACACTGAGTCGTGCGCGTTTCATTAACCGCCAATTCGGTTAATGATCGTCGAACTTTTTCGCTTAAATAAACATTAAGGGAACGAACATCGCGAACGACGAGCCTTTTACCGGAATTACGCGGAAGCTAAGTGCTCGCTTTAATGTGGTAAGGACAAAATAACGATGCATACATTACAAGAATACTGTCGTATCTCTAACACAAATTACACTGCGGTTTATTTTCTACTAAGTAGACAAAAGTGCATTGTGCATCACGTTTTAAGACTAACTTGAAATATCTCCGCAGCAATAACAGAATTCTTCAGTTCTAACTGAAGGCACAAAAAACATGCTCTCACGGTCGTTTTACCCTTAGAGGGTTAATGAAAAAAAAACTACTCAACGAGTCGCTCGAAACCATTTTTCACCAGAGCTTATTTTAACATACAAATACATAGTGAACTCAAAGGTGTAGGCAGAGATCACGCACTACGGTCTTAGCGATTAATCATCTTTATATTCCATTATTTTATAAATTTTTACATTTTTTATCTACAACGTTAGGAACGTAGTATGTAATATACAAAAATCGAAGCATGTATCAATTTACCATTCGGATAAAAAGGCTGGACCTATTTTGTTGAAATTTTTAGGCAATTATCAGATTCCGCTCAGAGGCCTAAATACCTAAAGGTATTTTACATTGCTAGCAATCAAGTTGAAAAAAAAGAAAAAATAGTGTAAATTTAAATCATGGAAACATACACAATACAGAAAATACGCCATAACAAGAATTAGAACTGTCATTACATGAGATCAAAACTTTCGCACTTAAAAGTAACTGACCACATATCTGTAGTCGAATTCACTCGAAGCAAAAGTTAACATGAGCGAAATTTGTCCCATGGCGTGCGGTTTAAGGGATGTCCACTATAAGTTGAACATTTCAAAACTAACTTTTGACTCTAAATCTGTTTTACTCGTGAGATTGTATTTTTTGTTTATTTTATAATAAGATTAATTTAAACAATTGTTAGAGACTAAGTAGAACTATGATAATAATCAACTTTTTGAGATTAGGAATATCGAAATACCAATACCATCTTTCCCCAGTACGAGGTTATCGTTACATCCTGGTACACCTGTGTACAATTACCTGAGTACAATTTGTTTTATCTTACCTCTATATATTTAATAAAATTATATAAAAATTGGGCACTTATGTTATCTTAATGTTAGCGGAGTAGAAAGACAGTGCAATCGTTATCCGATTTTTTACTAACTTATTATTCTATATCGGACAGTGTACATAGCAATTTCTGAAAGACCTCCAGCCATAAGACATAACCAATAACCAAATTTAACATTAATGTAGCATACGAATGGTTCACCAAAAATATACTTGGAAAGTCCAAACATATTTTTGGTCTATGGAACTGTTTCCATCTATAAGTATTGCTCGGACTTACATGAACATGAATTTATACAAGTACAAGGCAATCCCACATGACAAGAAATCATTTAACTGTGTCCCCTGGTTGGACTGGCTAAAATTGGGAAGTTAGATGTAGTTCCCAATTTTCGATATCCGTTAATTCCTAAATTACTTATCACGAAAACTTTTATTGCGCAAATCAGAAGCTGTAGCACTATTTAGATTAGCTATATATATCATTCAGCCATCTACTAACAGTATGCTTGCCTTCTTTAATTAAAAACATGCATTTAAGACCTCATCGACACCGACGAAACGGGTTCTTCATAAAACTCGCAATTTAAGTGACCGCGAGTCACTTTTTCCTTTTCTTATCAGATGTGCGTTCCGGCAAACATCCAGTGTAATTACGCCGAGCGCGCGTTAAATGCGCCGCCGACCAGTAGGCGGTAATTTATTCAACTGTAACGGAATGAAACTTAGTGATACAGTTGGAATTGCTCGTACACATATTAAAAGAGCAAAGTTCCCAGACGAATCATACACGCAGACAATTAAAGTTGTATAATAATATCCCAGTAAATGTGAAGCTACATCTTAGCTATTGCTTTCGACAAATATCAAGTGGTAAGAGCCGTGCTTACTCGGTACGGGCATGTTAGCAACCTGAGTCCGATCGGTGCCGCCACCAATGAGTTTGTATGTTGCAATATTAAGCGCGCAGCGGCCGCGGTGAAAATTATAACAATGCAACGGGGCATCTTCGACGCGTGAACCAGTGCATTCTCCAGCACCGCCCTCAAAACTGAGGCATTAAAATAAAAAAAAAACAAATCTAGTAACTGTAGAGGTAGCACCCTTATTAAAAAAAAACCAAAGCAACCAATTCAAGAATATTATAAAAGATCTCGGAGGTAAATCTATGGTTGCGATTCATTAAAAGAAAAAAAAATGAGTAATGATTTACCACGCGCTCGGCGGTGAAGGAATACATCTTGAGGAAAGCTAGATGTCTTAGAGAGTTTTCTATTATATATAGTAGTATATATATATACTATGTGAACATATATGTGTTACAGAGAAGGCCTGTGCGAAACAGTGCGACATATACATTTATATATATATAGGCTATCTATATATACATATATGCTTATAAGATGGTATAAGATAAACAAAGGGTACGATGAAAAAATGCAGAGCCCGCAAATCCGTAATCGCTACTACGCCGTACACAAACATTTTTGTACAGGCTTTGCTAGGTGCGTACTTATTATTAAAAAGAAATTATTTTCTTTAAATTCCCAGAAAAATAGGTGACGTTAATTGATACTACTACTAACGATGCATACATTACAAGAATACTGTCGTATCTCTAACACAAATTACACTGCGGTTTATTTTCTACTAAGTAGACAAAAGTGCATTGTGCATCACGTTTTAAGACTAACTTGAAATATCTCCGCAGCAATAACAGAATTCTTCAGTTCTAACTGAAGGCACAAAAAACATGCTCTCACGGTCGTTTTACCCTTAGAGGGTTAATGAAAAAAAAACTACTCAACGAGTCGCTCGAAACCACTTTTCACCAGAGCTTATTTTAACAAACAAATACATAGCCCGTGAACTCAAAGGTGTAGGCAGAGATCACGCACTACGGTCTTAGCGATTAATCATCTTTATATTCCATTATTTTATAAATTTTTACATTTTTTATCTACAACGTTAGGAACGTAGTATGTAATATCCAAAAATCGAAGCATGTATCAATTTTCCATTCGGAAAAAAGGCTGGACCTATTTTGTTGAAATTTTTAGGCAATTATCACATTCCGCTCAGAGGCCTAAATACCTAAAGGTATTTTACATTGCTAGCAATCAAGTTGAAAAAAAGAAAAATAGTTTAAATTTAAATCATGGAAACATACACAATACAGAAAATACGCCATAACAAGAATTAGAACTGTCATTACATGAGATCAAAACTTTCGCACTTAAAAGTAACTGACCACATATCTGTAGTCGAATTCACTCGAAGCAAAAGTTAACATGAGCGAAATTTGTCCCATGGCGTGCGGTTTAAGGGATGTCCACTATAAGTTGAACATTTCAAAACTAACTTTTGACTCTAAATCTATTTTACTCGTGCTTTAGTAAGATTGTATTTTTTTGTTTATTTTATAATAAGATTAATTTAAACAATTGTTAGAGACTAAGTAGAACTATGAAAATAACCAACTTTTTGAGATTTGGAATATCGAAATACCAATACCATCTTTCCCCAGTACGAGGTTATCGTTACATCCTGGTACACCTGTGTACAATTACCTGAGTACAATTTGTTTATATCTTACCTCTATATATTTAATAACATTATATAAAAATGGGCACTTATGTTATCTAAATGTTAGGGAGTAGAAAGACAATACAATCGTTATCCGATTTTTACTTACTTATTATTCTATATCGGTATACAGTGTACTGAAGGCCTGTGCGCAACAGTGCGACATATACATTTATATATATATATATATATAGGCTATCTATATATACATATATGCTTATAAGATGGTATAAGATAAACAAAGGGTACGATGAAAAAATGCAGAGCCCGCAAATCCGTAACCAATACTACGCCGTACACAAACATTTTTGTACAGAGGCTTTGCTAGGTGCGTACTTATTATTAAAAAGGAATTATTTTCTTTAAATTCCCAGAAAAATAGGTGACGTTAATTGATACTACAGTTGCATCAACAAGATGGCGCAGATGGAATCTGCAATTATTACGAAAGACGAACGTGACATTAAATGGATTAGGTAAATCGAGCGAGACGACTAGACCCCAAATACAAGAGAGAATGAGCATGACTTCGAATTAATCTTAGGAAAGGATTTTGGACAAAAAG
The DNA here is from genome assembly GCA_029286785.1 of Meandrusa payeni. Taxonomy (NCBI): domain Eukaryota; kingdom Metazoa; phylum Arthropoda; class Insecta; order Lepidoptera; family Papilionidae; genus Meandrusa; species Meandrusa payeni. The sequence continues at coordinate 8,542,658 of JAGSMX010000003.1, read as the reverse complement.
ACCATCAGTTGTCACTAAATTTTTAACTCTTTCTCCTACGTATGCTGCTTATTCTGAGTGCCGAAATGATAATTCGAATTTTAAATGATTTAACAGTTGCATTATGTTTCACAAGTCAAAGTTTGAAGTACTGTTACGAAACAGTACAAACGCTATCCTGCACGCGGCTTTTGTGAAATCCTTATATTGCCGGACCTGCCGCTTAAAAACTAACAGAGCCAGGCACGCAAATGAGGTCGGAGATAGCTACAGACTGGGAAGTTGGTGTAAGCATAAATTAAAACAAGTGTTTTCACAAAAAGTTGATAAATGGCCTTCCACAGGCTGCGCGACAAAAAAGAGGAGTGACGTCAGCCGGAGCGCTAACGTGTTTCATTTTGCGCTCACAACCGACATCTGGACGTTTTCAGCTTCAACAAACTATGAATTTAATGACTGAAATTATCCACCGCGCCGCTGAACTCTTGTTTACAAACGCTTATATATTTTAAATTTCACGATGATTATTAATTTTTTTCTTAATAACCAATAACCATTTGGGGTCCTGTAATCCTGTTGCTAAGATTATGCAATACAATTTTTTTTATTTCTCTGCCTTTATGAATTTTTCGCCTTCGTTCTTTGTTATGGTTACCTTACGCTATGGATCCGTTGATCCGATGAATCCTTGAGTACCCGTCCTATATAGTAGAAACGTCAGTTACTTAAATTAATTTAGACTACTAAGATTTTTTTCGTTAAAACTAAGGCGTAAATACCGAAAATTATTTGAATTAAATGTTTAATTAAAGTCATTCGTATGGTAAATAGAGGCGAGCAAATATGGCCTCTGTGAGCGGAACAACTTTCTAGTTATATTTTATAATGTCCAAGGTGGATTATCTAAACTAAACCGGCGCTAGTGGAATTGGGACGAGAGCCCGCAATTCACGGTGCACTGATCGCTCTAACGCCCGGCTGAACGCTAACCCTCCACAATCCCCATTCTTATTTTGCTTTAAGCAGAAACTCATTTGTTAATTTAAACATATAAAACTATAAACCCGAGCCGTGATAGTTCAGTGTCGCAGCGGATGCGTCAACTCGGGTTGCTATGCAAACACAACCCGAGTTCGATCCATTGTGCAGGCACCAATAAATTTGCTGTTGCAATTTTAAGTTCTGATTTACCACGCTCGGCGGTGAAGGAAAACATCATGATGAAACAATGATAATTAATAAATAATAATTTAACTCGTATAATATGCAAATCTAAAGGGTGGATACGAGCGCAAATCGCCAAGGCATTTCCACAAATATATAGAATTAAAAAAATCACCAATAGAAAAGTCACGTAGTACATAAGTTCTTTAATATATAAACTTCGGAATGAAATTGGAAGTGCACCAACCAAAAACGGTGTTTACCATTTTCAGAAAAGTATCTACGTATATTTTTCTATGTATAATTTTGCCGACATCCACTACTAATATTATTTATAGAAAGGGGCGATCATCTATGCAGCACACGCGCACGCAGGGGCAGTTGAGTTGCCAACCTAATTCATTTGAGAATAACACCAAAGACAGAGCTTCTACGTTATCGTGCGAGGCAAGAAAAGAACCGTAAAATCAATGAGTTGCTTCATGTGAACCATCAAGATAAACTTACATAGAAAAACTAAAATACAAGAATGAAATAATGTTGATATTTTTCACATATCAACTATAAATCAAATATATTATATTAAATACTGAATATCGATATTTATTATTTAATTAAATAAGAACAAACCAAAAGAAAGAAGTAGTACAGAAGAAGATTATTAAATGTTGACCACGGAATCCTTCTTACCGCTTGTAAAAAACTAAACAGATCACTCAAAGGGGGCTATAAATGTAATTTAAATTGAAATCACACGTCCTAAGGGGAAGAATATATGCCGTATTCAAGTCACTCACGGTATGTAAGGTCGTAGCAGCGTTTATAAAACCGCAATACGCTACTATTAGAGACGACGCAGTCCAGGGCCGGAATGTAAAGCCCTCTGAAATGCGCAATAAAGCGACACATGCACCGCCGCACACGAACCTCGCTCGCACCGCGCCAAGTCACTACGGGGCTGTGCACACAGCCCGCGAAATGATCGCGCAAAGCTAGCGGAATATAAAATAAGTGGCTAGTTAATTTCCCTGGCTTAGTACCGGTACCATTAATGTTTTGTTACGGCCTTGAAAATAATATATATTGGGAGTAGATGGAAAATAACATTTTTAACGTTTCATTTTTCAAAATACATTCTTAGTTATTAAAATAAGTACTAAGTTTTTTCAGTTGCATAGTTTTAGAGATTGATGTTGTTGATTGATTGAGGCATGTTGAGGCGATGCATAGTACTTCACATAAATATATACATAGAACTATAACTAACTAACAGTCCATGAATGTAGGTGTCAGATCGAAAGCCTTCCGATTTACACCACAACTACTCGACTACCGCAATGAGAAGATGTAAGTGAGAAAAGTTTATAGGTTTCTCTTTAATTTCTGTCGCTTATTAACGAATAATAACATCTTTATCTTGCACCATCCACAAAATGCATATGCCCGGACACAACCAATGGTCCACGTGGAAACGAGCTAAGTCGAAAGTCTGTACAACAACTCACACTTGCTTAGATAATATTTAAAAAAAAAATTACGAATAGATAACCATTCAAATGTATCAATTTTAAGTAGTTCCTTAATTATGATAACTTCGAAATGTAAATGAATGTTTAATAACAAAAAAATATTATTTATCAAAATTAAGGATTTATGTATTATGTGCATTTTTTCTAAATTAAATTCGCTGTTTCAAATATTTAATACGTAATACAAAATATAATTTCTAATTCTATATAAGTGTTATGTTTGAAATTTTACATTTTACCATTAGCATGTGTATATGTGATGCAATAATGGAACCGGCACTCGTTTAGCGGGTTAGATCGCAGCCTGTGTGCAAAGGCTTAAGTCGCCACATTTCTAGAAACTTGCATATTAAATTCTATATTTCAAACTGGCAAATGTACGGTCCGCACTTAAGACTGCTTTAATTACTGTACAAAGTTTGACGACAATAAGAGTCCCGGGTACATATTTCGGGAAGCGGATTAGTTAAGCGTTCAATTTCCCGTATACGCGCAACCCTCGAACTATCCCTATACGGAAAGTTGAGTAATCCACAAACGCTCCCTTTAATTGGTTTACCACAGTCCTCTATTAACGAAATAAGATGGGAAATCAGAGTATTAGCATAACAGTGAATTCAATTAGGGTTCACAAAGCGCATTACAACTTTAACAATGGAATGAAAGTTGAAGCGGAGGCCCCATGAGCTAGCGGGAAAATTTTAATTTTAATAAATTTAGTTAAACCATTATTTAACAATTTAAAATAACTCTATCAAAGTAAATATATGTATATCCTATACGTTAAATAATATATGATACATAATTCTATGTAATACTTAATACATAATATTCATAGAACAGTGTCTGACAGATGCAAAATTTGTTTAAATATTTAAATTTGTTTTCGAATCTGGCTGTGACGTGATTCTTCCTTTAGCTCGAATTGCATCCAAGCTCCGCATCGTGTAGCGTGTGAAAGGACATATATAATGAAATATAAGGAAGGAAAAGAAAATTAAGAACTGTGTTAAAACAAATGCATAAATCACTACGATACATCCTTCATAAATTACAAAGTGCTTCGCCACAATACTATCTGGTGGTAGATAGAGACACAGTCATGTGATAAAGGAGTCCACCAAAGTATCTCTGGCTAATTAGTTGGTACATATTACCACATATAATTGATATACTACCGTATAAATGCATGTATATGTATATAAGCCTCTATACGCATAGATGCGTCTATACGATATGGTTGTTGACGAAAAATGATAGGAAAAATAAATACTAATAATATATAGGAAGCAAGCGCGACCGCCAAAAAATTGATTCCGACTAACTAATTATAATAACTCATATATATATATATATATATACTCGTATATGGGTATGTTCCATATAAGCTCCGAAACGGCTGGACCGATTTCAATGAAACTTTCAGGGAAGTTCAGATTTACCTGGCGAGTAATCCTGTTAGTTTGGTGACGATCGAGCACTCCTCTTTTTGAACTGTCAAACACAGCTTTTATATACTACGATGATATTCTATTGTTTTATAACCCAAATTTGTATTGCTACATGCATTGTGTATATTTATGTCATTATGAATCATATTGAAGTACAATGGAGTATATTGAAGTGTAATAAATCCCTAAATTATAAAAATGATATTGTATTTACTGATATGTACATGGGTGTACGTAATGATCTCAGCTCGAGACTAGAAGAGAATGAATACGGAGAGAAATGAATAATTTAATATACTGTGAGTTAAATTAAATATTTAATAATATCAGTTTAATGCTTAAATAAAATAAAGCAAAATCTAGCCTTAGGGCTAGGTACGCTAGTTATAAATAAACTCAAACATCCTGTTACTACTAATGGGGTAGAGATGGCTTAGGACTTTTTACTATTTCCATTATACTTTTTGACCATATTTAACAGAGGGCAAGCTTCAGCTAATGATTTTTCGTACGTTGTTAGAATTCGAACACTCGACTGTGATGTGGTACAACAATGGCTTAAACGTAATACTATGGCTGCTTAAACTTAAAACATTTTGTAATGGACCCCTACAATTTCCTATTTTTTTTTTATTATCAGCTGTGCTTGCATAAATGTTTATCACACTGATAAAGACTAAAATACAGACGCAATGTAAATTTATACAGACACACCAAAGTACAGACTATGGCAGTCACTGGCACTCATTCTACACCATTGCAAAGTCGTAACCGTGATCTATAGAGGCAATAAAGCAAGTCAGATTACGTCAAGTAATTCACTATAGTTGGCTGGCTCCAACACTTGGTATTTACTCGGCTCGCAAAAAGAGAATAGAGGACTAATGCTTGTCCGACGAGCTAATACAAAACTACTAATACTTTAAACCTAACATATCTCGACTCGAGATAAATGTGGTAGCTAGTTGAGTTATAGAGCGAGAAAAGTATACATAAAGTGACGTAACGACTTCCACACTTCCTACATCCTAATATTGGGCACAGGCCTCTGTAAATAGAGTATATATATAAGGACAGACTACGGATTAACGGACACATATCCTATAATTTTCTCTTAACTTCAGGTTTCCTCACGATATTTTCCTTCACGGCCAATCACGTGATAAATCGACACTTAAAATTCCAACAATCAAGTTCACTATGCCGCAGGCACTGGGTACTGTGGAACGAACTCGGGTTGCATAGCTGTAATACAACTACTACTGCTCACAATTACATAGGTTGTAATGGCTGACGATAAGGACTACGCTAATAAAGATATAATATGGATAGGGACATTAACGCGATTTCTGTAATCGCGTAATTGGACCGCATAGACATGAGAAGTGCCAAGCCCTTACAACATGCGTAAAATGAAAGTATATTATACTTTTACGTTACGTCAGGAGGATGAGAAGCCGACGCCCTAACTCCTTTTAAAACGGTAGACGATAGATTGTAAATCCTTTAGCAGTAAAATAGTCAACTACGGGACGTTTAATAATGTCAGTTTAATGCTTAAATAAAATAAAGCAAAATCTAGCCTTAGGGCTAGGTACGCTAGGAATAAATAAACTCAAACATCCTGTTAATACCAATGAGGTAGAGATGGCTTAGGACTTTTTACTATTTCCATTATACTTTTTGACCATATTTAACAGAGAGCAAGCTTCAGCTAATGATATTTTGTACGTTGTTACAATTCGAACACTCGACTGTGACGTGGTACAACAATGGCTTAGTAATACTATGCCTGCTTAAACTTAAAACATTTTATAATGGACCCCTACAATTTCCTTTTTTTTTATTATGAGTTGTGCTTGCATAAATGTTTATCACACTGGTAAAGACTATAATACAGACGCAAAGTAAATTTATACGGACACACCAAAGTACAGACTATGGCAGTCACTGGCACTCATTCTACACCATTGCAAAGTCGTAACCGTGATCTATAGAGGCAATAAAGCAAGTCAGATTACGTCAAGTAATTCACTATAGTTGGCTGGCTCCAACACTTGGTATTTACTCGGCTCGCAAAACGAGAATAGAGGACTAATGCTTGTCCAACGAGCTAATACAAAACTACTAATACTTTAAACCTAACATATCTCGTCTCGAGATAAATGTGGTAGCTAGTCGAGTTATAGAGCGAGAAAAGTATACATAAAGTGACGTAACGACTTCCACACTTCCTACATCCTAATATTGGGCACACGCCTATGTAAATAGAGTATAGGACAGACTACGGATTAACGGACACATATCCTATAATTTTCTCTTAACTTCAGGTTTCCTCACGATATTTTCCTTCACGGCCAATCACGTGATAAATCGGCACTTAAAATTCCAACAATCAAGTTCACTATGCCGCCGGCACTGGGTACTGTGGAACGAAGTCGGGTTGCATAGCTGTAATACAACTACTACTGCTCACAATTACATAGGTTGTAGTGGCTGACGATACGGACTACGCTAATAAAGATATAATATGGATAGGGACATTAACGCGATTTCTGTAATCGCGTAATTGGACCACATAGACATGAGAAGTGCCAAGCCCTTACAACATGCGTAAAATGAAAGTATATTATACTTTTACGTTACGTCAGGAGGATGAGAAGCCGACGCCCTAACTCCTTTAAAACGGTAGACGATAGATTGTAAATCCTTTAGCAGTAAACTAGCCAACTACGGGACGTTTAACAAGATAAGAGTTGTGTAACCGACTAAACCGCTCGTGGCCCTTTGCCATAGCGCTCAGTATAAATGCCTATGCTCTTAAAGGTTCAACAAAATGCAAATTGCACTACATCTAACACCGCAAGCATTTGGGTCGTATATCCATGACGTCATCAGCTCACGGTGAAAGCTGCGACGTGAACAATACACGTCGCTTGCGCAACTGAAGTGATCGCAGAACAATGGCGGTTTAATAGAGCCATTCGTCGAATCATTGCTTATTCATCCACGCCCCTGACGCCTCCACAGACGATGCAGTCGCAATTGATGTCCTAGTCATACCTCCAACTGTCGATCTACTTAACAGCATTGATCTAATTATACCAGCAGTATCGTAAAGTTAAAATGGAAGCATGTAAAACCAATAAACGACTACTTACGAATGTTATAAGGCCCTTTTGAGAAAAAGGCATCATACTCGTGGATACAATATGTATGCGAGGTGTTTAGTGTATGTCGGAATAGACGGATAAAAAAATCTAAGCGGTTAATGAGGGTAGATTAATAATTACTAACATAACCGCATGTTGAATAGAGTGTGGGTATATCGATATTTACAACTCATGGTTATTATTCAAAATAGATCCATGACGATTAGGGAATTTGTCCCTCCTCTTTTATCCGGGCTTGGGACCGGCATCGCAATTGCTCTGGCATTTAAGGCGACATAAAAGAACAAGTGGTTGACGTTAGCATTCACCATAAAGTCAATACAACAACCCTAGCTCGGTTTTGTTTTTTTGGGTTTCGTTTTCGAAATTTTCTAATACACGCAGGTTTACTTCACCGCCGAGGACTTCGTAAGTCGAATCAAAATGTACGCATATTATGTTTTTATAAAAGCTCGAAACAAAGCTTTTCCTGTATCATAAAATACGTTAGCAGTAAATGTCGTTCAAAACGTACGGATACGCATAAAATTTCTTGTGATATTCAAGTATGCCATCCCTGTGAGGACTCCCATGGGTGATGTTTGGAATACGGCTTCCCTTACGCAAGAATGAAATTTCTCTTGAGATTTCGTACCATCATGAAACACATGATTACGATCAGCGCTTTAAGCGTCCCAATGCACTATCACTATCGGGCGTGATGTCGTAATATATTACAAGCGTGTCGCCCCGGCTTTACTCGAGTAGCACACAGTATGTAGTGGAATTATTACAAATATATAGTAAAAAGATTTTAATATGACAGGAATAGTGGAAATATTCCATTCCCGATACTTTTAGTGCAGCCTATGTATGTAGATATATAGATAGATAAATGACAAATGACGACAAGCTCAGCTATATCAAATTCATTAAAACCTTACGCGACGCACGGCGTTATCCAAAACTTGTTGCCTCCACTGTCGCCTATAAAACTATCGTTTGGTACACCACGCCACCTCGGGAACTTGTTCCTAACGTCATTTGTTGTAGGTAAATAGCAACATTACTTATAAGCCGTGATTAACGCAGTTTTTAGCTGCATTCATGATATGTGAATACATCGGGTGGGACCCAATGACTTATAGGCAGATGTTATTTTTATCGGAATGTAAAGTCGTACCTTATTCATCTTGCCAACAATACATTAATCACATATTTTTATGGCTAGCCGGAGATATCAGGCCTATAAGAAGTTTTACACTGCATTGGCACCTTCATCTGAGCTTTAAAGAAATTTAGAACATTACAGATGTAATGTATGTGAAAAAATATGCCTATATTGCACGCGTATATATATAGGACCTGGATCACCCACTTTTGCTCGGTATTTTTTTTATAAATCAATTTTTTGGTAATTAAATGTATATACGAATTACATAATGATAAAATATGAATAATATTTTTCGATTTTACCGACATAATAATAAAAAAATGCTACCGTTAATCTTGCAAACGTAGTTCAAAAAAGTTAAATTACCTCCAGATTGTATGGCTCATCTACCTCTAGCCTTAACCGAGTGACTGCATTTTAAATCCATTACAGTTGTGTTATAGGTATATGTCGTCAGCCTTTTTTTTTGTTAACGGGGAGGAAATCTTCAAAAAGATACCCCGCCTTCTGGGGGAAAGGCGGCGGTTATGTGGGGTTTTTACCCACTAAAACCTCCCCGGTGGCCCTTTGCTCGGTGCATGACGAGGGGCTCCGGGATGTCCAGTGGAACGCACCGGAGCCCCTCTGCACTGTGCTCAACGAGAGCACGTCCCAGGGGGGGAGGTTACTCTCTCCCCCCCTGTGCCCTCATAGTGCAAGGCTACACGAGCCAGCCGATGTCGCCTTCTTCCCGGGTCCACCTTAGCGGACGACAAAGGCCCCCACCCTTGTCGCCCAGTGAACCCGAGACCCCTTTTAGTCGCCTTATACGACAGGCAAGGGATACCGTAGTCTTATTCTTGAGAGCCCAGAACTACAGGGCTGATATGTATGTATATGTCGTCAGCCTTACATTATGCATGATACAAAGAGTAAGCGAACGGGGAGTGTGACAAGAAAGAGTGATGTGTGAAATGACGCAAGCAAGACTAACTTGAAAACAAACTTCAAATCCTCTCTATAACAATAATGTCCGTTTAAGAATACGTTCTGGCGCAGGGATTTCCAAACAATTCAAACAAGAGATCTCTTTTTCTAAAATAGACTTATGAAACCATATTACTTTTTTTCTATTAATACAAAATACTCACCAAGTTAAAAAAAAAAGTGCACGCTTATTGACTTGTCTGACTCAAAAGTGCAACAATATATACTTTTATACTTTGAAACGTTTTTTTCTAAATCTATTGGTAATTCTTATTACAAATTTGCAGTTGCTTAAAAATTTCCAATAACAACTTGTGTTAATATACAGAGCTCAATTTTTTCCCACAATGAGTTTTCACTTATGCCGATCCTGGGAATCCGATTTCGAACGGGGTCCAAATAGGTATAATGTCGACCACTTTAGGAGACCCTGGTCTAGCTGGTAGGGTTTTGTATACGTAATACACTATATTACTTTACCACATTCTCAACTTTATGAGAAACTGAATTAGTTCAAAAGTAATTTGAATCAAAAATAAACGAAATAAACGAGTCCTGTTTTCCATAAAATAATATACCCTGGCGAATATAATAATGCCGTGACAAGTCACGATAGCGGCAGTACCACGGGACGGTTAACAATCGTTCAATTTGTAGAGGCAGCGGCCGCGAGCATCCACAATGGCCATGCACGCGACGATTCCGACTCGACATTCTCATGAGCTGGATAACGCACAACAATCAAGATGTCATTTTTCAACTACCCACGCCGCGGACACCGGAGCGAGCGAACAACGAGAATTATGGCCGACAACGAACGCACCGTCCGACGCACAAAGGAGGCGTCTCGAGGATGTCGCGATACATATCTTCCAAGCTGAATAACAACCGCAACAGTTTCCATTTCTTTCCTTTTTTAAAAGCCCTGTGCGTAATCGGCAAACCTATAACTTTGTTGCATTGAACACAAAAATATTCGCAATGCCTTTATATGAATCTATATAGATAAAAGAGAAAGTGTGTGGGTATGTTCCATATAGGCTCCGAAACAGCTGGACCGATTTCAATGAAACTTTCAGGGAATCTTCAGGTGGACCTGGCGAGTAATCTTATTTTGGTGACGATCGGATTACTACTCTTTTTGAACTGTCAAATACAGCTTTTATTCACTATGTAATACTACTACTACGGGTATGATATTTTATTTACTGATATGTATATGAGTGTAGGTAATGATCTTCACCCGCTCTAGAAGAGAATGAATACGGAGAGAAATGAATAATTTAATATATTGTGATAGTTAAATTAAATAATAATAATGTAAGTGTATGCTAGTTATAGATAAATATTTTACTTCATTCCACTAAAATATATATACAGTAAGGTACAAAAATAAATAAATAAAATTTATATGAAGAAGACGATACAAGGAGGAGAAAGAAAAATATACAAAGACGAATTTCATGCTATTTAGCGTTTTCTTTTAGCTATCCTTTGGTTATTAAGAGAAGGTTGATAGTGCCGCTAACATTGCGTTGAAGCAATCTAATATTGATAAATAAATATATATTTATATAAAGAAGACGATACAAGGAGGAGGAGGAAATATACAAAGACGAATTTCATGCTATTTAGCATTTTCTTTTAGCTATCCTTTGGTTATTAAGAAAAGGTTGATAGTGCCGCTAACATTGCGTTGAAGCAATCTAATATTGATAAATAAATATACATTTTTTGTGATTGAGAAGTGGCATGGCACTTTGGTCGCTTAGTCTGAACCTCTATTGATAGTAACTCGACACAAGAGTTCTTCCGGTGAGGAGTAAACTCGGCTTGGACGGTTACTATGTTACACGTAAGCATTCCGATCCAAGGGCAAGAGGGTTCCGTGGTTCACTGTGTGAGAAAAAAGTATTCACATAAACACGATTTAAAGACGTTAGTTGTATTATTGTTTATATTATGTCGGGGAATATTGTTACATGTTTAAGCGTCTTATTATCGCCAACGAGACAAACAAAAGTCTAAATTGACCGACGCATGTGTAAAGTAGTTAAACACAAGCTAGCGACTTTGCTGAAACGGTCATTATGACAATTCACAGAAGTCAGTGGATAATTTATCGCCCGGCAAAAGATGGGAAAACATGCAGCGAGAAATAATAGTAATTATTGACACGAACCACTAGTCGAAGCAAGGATCCAACTTCCAGTTGTAAAAGATCACAACCGGTCACTAACATGAGAATTCCACATTCATAAGGCGAGCCCTTAGGCTTCGACAGATGAGGTATTCGTAAAAAACAACGGTGTAGACGTTTATAGCAAGAAAATCGAGTTTACGTCGGTGCATACTCATTGCCCATGACATTTATTACTTTTAACAATATCTGATAATTTAAATTTTTCGTTTGCATAAGAATGAATCTTGAATCATTTAAGAGTTCAAAGCTAGATTACTCCTTAAAGATCCCTCATCGCGTGTTTAATGAATCACGCTAAACAGCCAGGTGGCCGCTATAGTTTTTTAAGAGTTGGCACAGCTTTTAGGTCACTTTTTTTTTTGTTAACGGGGAGGAAATCTTTAAAAAGATACCCCGCCCACTGGGGGGAAGGCGGCGGTTATGTGGGGTTTTACCCACTAAAACCTCCCCGGTGGCCCTTTCCTCTGTGCATGACGAGGGGCTCCGGGATCTCCAGTGGAACGCACCGGAGCCCCTCTGCACTGTGCTCAAGGAGAGCACGTCCCGGGGAGGTTACTCCTCCCCTGTGCCCTCATTAGGCAAGGCTACACGGGCCAGCCGATGTCGCCTTCTTCCCGGGTCCACTTTAGCGGACGACAAAGGCCCCCACCCTTGTCGTCCAGTGAACCCGAGGCCCCTTTTAGTTGCCTTATACGACAGGCAGGGGATACCGTAGTCTTATTCTTGAGAGCCCAGAACTACAGGGCTGGAGGTCACTTAGCCTGAACTTCTTTAAGCAGTAGCTCCGCGCCGGTGGATACTCTATTCGCGATAGCATTAACACAGAACCACGACTAAGTCGGTAAGTGTTATCGGAAAACTATCAAGATATTCAATTAGCTAACTTAAAATACAACTTTGGGAAGTGTTGACGCTGGGGGAACTCCAGCAATACTCGTAACTCTGATTCAGGGAAAAAAATTCCGTTGTTGAATTTCGAATGGATTTCAGCAAAATCTATTAACTGTTGTAAAGAGTATTCGACTTATGGTGGAAGAATTTATAACGAAATGATTGATTATTTCTACTTCAAGGTCCTGCAGTATTATAGATATAAATGCTGCTATGCTATACTAACTTAAATGTGAATAAAAAATCCTTAGTATTATAAACACGCATTATATTCCCGTAGAGAGCGCATCGTTTAACCCTAAGTAGAAGCAAATAAGAGTTCCACTGTCCTTTAATGGGACAACCAATGCAGTGGCATCTTTTGTGCGCAATACAATGGCACATCGATCGTGTAACTACACGGAAACGTTTCGTAAGTAATGATAGAAGCTTGGTTAGTAATCGAAGCTGCAGCGGTTGCGCCAAGGTGATTAGCGATTTCGACGTATTAGTGTTTAGTATGTGAATTAACGACGTTTGATATCAACACTTGCCACTGCATCGATCAGCCGGTATCGTCATCGCGGTGATTAGTCAATGATTTATGTGCGTAATTTCGTGTTGGCCTATTTGCTTGCAAATGCAATGTTATAAAGCGAACATAATCAAGCCAATTGCAAATGAAGTGCTTTGCACAACCTCTGTTTCATTACCTGAGCAAATATATTGTGTTGATAATGTATTTCTTGTTAGATTCAGACCGTCAACATTTAGGTAGTTATAACTTAATTGAATATTAAAAGCAAACAAGTAACAAATTACAGATATAATGTATATTTTTTAATTTATAGTACAACGATCGATCTCTTCCATTCAACCTTTGTATGGACAGGACATAATATCATAAATACCTTGTTATCCTTTTACATACAAGCATAACTCGGTCGCATATACCAGTTTATAATATTAAGGCGTCTCAATAAACTTTTTTATATAGGAAAAGGAGGAAACGAAACTTACGGCTCAACTCCTGGTTTCTTTATAACCGAAATTCTCATATTTATAATATGTTAAATGAATAAGTTTACTTATATTACAGCTACAGTGATGTGTACTTATACATATCATAATATAGGGTTACAACTCTTTGAATCGGTATATTTCTAAAACGGTGGCTCTTAAGACTAAAAGTTTAGTTAACGCGCAAGTTGAATGCAGAGGTCAGGAATGCAATAGCGATTATTGATGACCTTAATGAGCGTGTCGATTGTTTTAAATAATTATTACGTTATTCAGTATTAAAATCAAATAAATAACACGGAATCGCAACTTCATTACTAATGCGATAACACGGGAAGCGTAGGGGTGGAGTGCGGACAGCGGGGAAGATGTTCCCGCTCATATCACGCACCGACTACATTCAACTCGCGCACTGACTATATTTGGACATTTTTAAATATCATTATTTAATGCAGAATTTTAGTCGGAGGTAATTTTATGATAAAACTTAGTTTTGCTGAAAATCGCAAAAAATCTTTGTCACCTGTCATCATCATGATGTCAAAATCATGTCACCTTTGACTCCGAGTAATTTTTTTTCTAGTTGTCGGAACGATAAGGACATATAATTTTTAATAGTGTTTTGAACAATCCTACCAATTTTCAAATTGTGAATTTTGTAACCTTGGATGTTTAAATTGACTGGACTATAAGTCAATAGGAAAATTTAAAACGGCACAATACCTGTTAAATGGTTCCCGGTGAACTCGAAGTCGTCGTCCTGGTCCCAATGCTTGAGCGACAAGTTGCCAAGCGGCGTGGCGTTCGCGAACTCCAAGTTGGCAAAATGCCAGTCCAGTATTTGTCTGTCTCGTACTGACAGGTACACCGAGCTAGAAAAAACCCGCTGCTTGAAAATTCAAATCAACTGTATTTTTTTTTTATAATTTATAAGCAAGTGCTTGCCTACGATCCCACCTGATGTTAAGTGGAAATGCAGTCCTGGATGGTAAGGCGCACTAGCTTAGTAAATGCCTATTCACTCTACTCTTGAAAATACCCACATTATAATCGGAAGGAAAGACAGACGCGGGCAAACTATTCCAGTCCTTTGCTGTACGAAAAATGAAAGACGAAGCAAATCGCTTCGTTCGGGTTTGAGGGATGTTCACAACAAAAGGGTGAAATCCCGCAGTGCGTCTAGAAGTCCAATGGTGGAAAGGGGATGGGGGAATTAGATCATATAGTTCCTGAGCACACTCTCCAAAATGCAATCTGTAGAAAACCGAAAGGCTAGCTACCTTACGCCTGTAAGTGTAAGTAGCTAAGCCTGTAAGTAACTAACTAAAACCGATTTCTAATCAGATGTGACAGATCACAGGTTTCTTCTTAAATTGTGTATTATTGATAGGAATTTTAAAGAACGAGATTAGCTTGAGTTCGATTACGAATTTCCGCCTGCTTCCTAAGTGGTTACTTTTTTTTCAGTTTATTTGAAATAAGTTACTAGTTGATATGCATTATTGGAGAGCTATGAAAACGTTTATGTTTTAAAAAATCTGAGAGCCAATTTTCACATAGTTTTGTTCTTATTACAAGACCTTATACTTCATGTAAATCCCAAAAAAAATATTGAAATAATATCCTTTTCACCTCGCATTTTTAAATTTGGGCGGATATTTGTTGTTTTATTATTAATAATCAAACGGTGTTGAATCGATTTTATAAATCAGATTTAAGAAATCAGATTTAAATTAATGCTTTTTGTAAAAGAAAAATGGATGTTGCATTTTGACTTTGAAAAAAGCTAAAAAAACATGATAACTAAAAAAATGTTCTTTGCATAATGCATATAGGGGTTAAATGTATCGCAAATACTCACCCCTACCACCTATATTTATTTATTTATTTATTTATTCTTTATTTGCACACAATACAAAAAAAAAGGTACAAATAGGCGGACTTAATGCCAGTAGGCATTCTCTGCCAGTCTACCTTGGGGTTGTGAAGAGACAAAGTAACGGGTGCAAGCTATATGAGAAAATAATAAATAAAAGAAAACTATAATAAATGCATGCATATATAATATACATACCTACTTACAAATAAATTAAATATATAAACATAATAATTATATATAATAATAAATAGATATATACATATATATATAATTATAGATGGATAGGACAGCAAATGACACACTATTCCTTGCTTAGGTAAAGCTTCCATAGTAGATGTTTGAAAGTAGATTTAGTTGCAGCTGTACGTATATTTGTTGGCAGCGCATTCCAAAGTCTTATTGCGGTAAAGGTAAAAGATTTATGCATAAAATCAGTGTGACAGGAAGAAATATGGAGAAAATTACTATCAGTAGAACGAAGACAACGGTCGTGTGAATCACCCTGATACTGAAATTTACATTTCAAGTATTCAGGTGCAAATGGATCACGTAAAATAGAAAATAATGTACAAAGTGTTCTGAAGGATCGTCGATGAGACATTGGAAGCCACTTAAGCTGAGAGCGAAAGAAAGAAATATGGTCGTACTTGCGTATGCCAAAGATGAAGCGAATAGAATTGTTGAGTAGGCGATCCAATTTGCTGAGAAGTTCTTGAGTAAGATCAGTATAACATATAATATATGTATATGTGTCAAATTTCCAATAACCTTGTATATGTGACAGTCTGATTTGTTGTACTGTCTCCTATAATATAGAGTTTCCTAATATAAGAGACAGGAAATTATTACTTAATATGTGTCATAATAGGTGTATTTAATAATATTGTTATTTTTTTACTACTTTTAAATCCCAAGTTAAGTTTTTACAATATTATTATAAACAGTAAAATACACAAAAGGACCTTACACGATATAAAAAGCTTTTTATTTTTATAATGGGTTCCTCCCACTAAAACCACCGGCCAACCCCGGTGGCCCTTCCTGGGTACATGGTGAAGAGCTCCGGAATCTCAGCACTGTGCTCTCGGAGAGCACGTTCCGGGGGTAGGTTAATCCCTTCCCCCTGTGCCGTCGAATTGCAAGGCGACACAGGCCAGCGGATGTCGCCTTCTATCCCGGTCCACTTCCATAGCCATATTCAAACAAGCCATACGTCGTACTTTTATTTCTGACATTAACTTGAGCCAGATACGGTTTTGTATAAATGATAGGAATGATATGTACATGGATGTAGATAATGATCTTCACCCGCTCGAGAAGAGAATGAATACGGAGAAAAATGAATATATATATATATATATATATTTATATGCAGTAACTTAAACTTTAATGGTAGTAAACAACATAGCAATCACCTCGGCGGATTAGTCTCGAGCTGTGTCAGCTTATCCTCAATAGTGTTGTTCTGAGCAACGAGGGACTCGTATTCGTTGCATAACAAGGTCATTTCCCTGTTCAAACGACGTAGGTTGAACTCATGCAGGATGCCCGACTCGCCTGCCGTGCCCTTATCTCTCTCCGCTATCAAATTATCCTTCTCCGCCTTCATAGATTGCAGCAGCTCTTGGACGTCAGTCATTCTGTAACAAAACATCATCAAATGTGGTGTCATGGGACACCAGGTACGACCGAGGTTCCTCCGGATAATATAGAAGGAAAACAATTACATAAATAATTTTATGTGCATATTATTGATTTTTCTTTAAGTACATAAAAGTATTAAGGAAATTTTGAATTTCAAAAAATAACAAATAATGTAAAATAAACGAAAACAACAAAAAAATTTGTATTTTTTTCGACAAAATAAAATTACGTAGATAGTTAATATTTATTAATAATTCGTTCAAGCGCCATCTGTGATCGGAGAGTTGAACTATATGCTTCATAGTCACTATTATCTGTCGTGTATTCGACTATAGCACTTCCGTTATAGATTTATTTATCGCAGCAAAACCTCTATCCCACCCAAGCCTTTCGTAAGGAATTCGTTCCAGAAAAAATATCGTGAGTTTCCTTCCTTTTATCTAGGTAGAGAGAGACAGCATTCAAGCAAGCGATTTTTTTGTACTTAAAAAATCGAAACAACAGCAATTCATTACAATAACCTACGACCACCTAGATCGTAGGTCCACCGCTTAGCCACTAATCTTGCTATACAGGGTATTAGGAGACCGCTTTGAAAACGAAGACTGGCCATAGTACTAATGACACTTTTGATGATTGGGCGAAAAATTGATCCTGATTTTAAAAAATCATATGTTTAAAGAAAACTGCAACGAAACACAAAGTAAAAGACAGCTGATGCTCGGGTGAACGAACGCCGGGAAGCTGAGGGGCGGCACGGCGTGCTAGCGCCTGTTTTTGACTTTGTTTCATTGCTTCTCGTTTCATTTAGCAATGCTAACATAAATAACGCTAATAAAACGTTTTAAAAATATAAATATATATATATTTTAATCAGGATCGATTATTTTTCCACCCTTCATCAAAGGTATTACTAGTACTACCGTCTGTCTTCGTTTTCGGATGCGGTCTCCTAAAACCTTGTATAGGCTTTGTGAGGGAAAACAAACCTTTGACTGACTACTGTAATCCCGTATTCTGATTCAGGTAAGATCAAATAAATACTATTATTTGATCTTAGCTTTATACAATCACTACCGAAACGTAGTAAATGAGCACTCTGTAGTTACAATTTTAAAGTTTCAGTTGAATACATGCTGTTCTAAAACTTCAGACAGACGCTGCACTAAACATCTTTAATTGTTTATAATTGCAATACTCACTTATTTATATTGCCTTTTAGTTTTTCTTGCAGGGTTATAACAGCTTTCAAATGTTGTATCTGAAAATAATTGAATACAGGTAATATATTAAAACGACGAACGAGGCGTCATAAGCCTAATGGTTTAGGATACAGTCTGTACGAAGAACGTAAGGTCAGTTCAAATCCTGTAACCCAAGCTTAAGCTTAGTTGAAATTCTTAACAAAAATATTTTAAATGTTATATTTTAGTAGTGGTGGCCTGACGAACAAGCCGGGTGATGAAAAAAAATTCGGTGTATGGATGAGCTCAACACCTGTCATATATGGGACCTAATAAGCTTGTTGATAAGCGGACAGCTATTGTTGTTTGTCTACCCTTCAGAAAAGGTTTAAAGGAGCTTATTTATTGTAGAATTTAAAAGTTGGAATAAAAATGTTAAAAATTAGATGGTTGTGTACACTATAATACCAATGGCCAAGCGTCAATAGCTTAATGGCTTCGGGTACAAGTCTGCTCAAATCCACTATACGCCTAGAGAACCATCTCCTAATACACGATTATTATTTGGAATGTTTAATAAGAATGTTAGTAATGTTTGTGAAAAAGTTAGCATTCTTTTTAAAAAAATATACGAGAAATACCTGTTTATGTTTGACATTCTTCTGTTGTAACTTAATGACCCACTCGAGCGCTTGTCCGAGGGAGACGGGAGTGTCGTTGTAATAATTGAAGTCCACTTGATGTGATAGATATGATGTAGCGTCCAAAAGACGATTAAATTCTCGCTCAACCTTTAAAATGTAAGAAGAAGCTTATTAAAATGATATTTTAAAACAATTAAAGCTACATTAAAAAAACAACACTCGTTGACTACTTTGTCCTAACAGGAAACCACAGCTCGATCCACAAATATACATGTAATATGCAAATTATAAATTTTATACTGAATTCCCATTATGTGAATATTGTTTTTCTTCTACACAATGTGCTGTTCAATCCATACAACCTTTCCTATCACGCCAATTTCATATGTAAGGACCTAATATAAATAAAGATATAAATACCATTTCGTCTTTGTGTTTTGGTACTTGATTACCAGTGGCTTCATATAAAGGGCACTTTTGTTTAATTTTATGTAGTTCCATATTCATTTGCACTGATAACGTTGTTACCGGATTCCCGCCCAAACCCGTAACAACCATGGCCCCTGTAATGTATATTAAACTTGTAAATTACATCATTTAATAATATAATAATAAGATCTCACCATCTCATTCGGCTATCCACTTTTCACCAAGCTTGTCAGGTCGCATATATGACACCACCTAATTAGACCAGTTAGTGGCCCATCGTTTTTTTTGTACTTTAAAAAACGTAAAAACGGAATCATGAAATCGTAAGTCGAATCAATTAGCTACTAGACTATCACTGCTTTATTAGTTATTAATCTAATTAGGAAAGCAGTGGTAATCTAGTAGGTAAACATTCTACTTACAGTCTAACAGTGGGGGCTTTGTATTACTATCTGGCTAGTTTGAAATGATGAGCTACCGGTTTCGGTTTCATAACTACAAAAGTATATTTAAAAATAAAAATATAAACTGCCTTTAAATCACATCAAAAGTGATAAAACATTCTATGCTTCTGTGTGCAGACAACCTATCTTATTTATATATAGACATATTATGTAAGAAGGAATAAACAATATTGGAATAGTCACCTAAATCGGCTACATATGGCCCTTTTCTGTAAGTAACTATTCTGCCTCCAACTCTATCTCTTCCTTCTAAAATCACAACTTCACAGCCAAACGATTGTAGCTGACGGGCAGCAGCCAAACCTGACACCCCTGAAAACGAAAGTTCATTGTTTATTACATAAAGAGCTGTCAAGTACAAAATGGATACACATTTAAGAATCAATATGTACAAATGGGACTTATCACTTTGTTAAGTGCTTATATCTTTATAGGATACAATCTTTTATATATTAACGAAGAATTTTTATACAATGTATCAGGCACCTAAAACAAATGCCTAGAGATTAACCTATGTAATAACTTGTGCGTCTTGCAGAAAGAAATAGTCCACTAACTAATACACTCACTTTTAATCAGACAGCATATAATTGTACAAGGAATTATTTTACGAATACCGTTGTGTGTATAAAATTACAGATTACGAACTAATAAAGTTAAATTATTGTTTACAACGCCAAATTTGTCAACGTTATGATCAACAAAATTATTAATTATGAGTTATAGATACAATACATTTCAGGTAAATCACTAAGATGTCATTAAAAGTAATTATTACACATCATAACCGCTGGGTGCTATGTGTTGCTAGCTAACACATATGAAAACATATTCTTATAGTGTATAGAATATGTTTCTATTATCATTTTATTCAGTTGATGATCACTTAACCAGAGGATTATAACACTAGTTTGACAAGTGGTTGTTCTATTAGATTTACCGAAGTTTAAATTCCTTTTGTTAATTTTTTCTTCATTACAGTCCTTATCTCAAGCCCTTACTCTATGTTATTTAGTTTTTTGATTGTTCTTCATCATGTACCCTTTCACAACATATAGACAGTGTTTTGTGGGCCTTCTGTGGAATCTTATATACAAAGAAACAAATAAAATTGAATTATTCTTACCTGCTCCTATAATGATAACTTTTGGTCTCTGTTTTCCTTTAGGAGGGCCAGGTATTGGAGTAATGCGTTCATAAATGCCATAATTAATGAAACCATGTCGCTCCAAAAAAGCATGAGCTCTTGTAATTAAAGCTGAGTCACCATTATATGGAGCCTAAAAATTAATTTACATTTTATTGATGGTTAATAGGTAAAAATGTTTAATAATTTGACCAATATTGAAATATTATAAAAAGACAGGCAAAGCATGATGTGAATACTGAATATCATATTCATATTTAATAATGGAGCAACGAAATGAAAAACTTACTTCCATTTTCTGTATACAACCTTCATGAGTCAACTGTTTTTTTGGATCTTCAAACCAAAGTTTTAATATTCGGTTTCTAATCTGAACAAATGCATGGCTAGAGGGACCTTGCAGATCCGAAAAACACTCTGCTTCTAATGACGACATCTTGTCAAATGGAAGTCTAGATTGAAAAGCCGCACCTTCTAAGCTGTAACATACAATGAAATAAAATATTATTTACTACACACATTTACTTTTACATAGTATAAACCATCCAAAATTAAATGAATGATGGAAATGTTTGTTAAAGGTAAGCATTCCAATTGCATGTGGTGCAGGTCAGTTAAACTATACATTATATCGCCTAGTAGCCCTGATTAATTTTGTATGTGATATTAATACATATCAAGTGATATACATTTGCATTGTACATACTATAAATGGATAATTGTCCAGGGTATTTATAAAGAAGTGAGGCATTTTAAGAAAAATCAAGTAGCAGTAAGTACATCCCGTACTTATTATATTAATGCATGTATCTACTAGCTTTTTGTTGTCGTCATAAATATAACAAAAATAGAAGTAGAACAAAATCCAAACCTGTACATAATATAAACTAAGGAGTATACCAAAAATAACTCGTTTAATGTTTTTATAATGGCAATAATTGTTACGTTTTTAATTATGCCTGTAATGTTTATTTTTTTGTTATTTAGGTTGGCTCGGGATCGATCGAAAATTAATTTGGCATTCGTGTAAGTATTTATAGAAAAATAAATAAAAAGACAAAATCTAACAAAAATACCAACCTATTCAGCATTTCCTTGTAATTGACTTCTTCAATATCATCATTTTTAATTTCTTCAAATATAAATGATTTTTCCTCTTTCTTGGGCTCTTTCACTTCTGTTGTCCTGCTGGATGATGACTCCCGCCGAGCTCCATATAATGTAGGACTTGTTGGTGTCATTTTACATCTTTCTGGTTGATCTGATTCTGAATCTTCTTGTTTCAATTTCTCGTCCAGTTCGCGGTTTTCTACCTATGGTCGATAAACATAACCTCTAATTCAAAACAAACAAATTTGATTTTTCTTTAAATTACATGATAGAAATGGTAAATTCCCACCTTGGTTCGCTTGCGCCGACTCATTTTTGAAGTAAACAAATCAAAATAATCGAGTAATATGAGATTGGGAAAATAACAAGTACGAGATCAAAACAAACACCGGCACTGAAGATTTAATGTCACTCAAAATGTTACCCAATGTTACCAATTCTAGAAAATATATGTACCTAAGGATTAAGTTAATCTCAAAATCATCACACTTACAAAAAATCCTCCTTTTGTCATAAAATAACGTTACACCAAAAAAGTGATTGATGTGATGATGGCTTTTACCATAAGATGCAGCGTGTTTAGTAGAAGGTTTTAATATTTGATGTCGTTGATTACTTTTTTGAACCTTTTTTTCAGTTTGGTTTATAAAAAACAATTATTTATTTATTAATTTAAATAAATAATAATACTACATCTACTAAAAGACCATTATGTAATTGTTGACATGAGTTGTTGTTGCATATGGTGATGGTTCCAAATACGATTCTTAGTTATGAAGAACCGTTCTAAATGCCAAATATATTTACATAAATATGATTGGCCGGATTGCGTAACGCAATATATTTTGCTTTATCATCATTTCAGCCTTAGGACATCCACTGATGCACATACGCCTCCCCAGTAGTTTCCAAAACGCCCGGTTGTAAGCGGCTTGAATCCAGCATCAGTTCAAAAAAAAAACAGGATTCTTATAAGGTAACAAAATCTATGACTTTATTATCACATTCTCTTACACATAATGACTATTATTCTGACTTAAAATAAAACAACTACGTAATTGGTCAGAGGTCTTTATTGAATTGAATTACAATCTTAAATAGTTATTTATAAACATTTGTTGCATTTGAAGTTTAATAGGATTTTTGAAAATGGCTATGCAGGCTTTCGTCAGAGTAACCGGCTATTTCCTGTGGTATAATGGCACTTTCATCAATTGTGCCACACGGACGGCACATACATTCCAATGGAGCTTTTGTTGTTACCTGAAATATTACAGATAATTATTCCGTTTTTAATTGATTACAATTTTGTAATTACATAACTTATATCATACATATTATATAAGATACACATAAAACATTCTTTACAAGAAGCTATAGATAGTTAAACAGACCAGTGAAAAGTGGACACCTCATCCAGTATCCACTTTTCAGCAAGTCTAATAGATTCTAGGAATGGTTTTTTGTATCAAGAAACGTAATGTGAGAAGAACCTGCAGATTTAAGCCAACTTTTATTTAACCCCCGACCTTCAAAGTGTAAATCAAATGCTTACCGCAGTAAAGTAACACATATATGTCCCAATGTTGGACTCAGACCTTCCTTTTAAGGAGAGCACTAGGGCAAGATCTTCAGATTTAAGCATAACTTGTGATACTCGATGAGCAGTAGGGATGAATGATAATGAACTTCTTTGCTCTTCAGTTCTACATTCGATTTCTGAATATGCAATATTTAATTTTTTTGTGACCAATCTATGCTGCTCGAAACCGCTAAGCTATTTCACCGGATTTCAGAAGACACAGACCTCTACGTTACTTAGCTGGAACCTCTATTGTTAGCAACACGGCGCAAGGTATGGTACCTTGGATTGGACTGTTAAGAGAACCAAAGAGCCTCAACAATAGAATAAAGCAAACAAAAACGTCTAAGTAACAAAGTACCTTCCGGAACCTTTTTTCTTCGCTCTTTGCTTTAGGACAAAATAAAACCACTGTCGCTTCCCTTTCGCCTGATTCCTGGCAACAATTGCAAGAGCGTTCCATTTGCCAAATTTTACTACCAGAGACCTAAAACAAAAAAGTTTGCTATGGAAATAAATTCGTGATCGAAAAACTGTGACTTATTCCTTATGACTTACCTGTACATAACTTGAACATTTTCCAATGCAAGCATAAGATGGGATTGGTTTTGGCACGCAACCGGCGTGTTGAAGCACATGAATGACAGGGGTCATTTGACATTCCTGCCCTGTAAAAAATAATGGCAGTGTTTTAAAATCTAATATATAGTTTATCAATTTATTTAACCCCTGGCACAAAGGTTAAAAAATATTATTAAACGCATATCGAAAGCCTAAATCTAAAAACATGATAAATTTGTTCGACTTTCTAGATTTTATTTTATATAATTATTAGGTACATAGTTCTTTCAATATACAATGTAAAATTTAATTGAATATATAATCCTAAATCGTTAGTCGCTTACTAGACAAAAGTAAAAAGGCCTTACAAATATCCTGGATCTCAACGCTTACTTCCACGTAATATTTTGAACAGATTTTTTAAGAATAGTTACTTGGTTTTATTTGTTAAAATTACCTGGCGGCAGATGAACTTCTTGTTGTGCTTTTACTGTTTTTTCTTTTATAGCAGCAATTAAAAGTACAAATACACTTAAACGAAGAAAATGAGAGGCAATCATTTTTTTTATATTTTTGTAGTATGTAGTTCAGACGATGTAGCTCGAATGAAAATTCTGAGAAAACGCTTCGTTTATAAAGCGCGCTACAATCGGACCACACACTGAGACCAAATAGATGTTCTTACTCCATGACATTAAAAATCATTTTCTTGACCATGTATCTTTCCCTACTACAAGATCACCCACGGCTTTAATAGGTCTTTAATGGTGTGTAAATGTAAAAATGATATATGTTTATTTACTTAAGTAACTGTAGTAATTTAATTATATTAGACATATGAATTATAAATTAATAAATAAAAGCTTTCACTTTAGCCACTTTTCATTTCTCCACTTTTCACTTTAGCCACTTTTCATTTCTCCACTTTTCACTTTAGCCACTTTTCATTTCTCCACTTTTCACTTTAGCCACTTTTCATTTCTCCACTTTTCACTTTAGCCACTTTTCATTTCTCCACTTTTCACTTTAGCCACTTTTCATTTCTCCACTTTTCACTTTAGCCACTTTTCATTTCTCCACTTTTCACTTTAGCCACTTTTCATTTCTCCACTTTTCACTTTAGCCACTTTTCATTTCTCCACTTTTCACTTTAGCCACTTTTCATTTCTCCACTTTTCACTTTAGCCACTTTTCATTTCTCCACTTTTCACTTTAGCCACTTTTCATTTCTCCACTTTTCACTTTAGCCACTTTTCATTTCTCCACTTTTCACTTTAGCCACTTTTCATTTCTCCACTTTTCACTTTAGCCACTTTTCATTTCTCCACTTTTCACTTTAGCCACTTTTCATTTCTCCACTTTTCACTTTAGCCACTTTTCATTTCTCCACTTTTCACTTTAGCCACTTTTCATTTCTCCACTTTTCACTTTAGCCACTTTTCATTTCTCCACTTTTCACTTTAGCCACTTTTCATTTCTCCACTTTTCACTTTAGCCACTTTTCATTTCTCCACTTTTCACTTTAGCCACTTTTCATTTCTCCACTTTTCACTTTAGCCACTTTTCATTTCTCCACTTTTCACTTTAGCCACTTTTCATTTCTCCACTTTTCACTTTAGCCACTTTTCATTTCTCCACTTTTCACTTTAGCCACTTTTCATTTCTCCACTTTTCACTTTAGCCACTTTTCATTTCTCCACTTTTCACTTTAGCCACTTTTCATTTCTCCACTTTTCACTTTAGCCACTTTTCATTTCTCCACTTTTCACTTTAGCCACTTTTCATTTCTCCACTTTTCACTTTAGCCACTTTTCATTTCTCCACTTTTCACTTTAGCCACTTTTCATTTCTCCACTTTTCACTTTAGCCACTTTTCATTTCTCCACTTTTCACTTTAGCCACTTTTCATTTCTCCACTTTTCACTTTAGCCACTTTTCATTTCTCCACTTTTCACTTTAGCCACTTTTCATTTCTCCACTTTTCACTTTAGCCACTTTTCATTTCTCCACTTTTCACTTTAGCCACTTTTCATTTCTCCACTTTTCACTTTAGCCACTTTTCATTTCTCCACTTTTCACTTTAGCCACTTTTCATTTCTCCACTTTTCACTTTAGCCACTTTTCATTTCTCCACTTTTCACTTTAGCCACTTTTCATTTCTCCACTTTTCACTTTAGCCACTTTTCATTTCTCCACTTTTCACTTTAGCCACTTTTCATTTCTCCACTTTTCACTTTAGCCACTTTTCATTTCTCCACTTTTCACTTTAGCCACTTTTCATTTCTCCACTTTTCACTTTAGCCACTTTTCATTTCTCCACTTTTCACTTTAGCCACTTTTCATTTCTCCACTTTTCACTTTAGCCACTTTTCATTTCTCCACTTTTCACTTTAGCCACTTTTCATTTCTCCACTTTTCACTTTAGCCACTTTTCATTTCTCCACTTTTCACTTTAGCCACTTTTCATTTCTCCACTTTTCACTTTAGCCACTTTTCATTTCTCCACTTTTCACTTTAGCCACTTTTCATTTCTCCACTTTTCACTTTAGCCACTTTTCATTTCTCCACTTTTCACTTTAGCCACTTTTCATTTCTCCACTTTTCACTTTAGCCACTTTTCATTTCTCCACTTTTCACTTTAGCCACTTTTCATTTCTCCACTTTTCACTTTAGCCACTTTTCATTTCTCCACTTTTCACTTTAGCCACTTTTCATTTCTCCACTTTTCACTTTAGCCACTTTTCATTTCTCCACTTTTCACTTTAGCCACTTTTCATTTCTCCACTTTTCACTTTAGCCACTTTTCATTTCTCCACTTTTCACTTTAGCCACTTTTCATTTCTCCACTTTTCACTTTAGCCACTTTTCATTTCTCCACTTTTCACTTTAGCCACTTTTCATTTCTCCACTTTTCACTTTAGCCACTTTTCATTTCTCCACTTTTCACTTTAGCCACTTTTCATTTCTCCACTTTTCACTTTAGCCACTTTTCATTTCTCCACTTTTCACTTTAGCCACTTTTCATTTCTCCACTTTTCACTTTCCTCACTTCATTTCCCCGGTTTTCACTTTACCTACTTTCCACTTTCCCTCATTTCACTTTCCCCACTAACCACGTTGCACCTGTCAAATGTCATATGACACATGACACTTTAAAAAATAAAGGAACCGAGCGAAGGGTATTTCGAATAAAGATTAATTAATAAACAAATTACGCAAATTAAAACTCACCAAAAAAGAAATCACAAAGGCACAGACCTAAACTATCCAACAAATTTATAATATATTTATAAATTAATAAGGCTTAATGATTGCCAACCGCCAGAACGTTATGCAAAAAACCATATAAACCAACCATATTCTGCCTTTGTGTATGGCTTTCGTGGACTACAACTATACTCGACAACAAAATAGTCTGGGACTCCATTGAGACCTGGTCAGTACTGGAAGTCTTACAGCGATGCCAAATAGAACAACGCTAACATATCTTCGACGATGACCGTTCACATCCGAAACAAGCAGTCTGAACAAATCCATCCAAAATCCATAAATCTTAAGAAGACAAAAGTCGTGTTGAATAATTTCAACCTTCTCAGTGCTATTTGAATCGAGAATGCAGTAATTGAAGTAGTTAAATACTACGTTTACTTACGAAAGGTGATTCAGTCTTGTCGGGGTAACTACAAGAATGAGATCGATAGACGTATAGACGCAACGCATAGCTATAACTTTTGGTGATTGACTTGGATTCTGACCGCAGGATGGTCCACAAACTTAAAGTTGCACAACAAGCGTTGGAAAATGGTATGCCTGGAAGGATAATTCGAAATGAAGAAATTCGGCGGAGAAGAAAACTAGTCGACATAGCTCTTAAAGTTAAAGGGGCAGTGGGCCACATTTGCCGAGTAAGTGACAGCAGATAAGGGAAGAAAGTCTCGGAATGGAGGCCACGAATGGGTCGGAGAAGCAGAGGGCGCCCTCACTCCAGACGGACCAACGACCTTATAAGGATAGCCGGAGGTGGCTGCCGATGCGGAAAGCAGAGGATCGTATATGGTAGAAGGCGTTAAGGAAGGAATTTCCTGCTGTGGATAGACACAAGCTAATAATATGATGACCTAATAAATAACCCCTTTTTTAAGTCGGTTAAATAAAAATGAGCCTTTGTGCTATTTCAGACTTTAATCTACCTCTATGCCAAATTTCAACTAGAACCGTTCAGCCGTTCAGGCATGATTCAGCAACAAACAGCAAAGTATTAGCATTTATAATATACTAGCTGTTCCCCACGATTAAAAGTATGCATTTATATAAATCTTAGCATCTGACATTTTGTATCAGGAAAACAAAACGAACGCACGAGCACGTAAGTAAAGGAGTAAATAGGTAAAAAAGTAAAACAATAAATATGCGGAGTTCAACCATCAGAAGATTCAGCACAAATGTCCCGTGGCTCACCAGGAGCTTATGTACTGGCGGAGGTATCTCGGGCACCATACAAATGTGTTTATAGCTCACAACCTGGTCTGATTAAGTGCTATGCTATGTGTATGAAGAGCTCGCTCTCTATTTTGACATAATATATACATGTCCAACAAATTACAACTAACCTAAGAACAATGTACTTGTATTATGGATTATTCATACTATATCTTTATTATGTATAATTTATAGCCTATGTGTTAGTCCAATGTGTAAGCTATATTACCTGTAAAGTTTCATCCAATACCATTCAGTACTTTTTGCGTAAAAGAAAAAGAACTGCATATACTTGAACACATTCTTAAAAACTTTTATTTTTATATATTTTATTAAATTTTAAGATTAAATATATTTTACATTGAAATTTACATGAAATTAGATTTCTCAAAGCACTGAAGTCACGTTAATCCTATTTGAAAGTTATAGAAAATTATCCCTCGCATATTTTCCTTCGGTATTTTTATTTTTACAACAGAATCTTTCGTTGACCTTTGAAAAGATGTACAATAAAACTATTAAAACAAAAAAAAATTGTTTTCGAATTCTCTTTTTTGTTTCTGAATTCAAGAAGTTCAAAATGACATACGACTTCGAAGGCAGTCTGCTATTTCATTTACACGTATTGATTAGTTGCTATTTTACCTATTGTAATAATTGAAGAGGCATTTATAGGATCTTCATATATAGTTAAGGCAACGCTCTTTAGTGGTTATAATAATCACTTAACCTTTAAAACGCAAGTTGCATTCAAGATCATTTATTTTTTGTCAGTTGTTGTGGGAATTCACAAGAAATTAAAATGTTAATTAAAATGTTTTTGATAAAGCTACCCAGTTTTAATTTCATTTCATTTCATTCAAGTTTAAGAAACGGACGAAGGTCTTAACCGTTATTTCAACCGACTTTGAGGAGGTTCTCAATTAGTCTGTATTTTTTTATGTTTGTTATTAATTTGGTCCAATTTGGACAATGGGGTCAATGAGAAAATCATATAAATTTTAAATTTGCATCAAGTATGTGTGCGCCATAACATCACGCCAACAGATTTCGTTGATTCATTTTTTTTGGAAGGGATGTACTTTAAGAGTATTTTGATGAAAGTTTGGTTAAGTTTTGATTAAGTTTGATTTCGTAATATACCTACGATAACTCGGAAATACAACGTTTGATACGATTTGAAGTCGGTTTTTGTTTTTACCCGTAAATATACTTGTTTGATGAAAGAATTGAAGCTACCTACTTTTCATTATATTTATTCAGATCCTTTATCTTAAACATTTAGCTGTTGTTTTGTTTTTAGAGAAAAATGAGTTTTGTTAAAGAGAAAGAAGGTTACTTCGATGTAATACATTGCACGAAGAGCTGTGGTCGTTCAGTGTCCGGGTGTTCTCAATATAGTACGCTAGCGACCGGAGTTCGGCCCTCAGTGCCGGCACAATGAATTTGTTTAAAACAAATTCATTGCTGTTCTATTCGTTACAATAAGGGTTTAGAAAAAACGACGAGATTAAATTTAAACCATTTATATTATGTTACTGATTTTATCATCAAATTCTTCAAGTAGATTAATAAATATTAAAGATTGTATATTCTTCATTAAGACCACGACCAATTTTAATTAAAATTACAATTATCAATATAATTTTTATACAAACTTAATCGTAAATTTAGAGATTGCGTCTATGTATTTCAGTATACAGATCATATTTGTGTTTAATGACAATCATTTCCATTTAATAAAATAAGGAATTAAATATATTAACGGCTGAAGTCTCCGCACTTATAGCATTTGCATTCTTCTGGTTCCCGCAGACGAACTTCCATCGTGGCGCGGTCTTCATCTTCTAGCCTCAGACCATCAGGATCGTAACAATGGGTTAAGGTGACCATACGTTCCCGCAGATAATTCTCTCTACAGCAAAAGCATTCCTGTAATAATAAAGTTTTTTAAATAATAATGAAATATTATATTAAGAAATATCAAACTTTTCCAATCTAGCACAATATAGTATATGAGCACAAAAAGCACGAAATCAGGAATAGACTAAGCCTATTTAAAAAAAAATATTACTTATATATGCAGTAATACCTATAGTGTCTATGTCTAGGCGCTAAGTCGGCTCCCGAAAGTCAGGACTCGAATCTAAGCCGGCTTCTCCCAAAGAAATATTTTGTTAGTCACAAAAAATCAGTCTGTATAATTTCTACCTAGTGTAAGGCAATAAGCTCATGGGACCTGACAAGCATACGGTGAAACAGGTAGCGGTAGCTATCTCAATGAACGCCTTTAGGGGTTTGTGAAACGTTAGAGTTTATTTTTTTTTGTTGTGCTGTAATAAATTAATAGGTATTTGTTAACTTTACGTTATAAAAATGACTTATGGAACAACTGTGAAAATAATTATAATTTACTTAACCTTTAGAAAACCTGTTGCAGTAACGACAGACGGTTGAATTTGACTATTGCAAATTCCTTCACATTTATTTACCGTGATTTCGCCACTGCAAGATCTTACGAGGGAGCCTATTTCGTCATATTCCTCTGAAAATACATTCAAAACATTAGTTTTCTATCAATTTATTCTTCAAAGTATAGGTTATTGCTCTTTTTGATTCTCATTTATACTCTGCATTATAAATATTTAAGATCTGCACTAACCCTTCGTTACGTGAATTTCGGTGGGAAACGTTTCGCAGTTATCGTAGGCACTTATACTTATGATAATATACATTAACAAATTAATACCAAAAACTATAAATGTATTAGATTTTATAAAAGTCATTTTGGTTTCTATTTTAGTGTGTTAGTTCTATTGATGGCTAAGTGAAACTGTACTCCGACGAACAGTTGGCGAAGCTTTTATACAAAAAAATATACCGGATATTTTTACCCTTAGGATTAAATAGAAACCGCCCCTGATATCATTGCCAGCAGGCGACCAGAAGCTAAAGTACATAGTCATGTACACACGAAACGCTTTAACTGATTACGGCAAAACAGAATTGATATTAAAATAGAACATTTAATTTTTATTCCTAAAAATACGGATTTTTAGCGTAGATAAAAATTATCAGCTTAAATTGTTAAATTATTGTGATGTCTCTATAAGTCATGCTTGGATCTGATAGTAGATCCGATGAACCTATTATGTATATACTTACTATACGTAGGAGAAAAACGGATTTTTAAATGAAACTGTACTAGTAAGCGGTTGTATATGAACGTATAGCATTGATTTTATTTAATGCAACAATAAATTAAGATACAAGAGTCTGTCATATTACCAGTATGCTAAGCATATCGACGCCATTTATTACCTACACCACAACAAAAGCCTTTTCATATTACACACAATTGATTCGAGTACTTACTACATTTACCAACTAACTTTAGCAATTCATCATGCTACCTAGAGTGAGGACGCCCTACACAACGTCTGCACTTCCGCGGTTTTCACTGGAGAACTCGTTTAACCAACACGGTAATCAGTTCTGTTGCTAATTTTCTACCTCGTCTGGATCCGGAAATTCGAAGCTATATATAAATATATTTACTTTATTACGAATGGATATTTTACTTTTCTCCTTTTAAGTTGATAAAGGCGACCCATACTATAGGTCGCCCGGTTCCTAAACTAAGTTACGTGTGGCCCGAAGCTGAGTTTGTGATCTGATACGACGCCTAGGTATTTTTTGTGTAACCCATGGACCCGATCCATGAAGTCCAACCTTCGTTGCGTCCAACCTACGCAACGAAGTGGAGACTGAAGACGTCTTGTGAAGTTGATGTCTTGACGGCTTCGGTCGCGGTCTGGAGTCTATTACGAGACTTCGGGAGTATGCGCCGACGCATAAATGCCAGTTTCGTCGGAGAAAAGGGCTAGCTGAACATTGCTCTATGTGAGCGCGGAATATCATTCTACAGAATGTAACCGAACCGAAACTATTACGCCGTGTACCAGACGGACTTTACTTGACAAAATATAAATTTGAAATTCATTCTAAAAAACAAATAAAGCGTGCATAATTTTTTTGTACATGTATTTTTTTTCAATAATTATTATTCACACCCAAGCTTCTTATTCGCTATTTGGACTATATAAAATATTAAAATTCTCTATCATAAAAAAACTTAACTTTTTACTAAAAGATCCAATATCCTGTAAACGTATTTATAAAAATATATATAAAAAATACAATTCAAACAATTTCAATGACGAAATTTAATGAAGTGAAATGTAGTGACTCAAAGTATTGAACATTTTCCAAAAAAGATATGACCTAAACGTCTATGTTACCAGTTCATAAAATTAAAAAAAAAACTATTGTATTGATTTGCACAATTGTCATCGTGTCTGGTCTCGTCGACGTCGTGATCGTAACCACAATCGGCCGGCTTACCGTCGTGTGTATTGGTAACCTGAGTTTAACGTTATAATTTAGTAAATTATAAATTTACATCTTTCATACCATGGCTTTAAATGAAGATTTAATTGTTTGGCTAATTTTACTATTTTCATGGACCGAATACTTGTGGGAATTATACCTTACTTTGCGGCAGGTAACTATAATTAATTTTAATCTATCATTTGAACGATACTTAAAGAACGCTAAGGTTTAAAATAAGTTACTTTTATTAATAGTGCCATTAGGTTATCTATAATTACTATACATATATCAATACTAGCGATTTATTTGCTAAGTAATCAGCACGGTGTATTGATATTATAATGGTAAATTATAATGATAATAATTATAATAGAGTTCGGAGAAATGTCTATTACATTGCATAGTTCTGTCTTAATATCCTTACTCATGTAGTACAAATATATTTTTTTAACCTACACATCCTTTATGCTACATCATACATACTATTTGCATCCTAGCTCTTTGGCTTTGTCTGCAAAAGGATTTTTTTTTGCAGAAACTGTTTAATATTATATATTGGAACAATCCACCACTTCATATTACTAATAGTATACTTAATACTTGAGTATGACTTGTGAGTTGAAGGCTCAGCTTTTTTTAGATGAGATTAAAATCTTACAACTACTTACTTTACAACAAAAATAAAAAATTGGAAATTAAACGAAATATTGATTTATTTTCTATATAAATTGTAGATTTTACGATATACCCCTGCCATATTTCAAGCCAAAAATAATACTCCTTTCCTTATTTGAAAAAAAAATAACAATTTGTAATTTTTATAGCCATTTGTAATATAATAAAAGGTTGTAATTTAAACATTTGAAAATTTAATAAAAGGTTACAACTTTTTTTCAATTTTAAATTAATTTATTGACATTCAGTAAAGTAACCATCCCATGATAATATAGTACTGAGTGTAATGTTTTTGAAACAGACACATCCCAGGCCAAGAAATTAAAGAGGACCAATCATAGTACAATATAATTACAATGATACTTCATTGACTTATTTGATGATAATGATTTTATTTCCATTTCAGTTAAAGATATACCAAACAAATAAAACAATACCTGAAGATCTAAAAGAGATGCTCACAGAAGAATCTATTAAAAAGGCTTGTCTTTATGGAATTGACAAATCAAAGTTAAGAATAGTAAAGGATTTTTACAGCATATCACTACTGTCTGTGATTCTTTACAACCGTTGGATTTATGTTGCTTGGCACAAATCTGAAAATATTGCGGCAACTTTTGATATAACACCTGATCAAGAAATATTTATCAGTTGCATATTCATGACCATTGCAACTCTTTTCAATTTTATTCTGAATCTTCCCATTTCAATATATGCAACATTTGTTTTGGAAGAGAAACATGGATTCAATAAACAAACAGTTCTTTTCTTTATACAAGATCAGTTGAAATCATTAGTACTTGGTCTTGTAATAACTCTGCCAATCATGTCTGTGGCAATATTTATTATCATGCTTGGTGGAAATATGTTTGTTGTTTGGCTTTGGCTATTTACAACACTGGCTACTTTGATACTCCTAACACTTTACCCAACTGTTATTGCACCTCTCTTTGACAAGTTTGTCCCTCTCCCTGATAATTCACTTAGAAAAGGTATAGAAGATTTGGCATCCAAGCTGCATTTTCCATTGTCCCAAATATACATTGTTATAGGTTCAAAGAGATCAGCTCATAGCAATGCATACTTTAGTGGGCTTTTTGGTGCTAAGAGAATAGTCTTGTTTGACACATTGATTGAAAAGTATGATGAAGACAAGAAAGTTACAACAGGATGTACTGACAATGAAATATTAGGAATTTTGGCACATGAACTTGGACATTGGAGCTGTAGCCATATATACAAATCTATTGCTCTTACAGAGGTGAATTTATTTTTGTTATTTACAGCATTTGGTTTTCTTTTCCAGTTTTCCACATTGTACACTGCAATTGGCTTCCCAGCAGGACAGGAACCTATTATTATTGGTCTCTTAGTTGTTTTACAGATGATTCTTGCTCCCTATAACTCTTTGTTGTCTTTCTTTGCTACGGCAATGTCTAGGAAATTTGAATTTGAGGCTGACAACTTTGCTATTTCTTTAAATTATGCAAATGAACTGCGGTCTGCCCTTATTAAGTTAGGAAAAGATAATCTGGACTATCCCATTTATGACAAACTATACTCGTCATGGTACCATTCTCATCCAACATTGCTGCATAGAATTGAAAACATAAAGAGCCAAAGTGGGAAGAAAAAAGACTAGTTCATGTCATTTTACAATATACAATATCATATTTTGAATGCATTTTTACAAGTACAACTATATTAATTACTTTTGTATCTGTATACTTATGAAGTGCATTTTATGTTATTAATAGATATTGTCAAGAATAGTAATAAATAATCTTTGCCTCCATCATTTTCTGATATAATAGTATTGTAATGTAATATGTGTGCATTTTATATTATTATGCAAGCATACTTAGAAATCTTCCTGCTTGTTTTCTACTCTTAGGAAAAAACAATATTTATATTGTGGAGATTTCATTGATACACCAATTATTAACAAACAATTTTTAAACCTGAATAACAAGCTGAAACTTTTACCAAATTAACTCAAAATTTGGCATATTATTATATTGTTAACTAATTTACATGACTAATTACCTTAGTGTGGAATTTTTACTACTTGCACAATGGCATATGAAAAGCTAAACATTGGCTCTAAGTACTTTGTGGAATCTAGGTATTAATTCAAAATAAACTTTATTAAATAGATGTACACATTATGTAGTAATAGATTGTATATGTCATGTAGAGTAGAGAGTGGTTATTCTGGTCTCTGACATTTAAGTCTATTTATCTTTTTTGCATACATCTATATACTTATTATACTATACAATAGTTTTGATTAATACTATATTTTGTTACTGTAAATGCCAAAACCACTATCTACTTGTCAAGATTAAAAATAAACAATAATACCTATGTATATATTATTTTCATATGAGTTTATTAATAAACAAGAAAACATTTTCTATCATGCTTTTATATCATCATTCCCCATTTAATTCTAGTCTATCTATTCATAGTCTATTATGTATCCTATGTGTATTGCTGCTGCACTCATTCAAGATTTAAGGCAAATTTTTATGTCATATATTCAGAGGCATACAAGCAAGAAAAGTTCTACTGATGAACCTAAGGGGCCAAGATCTAAGGTCCCCGGGTTCAGTTGCGTTCTTGTATTGAAGTATAAAAAGTTTTAGACCAGGATAAAGCATACAACTACGGTATCCCCTGCCTGTCGTAGAAGGCGACTAAAAGGGGCCTCGGGTTCACAGGGCGACAAGGGGAGCCTTTGGCGTCCGCCAAGGTGGACCCGGGAAGAGGGCGACATCGGCTAGTCCGTGTCGCCTTGCACTGCGAGGGCACAGGGGGGGAGGGAGTAACCTCCCCCCCCGGGAAGTGCTCTCCTTGAGCACAGTGCAGGGGGGCTCCGGTGCGTTCCACTGAAGATCCCGGAGCCCCTCACCATGTACCGAGGAAGGGCCACCGGGGAGGTTTTAGTGGGTAAAAACCCCACATAACCGCCGCCTTCCCAGAAGGCGTGGTATCTTTTTGAAGATTTCCTCCTCGTTAACAAAAAAAAAGGATAAAGCATACAATTGATTCACCGGTATTACTGCCGATGAATATATATAAGATTATAAATTCAAATCTGTCATTTGACTAGTGACGTGCACTATCTCACAAGCATAACCATATATATTTGAAATGGCTAACAAGAATGTTAGTGAAAAGAGCATCTGTTTAAAAAAATTACCTACACAATATAGCGACATATCGGTCTAAAGCTTTACACAGTACTGCTGCTATTAACACATTTCTATTATACAAAATAATCCGTTGGACCTAAGTGCCGCCATTGACAGCTATAACTCTTGTTCAGCCTTCTTGAGCCCGTGCGAGTCAGAATGATTTCGCGTTTAAAGTAATAACCAAGGGTAAGGTACCCTGGGGGACCTTTGCGCTAAGTAAGTTTAGCGGAAACAAAAGAAGTGTTATATGCTTTTTAGCATTTCTGTACTAAACTTAATGTAAGCTCGTACAAAGTTTACGAATTGTATGGAAATTTAGCTTTACCTAAGCATTTTAACTACCGTATAAAGTTTTTAGTCGTTTTTCATAGTAACTTTACGGCTTTAATAAATTTTATTAGATGTTTAAAAAAATTAACTATTATTTTATTTATGAACCGATAATACCAAATCCTCGGGTAAGAAAATACACTGTTAATTGTTTTTCTTTCGGTACATTCATTTTGCTACTACCGGTATTTTTGATAGTATGCTTAATATCTCTTTTTATTTTCTTATTTTGGCAGCAAAGCCTTGTACGCCATATTTTATTTATTTCTGTTAAGTTGGTACTGAAGAGTATTGAACTGAAATTCGAAAAGCTAGTACCCAGTTACCTACCTGTACTCTTTGCCTGTATCTAGTACTCTACTAGTACAGAGTCTACAGTGAGTCCTCTGTTATGGGCGATAAAAATTCAAATTTCAATTTTAGGAGTAAAACCTTTATTGTCACAGTGCTTTTCTACATACAGAAGTTTACATGGCTTACCTTCGCATGTATTGGCTATCTATAAAAAAATCTATAATTTTGTATATTCACTAAAATATAAATATTTACGCCTTTTATAACTATGGCTTGTAATGAAGATTTAATTGTTTGGTTAATTATATTACTTTCATGGATTGAATACTGGTGGGAATTTTATCTTAATTTGCGACAGGTGAGTATATTTTTATAATATATCACTAGTGATCATTGTATTTAGCAATTTAAAATATTGCAAATATTGTATTTCTCTTTATGTGGAACATATGTGTGATTTGCCATATGTTTGGTAAAAGTAGGAAAGAATGCATAAAAATTATTTAATTAACAAAAGTGAAAAATTATTTGTAGTATATTTAATAAGCAGTATTTTTATTCTTACGAGAAATAAAGATTCTAAAACCTGAAGACAGAAATGTTTTTTTTTAATATTCTCCCTTATTTTTACAAAACAAATTTCAAATTAATGCATCTTCATTAATTTGAAGTTCATTATAAAAATGTATTTTTAATTTCTTAATAAAAATAATAATATTATTGTGATAAACCTGTACCAGTGACAATTATGTGATTTAGTATATCACTCAATTTTGTTGTAAGTCACACACCAAATCAAAGTAAGCTTTTCAAATAAAAAAAATTATATCCTACCATCTAAACTCACATTTGCCTTGTATTCATTTGGCCATATGACAATAAAAGAAGCAATGGATGGGCCATGTTTCTAGTTTGATGATTTTCCAGCTAATTCAAATATTGATTACAACTTATTCAAACAGATGTTAATAATAATTTTATTTCCATTTCAGTTCAAAATATACCAGGCTAATAACCCAGTACCTGATCACCTGAAGCATATACTTACAGAAGAATCTATGAAGAATGCTTGTCTTTATGAAATGGATAGAGCAAAGTTAAAATTAGCAAGTGATTTTTACACTATTGCACTATTATGTGTGCTTCTTTATAACCAATGGATTTATCTTGCTTGGCAAACATCGGAAAATATAGCAGACATGCTTAATATAACACCGGACCGAGAAATATGTATAAGTTGTATATTCATGACATTTGTAACTTTATTTACTGTTAGTTCTAATATTCCTATTAGTATTTATACTACATTTGTTTTAGTAGATGAATATGAATTCGAAAAACAAACACTTATATTTTTTATAAGAGATCAATTGAAATCATTTTTTTTCTGTCTTGTTATAACCCTGCCCCTCACAGCTGCAGCAATATACATTTTCATGTTATGTGGAAATATGCTTGTATTTTGGTTGTGGCTACTTACAACAATAATTGCTTTCATAGTTCTAATAATTTATCCAACTGTTATTGCACCACTTTTTGATAATATTGTTACTCTACCCAATTATCCACTTAAAAAAGGTATTGAAGATTTGACATCTAAGCTACATTTTCCACTATCTCAAATATTCGTAGTTGAAGATTCAAAAAGAGCAGCTCATAGCAATGCATATTACAGTGGGCTTTTCGGTGGTAAGAAAATAGTTTTGTTTGACACATTGTTAGAAAGTTATGGTAAAAAAAAGAAAGTCAAAACTGGATGTACCAACAAAGAAATATTAGCAATTTTGGCTCATGAACTTGGACATTGGAGTTATAGCCATATGTACAAATCTGCTGCTGCAATAGAAGTAAGCATTTTATTGTTATTTACAGCATTTGGTTTTCTTTTCAACTACTCTACATTGTACACTTCAATTGGTTTTCCAGCAGGACAGGAACCAATTATAGTAAGTCACTTAGTTATCTTACAACTGATTCTGGCTCCATTTGTCTCTTTTTTGTCATTCCTTAATACAGCACTTACTAGGAAATTTGAGTTTGATGCTGATAACTTGGCAATTTCTTTAAATTATGCAAATGAACTACAGTCTGCCCTTATAAAGATAGTCAAGGATGAGGTGGACTATCCAATTTATGATGAACTATACTCAACATGGTACCATTCTGAGCCAAGTCTGCTGCAACGAATTGAAAACATACAAAAACAAAAGGGTAATGAGAAAAAAGACTAGTTCATATAGTTTCAAATATGCAATATATTAAAAAAACTTAATATGAATGATGGTAACCATATTGATTACTTTTTGTTATAGTAGAGTACAGTTACATAGTGCATTTAATAGTAATATAAGGTGTTTTCTACAGTTATTATTTTGTCCATAATAAGTATTAACATAAATGTTGTTTTGCACATACCTAATACCAAAAAACTAAGAATTATATGCTTTTTTTAAAACTTATATAAAATATAGTAATAAATAATATAAATTTTCGTAACATGTAATAATTAGATCCGGTTTAGTGTGAATATTACATATTTTAGTCCTAAGAAATTATTATTAAACATATTAAGCTCTCATCCTTTTAACAGACTAGACAGAATAATCTTTCAATGTCCGTGTTTACCAAGAGTATTAGATGGCATCATTATATGATTGGTGTAGCTGTAGATCCGATTGCCACACACCTAGCACAATTTTACATAAAAAAAAAAACTAATTCACAGCAAACGTCGACAGAAAAACAAGAATGAAAACAACAAATTTGTGCTCAATAACTGACATCCTCAATACCCTACTAAGTAGAATATAATTGGAATAGTTAAATGAGTTTGGTCTTTTTATTCAGAACTAAACAACATTTTGTTGATATCGCGCTTTTCAAGACAATTGTCATAACGCATAATAAATTTTAATTGCTAACTTCTGCCATTAACAAGTATATTTACTAGTAAAAACAAAAACTGACTTTAAATCGAATCGAACGATAAACTATTACGCGCGAACACCCCTTTTGTATATATATTATAATAAATCTAACTTAATTAGAACGTAATCAAACTACTCTTAAGGTACATCTTCTCCAATAAAAAATCGAAATCCGTTGGCGTTATATTGAGTTATTTGTCCATTTGTGGCACACATTTGATGCAAATCTAAGACTTGTATGGTTTTCTTATGAATCCCATGGTCAGAATTGGACAAATTTTAAGTACCAGCTTTGAAATAAAAAAAGAATCATCAATATCGGTTCACCCAGTTAAAAGTTATGTGGTAACAAAAAAAATGCAGACGAATTGAGAACCTTTTTCCTTTTTAGAAGTCGGCAAAAAATTTAAGAAAAATTTTAGATAAAATATAGTCTTTTACTTATGAACCGTTACTTTTCTAAAGTTGCTGTTTCCGAAAAACTTACAGCTAGAATAATAATTACAAAAAGTTAAAACTACACCAAGGCTAATTACAAGTTTCCACTTTTGTTTGACGAACTAACATAACCAGATAGGCTGGCCTTTACTGCTTCATCGGAATGAGAAGTGGCATAGCTCTTAGGTCGCTTAGCCTGAACCTCTATTAGCTAGTAACTCGACACAAGGGTCCCCCCGGTGAGAAGTAATCTCGGCGTGGACGGTTACTATTTTACGCGTTAGCAGTCCGATCCGAGGGCGCCCGACAGAGCTTAACCATGACTCGGTCGGTAGCTATTTTATTGGCAAAAGACTATTGGGACAAGCTAAACTAACTTATATGCTACTTCGGGAAGCGTTTGCGCTGGGAGAAGTGGCCGAAGAAACTCCAGCAACGCTCCTAATCCTATCCAGGGGTGGGGTTTTCCCATAAGTTTTCACTAATTTATAAATATATGGTATACTGGTTACAAATACGAATTATGGTAGAATAACAAATACTAGTTCAAAAAAACTTTCTGTTAACAGTCTTTTTAACTTCACAATATTTGTGTTGAATAAATTTAGATTTATATCAATACAATTAAATTGGAACATAATTGAAAGCAAACCATTAAAACAAAATATGCTTTAAATCCATAAACATTAACGACGACTTGACTTCCTTTTTTAAGTCTGTTAATAATGCAACAACATCGTTGCAATATTAGTAGTCTATATGTCAAAAAATTGGGAAAATATTTATAAAAGAGAATTTCAGATTAACTATACTTATCAAAATATGTGTGGAGTTTGAGTGGTTATGATTATTTTTAACAAATTTATTATTTCCAGCAATGGTGAATTAAAAAAGTATGTTCGCATAAGTAAACACTGCCAAAAATTGTTATTAATTGCTGAAATAATAGCATTTTGTATAATTTTTTTTTAAAACATCAAACACATACACAGTTATACTTTTATTGTAAAGATAAATTCAGTTTACAGCAATATTAAAAATGCATAGAATAAACAAAAGAGAATCGTAATTCGTGTCTTCTTATTTTTAAAAAGTTCCGCCCCAATATCAGCCAGGACACTACTTCCAGCGCTGCGTCCAAACATTGTAGGTGTATGTAGCGGTGCGTAACAATTTAATAAGATTATGATTTCATTAAGAGTTTTTAAGTCTTTCGATTGAGGATCAATCATGTTAATTTGTAAATGTTATTTTATTTGTGTAAAAGCAAAGGACCGCAAAGAAATCTGCGAGCAACGGATTGCCGACGGTTTTTTTTTTTTATTTACGTGTGTAACAAAATGCGGATGCACACCCCGAAGCCATAAGGGCCGGCGACGGCGGTAGTGTCGGGCTCCAACCGACTAAAAATCTTCACACGGTATTCCCCCATACGACCATGTATGTGGGGGTCACGGGATAACATCCCACAGTTCTTCCGCAACCCCCGGCCGTGCCCGTACTCCGGGCCCTACCTAGGAGGGGTGAGAAGCACCCCCCTTTTAGACAATTACTACATTGCGGCGCGTCGAATACAAACGCGCCGCCGTTCCCTGTGGGAACCCTCTCCGAGGGGGGCGCCGGACCAACGGCCCATGTCGGTCGCGACGCCGGGTTCCCCGGCCTAAGGAGGCATTCGGCGGTCTTGTGCTCGGATTGCCGACGGTTGGCATAAATTATAACTGTGTACTTAAT
The DNA here is from genome assembly GCA_029286785.1 of Meandrusa payeni. Taxonomy (NCBI): domain Eukaryota; kingdom Metazoa; phylum Arthropoda; class Insecta; order Lepidoptera; family Papilionidae; genus Meandrusa; species Meandrusa payeni. The sequence goes on along the minus strand of JAGSMX010000003.1, from coordinate 8,500,037 downwards.
AGTTGCACAGTTTCAGATATACTGTATATATTATATGATATTGGATATTAATTTTTAAATATATTCAGTTTACGTCAGTATGTTATGTTCAGTAGAAAGGAATCTGATACAGGTACCTGCAGCACCTCTGGCATTACGGTTGTTCATGGGCGACAGCGATCACTTAAAATCGGGTGAGGCCTATGTAAGCCTTGAAAAAAGCTTTCATTGGTCAGTCTAAAGTTACACTATTACAAGACATTTTACTACTACTACACTGGTAATACAAGACCATAGAATAAATTTAAAGTTATAAATGACCACATAATGTGTCGTTTTAATCATGTAATTATAAATTGGTTATATTATTTATTTTATAACTTATTTGCCGTCCGTCATTTTTCCAACAGTTATCTAAAACTGGTCCTTACTTGCACATGTTCAATGTATGAATTTTATTGAGAGTTATAATGGATTATTTAACTTGGTGAAAAGTAGATAGCGAAAGCTATTTCTATTTTTATAATGGATTTGGCGTCAATTTGTACTTCACAAAGAACTGAAAGCGGTCATCGCAATATATATCAAAAATTGAACATCTTCAAAGTAAATTACAACTTTATTAACAGTAAACAAATATTATTAAAATTATTTTATCTTAAAATTAAACGAATTATATAATTAAAAAATCTAAACATTATAAAATAAACACCTTTTTTATTATTTCTAAAGAATATAATACAAAAATTCTCATTTTTATAAGTATTATCTACGAATAATTAAAATATTAAAAAAGTGTTACAGTGTTAGCCCAGTGGCTATAAACGATTCGACTTATGATCATATCGTCGAGGGGTTTTCAGTTTTTTATGAATAAAAATATGTGCCCAGTGTATGGCGATGAGGTCACATATGGGAACTAAAAATCGGACATCGAAAAGCTGTCTCTGTCTCGCTAGGGTTAAAAGAACGGGAGAGCTCATTTTTTATTTAAAATAAAATTTAAGGATAACAAAATTTACATATCGAGGCTTATGTCCGCACATGAAATACATAATTATAATAATGAAATTTTCTGCTATTTTTAACTTAAAATTTGGTAACTAGTTCAGCTTCTTCTAACGTATCGGGTAATGGCTGATTTCTGGTTTCAGGAAGCGGAAAACGAGAAACATTTGTAGTGTAGAAATAACTATAACTAACAGTAAAGGAAGGCCTGGTATAAATGTGTCTAATTGAACAATGGCTGGGGCTATCATTGCTGCAATACGAGCATATGTAGATACTCCGCCAACCCCTACGTTGCGACACACAGTAGGGAATAATTCACCAGTATACAAATATAACGCTGGTACAGTTCCCTGAAAAATACACTAGGTATATAAAATTTTTAAAAACGTAATCCAAATATCATTTATTCTGCAATTAAACGTAATTATTTAATGTGTAATATTGGTATCGAAATAATTCAATTATCTATATATCTTAAGTAAATTAATAGAGATATTTTGTTGATCACCTCTAACAAACTGTGAATTCAACGTCATCTTCTTTAAAGTATTACGAACCCTTAAAGTGCAACCTATGCATCAACGAGACCCCAAGCTTGCTAAACCAATTATAAAATGAATGTCCAGTGACACCACACTAATATTTTTTTTCTATTTCTTCTACTTCTTATAATGACATCTTCAAAGTACGCCATTACTTTTAGAAAAAATCAAATATTCGTATTCAAAAAATATTGGAAATGATATTACACAATAGATTACGGTTTTAACATGTTCCGGTAAAACATACCGCAATCGCAGCGAACCCTAGTCCGGCACATAATAATCTAAGTCCTTCATTCTTCACGTCTTCTTTTGGGAAAAAGTATAATGCAACAAAACAGGCGGTCGAAAATATTTGAAATATATTTAACGTATCCTTTCTGCTGAGTTTTGCTAAAAGAAATAAGCATAACAAGACGCCGGGTATCGATATAATTCCATTCATTGAAACTAAAAGAAATATACTCGACCCAATTAACCCTAGGTATTGAGAAAAGGTAAAATATGACAATCCCGTGAAAAACCTGCAACAAAGAAATACAACTATGTGCATAATTAACTACAATATGCGCCTGTAATAGCGGAATTTAAGATTCAGAGAAAAAGTCATTGTTTTTAAATGTACTTAATACAAAACAAAGATAAAATGAAACATGGATTTACCAAAAAACAGGAAACTGAGCAAAAATTCAAGACTTTTGTAGCAGTTTAAACTTATTTTAAAAATAGTTTGTGATTATAAGTTATTACCAAATAAACGCTAGAATTATTGTTTTGCGCCGCATATTCTTAGATTTGATCAAATCCATGAAGTGGAGGTTTTGTTCATTCTTCTTTTTTTCAGGTAAGAGAGCTATAACATCTGAAATGTCACTAGTACTCCTGTTGTTCTCTTTAGCAATCTTTTTCAGTATACCTGTTAATAAATAAAGTATACTGTATAAAAGGCTTATGTTCAGCATTGGATATCCTATGACTGTAATAATGATGGTGACATATTTCGCAAGGTCCACCAAAGGCTTCGGCTGGTGCTGCTACTGCTACCCTTCTTTTGAAAGCATTCTGACCCGCGAACGCTTTTTCTTTAAGTGACAATTTTTCTTCTTTATTAAAAAGAATGGTGAGGTGCTTTTACAAGGATAAGACCCGTCGACGCGTTACAGCACGAATCACAATGGGAATTCGATTCGGTCGGTAACATCTTCGAGATATTTAAAAAGTTGATAAATAATAAAAATATACTACCCAATGACATAAATAATACACAGTTTATATCGTGGAAGTTTTATTAATTTATTAATAAAATACACTATTTTATACTTATCGCTTTGTCAGTTTCTCCGGTTGCTAATAACCATCTAGGTGATTCCGGTAACCAAAACCAATACAGCAGGTACATCATTGATAAGGTCGCCAAAGCAAATTCTATTTTCCTCCAATCTCTTAACCAATAAGCTAAAAGTACCAAAACAATATTCCCCAGTCCAAAAGGTAGCTGGTAAATAACTGGAGTGTATGTACGCCATTTCCCACCGACCACCTGAAACAATATTTATTAATATTATAAATTATGAAAAATCCTTATCGACACATTGAAGATCAGTAGAGTTGGTGCTCATGACATATTAGACACAACAAAGAGTATACGTACCTCCATACACATGACAAATGATATAATTCCAATCCCACCACAGCCAAACGCTAAAATGAACCAGGGCACCAGAAATAACCAAAGGGAGTGTGCAATTGATACAAAATAACTGCCGGACGCTTGAATAAAAATCGCTAGCATGAGAGGCTTCTTGCGACCGAATTTATCGGCTACTGTTCCAAATATTATACCTCCTAATACAATTCCGGTCATCATCAAGCATTGGCTCATCTGTGGTGGAACAATAGTTACTATTATACTATAGTTATAATAAATTACTGTTTGAATTTATATCAATATGTAAAAAAGAAAAACTATTCACATTAATATACCAACGTCTGTTGCATACAAGGTTAAAATCCGATACTATTGTTCGTGAATAAAAGGACTGATCGTACACAAAATTTTTGCATTGCACTAAAGGTATCATGTTTCTGTCTATATCTGGTGCTATGTTGAGAATATCGGGATCGAATATTAGACATGGGTGTTCCAATATTTGCTGGAAACGTAAATTTTACACAATACAATATGTTTTTAATAAATTAGAGATTAACGAGAATGCGTCAGGGGTCAGAATGTATGGTTCTTTATTCATAAGTTTGGGTCCATTTTCCGACTATTTAGATCTCTAAAGTGGCTCTTTTACGAAATTCTGGTTAACTATCGACGAAATTTGGTTGTTGGTGAAGTTTGCCGAACCCTCTTTTTTATGACGAGTTATGTTGGGCCGTCACCGATCAAGCCCGCAAGATGTTCCACCAGCATCGCATATTGATGAGCCTTCCCCTCACAATCCAGACAAGACGCGCCGGAATACAAAGCGCACCTTCCTCCACCGGATAATATTTTACATTGATTACATAATATTTACTACAAGATAGCATGTGCGTTGCAAACTTATTATAAGTCGTTTGTTCATTAGTTGTTGTATTTTGCACGGTCGTGGCACTGCAATGATTCATGCAACTAAAACTAAACCATAATGGAAATCTAAGTAATTTGGAATTTTTCACGCCAAATTTTGTAGGCAATAAATACAATGATTACAGAAAATGTTTAAAGATTCTAGGAATCATTGAGATTAAAAGATATGGTTCGAAAAATAGTTCCAAGCCAAGCTATATACAAGGATCTATAGATCTACGACTCTGAGCATACATTATGACGATTAATGAAACCTTGCACGCATTTTCTGTAGCAGTTTTAAAATAAATACCGTAACATTTGAAGGCTAGACTTATTTGACGACTTTCATATCAGAAGCGGATGTTACATCGGCAATTACGGAGCTTTCGTAATAATTAATTTGAATGTGGAGTGACAAATAGGAGAAGATTTCGCTATATTTCTCGATACAAATAAATATATACCAACTTCTTCCATTTGACAGTAAACACAACGGAGATCTGCTGGAATATGTCCCTAGGAAATGTTGGTTAAGAATTGTTCAGAAACATTTTAGCTGTATTACATTATCGCATATCAATTTCCTCCCATGAGCTAGCAACTTTAGAGATCAGTTGCTACCAACGGTGTTTCCACAAAGTATATTATCTAAAATATTATATTAACGAATAATGTATATATTTTTTCTAAATTTTCCATTTTTTTGTCATAATACACGCATGTTTGAAAAATTCGTACCGCTACAACCGCGATCATACTTTTGAAAATCTTAGTAATTTATGTCGTACATATTACGATTTTTACATTTTTTTCTCAGAACTGAAAAAGTTATTTTTTAAATGTTTAAATTGAAGTAGTTTAAACCATTCTCTACCTTTATTGTTTTATAGCACCCTAATGGTATAGAGTTTTGTTACATTTTCTAATATTAAATAAAAGGTTACCGGCACGCTTATTTTACGCCATTCCTCGTCAGAGTATTTATCAAAAGATGCAGGTTTGGCACACCAAAACTCCTGTGGCGGTGCTAGAAATACTATGTTTAACTGATACCAAGCCATTGGTAATTTCAGCAAGGCCATAAGAATAGTTATTTTTAACTGCCATCTTCCAAAATGTCCTATAATTTTACTTGTTAAATTATCTACATTCAGTTTTTCAATCGGCACATAAGATTCATTTCCAGTTTTAAACATGTCCTAGGAATGGTGGTAAGACCTTAATTATAAGATTACCTGCCTATGTTTGTTTGTCTAAAATAATTTTATATTAACTGTCTATCATAGATACAAATGTCACCAAAAACATAAGAAATTTAGATTAAGTTCTTCTTCGAAAATAGTCTAATAAAAAATTAATATAGGGAGATATTTCTCATTTAAAAAATTGGTTCAGTAGCACAAAAGTGAATTGTTATCCTTGCAAAAATTTGCTTATTAACGCATATCAACAAAGTTTAAAATCATTTATCGATTTAACAATCGATTTGGAAACAGTATTACATACAGCTAACCGATTATATTTAAAAAATAAGTTATTTTTATTTAAAAATTTTCATCATCAGCACGTCTTAATCCACTGCTGGAAACAGGCCTTCCCCAATGCTTTACACCTAATATGATCCTCCACTTTCCTCATCTAGCAACTTCCGACTATCATTATAAGGTCCATCTGGAGACAGGATGTCCTATGTTAATGTTACTTACTCTGACATAAAAAAAATTAATACAAATCGTCGTGTGTCCAACAACATACATCCGTGCACCATTCGATTTAATCAAAATCTTATTTTTCATATGTGTTTCTCTATCTCTAGTCTTCATAAAATATCAACTGTCACGTGAGTGACGTATGGGTTGGAGCATGAGTGACAATCAAATAATCTGCTACCCAAACGAATCATTATCCAGTACAGTATTTTATTTATGACATCTCCCTAGCCTTGAATATGTTCCACTGATTTTAGAAGTTTTAACCACAATTTTCGTTTGAATTAGGTTTTTTACTGAATGTTTGCTTGTGGAGACAGAAAATATGCCTTTGGCGAATTCCTCCGATCCTTGGCGAATGCAGAATGTTGGAGATAACATGGTATTAAACTGATCAGCTTGGTTGTAGTATTAATTTTTAGTTCTGTTTAGGTATTAATATTATTCCATTGAGTATTAATGATTCCATTCGGTTTCAATCACTTTTTTCCTTCAATTCAAATATTATTTATTTACTTGTTATGCTTTGTTTGTTATAATATTAAACGATAACAAAACAGAAATTCTCTCATTGAAAGTTTAAATAATTGGAAGTGATATCCTTTAATGTCGGAGTGAGCCTAAGTTGACTTATAATAGATAAATACAAATGAATTATAGTGTAAAACACATAATAGTTTTTGTTGTGTGTAAAATACACAAAAATATTGTTGAGTGCTGCCTTTTTCTAATCTTAATTCAATAAACACTTCTTATGTAGGCTTCAGGAAACCAATTTATTCCACAATTTGATGGTTAAGTCATTCATTATTTGCTGTTACACACTTATGGGAACTTTGGCTTAGCAGTAACATTAATAGATAATTTTGATCCCTATTGCTTGAGAATTGAAACACTATAACAAATTATCACTTAGATTATATCAATGATAAGCAAAAACACCTTACCTGCTATTATTAAACTCATTCATAATTCATATATATTCTTTATTCTGTATACTTTACACAGTTTATATTCACACAGTTTAAATTATTTAACAAAAGAAAAATGTTCTATTTTTGTTTCAATTCCTTTACTTTTTATTTTATGCAAAATAGTTTACTATAATACATACTAAAATAGTGTTGCTAATCTTCAGTAAACTTTCCATATATGCAGCATACATTCTTTAAATAGTAAAGGCCATTTACAAAGTTATTGATCTTTGCAAATTAGCCAATAAAGAAGCCATAGAGTAGTATGTCATGTAGTAGTTCTCTTTCCCTTATGCATATAGCTTTCCAACATCACAGTCACAATATCTGATGTAAGAGATAAATATTGTATGGTTATTTCATGTAAAATTTCTTTATATTGCTCTTTTTTCAATTTATGTTTACTATTGACCCTAATAACTGATGAGTTTCAAAATACACATAAGAAATTTTAGTTTTAAAGTTTGTAATCATAATCACTATTGCATTGTGTTTTTATGTAATTTCTAGTTTTATAATTAACTAAAAAAAGTAATATTTTTGTAATGTTTCATGCAGCGTGGCCTCAACAATCAACCACCAAACAGTCTTCCAATGGTTGTTGAAAATTTAGCTGAATCCCGCCAAGCTTCAACAACTGAAAGCCTCGACTCAACAGGTGATATAAGTTATGAACGTGAGGTGGAACTGCAAGATGTTGTCAAAGAAGGTCATGATAAAGCAGACCCATCACAATTTGAATTGCTCAAAGTACTTGGTGAAGGTTCCTTCGGTAAGGTATTTTTAGTGCGAAAAGTTAGTGGAGCTGATACAGGAACTCTATATGCAATGAAGGTATTTAATTCGTCATGTACTTAATATGTATATTTACTTTTTATAAAATAATACTAGCAATTATAAAATGTTTTGGCAATATTTTATAACATTTTTAATATCTATAACAAAGATTCTTAATAAGCGAACAAAATTCACCAACTGAAACTGCTTTATATTTGTGATAAATACTAATATCCAATTTATATTATTATTTAAGGTTCTTAAGAAAGCCACATTAAAAGTAAGAGATAGAGAGCGTACAAAAATGGAGAGAAATATTTTAGTAGACATGGGCCATCCATTTATTGTTAAATTACATTATGCCTTTCAAACAGCAGGCAAATTATATTTAATACTGGACTTCCTTCGCGGCGGCGACCTATTTTCACGCCTAAGTAAAGAGGTAAATCATAAATAAAATGCTATGTATCCATGTCTATAAACCGGTTTGTTATTTTTTTAATGCTTTTCTGTATTACTAACAGGTCATGTTCACAGAGGAAGATGTAAAGTTTTATCTGGCCGAGTTAGCATTAGCCTTACAACATGTACATAAGTTGGGTATCATATACAGGGATCTTAAACCTGAAAATATTTTATTAGATGCTGATGGCCATATAGCTCTTACTGATTTTGGTCTATCAAAACTTCCTCCTTCTAGTGATAAAGCTTACAGTTTTTGTGGCACTGTTGAATATATGGCACCAGAGGTTGTTAACAGACGAGGTCATACATTTGCTGCAGATTGGTGGTCTTTTGGAGTACTTATGGTAGGTAACTTTTATATTTTTTAAATAATTAAAAAATTAAGCTCTCAGTCGTAATGAGTCTGTTAGATGTGGTGAGAGACAAGTATTATCAACACAGTTGTAATATTTTTAGAGGACTTGTCTGTATTTTTAAATGTTTATGCACTCATAACACTGTCATTTATAAAACCGATTTCAATGAAATATCAAGAGAAGAAGAATGATTCAGCAACTGAAGATATTTTGTTATTTTTATTATAACATATTGTTAGGTTTTTATGTTTTACTTTCCTGGTTTTCGGCTGAACGGTTTTTGATGTCAACCACCTGTGGTAATGTGTAAAGTGGAGTTGTGCAGTGCTGTTTTCCTGAAGCTTGACACCTCAAAGATAGTTAATTTATTGCCAGTAATTGACATCCATGACCACAATTGGTAATTGGCTCAAGTCAGGATAGTAAATTTTCACAAGCTACTACATTATGTATTATTTTAATATAAGTTTGAGTTAGAAAGTTTAAAAATACTCATATATGACACACTGAAACAAAGAAGATTGCAGAATTTAAATGTCTTTTTCTTGTTTACATTTGTTATTATCTTGTAAATTCTAATTGATATCTGGTACTGTTTCATTATATTTTATACACTGACAATTTATTTTCAGTTTGAGATGTTGACAGGAAATTTACCATTTCATGGCTCTACTAGGCATGAGACAATGACACAGATTTTGAAGGCCAAACTTGGAATGCCTTCAAATTTAAGTGAAGAAGCACAATCATTACTCCGTGCCTTGTTCAAACGAAATCCACAAAACAGGTGAATTTGATTAATATATATAACACCTTTTAATAAACTCTTCGAAATAACATACATTTGATCTAATTTTACAGATTGGGAGCTGGCCCGGACGGTATTGAGGACATAAAGAATCATGAGTTTTTTGCAAGTATTGACTGGGATGCACTACTTAAAAAAGAGGTTTGTGTACGATATATATAAAAAAATTATTTTTGTTATTTTAATATGTTTTAATTTATTTCAAAACTAAACCACTCAGATTTGGATACAGTTGATTTAAGAATTTGCTTTATGGCAAACCTGATAGAAGTAGGTCCATGTTAGACTATTACTTAAAGTTAACGGCTTAGGTTAGGGTATGATGGGGCTGACATGCCCAAAAAGGCAACATTACCCGATAAATAAAGAAGGAAAAGAAAAAAGTTAATATTACAGCTTATATATTGTATATGTCCCACTGTTGGGCACAGGCCTTCTCGATAAAGAGAGTAACGGCCTATTTTGTTGGTGCCCGCACCGTGGATTGAACTCTGGTTGGTAGAATACTATGCAACTTTGATATTAAACTCAAACTATTACTTATTCTGTTTTATTACAGTTTTTAGAATAAGTAACACCAATTGCCTACATGTTTCAAAATCTTCAACTACTATATTTTTATTACCTAACAAAAATGATAATAAATTATCTTAATAAGTGATACCAGGTTATTTAATCAGTACAAATCTTGTTGAAATGTCTCCTTGCCAGTAGTTTAGCATTAATTAGTTTTTTGCTAGAATTTAGAATAATCACTTTATTAGCTAATTAATATTATATTATAACATAAGTTCTTATTAAAATGAAAGGTTTTTCATTCTCGCCATTTGCTTCACAATCAATATAAAAGCTGTGTTTTATGTTGAAGGTGATTCCTCCATTTAGACCAGCTGTCTCAAGGGCTGATGATGCCTTTTATTTCGATTCGGAGTTCACTTGTCGGACTCCTAGAGACTCGCCCGGTATACCTGCTTCGGCGAATGCGCACGAGTTGTTTAGGTAAGATGATAAACGTGTATATTTACCAGTAAAAACTAATACCGACTTCTAATTGAATCAAACATGACGGATTAAACATTAATCTCTCGCTTTTTCCGAAGTTTTATAGTTAAAACTTTTTGTACATTGTTATCGTAATCTCACATAAATACACACATTCATACACACAGACACATATCCACATTCACACATACATATAATTATTTTATATTAATTAACTTAAAAATAATATTAAGATATGATTAAGGAAGAGCTGGATTCAAACATTGTATTCTTATGTTATATATTTTGTTTTTGAAAATAAAGATTTTTATTTATATTATTATTAGTATATAACGAAGATGTGGTGCCTATATTCTGTTTTTGTCTCAATATTTGAGGTTGTTGTCATTAAGGAGTTAACCTAGTCTTGGATAGTCATATACATACTAATTTCTTAATCCAAAAGCATACTTTCATGATATTCAGGAGCTTCTTGGTATATCTTAGAAAGGCAAGGTCCTATGCCAACAAAAAAAGAGATAGGTGACGGCACTAGGAGTGCACAAACATTAAAAGAATTGAATAACTCTTCTTTCATTAGAAGTTGCTTACGTCTTAAAATTAGTTTTAGCTGATAGCCAAAGTTAGTTTTGAGTCTTTTACAGCATGAATACTTAAATTTAAATATACAATCACTCAAGATAAACCACAACATTTACCACAAGTTACACTCCCATCTTATCCCTGATGGTGCATAAAAATAATGTCTTTTACCATGAAATACAATTGCTTCAGGCACTAAGATGGTGTGGGCCACATTTTTTTTTAATACTTAATAGGCTCACGTTTGGCTTCTATCTCGCTTGATGGAAGGCAAAGATGAAGTCTAGGATGAAGAACGTGAGCCTATAACTCTGTTCACATTTGACTTAAAGGTGTCCAGATTGTATCCATATGGAAAGACTGAATCATCTCAGCTTTGGTGAATACTGAATTCAGATAATTTAATTTATCTATGTATCTGACAATCCTATTAGGTCAACACAGTAGCTCGTAACTTAATAAATAACATCGTAAAAGTTTTTAAAGGGTTTTATAGGGCTTTACGTGACTAGCTGTATATATTTTGTACAGTAAATATATATTGCATATATGTCTGGATCTAGGTTTATCGGAACTTTGTTGCCATCATCATTTTAGCTTGGACAGTCCAAAAACAAATGTTTATACCGATCGAAGTAAAATGATGCACCATTCAGTCTAATGGCATACAAATTTGCCACTTCAGAACATTTCTACTCATGCTACTTACTTTGTTATGTTATTTTACTACTAGTTATGTGACTTGCCTTGATTATACTGCAGTATATTTATGTTCCGCTATTGGGCCTTCTATATGTCTGTGTGTCTGTCTTTACTCTCTGTAAAGAGAGAATAAGGGAATAGCCCTCTTTGCATGCTTTAGAAATTTTCTTTAATATGTGTAGTACTCCTTAAGATGTTTTCCTTCACAACCCAGGGTGCCAGCAACAACAAACAATTTTTATTGATGCCGGCACCCTGGATTGATCTCAGGTTGCTGTTCAACTTTACATGCGGACACTGAGTTACCATGGCTCATGTCTGTACATGTATTTACATTATTTTTAAGATATTATCTAACATGTTATTTACAATAATTCACATATTTTTTGCAGAGGCTTTAGTTTCGTTGCTCCATGTCTGCTCAATGATGACAATAATAAAACTCTAACTAATCAGAACCAAAATCATGTTCAACAAACAAAGACTTCCACCGAAGAATTCTGGTCGGGTTTCGTAAACAGGAATAACTTCTTTGATGAGTACAGGTTTGTAAACATTTTAATTATTCTATGTATTTAATTCTTCTATGTAAGTTAATTGAAAGGAATTACTATATACACATAATTGTATTTATTATTACTTCATTTGTATGGGCCGCTAGAGTTAAAATGATGTTAGAGCTTATATATAATAGTTGAATGTAAAATAGAATCTCTTTAAGTAGAAGTTCGTTAAGTTTAAAACTCTCCATTAATAATTTATTTATCGAATTCCATAATATATTAATGATTATCTCAACCTTCTATCAGTTGAGATGATCACTCATTTTTGTACAAAGTTTTAGTGTTTCTTAAAGTTCAAGTAATACAGCGGTACAACTGTATTTTCGACAAATATATTGCCATGGTAATTGTATGCATGGTTAATGTAAAATATCCGTTATTTAAAGTAAATTGTCTATGTTATGAATTAAGATTTTATTTTTAATTTTTAGATTAATGGGTGAACTAGGAACAGGATCATTTTCGGTCGTCCGCCTCTGTGAGCACAAAACTTCTAGAGTTCAGTATGCTGTTAAAATTATGGACAAATTGCAATATGACCCACGCGAAGAAATTGAAATATTATTAAGGTATGCTTATACGTACGTACGTTTCGTACGTTGCCCAGCCAGAGGCGGCTTTGCTCATGAACGGATGCCCATTGCGGATGCAACCTCTTTAGCGCCCTCTAGTAAGCACGCGGTCAAAATGATTACAACATACAAATCTAAAAAAAATTACTTGCTAAAAAAATTGGGATGTCGCATATAGGACGTAGGAGTTTATTTTTTAATACCCTTTTTTTGTTGAGGAGGAGGAAATCTTCAACAAGATACCCCGCCTTTTGGGTGTAAGACGGGGTTATGTGTAGTTCTTACCTACTAAAACCCTGGTAGCCCTTTCTCGGTGCATGGTGAACAAAGACCATTGTCGCCTAGTGAAGCCGAGGCTCGTTTTAGTCGCCTTCTACGACAGACTGGGAATACCGCAGCCTTATTCTATGAGCCCAGGACTACAGGGCTGATTTTTTTAATACTCTAACTAGTCGCAGTCTTTTATTGCACTTGGTAAATCATTATTTAGTTGTTCTCCTTGAAATAAGATGTTTTTACGGCTTTTCTTTTTACAAAATAGGCTTTCGTTTGGCTTCTATCTCGCCTGATGGAAGGTGAAGATGAATCCTAGAATGGAACACGTTAGCTTACAAGGTGTCTGTTCACTCGCCTTAAAGGTGTTCAGATTGTGTTGGTACGGAAAGACTGATCTCGGCAGAGAGTTCCATTCCGTAGCCATCATAAGGAAGGAAGAGGCGAACCGCTTCGTGAGTAATGTAGGAATGTCTACGACTTACAGATACAGTCAGCATCCGCACATAGTAACCCTGCGGGGTGTATATGAAGAGGGAGGTCGTATACTAGCCGTCACGGAGTTGTGCCGCGGCGGGGAGCTCCTGGAGTACATAACTCAGCGCCGCTACTTGCCCGAGCACGAAGCCGCACCTCTACTGAGGAATGTCTTGCAGGCCGTGCATTATCTGCATCGACACACCGTCGTGCACAGGTAATCAATGTTTTCCCCCTCCCTGCGAATAACTACCAATACATTTGATATAGTAATTTGCATCATCTACCCCACCCAAAAAACTAACAAACATTGAAAACCAAACAAAACTGAAAAAAAAACAATGTTTTCGTTTGAAAGGTTTTTACTTTCATTTAAGTCTCATGTTCAACCGACTTAAAATAGAGCAGGAGGTTCTCAATTCGTGTGTATTTTTTTATCGATTAAGTTTGTTATCGATTTTGATGATTCTTTTTTCTTTTGGAAGTTGTTGCTGTTTGTGTGGTATTTAAATTTAATCCAGTTTCGACAATGGCATCCATGAGATATTCATGTAAGTCGGAAATTTGCATTAAGTATATGCGCAACAAATGGTCGAATAACTTATTGAGTTATTCGTCCATTTGTCACGCCAACCGATTTCGATGATTCATTGGTTATTGGGAAGAATATATTTCATAGGTATTTTGAATTTTTTGTAATTTTTAGTGCATTTTTAGCGTAGGCCAGATTTGTGTAAAAAAAATTACACCTGTTTAAATTTGTACTATCTGTGTATTCTGTACTAAAAATAAACAGACAATCGAAAGTCTTATGGTCAACTATTTGTAACTTCAATGTATGTTACAACCAGAGACATCAAGCCTTCTAATATACTCTTCGCAACTTCCGAGAAGAGGCCTGAGGACATTCGTCTGGTCGACTTCGGGCTGGCGAAGCAGCTGCGCGCAGAGAATGGACTACTCATGACGCCTTGCTATACCGCCAACTTTGTTGCGCCTGAGGTGCTCAAACGCGCCGGTTACGACGCCGCATGCGATATTTGGAGCTTGGGTATTGTTATTTTTATTTAATCTTTATTTGCACTTAATGCCAAAAGGCATTTTCTATGTCAGTCTACCTTGGGATTGTGTAGGGACAAAGTAAAACATAACTATAACTGTTATACGAAACAATGAATACATAATATATAACTATATAAATCTATATAAAGGTGGATAAGGAAAGAAAAAGGTAAATTTTATTGGGCGACAGGGGTGCGGCCTTTGTCGTCCGCTAAAGTGGACTCGGTAAGAATGCGACATCGGCTTGCCTGTGTGAGCACAGTTTGAGGGGCTCCAGTGCGTTCCACTGGATATCCCGGAGCCCCTCACCATGCACCGAGGAAGGGCACCTGGGGAGTCCAGTTTGGGATTGTGTGGGTAAGAACCCCGCATAACCCCGCCTCCGGAGTATCTCGTTGAAGATTACCCCCTTCCCCAGCCCATTAACAAAAGAAAGGGTCGGTGAAAAAAGGATCCGTGTTAGCCGGTCAAGTTTTTACAACCTTGACCGGCAAACACGGTCAAGCAAACAAGAGTAACTAAGTAAACTGAGAGTTTACTTTAGTTACTCTTGTTGAGCAGCGCGTTCTACTTAGGAATTGATTATAGTAGGGAGTTAATCCCGCAAGCCTGGTTGGCTGGTCATAATTAATATCCGTAACGGGGTGACAGGCATTGCATTTTTTGTTAGTTCCCTAGTTACATAATAAGTAAAATTTAATTTTTTCAGGCGTCCTAGCGTATATAATGCTGTCTGGTCGGACCCCGTTTGCTTCCACAGGCGATGATACGCCCGAAGCTATTCTAGCGAGAATCGAGTCTGGAAAGGTAGAATAGTTTTATTATCTTATAGGAAAGGAACAATCGAGTTTTCCCAACCAATCTGCTCAGTCTTGAGCACAGGCGTAAAATAGCTAGCCTTTCGGTATTCTACAGATTGCATTTTGGAGAGTGTGCTCAGGAACTACATGATCTAATTCCCGTTCCACCATCGGACTTCAAGTCTCTTTCTCTTCCTTTCTTTCCTTCCGATTACAATGTGGGTATTTTCAAGAGTAGAGTGAATAGGAATTTACTAAGTTAGTGCGCCTCACCATCCAGGATTGCATTTCCACTTAACGTCAGGTGGGATTTTGGATGAGCAAACAAAGTTAAGGTTTACCTAATATTAAATGATGTCAAATGGATATTTATTGTCATAAATATCCACGATTAGTAGTAACGAAACCGGAGCTGCAGGTGCGATGCCGACCTTTAGGAAAAGAGTAGGCTCGTTTCTGGAAGGTACCCTTATCATATAGATTCGGAAACACCGCTGGTGACAGTTGAAACTAAAAGTTGATAGTGCGTGGAAGGAAGTTACTCGCACAGCCGTAGAACGCTAACTGTCAAGATAGTGTCGATGGAATTTGGTATTCTTAGTAATAAATAATACTTAATAGGCATTTACCGAGCTAGTACGCCATGTTAGTGCGCTAGTACCATCCAAGATTGCGTTACCATTTAACATTAGGTGCAATTGGGTTGCGTAAAATATAATATTAAATCAAAAAATTATTTATTTCCATACACGCTAGTCTATTTACAAATTTTGGCTTAGACCTTCCATGGCATGGGACAAACCATATAAAATATTAAATATGTAATCTTAGACGACGATCAATTCTTCTGTGATGTAATCGCGTGCTTTTAACCATACCAAAAGCGTTCTTTTAGTTGCATAATTATTCATGGGGAAAATCCTAAGTTTCTTATTTACTTTGTTGTATAAGTGTATGTCACTTGTTTAGCAAACTGTTGTATAGCAAAATTGGTTTTAATGGGGAAGAATTTGTTTGAAGTTTATTTACGGTGCTTGAGTCATATCGTAGATTTTATTTTAAAATATATATTAAATGAACAGGTGGAGTTATCAGAGGGTGCGTGGCGATCAGTGTCGGCGGAGGCACGCGCGTGTGTGCGGCGTATGCTGACGTTAGAGCCGGCGCTGAGGCCGCGCGCCTCCGACCTGCTGCGCGAGGCGTGGCTCTGCGCCCCGCCCCCCGCCCCACTGCCAGTGCAGCAGCCCGCCCACCCCGCGCCACCACTCGCCGACCTGCGCCGCGCAGTTGACCTCACGTTCCAGGTAACGGTGTGTCGAACAACTACCACTTATATTTCTGAATGAACTACTACTACGCTAATCAGCCAGGCGGCTTCTAAAGTTTCACCGTGTTCGGTGTACAACACCTAACACGTGAAGTCAGCCGCACGCGCGGCATTTTGGCCGCATGTCGAGATAATTACATCAGTGCATTACACGGACCCCGAAAACGGATGCTGGCGCACGTCTTGATGTTATACACAGATACCAGCACGTCCTTATCGCGTTAAATTGATTTGCAACGCTAGGATAAAGCCCCGTTCGCTAACAGTCGCGTATTTTAATGCGAACGGGCTTAGGGAACAAAAAGACGAAGTCGCGAACTTCGTACGCCAATATCAGGTTGACGTAATGTTAGTGCAAGAGACCTTTCTCAAACCATCTATGCGCGATCCGAAGATCGCGAATTATAACATCGTTAGAAATGATAGAGCCGGTGCCAGAGGCGGCGGCACCCATAGGAGGTCTTTGCATTGCGTTCCGATCGACACGCCGCGTGTAAAGCACCTTGAGGCCTCGGTCTGCCAGTTAGCCATGACAGGTCACTCCCCTATAACCATCGCTTCGGTATACCTTCCGTGTCACCGTAGCAAAGAAGTACTCAGAACTGACTTCGAAGCTCTCCTCTCTCTCGGAGACGCTACTATTCTAGCAGGTGATTTTAATAGCAAGCATCCTCGGTGGTTCTCCTATAAGACTAACCCACGAGGGCTGGCCCTCGAATCTCTGGTCGATCCCCTCGACTTCGAGATTGTGGGACCACAAGAGCCCACCCATTTTCCGCACCAAGTGGAACATACACCGGATGTCTTAGACATTGCTATCCTCCGCCATATCACCCTTACAGTAAGTAACCCGTGCGTGATACACGAGCTTCACTCGGATCACCGTCCCGTAATTCTGCGGCTAGAGCCTTCAGCCCAAACCGCTCCTCAGACCAAATCCATCATCGACTGGCACAAACTTGAGTCCCAATTGAAAGATGCCAGCTCCCCTCATCTAGAAGCGTTTCCTGAGAACGTAGATTCTCCTCTCAAGACCAATCTCGCAGCGCACGCGCTCTCGAGACACATTCAGACGGTCATCAAAGACTGCTTCAAGGAGGTACCCGTTGTAGACGACCACAAATGGGCCCTGCCTTCTGAAATTCGTGACCTTATGAGACGCAAGAATGCCGCCACTAGGGCTTACGACTTGTGAGGTTGAGGATGTATTAAAAAATTTGCGTCCCCGCAAAGCTCCCGGTATAGACGGCATACCCAATTTGGTAGCTAGACATTTCCCACACATTAGTGAATGTGCTCCGCATCTCGGAGCACATTCACGCCAAATCCCTAATTGGCATGCATACGGGAGCTATCTTCCTGGACGTGGCGAAGGCATTTGACAAAGTCTGGCACGCCGGGCTTGTATACAAACTATACAAGCTCGGAGTGCCCGACTATTTAGTGCGCACATTGCGCGATTTTCTTACTGGTCGAACCTTCAGATACCGCGTCGAGGGAGTGCGCTCCACCCTCCGTCCCGTTGGAGCCGGTGTACCACAAGGCTCCGTGCTCGGTCTCGTCCTATACACGCTCTACACTAACGATATTCCGCGCTCACGTAGAGCAGAACTAGCCCTTTTCGCCGACGATACCGGCATTTATGCCTCGGGGCGTTCCCCCGAAGTCATTCTCAAAAAACTCCAGACCGCGGCCGATGCCCTAAGGAATTGGCTTAGGACATGGAGAATAGAAATCAACCCGGCTAAGAGCGCAGCCATGTACTTCACGAGGCGTCTTCAGTCTCCACCTCGTTGCGTCCAACTTCTAGGCACCCCTATTCCATGGGTAACACAAACCAAATACTTAGGTGTCGTATTAGATCACAAACTCAGCTTCGGCCCTCACGTAGATCAGGTTAGGAACCGGGCGGTCTACGTTATGGGTCGCCTATATCACCTCATTAATAAGAAAAGTGAAATGTCCCTTCGTAATAAGGTGACACTTTAAGCAGTTATACGTCCCGTTATGACGTACGCGAGCCCGGTCTTCGCGCATGCCGCCCATAAACATATCCATAGGTTACAAGTAATTCAGAATGGTTTTGCGACGAGCCACGGGTGCGCCGTGGTTCGTACGTAATCGCGAGCTCCACGTTGACACAGGGTTACCGACATAGCCCAATTCTTTAAGCAGGCATCTCGACGGTTTTTTGAGACTGCCACCAAACATTCTAACAAACTTTTTGTAAGTGCCGCCACTTATAAGCTTTCCTATACTAAATGCCGTCGCGCCGCCCGGAGGCCGAGACACGTTCTTGACGATCCGGACGACGCGATTACCATTGCACAGGCTAGATCTCTACAAATCCACAAAGCGTCCATTCGCGACCGTCGGAGGTTGCGAATAATCCTTGCGCGTTACCGCTATTTTATGGGCAGGCCCCACCCCTTAGATCCTAGGAGCGCTGCTGGAGTTTCCTCGGCCACTTCTTCCCCCAGCGCTAACGCTTCCCGAAGTGGCACTTAAAGTTAGTTTAGCTTTTCGAATGTCCCTTAGATTATCCGTGAAATAGCTACCGACTGAGTCGTGGTTCGGCCCTCTCGGGCGCCCTCGGATCGGAATGCTTACGCGTAACATAGTAACCGTCCAAGCCGAGGTTACACCTCACCGGGGGGACCCTTGTGTCTAGTTACTAGCGATAGAGGTTCAGGCTAAGCGACCTAAGAGCTATGCCACCTCTCAATCCGGTGAAGCAGTCAAGGCCAGCTTCTCTGGCCAATCTGTGTAGTTCGTCATTAAAAAAAAAATACACGGACCCATCACGACTGGATGCATTCAAGCATTATAACAATCATTTATTATTCTAACATAAGTTATCTTTAATATTACATTAAACATATAAACAACTTTCACTTGCAATCCTGGCACCCTACACACTGGGTTTTTTAGAGGCAAAGCTCTTAAGCAAAGACGCCCGAGAGGGGTCCTCGGCTTGGGAAAGAGTGTATGCTTTTGAGCAAAAGCGCAGGCCTGAGTTCGATGAAAAGCGTGACACCCTGAAGACCCCACCATGAGCTGCCATATTCTATCACTTCAGTAACGGTGTGCTTACGTGTGCCCAATGCGTTCGCACATTTACAAGGAAGGCTACGCAAGCCACATGAGGACATACTCAAGAGCTGCGTGAGCCGAAACCGGCAGGACATAATCATCATCATCATCGTAAAAAAAATGCGAAAAAAATTTGCTTATTAATTTGAAATGTTTTAGGCAATGACTTCGTCACCACTAACACCGCAAGTGCTGGGACCTGTCACACAGTCGACATTGGCACAACGACGCATCAAGCCCCAGCGCAGATTCCCGCCGACGCAACTCTAATGTCAAGGTATACGAACGAAATTGCCTCTTGCCCCTCCCTCTTTCCAATCCTCTCAAAATTCGATTCGAAACCAAAATCTAAGTCACAATATGAAACACAAAAAATTATGTAAAGGGAAAAAAAAGGTTATTTTTTAATAATTTATTTTGTATTGAATATTTGTAATATATTTTATCACAAAAATTAGTTAAAACTTATTGGAAAAGATGAATCGGTAATTTTGCGTAGTAAAAGAGTCAGTTTTTTTTAATAAAAAAAAACATTGATGCCGCAAGGGTTATTAAAATAAAAGAGACCCAAACTTGGTACACATTACCTGACATGCCAGTAATTTAATTGAAGATACGGGGTCATCAGAATAATTATGCTTCCCTAAAATTATGTATACTAGAATTTCTATAAATTTTCCACACAACTTTAGGTTACAAATCATGGTAACCTAGTGGGATATAGTTCAACTTAACGATTTGACGCTTTGGGTTCAATTCCCATCTGGCTTATACCAAAGAGTTGCCGTTTGTCGATTTATTACGCACAAAAACTAGCTTACAAATAAAATTGTGTATATAGGTCTTAGAATTGTATTAAAATGTAAATTAAATAGATTGGCAGTGATGACCTAGATAGAACGTACGATGCGGTCGGTGGTCGTACAAAAAATCACTTGCTTAAACTTTGTGCCTTTTTTTTGTTGACGATGGGGTAAATCTTAAAGAAGATACTTACTAGATTATGTGGGACTTTTACTCACTAAAACCCCCTCCGGTGGCCCTTCGTCGGTGCATGGTGAGCGGCTCTGGGATCTCCAGAGGATCGTACTGGAGCCCCTCTGCACCGTGCTCTTCGGAGAGCACGTAAAGGGGCCGGGAGGGCAGGTTAATCCCTGTATCCGTGTCGATGTCGCCTTCTTCTCGGGTCCACTTTGATGGACGACTAAGGCCCCCACACCCTTTGCCCAGTGAACCCGAGACACCTTTTGGTGTAAGGCGAACTGTCACATGTGTGACCAAGTAAGCTTGGTGAAAAGCGGACAACAAAAGCCATTTTTTTTATTATTTATTTATTGGAGATAAACAGACACATAAAATACACATTAAGGCATACTAAAATTATATTGACTTAGGGATTATCAAGGAAAGCGTCCTATAGCCTAGAGTAGCCCTATTCTCATAGTTCCGAAACGCAACTGCAACCCTTGCGGTGTAATAGAACAATCACCGGGGATTTAGCACTTTTTATTTGTCTATTTGAGATTTTAAAACGCACCTTGGCTAGAAAAATGCTAAATAGTATTAAATTCGCCTTTGCACATGTATTTTGGTCCAATAAAGAATTTATCTATCTACCTATAATCTAAATTTTTTAAAGGCTTTAAACTTTAAAAAAATTTTAAGGCATCGCTAAAAATATACCTCAATATCTTTTATTATGCAATATTACCGTAAAACCTTATTTGTAAGGATTTATTCTTACTGAAGCTTTTTTGTTTATTGCTAAAAAAAGTAAAAGTGGAACATTAAGTGGTTGCCATATACAGTACATGAGCATTTTCTTGGGAACGGGTTATATAAGAAACGAACATTCCAAGGTTTTTTCCACAGAGAGATTAATATCTTTATCTTTAATCCTATTGTTTTCTAGGATAATTATACAACTACGTAGAATATGTGATAGTTGTCTTCCTTCTAAATGTTACAGATTGCAAAATTATGTAGATATGTCCACCTACCCACCATTTTATTTAGTCCTTCAGTGCCATTTACCAAAAACATTCTTCATTTTTATGAATTAGACGTTAAGGATTGCTTTTATTTTTTTTAATTCTATTTTTTTTTGTAACTTTATTAAAAGATATTTATCCCTCTATCCACATTATTATAACCACTTAATATAATTATATTGTAGACAGTATTTTATTATAGTTTTTGAATTCATTAGCTGATTAGTATGATTTCTTATATTTATGTAAATGTTACATATTGAAAAAAAAATTTTTACGGTTTTCATTATATTTACTTCTAAATATTTTAAAAATCCATAAAATTAGCTTTTTTCATTACCTATTATAATAATTAGGGAGCGTTCAACTATTATCTAAGCACACTTTTCTATTCATATATAAAAGGAAATACATTTTACATAACCTGGACTTTAAGAGGTATAAATAGTAGACACAGATAAATACTCGAGTTGTTTCTGGCTATTTAAACCTATCGAGGGTTGAGACCTTGAGATATAGAGATTTCGATTTATCGAGGTTTACTTAGGGTTGATAATTAATAAGCATTGTTAAAAGAGGACAGCGAAAGCTGTCTCTATCTACCCTACCTTAGGACTTAAATGACGTGAGAGCTTATTTTTTTATTAAATCAACAAATACAGTAAAGTAGGAAATCTTCAAGAAGATACCCCGCCTTTTGGGGGAAAGGCGGGGTTATTTGGGGTTCTTAGCCACTAAGACCCACCCGATTGACCTTCCTCGGTGCATGGTGAGGGGCTTCGGGATCTTCTGCGGAACCGGAGCCTCTCTGCACTATACTAGCTCATCCCGGGGGAGGTTAATCCTCCCCGAGACCCTCGAAGTGCAACACGACACGGACCAGTCAATGTCGCCTTCTTTCCGGGTCCACTGCACCCTTGTCGTCCCGTAGACTCGAGGCCACCTTTAGTCCCCTTCTATGACCTTACGTAATACTTGAACGCCCTCATCTAGAAATATTTCCGATAGAGATTTCAGGTCAATACTAGTAATATCGTATTTAATTTACAAAGTCTTATCTACGTAGATATTGAAATCCTATGTCGTTATTGCTTCACTTTATCTAGGCCGTGATAGAGTAAGTGATAATCGTTTTACTTACCATCTGTCGGAGGGAGATTCAAATCCCTGCCAGCTTTCTAAAAGACTATTTTTTAGTATCTTAGGTACAAAATCACTTCCTTAACTTTGTGCCCTTTACCACGAAAGACATGCCTCTCGTCAATATTGGAACTTAATATGCCTGAAATCTATAATTGTGTGCCCCAGTTCGGTGATAACGACGTGAGAGCTTTTTTTAACTCTTCGGCGTTTTCAATTCCAAAAAGGCCTAACAACCACAGTATTCTATCATCTATAATATGATCTAACATTTTATTTCTTCCTATTGTAGAGCTATTGTATAACATAGAACATAAGTCTTACATTGTCTATTTTGTTATTCGCTTTAAAGAATAGAATAAGTTAAATAATATATGTTTGATTGTTATTGTCTTAGTGGTGACATAGCGAAGATTCAAATATAAATATTTATTTAATTATGTCCACTGCAATGTTGTATTTCTATATAAATAAGTCAGTCATACCTCAATTGCACCTCTGTGTTCCAATTTTATATTGCATTTATTAAAAAAAAACAGTCTTGAAACCGTCCTTTCTACTCTTCAAAAGTTACTACTAATAATACT
This sequence comes from Meandrusa payeni, assembly GCA_029286785.1. Classification (NCBI taxonomy): domain Eukaryota; kingdom Metazoa; phylum Arthropoda; class Insecta; order Lepidoptera; family Papilionidae; genus Meandrusa; species Meandrusa payeni. The sequence continues at coordinate 8,476,685 of JAGSMX010000003.1, read as the reverse complement.
AGTAGATTTCTTGTTGTAGTTATATTCTTAGGAATACTAAATTAGTACAAATTCTTTGTAATATGTACTAGCGTACCCGACCCGCTTCGCCGGGCTAGATTATGCTTTATTTTATTTAAACAATAAACTTACATCATTAAATATTTAATTTAACTCTCACAATATTTTAAATTAGTAATTTCTCTCCGTATTCAGTCTCTTCTGTTCTCTTCTCGAGCGGGTGAAGATCATTACCTACATTCGCGGTCCTATAACTTACCTTGAATACTTCAAAATCCTTAATTATATTTCAATATACTCCGTTATACTTCAATATGGTTAATAATGACATAGAAATACACAATGCATGTGTCAATACAAATTTGGGTTATAAAACAATAGAATATCATCATAGTAAATAAAAGCTGTATTTGACAGTTCAAAAAGAGCAGTGCTCTGATCGTCACCAAACTTTACAGGATTACTTGCCAGGTCAATCTGAAGATTCCCAGAAAATTTCTTTTAAATCCAATTGAGCCTATATGGAACATACCCACACACTTTCTCTTTTATATATATAGATATATGGACGGAATTAATTTCAAATCTTTTTAGAAATATATCTCACTACTCCAAACATTTTTTGTATAATTTATGACCCATGAGGGGTCTTGTAGTCAATCAAAGTCAATGTAATAAATTTCCCTAGAGTTAACAAGACGCCAGAGCTTTTTATATATAACAATAAGAGTACTATTTTCCTTTTTATGTTTATTAAATATTTGAATTTTAAAGGTAATCATTGGTTTGTCGGCTTTGTCACCACTAAACATTTCACATATACACATTCGCGTAAGAACAGTATTTTCATACTAATTAATGTTAAGTACATAATTATTACAATGAGATAAATTGTAAAATGATTTGTAATTAAGTAAATAATAAGAAAGATTTCCGTGGAATCACAACAATACTTCCGACACTAATTTTTCAATTTTATGGACTTTACCAAAGATCATATTAGTGTTATAATTTAGTGATTTTGTTGTTCATGTGATGTTTAAAACTATTGTTGATTTTTTGACGTCATAAAAAAAATTAACGATTTCTAATAAATGGTTATAGTAAAAAAATTGTACCCTTATAATGGCCATGGTACTTACCATATTATTAAAAATCGATAAGCAACATTTCTCGTACCTGATTCTATATACACTTACTACATACTATAATAAAAATGGTAATATGTCCCATACCAACTGCATAATAATACAGCATTTTATGATCACGCAAAGGAATTGATATTTATTATTGTAATCATAACGCTAATGTAATTATTAATTACATTTGTTCAGTTCTATCGAGAGATGTAGGTATGTATAAATGAATATAATATATTTAATGTAAACACTTCTAGGTTTAACTAATGAACATATCCTGGTGTGTGAAGTAAACTGTCATTACAATTGTATAATCATATCATCATTGTAATTAGAGCCTATATATTTTACGAAAGTTTTATTTTACAAAGAAATTAAACCATGAGATTATATATTTTACATACATAGATATATACATGAGAATCTATGCTCACGACTCAAAATTATCAACTGTGCCAACGATTTAAATACATTGATAGGATGCAAGTATTTTTCATGCATCTGGTTCGCGTTGGGTCACGCCCTAAACGCTAGTAACGGCTCTAGCAGATTACTTTAAGGGAGTTATGTGATAAGTTATTTATATAGGAGTTTCAGGCTGTTCTCGGCCACTTCTTCACTTAATTTTTGCCTATGCGCAATGTGGTGAAGGTTTTAGTTCCACACTAAAATATATTTTATAACATCACGCTATCTAGATATATACCTTACGTTCTGTTTTGTTTTATGTCATATATATATATATATATATATATATATATATATATATATATATATATATATATCATATATTATAACAAATTGAAAAATTTATTAAATTATAATATATTTTAATAAATTATATAATATATTTGATAAATTGCGACTGACCACAAAAAATATATCTATTTGCTGTGAAATAGTATTAACAAACATGAGAATTCTTAGACATGTTAGTCCTGGAGAGAGGTACCACGAACAACAGAGGATGACAACACGTGCCTATCTGATGCTCTAAGTTGCACCGCGGCTACCGCATCTGCCTGATGTATCCCACGCAGCATCCTCCAAATACTTAACCAATCCGACGCCTCTTCTCACCTGTTCTCAGAGGATAGATTCGTCATGACTAACGCTTGAGCTTAAAATTGTTATTCCAAAAAATCCGTCTTCAACGGTATCCAAAACCAGGGGAGCAGTAGCCCCGTTGCGTTTATATCAAGGTAATGGGCTCAATACCTCAGCGCCCTTCTGTTAAGGTGAAGAAATTTCTTATATATCTATTCCAACATTAGACTACATTTGTCTTCATGAACATTGCAAACGAAAGTTGTATTGCAGTAAAGGTATATGTATGTAATTGAATCTGGATATTATTTTATAATATGTATTTATATTACACGCGGTCTATAATATGCTTCTCCTTAAGTTAATTGTATTTATTGCCATTGTGAAAATATCTACTTAAAGTTTACAAAAGTTGTCGAGTTATGCCCATGCAATATACTTGCAAAAAAATATTTTTAATAAAAAATAAATATAATTAGTGACATATAAGATGCGGTGATAATCAAAATGGTAACGTAAAATTAGCGCGCAAGAGATTAGTTGTTGCGATTTCTCGTTCTATTTTATTAGAGCTTGCATGCACACTTGTTAATTAATTCTAATAAAGTATTTTCTTACTCGCTCACAATACACAGTTGATGTTACCGTAGATTTTTCTATGACACTAATATTATTAATAAAATATTTGGTTATGAATAATCATAACCTAAACAGGCTGGACCAGAGAGATTATTTAAAATAAAATAAAAACTATGGAAGCAGTAATTATGCGGTGTTGGTGTTAATGTTGCATTATTCACATCTATTTTTCTAACTTCGAAATAGTAATGAAATTGTGTACATTAAATTGTTATAGTAGAAACACATAATTAATTACGAAAATAATATATATTATATATTGTTGACATTGCTTTAATAATGTAGTTTTATTTCTCCATCATGTCCTATGTTCACATCCGATTATCAATTTGGATATAAATGACTCATGGTTGATGTATGGATGTCGGTGTGATAGAGCTCCCTGCAATTAGCATTTTGGGGCAATCGACGGCGAAGTGAAGTCTCCTTCAACAGCTTCACTGGGTTTTACACCCTCATCTGCCTATTGAATCGAGTCATGATTCATTCCCTTCATACACCTTGGAGTAACAACGGACCACTAAGTTAGATAGACCTATAAAAACAGTGCCCATAATATATGCAGTCATTAAAGCTACACTGACCTAACTTTTTTTTATACTTTCTAAGCAAGCTCAACCAAACTGAGCAAAAAGAAAGTATTCTGGTGAGCAAAGCCATCACTGCGGAAATACAGAGCAGAAACTATTGAGACAACATTTTGCATTCTTAATAGGTACTTAAAATATTATAACCCACAGGACAAATGTGTCAATTCTCCAAGAAGTGGGAGTCACCGTGAACGGTCTCCGTAGGGTTTTCGAATTCTTCGGTCACATTGCCAGAAAAAACAATACACTGGAAACAACCAGTCACAGGGAAGACGACCAGAGGTAGGAACCCAAATTGCACAGACCAAATCAGGAACAACACGAACATACTCGAGGCATTACGCTGAAGACCACAACAGGTGGAGAGTGATCGTCTTCAACATAATTCGTGGAGGTCACGACTCTTAGAAATGAGGAAGACGAAAAATATTATATGCTATAAGTGCATAAAACTAAGGCTTAGTTTTTTGTTTGCCATCTGTAGTCTATGGCTTAACCATCACCAATGCCAACCTGTCTCTCAGAAGTTAGAAAGTATTTAAATTGCATTACCTAAAATCATTGTCAGGTGAAATATATTTGTTTACTTTTAAGATTGAAAAAAAAAACCCTAATCTAAAATAATAAAACAAAAAATTTTATTCTGCAGTCTTTTATTTAACATTAACTCTTTTTAAGGTAGGTGCTACAACTGCACCTTTTCCCAACACGACTAGGGGGCTTTCTTTGTAGCATGCAACTTTATTATCATTTGTCTTCAAATCTGGAGCACATGTTTCAAATATTTTCTTCTTAGGATTAAGTTGTGCTTCTGGCTCACGAGAATAACCCTCACACTGAACTAGATCACCAGGGACAGCAGCAGATGGTGGAATGAGGACTTCGACTTTATCAGGAGATGATGCACACATAACCATTGCTTCCGAAGTAATACCTCGCATCTGTAATATGTAACACAAAACAAATAATTAAAATGTTTGTTTTCAAGTCACAAACAGATTAATTAATTCATCAATATATATACCATGTATAGTACAAAGATTGCCAGGAAATTACCAAAAGGGCATAAATCCAATGAGCTATCAACATCAGTTGTTAATTATTTTTGTGTTACTTCACTACCTTTAAAACTGGTAAACATAGCAGCAATGGTTACAAATTGGTGGTTGGAAGTCATTCACAAATTATTAATCCCATATTAATATATTTCATAAATAAAAGGATCAATCAAAACAAGTAAAGGTATGAGCAAATAAATAAGGTTGAATGGTTATATCACTCAATGTCAGACATATTTACAACTAATCAAAAGACAGCACAATAGGTTTGTTACCAAGAAATGAAAATAATCCCTATAATCAATAAACTAAAAGATGGATCTTAATTTAAACAGAATTAATTGTTTAAAAATAACATGATTACCTTAACTGGTTTTAAATTGCAGAGGACCATAACAAGTTTATCGCGCATTTCATCAATGGGAACATGATTTACTAGCCCAGAAACGACAGTGCGCGGTTTTTCTTCACCACAGTCTATCTTTTCCACATACAATGAATCTGCATCAGGATGTTTATTTATTTCAACAATCTTGCCAATTCTAAAATCTAATTTCCTAACATCTATGATGTTATCATTGTTTTGAGTGGTATTTACTTTTTCCTTAGCCTTTTTAACTAAATTCTTTTCTTTTTCTCCTTTACATCTTGTACATTTTCAGCGGCTCCTTCTTTTTTTTGTTTTGTTTTATCTAGATCATCTGAAATGGTATTGGTTACAACTTTTTCTGTATTTGGCACAGAATACTGCTTCTTACCATGTAATGTCTCGAGTGTGATTAGTTCGTTTTTCGCCTGTTGTATTTTTTCTGATAAAACAGAGTTTTCTTTCATCAAGTTTCGCACTTTCTCTTCTACTTTTAGCTTTTTTATTTCTTCTACCTTAAAAAAATAAATCCACATTGAATGTATAAAATATCGTTATTTTCAGTATTCTAAAAAGCATAACACATACCTTTCTTTTTAAATCAGCTATGCGTTTCTCAGCTGTTTCTGCATTTGCCAACATATTTGGCGAAATTTTAACCAACATATTTTTCAGCGAATTACGTACCACAAAAACCATTAGCCATGTAATTTATATTATTTCTAGGTAAATTTATTCTTTGTTATAATTTTAGGTTATGAAAAGTGTTGCAAGGTCGAAGAAGTAGAGCACGATATATATTGATATTTCACAACGTATCGATATCATCGAATCGTATAATATCGTATATTTCATTCAAAACAAATATCGTAAAAAAAACTTTCCATTCTTTTATTTCTGGTTCTATTTAGAAAATTGTTATAGATATAAAAAAATATTTAAACAAAAGTTTTAAAACTTTACTAAAAAAATTTAGTAAGTAAATAATTTTTATATTTTTCTTTGTGTGCCGCCAAATTTTGAAATCGTTAAATATGTGCCGCAACAAAAAAAGTTGAGAATCCCTGATCTTAGGGGTAAGACCTGCTCATAAAGTAGCGGTATCGCAATTAGATTATTTGTAACGATCTAGCCTGTGCAATAGTTTATAGCTGACTGTCTCTAATTTGAGGTGAAACCCTTATTTTCCTGGGCTAAGTTGACAGTATATTTATTTTATATATAGGTTTTATAAAGGATGTTTACAGTCAAAACATATGTCTAAATAATTCTTCCTTTTATAATCAGCAAAGGTAACAAAAAGAAAGAAAAAGGATTAATATACTTATTATAGATTTTATTACAATTAAATAATGCGGTAACACTATACCCACAGAAAACAAAAAAGTAATATGGCCGTTGGAATGGCGTCATAAATAGTTACTGACGTTGTTTATATTTGCGTATTAGAAACTTGATTGAGTATTTTAACATACCGTTTGGGTAGATAGTTGAGAATAAAATGTGATTGTTTTACATAGTGCACAAATGGACCGTTTGGTGTAATGTTTTAGAATTCACGAAAAGAACAATGTCAAACAATACTGTCGGCTCTTCGGGGCATGCTCCCGGCAAAATACGTGGGCCAGGAAGACCCCCTAAGCGCACTTGTACTTGGTGTGCTGAAAGCAAAACACCATTAAAATATGTGTTACCCACTGAGAATGGCAAGAAAGAGTTTTGTTCGGAGACATGTCTTTCAGAATTTAGGCAGGCTTACAGCAAAGGTGCCTGTCTTCACTGCGACAATGTCATACGAGGCAATGTTCCTTCAAGTAGTAAGAATTTTTGTTCTACGTATTGTCTGAACAAATATCAAAAGAAAAATGAAAAACGAACTAGTTCCCCACAGTCTGGCAATGGAGCAAACGGATCAGAAAATCATTCTAATAACAATTCGACAGGATCTTTCTATGACATTTTTCAATCTTTTGACTGGAATGAATACATGAAAGAGACTAGTAGCACAGCAGCGCCTCAGGAATGTTTTAAACAAGCACTTGTGCCACCGCTAAATGATTTCAAAGTGAACATGAAACTAGAAGCCTTAGACCCACGAAATTTGACTTCGACTTGTATTGCAACAGTGGTAGGTGTTTTAGGACCAAGGCTTAGATTGAGATTGGACGGGAGTGATAACAAGAATGATTTTTGGAGACTTGTTGATGCTGGTGATATTCACCCAATTGGACATTGCGAGAAGAACGATGGGATGTTACAACCTCCACTTGGATTTCGCATGAATGCAAGTAGTTGGCCAATGTTTTTACTGAAAACTTTAAATGGTGCAGAGATGGCTCCCTCAAAGGTATTTCAGTCTGAGCCACCAACTCCGAAATCAAATTCCTTTGTGGTTGGACAAAAGCTGGAGGCAGTGGACAAAAAGAACCCACAGTTAATATGTTGTGCTACTGTTGGAGCTGTGAAAAATGATCAAATTCATGTAACATTTGATGGATGGAGGGGCGCTTTTGATTATTGGTGTAGGTTTGATTCAAGGGACATATTTCCTGTTGGTTGGTGTGCTCGTGCTGGTCACCCTCTCCAACCACCAGGGCAAAAAAGTGCTACTACTCCTTCTCGGTATGCTTACAATTATATAATTATACAATTTTGTAATGGTGTCACAGTATTTTTCAATTTATGTTCTACTGAAATTTAGGAACTAAGCTTTGTTAATATCCTAATGCTGTTTATCAGTCTTGCAATTTGGATCAAGTGAAATAGGCACAAGAATTTCATAATATTTTTATTTCTTTTATTTTTAAATATACTTGTTGTTTGTATCTCTGCTTAGTGTTTACTGGGTGGAAATGATTATTTAACATCAGGAGAGATGTATTCTTATTTGATCCTTAGCCTATAAAAAGTACAGGTATATGTACACATATACCAGTATAGTGATATGCTTACACCCTGTCACATTTGGGCCTTAACAAATGGTTATGTCTTTCTGTATATCCCAGAAATTATTTGATCTGACTAAGAAATCAATGATATGTATATTCTAGGTATTTAATGTGGTCATATCCGCATTATTAGAATAATATCCAAGTAATTTTCTTAACATTTGCTATGAAGAAGAAGGTTCTGTAACACCATTATTTTTGTAGATTATAGCCTAAGTAAATGATATATTTCAGATTTAAACTGCGACCTATTGGGATGCCAAATCCTGCTTTACCTGAAGGTGGATCGACTGGTACTACAAATTCTGTTAGTCCTACTACAGCTACTCCTGTGGCACCAATGCACTTACGAGTTCGTACCAGTTGTTCCGGAAGTAATACAATCTTGCCTCACATGGTGTCTGGCTTGGGACCAGCCGGTGCTGCTGAGGCTCTTGCTAAAGAGTTGTTGAGTGTCCATCCAGACCCTCAGAGGATCACACGAGCAATATTAACAGCTTCCAGTAGCTATTCTAATGTAACTACAGTACAGGTAATGGTTTTGAAATTACCTAGTTATTGTCATTATAATTTTCTAAAGTAATTTAAATGTCTGGACTAAAGATTGATAATCGGGTGCTGATACCTGAATTTACAGAATCATGTGATGTGAATGTTTATGAGTGGTGTTAATCACCAAAGATTACACATTATGTGGGGGAATACCCATGTTATATGAGGGATTGTAATCACGTAATATGAAAAAAAAACAAATATTGTTAATCACTATTTGTCAATAAACTCCCAAATCTACATAGGTTGACAATGTAACTGCAATCCCTTTTGTAGATGTTTGTTTGTGGCGGGATCACTTAAGATCAGGTGAGCCGCAAGCTTATTCGTCCCTTTGTCTCTCTTTTTTTGTCTCGAAACTCATATATCTCTGAAAACTATTATTTTATACCATACCTTATTTTATATTATACACTTATTATATACCTTATTTTATAATTTTATAAATAGAAAAATTAATTGGTTATTTTTTAACAGAATTAGTTTTGTTATGTAATCCTAATGCTATAAATTCTATTTGAAGGTTTCGACTGGAAGCAATACCTATGCAGTAAAAGTGCCATTGGAACTTACAAATGATGATCTCAAAAACTGGCTTAGACTTCTATGTGTTGGAATGGGGTGCTGTGTAGGCATGATAGAAGTGGACAATGGTGAGGCTGCAGGTCGGCCATGTACACTGTGTGGAGAGTCTACCTCAAATGGTATTTCATCTGCAGCTAAAAGACCTATAAATGTAAGTATTACACTGTGCTTGGAGGGTTCACTGGGTGAAATATTAGCATATATTATTAATAGATATCTATCTGCATATCAGCCAAATTTACTTTGCTAAATGTGGATTGAGATAACTTAAGAGGACTTTACTCCTCACCAACCCTTAAGGATATCAGACAGATATACAATTAACACATCATCAATGTGAACAGCATCACACTATAGGCTAGCGGCACTCGGGTATTTTTTCCAGGCGTAACTTAAATGGGTGGTGATGGTAAAAAAACATTTCTTGTTGAGTGTTTTTGTTAGACACTAAATCGGTGTCAACCAAGTGTGAATAACATATGAAATGGTCTGCCACTATAATACCCTAATAAAATCCAGGCCGAACAGCTGCCAATAGTACATATCCTTTATAGTATATACAATAACATTGCAAACCTTGAAGTTACTTTAAAAACATAACATTGCAGTACTGGCAGTCGTAATATTTTTCAATTCATCATAACAACATTTGAATGAGCACAACTGTACAAAAAAATACCAGCACACGTCAAGTGGTCACACACTTAGTGCATTCAAAATGCAACTTGTTAAATTCCTTAACAAGTTGCATTTTGAATAACAAAAATATATAATAATAGAACAAAAAAAATAATAGCTAATCGTCTCAAAGCAAATTAATGCGTTAGGAGTTCTTTCTTACGACAGTAAACTTATAGTTTTTAATAATAATTGTTATTTTATTGTTCTCATGTAAGTGACCTTTAATGTCTATAGTGAGAATAAAGTTTCTAAAAACCTATAACATTCTTCTTCATCTTTTCACTGCTGAGAATCATGTCCATGTATAAGTAGCCTCCATTGAGCATGGTCATATACTGACAGGACTGGTCACTGTATGCTGCCACCTACCGCCTTCACGATTGTGCGAGACCATTAGGCAGGCGCCCTTCTCTGAACAAGTCTGCCGTCCACTTTGCCTAAAATAATCTGCTTCTCCAGACAATGTTTTGAAGATCATATAATGTGTCCAATGAAACTCAAGGCGATTTGGAGACTTTCAGATAAACTTGTGAACTGGAGCCTTTAGTTTTGACTAGTATTATAGTATAAATATCTATAATTCAGGAGTTGCCATTGGAAAGTGGTGTGAATGGTATGGGCGAGACTTCGGGCGGAATCAAGATGGCTCGAGTGTCTCCAGAGCGGCCGGAGCCTGCGTCATCGACGACTGGCGCTCCGCCACCACCCTCCCCAGCAGCACCCCCTGCCGACTGGTCTGTCGAAGACGTCATTGGATTTATAGCGGCGGCAGATCAAGCTCTGGCCGCCCATGCTGATATGTTTCGCAGACATGTAAGTGCTTAAGCTTTCTTTTTAATTTAACTTTTAAATGATGATTGAATTATATTTGTATCATCGGTGGACGAGTTGCAGAAGAACCTTACGTTTCCGAATGAATTATTCCAGTTAAAGTAATGAACATGTATTATAAATTATGGTAAATGGATTTTTGTGTACATAGATATCTAATATTAAAAAAAATTGATCTGGGGCTATGCTATTAGTCTTAGAATTTTAGTAGTATTTTCAACAACTTGATGCGATTGCGGTTCCTCACCGTATAGGCGATTGAGAAAATACGGAAAGCTGACCCTAACTCTATGTGGGACCTTAGCAAGGAAGTAAGAGACACGAGGACTCCACACTGAGATGCAGGTTTTGAAAGATGCTCATCACGTATCCCTTACTTTTAATTATATTAATTATATCTTTTATTAATATTCTGACTTAATAACTGACTGAACTTCAAAAACGGGCAGAATCTGAATTCGTTTGTATGTGAAGTTATAACTGCGTCATCTATGATCCTATTTTGAATTATTTTAAAAGGGTTTTTACTTTAACTTTAAATTAGGTTTCATGTTAAATTTGTTGGCAAGTTGGCAACTTCTGCAAATCCAATAGAACGAGGTTTGTTGTGATATTGGTAGGTTTATGGCAACTGGGCTTGTAGAATGAGACTACGGCATTGGATATGCCTGTCGTAGAAGGCGACTAAATGGGGCCTCGGGTTCACTGAGCCACAAGGGTGGGGCACTCTGTCGATCGAACTCTACATAACCCTACCTTCCCCTCAGAAGGCGAGGTATCTTGTTGAAGATATCCTTTCTTGTCGACAAAAAAAAGGATATAAGCGACTACAAGCACGAATCTGGAGAGAAGAAAGTATGACAGCGCCAGAACTTCATTGTATAACCTATTATAGTTCGGAACTATAAGAGAGTGTCCGTGCGTAGTAGCGTGTTATCTGCCACACGGTAAAACGTTAATTTTTAGCGCAAATTTGATTTGAAGGCGGTTTTTGTTTTTACCTATGAACATAACTTACGTAAATATATGAAAAAAAAAAACTGTCATACTAAACCAAAGATATTATACATTTACATTGTAGTCAAGGATTTAGCGATCCACACTTTTGAAAAATTCATTCTGTATCAGTGTATTATTTTGTGTTACTTGTGAATTTATTTACGTTGTCTTTTCCCGTAGAAGAGCTAACCGGAGACTGGGAAATGTAAAAGAATTGTAAATTAGTAATAATAATAATCTTTTCACATTTTTTGTTACAGGAAATTGATGGTAAAGCTCTGCTGTTGTTGAATTCTGATATGATGATGAAGTACATGGGCTTAAAACTAGGTCCGGCTCTAAAAATTTGTAACTTGGTTTCGAAAATTAAAACCCGTCGCCATTATAACACCTAACTCATTGTTATTTGTTACGCTCGTAGAATCTTGCAAATGCTATTTAGTGTTATATATCCAACGGCATATTAATTATTCGCATTTTCGTATTCAAATTAAAGAGATATCTGTAGTCACTGTAGAAGTATGAAATCTCATCATAATGACTTATGACTTAGGATACCAAGCAGTGATGAATTCGAATCGAATCGCATTTGGTTTGTACCAATGACTTCCTTTCTCAAAAAAAACATCACTCGCTACAGTTTTTCCTCGTATTGATATCCTAACCCCATATCACATAAGCAATCAATTAATGCCTGTATTTACAACGTGTTCACTGACGGTGCGCAAAGTCACTCGAAGTGCAGTAAATAAAGGAAAGAGCTATAAACAGCATGAGCATTTCTCTAAATAAAGAAATGTGCTAAAGGACTAAAGTTAACTAGATAGAGTCCTTTAAGTATTCAGATCTAAGTGGCAATAGGCTGGTGCCATCTTTAACAGACATTACTGGGGTTATAACTAAGAAATAAATCGATTATGTTGATGCAAATAAAAACTAAAAACCGAAAATGTCTTGGAGTACATAATTAGAGCACTATATATACACGCCAATAGCATTTTTTTTGTAAGATATAAATTACTGTTTAGTCACATGTATATAGCTGTTAAGAATGAGTGAAAATGCATTTAATGTAGTAAGTACTCATTTTGATAATTTTGTACAGCACAGTTTCTTTTAAAATTTAGTTTATAATTTGATGTTTATGACCTTGATCTACAAATCGGCCGACAAAATTAATTATCTTCCATTAACCATTTCCTAACGTTTTAGGACAAATTTTACGTAATACCAGCCACTATCATATTTCGAAAGAAACTTAAAATTTGACGTACGATGGAATGTACCAAAGAGATATTTCGTTTTCTAGCTTTTTAAGTACAAAAGTAATTATTTGCTATATCTTGTGCCCGGAGTATAATGACAGGACTACCTTCCTATCACGTATGGTACCGATTAAAAAAGGAATAGAAATATCTATCTCTGCTCCTAAAAGTTTAAAAACTGCCGACATTTTCTATAATGTTCCTTCTCAAGTTGGAAAACGATCTCAAAGTTTTTTTTTAAATATGATAGTGGTATTCGATATATTCAGATAGGTATATCTTTTTACTAAATATGAAACCGTGTTGTCCATAACTATCCTCATTTCACATTATAGACTACAAAATTAAATTGTTGATTGCGCCGGCCTTATTGTTAAGTATTTGAATTATGTGTATATATATATATATATATTATTATGAATATTAACTAGTCTTATGTCAAGATATTGCCTAAATACCATTCCAAAAATGGTTGAACAGTCGTTCACACACTTTTTCTCAATTACATTTAAAAGATTATAAAATTGTCATAGATTTTCTTCGAAACTTAATATTTCCTATATTTATCTGTATAATAATCTGGGAGAAGGCTTGTGAAATCAGTGGGATAAACTGATGTACTATCATAAGTTTAAAGCCTATGAGAGCTGTTTTTATTTCAAAATACTGAAACGAACCTCTTTGTCTATGAGAGAGTATATGTTGAAAGACGGTCTTACGTGCTCAGAGAAAAATGTCTTTAACAGTGTGCTACGCTAACAATACCGTATCCATGGAAGCTGCGTTACTTATGGCAAACCTTATTCCTGTCAACTTCCCAGAAGAAGGAAGAAAAATAACGTATGTAGTAAGATCACCAGCAGTTCGAAAAGCGGGGAGAGAAACGGCACTAGCACATTGGTAAGAGGATGTGATCGGGAATGCAAGGTGGACACAGGTTAATTAAGGACATAAAACATGGACAAACAGAAAGCACGGAGAGGTGAGCTATCGGATGACACAATCAATGGCTTGACTGGCCATGGAGTCTTTATGTGTAGGTCACACAACGAGGATTGGTAAACGCCATAGCGCATGTTGTAGGTATTGGGAAGATCTATAGATGATGCCGAACACACAGTATGAATGTGGGCACCATAGTAGAAATAATGGTAGCTAGTAAGGAGAATTGGGTAATAATAGAAAACTTTATGGAAAAAATTATTTAACATAAGGAAAAAGGTGAGAACACAGAGAATGAGAAAAAAAGAAAAAAAACAACAATACATAAACACAAGACCGAGGCAGACTAAAGAAGAACAAAAAGCCTAAATAGATTTCCTCCTCCTCGCGGTGAAAAAAAGACTACTTTTCGAGGGCATCTGTGCAAATACTAACCAGTTCGTGTACTTGAGTTGCTATCTTAAACAATATTGTTGCAATAAAACCCGTCCACGCTAATGGATGTACATAACTTTGTCATCTAGTCTAATCACGACTGAATAGTAGCGGCTTAAAATCAGAACCCTGGGGAACACCAACTTTGAATTCGAACGCTTCGTTCAGGCAGAACTCGCAGGCTTGCAGGGCCTAGAAACTTAGAGGCTAGAAATTAGTGGCGAGTTTGCTGCTTGAGTATTTCGTTAATTTCCAACCGTAAGATTTTTCCATGCAAGCTTAGGGTTGGTCGAATGCTTTTTTGAAGTCAATAAATAAATCTTTGTTGACGTCATATTATTCTATCATGTTTTAATTGAATGTTTTCAAAGTCTTTTTTTTATTAATTTCGAAATATTTGAGAGATATGGTAACGAGAAAGTGATGAAATTACTTACAAACTATATTAATTTTTTTTATTCATTTTTATTCCGAAGAAAAATATTGGTGTTATTTGTTAGTTTTAGGGTGTGGTTTTGTTGTGTACGTACCATGTCAATGATATTGCAATCGCAATTTTTTTATTGCGAAAGCTACACATCGAACGCCGTATCAATATAAATAAAAATCATGCGCAGTAACTTAAAAGGAAAATTAAACCGCACTAAAATCCGTATAAGTAGAATTATTAAACAGCGTCACATAATCTGAAGGTTTCACTATGATTTCTATATCTGTTTATTTAGTGCTTTTGTAAAATGTAATAAGTGCTTATTACTATATTGTAATAACATTGCGTTTGTGTGAACGAATGTTTGACTGATAACAGGTCCATAGAAATGCTTGTAGACTAGGGTCTTAGTGCCTTCCAATATTTAGGTGTACTTAAAGCAGAATTTCAGTTTAGAGCAACTAGTTAAAATATTTTTGTATTTGGTATTAAGTTCTGTTGAGGAGATATGGTTTATTTCAGTTTTATTTTTACGAACCTGAAGGTATTGTGTTGAAGGTATTGTAGTGCACTTTTATTAAGCTTTTATTTTACTTATTGGAATTGAAAATGGGTTCTGTTCAATGTAACGAGTTTGTTTGAAAACAGAATTAATGTTAAATGAAAACAGGGATGGTTGATTGTTGCAAAAACATCGATGTTAATTATCAAAAGCTTGTCGATGCTGGCCAACTACTATAAATATTTAAATAAAATTCATTAAACTTGTATAATTGTTTTAATCAAAGACATAATGTTTGAAAACATAATGTTGCAATTCGAATAACCGGTTTAGTTACGATTTTATTATTCTTGATGGTATCATCGATTGATATTAGTACTTGCTGTATGCATAACATCGATGTAGCGTCGTTTTGGTATAGGGAAAAAAGTATTTATTGCTCATAAAATGCTGGCAACGCACCTTTGGTCACCAGTTAAGGTCTAGTTAGCCGCAAGTTCTTACTTCTTTTCTTATAAAAAAACATGCGTTAGCGTTTGTTGCGCTTTTCAACCATTTTATTGCGGTGGAGCGATCGCGTTGTAGACATTTACATTTTTAATACAGCTTTATAGGTTTTAGCTTCAACGGGCCAAGTGATGGCAGAGCTCACGCTTGAATGTATATTATGAGTAACGTTAGCTAAGGGCTCCTGAAAGGTAACCTCAGGTAAGTTACTATAATCGAGAATTCTAACAAGCGTTTTTCGAAGGAACGAAGCACGGTTTTATCAGATGTGTCGACTGGATTACATTATGATACAACTTCAGATCCAAAGTTTAAGCATAAAGGAAATATTGTATTCACATCAATAATAATGACTACGAAAAATACTACGTCGGATATTAATCCTTAAACAGAATTAGAATGATTGTGTCAGAGTTTACTTGGTATTGGTGATTCATTTAGAACAAATGATTTACCAGAGAATAATAAATATCAAATTGAAGTCTTGTACCCGGCTAATACCGATGTTATTCGAATTTTTATAATAATTTTTGCAAAATTTATGCCCGATGTATGGCGATAGGATGAATATGAAAAATAAAGGGAAAAATAAAATATAACTAATTTTCAATGTCTGTGAGGAGTCGAACACTAATTAGGTATAAATTGAAATGTAAGAAAAGTAGTTATTGCACTTTCGCTTGACGGACTGAATATATGCCGCGTTTAATTTCTTCCTGTTATCTGTTTCGGCAGGTATCGCTGATTTCTCCTTATATACTTAGTTTTAATTATATTTTTTGCAAAATCTGTCTACAATTTTTAAAGCAAATTTAAAAGATGTAGATTTAAAAACTATGATAATCACGGTATGGAATATAAATAAAAAAATTACTTTATCTCAATATGTAGAAATATGCTAAATTTCAATAATAAATAATAATCTTATTTTTCAAATTTTTTCCGTAATTATTATATTAGATTTAAACAAATTTACAAGTTGAATACACTTTCATTAAATACGTACAAATGTTATTTGAATTTGCTATCTGCAAACTAAAATCATACTTGACGTTAAACCCATTTCTTTTCAAAACGAATAATCTGAGTATATACCGGGTAGTGTTTATGATCGCTGTTATTATTATTGTTTGTTGTCACATTTAGGTTAAGGCCGTGGGTTATATACACATCTATAAAATTAGTGCCATTGGCACATTGCCCCATACGCCCAATTTTTGTACCCAATTTTGGTTAAATATTATTGTTCCTTCATTATTAATATTTTTGTGTAATTATTCTTTGAAATGATTTCATTTAGGTTAACATTTATCATTATTTTAATATTAATTTGGCATTTTTAAGGGTTTGTTGTAATGTTTAAACATTTCATAATGTGATATTTCAATGTTATCTGTTATATTGATAATGATAATAAATAATATGAATTATATTGAGTTGACTAAATTTAGGAGCTATTGGAATAGATTTCATGACATACTATTATAGAAAGATGATACATTGGTAAATAAATAAGCTTCTTAGGTTTAAGAGATATCTTCATTGAATACTACTTTCAAAGATATAAGTTGCTCTTAAGGTTTATTTGTAACGTTTAATATTTTTTTTGCTTATCAAGTTTTTCCTCTAATGCTGACAATTTATAGATCAGTTCAAAAATGATATGGATATTATGTAATATTGCTTGTCTATGTATATATTACGTAGGTGATGTTAGAGAGATGTGTAATTTTTCATATAAAAAATATTTTATTTTAATTATTTTATGTACATAGAAAATAATAATTGGCAACCGATGTGTATAAATAAAAAATAAATTCAATAATTTTAAGAGTGATTTTTATTTCAAACGGTTACAGCCTGTGGGTTGTACAAAAAAAACATTTGTTAAAATTTTGTGTCTGATTTATTGCGTTTGGCTCACCATCTGTCACTTATGGAATCTAATAAGCTTGGTGAAAAACGGATAGCGAAAAATGTCTCTGTCGACCCAACATGGGTTAAATCCTTTTAAGTGTGAGCTTATAAATATATTATTATTTTATTCCGATACTATCACCATTAAAGTATGGTGATAGTATTAGGGTTAATTTCAAGAATGTTCTCTTCGTTCCTCTGAAACTAATATTGTTTATATTATGACATATTTTCCGTCCCACTTCATACAAAAATATTTTACCAATATCTGGATATATAGTTTCACTGTCTCATTTTATCATATAACTAATTTGACGAGTGTCAAATTCGACGATAAACATTTGAATTACACGTCGGTTGAAAGTATTTGTATCGAATAATTAAAATAGGATAGAAAATTATAATTTTTTTAACCAATAACATATAGTTGCCAGATAAGAATTCAATAACATAATATATACTAAAACCTCCGAAACACTGCATATGTATCATGTCTAACTATACGTGTTGTAAATATTTACGGAAAAAACGTCTCCCTATTTATTATAGTATAGCATTGTTTTAAATGTATTTATTAATAAATTTTCCTTAAACATTGTCGAGTTCATAAACGCATGGTCAAAAAATCTCGGCTAGCCTGTATTTTTGAGCTACCTTTGAGTATTCTGATAGGTTTGATATTAAACGATAGTAAACAGATATGGGAGCTTATAGTCCTATCTTTAGCTATGCATCACAATCTCCTAACACATTACATCGGTCATGAACGTGTGCCTCTCTATGTTAGGACTAATGATAACCAGTCTTCTTCCGTTAGCTTAGCAAGAATTATATAATAGAGATAAATATGAGAGTAATATTTAGATAAGGATAACGTCATCATCTTTCTCGATGATCGTATCATGATATCAGAAGAAGCGAAAGTGATCCATGGACTCGCTCCGAGATGTTTTAATCAAGTCTGATAAGAAATGTTATCATTGTAAGTCATTGAGAAGCGCGGAAGCGCCGTCCGTTTGTTGAATCGAGATCTATTTGCCCTTGCCGACATTTGATTAAACTTGCAAACGATATAACTAGGAGTAATATAAGAACCGTGCGAGTCTTACTTTAATTGAAATGGTTTAAATTAATATTATTCATAATAATGCCTCATGGCTAAGTGTTCGACTTACGGCCCGAAAGTAAGAGTCCCAAGCGTGCTGGTACCAATCGGAATTAACCTGCTTCCCTGTATGCTATAGGCGCACTCGTGAAATATAAAACACAAAAACCATGGTGATAAGCGAACAGCAATAGCTGTCTCTATTTCCAGAACATCGTGGTATAACTATGATACTTCGGAAATACAATTATATTTATGAGTAAAAACAAAAACCGACTTCAACGCGAATCAAACTTTATGCGGACTATACGCCTCCATCCTCCTAATATATCTGAATTAACGTAGGAATATTACGAAATTGAATTAATCAGAAACAGACCTAACAAAAGTCATAAAACTACCCATAAAGTAAATACTTTCCAATAAAAAAATGAATAATCGAAATCGGTTGGCGTGATATTGAGTTATTCATCCAATTGTGTCCAATCGCGCACATTCATAATGCAAATTCAATACTTATATGGTCAAAACTGGACCAATTTAAAATGGGACCACACGCGAAGCACCAGCTTTCAAATAAAAAAAATCATCGTCCTTCTTTTTTGAAGTCGGTTGAAATGAGATCGTTCGCACTTCATAGCGTTTAATGTCTAATCTGTTAGATTTGATTTGAAGTCGGTTTTTGTTTTTACTTGTAAATACACTCGCGACTTATATTTACAATGTAGAACCGTTATCGAGAGGCAGAACATGACGTTTCAGGTAAGTGTGACAGGCGCAAGAGTCGCTTGTGTTGTCGCCAGTGACTGTTTGTCGTTTGCCGTCGCAAGCCGTACAGCTGACGCTGTTCCACGTTCTTGTCTACCCGTAAATCTACGTGATTATTTACAAGTGTGATAAAATAAAAGTTCCCACAACATGGAGTTGCAGGAACGTAAAGATGACAATGGTAAGTAAAAATTCAGAATTAAGTGAAAGTGTTTGTATGCAGTGTGTTGACCTCCAATTTGCAATTTATGCCAACCTTGTAGAGTTTAAAGCTTATGATTAAAAAATTTAAGGTAATTAAAAAATTCTAAACGATATTCATCATGGACGTAAAGAATTATTCTATCTACTTTTATTCCAAATTTTATTAGAACTTTATGTGGGCTAAAAATCCTTAACATCATAGACATAAGTTTCAAAATTGTATGCGTTGACTGTTAAATTTGCAATCATTGTTGTCAGTTTGTGCAACAATGCTCTACAATACCATTAATACTACAATAACATTTCTGAATAAAGGAATCTATACAGACTAAAATTACTTACCAGAAAACAAAATGAACCTAGAATTTGCACAACTTTATAAAATATGCACTATAGATAATAAAAGGAGGTTAGACAATTTTTAGTACCAGTTTGAGATTGTTAAATAGCATAATTTAAAAATAGAACAGCTATTCTTTAATGTCGAAAAAAAATTAAAGCAATGACATTTCCGTTTTATCTGGGTCCAGTCATTTTAATGCATATTTTTGGTGTGAAATTTTGAACAATAAATGGTTATCTAGTTTTGTGTTCCCACAAAAATTTACGGATTATTTAAATTCTTAAATATTATAATATATTCCTTGGTCATAAGTATATTAACATTTTGGTTGATATAGAATGTATATCACGTTATGTATGCATTATATGCAAACCCGTGATAGCTCAATGTCTACGCTGGCTAAAAGTTAGAACGTCAGCAATCTGAGTTCAAACTTCGCCATAATTTTTTTAATTGCATATCTGAGTACTGATTACCGCCTAGAGGAAAATTGGAATCTGTACATTTGGAAATTGTTTCTAATTCATTCTCTTAATCGGCACTAAGGACACGCAAAAAATATTTTTATTATTTTATTTGGGAAACATGCCGTGATAATTTACTTATTGACGTGAGTCAACTGGCTTACCATCCAAAAAATCTACGCAAGTATCTTAGTAATTACCTATTCACTCTACTTTTGAAATTATACTTTTGTAATAGGATAGAAAGACCGACGCGGGCAATATGTTCTAGTGCACGAAAAATAAAAGAAGAAGCAATGTGAAGATATACGCTTCTTCCTTCTTCGTATCTTTGGCATGCATTGATTATCGCATTTATGTTCGTCGGTTGCGAGTAATTTTGTCGTTGCCCTACTTCAATATGTGACTAATTTGGCTTAAATACGGGACGTCCACTCCAGACACTACCACACGCCATTGTGTTATAAGTCTCTCTATTGTCCTTTATCATTTTCCAAACCACCGAATCATTGTTTACTCTATTCAAATCACAACATCCTCTTCTTACATAGGCTGCACTAAAAGTATCGGGAATGGAATATTTCCACTATTCCTGTCATATCAAAATCTCATCGTCATTAATTGCAAACTCCTTGGTTTTGAAAATCAAATACCATTTATTTATTTAAAAAAAGATTCTCGGTCTTGTCACAAGGTCTTGTCAAACTTTCTTAACGTAATAAACGTTGAAAATTCAAGAGCGATAATTTATTATGACTTTCGAAGTAGTTTAACACAAAAACAGTGTGTTGACCGGATGATTTCTGCATTTGGTGATGAAGCCCCATCCAAAACCACAATTTATTGCTGAATTTCAACGCGGACGTGTCAAGCTCAGTGATGATCCCCGTCAAGGTTGTCCAAAAACTGCAGTCACACAAGAAAACGTTGATGTTGTGTGTAAGCCGATTGAGGAAGATCGACATGTAACATACCGCGAAATTCAGGCAACTTTAGACATTGGCATGAGTCAAATACAAATAATTTTGCATGAACAATTAGGTGTAAATAAGTTGGTTTCCCGATGGATACCGCATACGCTCTGTGAAGAGCAAAAAGCGTCTTTGGTGCGTCTGAACTTTCAAAAGATTCCACGCAGGATCCTCAAATGCTGTATACAACATGAGTTAAAGTCAACAAAAATTATTCGTTCACGGAGTGTTGCAAAAAAAATGGTGGCCACGTTTGTCTCCAAAACCGACCATATGGCGACTATTCCTCTTGAGGTACAAAGAACGGATAATGCAGAATGGTATGCTAGCATTTGTTTTTTTGGCCGGTGACAGACCGGCCCGCCTGCGCCATCTCCATTATATACCATTCCATTATCCATTATCTTCCATTATATACATTGCATATATTTTATGCATTAACTTAAATAAAAAAATTACTTTAATAAATTAAAACATTCTCCACCTTATTTTCATTTTTTAATCTACTAGAAATATAATTCGGTAATTAAGTAAACAGCTCCTTCGATTAGCATCTATAATAATTGGCGGCATCATTATTCCCTGTGTCGTTAAATAGTGCCGTCTAAGTATTATTCATTAAGTATCAATTACAAACGGCGGATCCATACAGCGGTATTTAAATTTTGATGAGTATGTCAAGATTAAAACTAGGGAAGTTTCACTACCGTAAAGAATACCAGCCGGGACTCATGTAGCAGGACACTCAAAATTATCCTTATGGAATACCTCCTTAATCCGTCTGAAGCGACTAACTGACGTTCGCATCACGGTCTTGAATTGAATCGAAATGAAAACCAGTTTATAACTACAGCGAGGGTTATTTCTGCCATTAGTTGTTTTATCCTTGCATATCACATCTGTATACATACGTACTACATACATTCATTCATTATGAGGTAAAACCTTGTGAGTAAACTTGCATATCCATATAGATCTTGATCAAAAAATGATATACATCCTCTCCCTGGCAAAATATTAAGGGATATTTAAGTAATAATACGCCCTAATACCCTGCAGGTTGCCACCACCGAATTACAATGTCGAGAGACTCCATATTCTCCCCAACAACCACAATGACAACTTCATTTAACATTAGTACATTAAACGTCTCTCATGTTCTCCTGCACGTCTTTTGTCTGCTCTGATCATTATTTTATGATCGTCCAATGGCATCATTTCTAAGGCTGTCTCGAACAATTGGATCAGCTAATTATGTTCATGTAAAAGTTGTTGCCGTTGCATGTTGATGTCTCTTCTAGCCGAACGATTGATAGCACAGCGTTGATTTACTTCAGTATCGGAATTTACCAGGATATAAATCTGACGAACTTTGTGATGGCTGGATTTGGATTGGATTGTGGATGGATGGATTTGTCCTTTAATCTGTAATATTGAATTAAAAAAGAATATATTTCAAAATCCATGCATTGCATCACATCAAGCACACGCAAGAATGAAAAAAGTGTGTCACAGAATAAAAAATTCTTTAAAAGTTCGATTGAAACCACGCTCTTCGATAATGTTTGCAACAAATGATGTCATCTGGTACACTGTTGTAATTTTGATTTTTCTGTAAGAAATGCTTTGATATAGGTTCTTGCCCTGAAAGTGACGACGTTACTGGTACAAGTGGCGTCATCAGTTGTGGTAATTTGACCTTTCCATTCGCACAGTATAACCCTGTTGATTGAAGTCAAAGAAATGCAATATTGACAAATAGTGGTCATTGTTCCAAAATCAACAGATATATGGCCATAATCGAGTGTTGTTCTAAACCCCAAACGTTCGTAACTAATTGTTATTTTTGATCGTATGTTTTGTTTCCTCCCGTTTAATTTACTATGGATTCGGCGGAGTCGTGGTAGATCTCACTTATGAAATTCTCATTAAATTTATTTCCAAACGGTGCGTACGCTCATCGTCTCATCGTTTCGATGATTGTGCACTCGACTCGCATTAAGCGTACGTCGACCGATACTTTGAAGCATTACTAGAGACAATTTCTTATCAATATAAAAACAAAAATAAATAACACAACATATGACCCTCTTAACACAAACACTATTGTTAAAAAACTGTTTTTCTGTTGCGGAAGAAGCATTTGATCGGAAGAAGTGATTGACATTTATGATATGACGTATTGTTTATTTAATGACGTCATTCGTTGGTTGAACAACTGACCGTCATTCTGTTCCATTCTGTCACTTTTATCTAAAGAGATGTTAGAATATGCGAAATTATACAACCTGTATAGAATCAAAACAGAAAATAAAATCGAAGTAACCTGCGGTATCTTTATGTAGTTTGTTTAATTTAAGAGGTGTAAGAATTTTTTATACAGACACAGAGAATATTTACACAAAATTGTATGTTTTTAATTCTTTAATATTGAATTTAATTTATACTACAAACATAAGCAAGCTATCTACATATTTTAGTATATAATTATCATTTTTGTACATTGCTTTGAGATATATGAACTTAATATATAAATAAAAATAAATCTCTCAAAAATAAGATCTACAATATTGTCCCTTAATGGCGTTTTGAAGAGGTGGAATCAAATTTTCTATAGCAAATTTTCATTAAAGTCTAAAACCAACGATATCGTATCTACTTACTGGGAGTATAAGACCTCGCGGAGTCTCAGTTCTAGAGGTGGGTTACACATCAGCTAACGTAGATTGTTCTGAAATAAACGGAATGCAATTTCTTGCGAAATAACAAATAGCTCCATGATACTTGTAAGTCACAACGGAAACGTTTCATCACTGCAATTAATTCCCGCCGTTTTATTTACAGCCACATTCATTGTAATAAAGGAGATTAAGTAATTTGAATGTTTTCTTGTTTAACAGGAAGATTTCAATTGATTCAATTTCGCTGTTATTGTAAAGCAGATAGTAAAACTTTACCCGTAATGTCATGATAATTACGGTCCAAACCGTTTACGTAATGGATGATTGCTGCATTTTTATTTAATATAATACTGTGACCGTACCATTGACATGACAGTAGAGGCCGCAGTAGAGATTTTATTAAATACTATCAATTTTATAAATATGTTAACATTCTTTTCATTCATTCCAAAACAAGGATATGGTCTCTAATACAATTTTGGCTTTGAACCCACTTTGAAACAAATAAAATCATTTTATTTGTTTATATTTGATAATATCATGTATTTTTTTTTATTTTGTTTGTGTATCTAGGTGGTAGTAAACTGCTGCGACACAGTTACCAACTATTTTAGCAGTTTACGAACGTTTAGTATTGTTATATTTCCGTTTTCATTTGTCCAAATTAAATTTTTATTAATTGATTTTTATGCGTGTGTACTGATAATTTTAATACCTTTAAAATATAGGTAGTTTGGGGATTTTAAAATTTCGTGGTCAGTTATTAGAAATGATAATGTACTGTGAGATACGATGACATCTACAAAGGCTTTGGTAATCTGTTGTAGCATTGATATAATTTAATTGAATGCATCATTATTACATACAGAACGCGTATACAATCACAGGAAAATATTTGATATAAAATGATATTTTAATTAAGAATTCATGAAGCTGTAATAGCGGCCTAATGTCTAAGCCACCCATTATCTCGTATCGATTGGTCGTGGGTTCGAATTTCAGCCGGTTTGTACCAATGAGTTTTCGTTGTTCGGTTCCTTACGTAACATGGACATGATGTCTTGACATATCTATTATATAACTTGATAAATCGACTCCCTAAGCATGTAACTGAAGCGCCCAGTCTATCAATGTTTAAAAATATGTAGGAGCCCTGGCTGGTTGAGAAGGCATTTTATGTCGTAGAGGAATTGACAAATCAAATTACAAATTATTAGCTTTTTATTTCTTTGATGATTTTTCTTCTTCAATTATATAATTTTTTTATTTATAGAGATCGACTTAATTACTATAATTACCAAAAAAATGTATCTGATGATCCAAGTACAAATTAATTCGTAATAAAACAGTAATTGATAAGTGAAGAGAAGTGTGATTCACAATCGCAGTTTTGTATGTATAGTGATATTGTAGATTTGTCCTTAAAATTACACGCATTGTTTTACCGCCCCGTTTCACTTGAGCTTATTTATTTATTCACTTGTAATTGATATGCCAAGTGTCAATTTGTATTATAAACAACATAATTATATGTCGATCGAACGGAATAAATTTGTATTAGAAAAGTATAACTTTTTAAAGCAAAAAATATGTTCCCATTTACGGAATCACAAATATATTATAAACCTCAGAAATATGATGCATTTTATGGTGTAAGTATTATATCTATTTTGTATTTTTGCAGTAAAAGGTGTCAATACAAGTAGATATATTACAAGTAAAAACTAATAATCAGGATAAAATTGAAACGGACCCTTTTCCAAGAAAAATATCGTTGGCTTCAACTCAAACTGTGGTTCAAACTGTGATGGTTCAAATAAGCTCTTGTGAAAAAGTTCAGACAAACCAACCTGACTACCTTTTCAATTATAATACATTCGCGATAGCTTATAAACAAAGATACTTCGGCCTTGAAGCCTCCACAATGTTTTCTGCAGCGTGAATACAAAAACAATATTTATCTCCGTTTCGTTGATAGTACTATACCAATCGCTTATCTTACATTTTTTATTTTATCTTTTTTTCCATTCTAAAAGCCTATAGTTTAAGATTGCATGCCACGGATAGTGGAATGGGTAAGGGATATGTAAACACTTAACTGGCATATCAGATATGTTGCTAAGAAATATAACGACTTAAATTATTATCAGTCAAGTTACGTACCACTGTGGTCTGTGAAAACATTCTTGGGTTAGGAGTTATAATCAATTATATATGGAAGTGTCATTCAAATAACATTGTTTTTTTTAATCACACTTCCATATATATATATATGTATATATATATATATATATATATATATATATATATATATATATATATGTATATATATATAACCTCAGCTTGGATGGTTACTATGTTACGCGTAAGCGATCCAAGGGCGCCCGAGAGGACCGAACCACGACTCAGTCGGTTGCTACTTCACGGATAAGTAATATAATATTATAAATGTGTTGATGTTAGGTTGTTTGTTGCTACATCACAATTAATACGTGGTATCCCCAGCCTGTCATAAAAGGCGACTAAAAGGTACCCAGGGTGTCTTATCGTCGAAAAGTGGTTCCGGGAGCAACACGGAGTGGTCCCGTGTTGCCTTAGCACTGCGAGGAACTCTTCTGGGAAATACTTCGGTCCACTGGAGATGAACGCCGGGGGATTTTAGCGAGTAGAAATCTCACCTACCTTTCCGCACAAACAATCTTTGAAGATTTACCCCTCGATAACAAAGAAAAAGGTCAACGTGATGCCTGTCTGAAGACGGCTCGGTTCTCATCGCAGAAAAAAACGGGCTGATTAGTCCTCCTTAAAAACGATGAGCCTCCCGTGGACTATCCTTCCATTTATCGCCCAATCGCACTGCTCGACGTGATGAACCGTTTCTGGGGTTTCTTCTACCATTTCTTTTTCCAGCGAGCCTCCCGAAGTGGCAATATTATTGGTCTAATTTGTTTGCTATTGATGCCATTGCCAATAGAGTACGCCTACGACGTGCCTACGACGCTCTACCGTTAAGTAACTCACAATAGAGGTTCAGACTAAGCACTCTAAAAACTTGCCCACCTTTTAAACAGGCGATGTTGTAGAAGCTAGGATCTTAAAACGGCATTCAGTCATAAAACAAAATAAATGAAAATAGTATAGTGGGACAATCTAAAGTGGTTTGGTTACGGGCAGGTATACGGTATGTTTAAAACCACCATTCGGCTAATAATATCAGCTATTTCGGATTTTGTTTTGAGTATTTTTTTTTAATTAAAGACCATTTTGGGGATATCGCTGGCATCGCTGCTAATATTTATTATTTTTACACAAATACAATGTTGTTAAACGTTATTAGAGATATGATTATATAATACAAGTAGATATAAACATTAATAGACGTATATTGGTAACAACAGCAAGTCTAGGCTACGATGGATCCGTTGGCTTTGGTAGCAATTTCGTTACGTATTTTTCAGTTCTCAAATGTTAATGAAATTTGTTAGCATTCTTTATATGTAATAAATAATTCATAAAGGATTGTATGTACATTAGAACGATGTTATTAAACTTTTTTCTTTGCAGGTAGTCTGCGGCCACAACCGACACAGGACTCGTTTCAACGGATGATAGGTTCATTTGGACGATATCAATTGTGGCTGTGTTTCTTAATATTTCTGTCGAAATTTTTCGTCGCTTTTAATCAAATGGCGGTAATTTTTTATGCACCTAAAGTACAATACATCTGTGAAGATAGTAAAGCTGAAACTTGCCCCTGTTCACAACCTATTTACAATACTTCGATATTTACTAATACTATAACAATGGAATGGAATTTGATATGTAATAAAAAATGGTTGGCAAATCTAACACAGACATTGTTTCAAGTTGGCACATTATTGGGCAGCGTGTTTTTCGGAATGGCTTCAGACAGGTAATTTTTTATATTATTTTGCGCTCGTTACTAAGCTACTAACTCAAATAAATTTTAAAGAAAGATATTACACAAACATTGAGTAACATTCGCTGTTCGTTTGCTTTTTCGTTTCATTTAAACTGGCACGACAATATATGAAATTCATACCAACGATAGTGGCGCCATTTGACAGTATACAAACTCAGAAACTTTCGTAGACTCATGCACTTTGCAGAAGACCATATGATCAAATGCCTAGTTTACGATTCTTAACATACACACAAACATACGAGGACATACAGACAAACATTAATTTTTATATATATAAACTAGGTGAAAAGAAGTGATAGCCTAAGCGGTCGACTTTGCTATGTTGTTATTAGGATTTCGAATCACAGCTGGTTTGTTTCCCCTTCTCGGTTTCCAAAGTACATCAAAATTTGTGTCCGGTGTGTGTTGACTTACTTCAAATCGAAACAATCGTTAAACGCCATTACGCGTTAACGCCAGCTTTTATTTCCAAGTATCATAGTTATGTTTATAAGTATCATAAGACGTTCTGGCGTGTAAATCCACATACTTCTTCCACGTTCGAGCTCTTTGACTCTATGGAGTACTTACCTAGACTCGGATAATAATAAGCAAATTAATATCGCAATCAACAGCATTTTTCCATATGGTTTCACAGGAGTTTTCTGTTCGGAACCCAAGGTCCTGTGCCAATAAAATTCACATGGAACTAATTGAAACTTTCGAACAAAAAATAATTAAATCGATTCATAAGTGACGGCGTGACATTAAAAAAATACACACGGTAAAAAGAGTTAAAGAGGACGTGTTAATTTTTAAAATAAGATAAAACACACAAAAATTACTACTAATAATGTTCATTTGATTTCTAGGTTTGGTAGAAAAAAACCTCTACTTGTTGCTGTTGTTCTTCAATTGATAACGAGCACAGTGTCCGCTTACGCACCAAATTACTGGACGTTTACCTTGATCCGTATTTTAATTGGAGCATCCGTTGGTGGGGTTATGGTGACCACTTTCGTCTTGCTCATGGAATTCATGAGTAATAAATATCGACACGTCATATCGGCCTTGTATCAAGCGCCATTCAACCTAGGACATATACTGCTGCCTGTTATTGCATACTTTTTCAGAGACTACACAGATTTCCTACTAGTTACATCTGTGCCGAGCGCTATCCTACTCTCTTACTTCTGCCTTATACCTGAATCTGCTCGATGGTTAATAGCGGTTAAAAGAACAGACGAAGCTGAAGCTATCTTAGAAAATATAGCTAAAGTGTAAGTACATTTTTCACAAATAAAAATAGTTATATTTATTAGGTTAATAAATTCAAAGATAATTTTCACAGAAACTTCACTCAACCGCATAATAGTGCAATGTTTTCAGCAGTGGTAGGACCGATGCGGCGGCTTTCGCTGTCGAAAGGCCGTCACGTTGGTGCAGCACCAAGATCTCACGCGTGTGTCGTCACGTCTATGTATTTCCGCCTTTCCTTCGTTGAGAGTTTTTTTTTAAGAAAGCTTGCGACATTTTTTCAGAAATATTACTAACAATCTTGTCAACCCTTCCAACTAAGCTTAAGCTTGTGCTAGGACATGGTTCACGGCATTAGTCGAATGGTGGATTCGAACCCACGACCTTACGATTCGCAGGCCGTACCCTAAACCATCAGGCTATTGGCGCTTTCAATTTTTAGTTATTGGTTACTTATCTTTTGGGAAAAAGTTTGGAACTCTAATCGGTTTGATTACAGTTCCAACAAACCCCCGCGGGCGGTTGTGCTTGGTACTGTGCGGTAAGTAGATAAATTGAAACTTCAAAGAGTGCTCTAGATATCAGTAACGGAAAATCGTCGCTAGGCTCTACCTGTTGATATTAAGCGGATGATCTCATGAGGCGCAAAAACAACAAAATTGATACCAAAAAAAAAAATCAAAGAATATATCTTTGTAACTTTAATAGTACTTGTCCTGACTAGAATAAACCTCTATTCTCTATGGAGTCATGTTATATTTTGAACATATTTGATGGTTTTTTAGAAATAAGCGACAAGTGAACATCCGATCAGAAGTTCAAACATATGCAAGAACATTAGTAGGTGGTGAAAAAGGAAATTTAGCAGATTTATTCCGAACACCAAATCTACGCAAGAATATTATCTGTATGTCGTTTAATTGGATGACCTGCAGTTATTGTTTTTACGGAGTATCGCAGTACGTTGGACACTTAAGTGGAAATGTGTTTATTAATGTCGCGGCGAGTGCGAGTGTTTCACTTCTTGGTACTTTTGTTTCGATACCATTAATGAGAATAGCTGGCAGGAAAACTGTCGTGATAGTATTTCACTTTATCTGTGCTTTCTGTTTAATTACATTAATTTTTGTACCTCCTGGTGCATTTTCTGTTGTGCTGGCATGTACAGGAGTTGTCTCTAGCTTTATTGTCTTTGTTGTTGTATACTTGTATTGCACAGAGCTATTTCCGACCGTAGTTCGTACCTCGGCTATAGGATTCTCATCCATGATGGCTCGAGTGGGGTCCATGTTGGCCCCTTTTGTGATAGATATGGGTGACATAGCACATTGGTTACCGCCATTTGTATTTGCAATTCTACCGATTATAGCTTGTTTGGTGACTTTCCTTTTACCTGAAACGAAAGACTGTGATTTGATGACTACGATTGTGGAAGGCGAAAATTTCGGCAAAAATATTGATAAAAATAAACAATTAAAATAAATGATTTTAATTTTTTTGTATTGAAATACATTGAAGCATATAAACATTTTTCTACGCGATCTCAATAGCAAGCAAGAGCAGGGACGCAGCAAAGTCTGTGCACCTTTACCCTAAAAGATAAATCATAATAAAATCAAAGGCGAATTTTTTGATATGTTGCCTCCTAGAGAACCTTTAATGGTTAAGAGGAGATTAAGGAAATACACTAAAATAGCGTTTTAGCAATATAATATAAATTAATATCCGGTAGCAAATTATCCAATTATAAGTTTCAGTTACATAGTTATGAAAACTCCATGGTGGTTTGGAATAATATTCCTAAAATAAATAAGTGAAGAAATAAACAAAGGCGCTTACCAATGTTCAAGAATGATTGGTTGTGAAGGTTCATTTAGAAAGTATCAAGTTTTGTTTTGTTTTTTATTATTTACATATATCAGTAATGTGGTATACATTGTGATGTCATATAAGCGCTGTATCAGCTGCCGTTCAGACTGGGTCACATGTTATTGACCCTCATCACTTACTATTTCAGACACATTACCTAAAATGACGACTCTAGCATATGACATGCATACATGGACGTGATTCAAATGAGATCGCTTCTTGTACCGATCTAAATACCGGCCCATTTATCATTATATATGAACTTCCTGACATACTCTAAAACGTAACGTTTTGTTTCCGACCTTAAACCAAAACAAGACTAATCGGAAATGTAACACACGACGGCGAGTCCTCTTTTTCTAAATCGTCTGTGTTCGAGAGTCCATTTTAAATGAGCCCTACGATGGTATCATGTTATAGATAAGACTCTTAGCGGCCTTTGCAAAAGCAGACCGACAATTTGATTTTGAATGACTTGATCGCTTATTACGCACCCCAAGACATATGGAGACTGACTAATATCATAGCGGACATTCTGCCAACTATCATCTGTTTTCGAGACGTCGCCGCTTCAATTCAACATAAACACTACTCTAAAAGGTTCTTGATCCCTCGACACGTTTGATAATGTGTGTTTATTCGATTTTTGTATCGTGCCTTTTTTAATATACGATCTGTATGCTGATGTCTTAAAGATCGCTTGAAATATACATAGATTATAATACACTTTTTTTTATAACAATGCAGGTGTTTATTGTTTTTTTAACTTCTTTTATATTACAATTTTTTACGTTAGCCTCGAAAAAATGTAAGTAACGTCTTTAGAAATAAGGACAAAGTTTGACCTTCTAGCGTGTTGTCCTGAAATGTGATTTTAAAACGAAGCATTTAGCTGCGTGAATCTTATGCTTGTTGATAATTTTGTTTACTATACGTAAACAAAATCTAGTTCAGAACCTTATATAACAACAACAGATACAGAGCAAAAAACCGAGTTAATGACATATTAACATCTTATCATTAACCTACAATGCCACATATCAATCCGGTCAAAAGAGTCAAAGTATTTCTTCTTTATTTTCTACCATTGTCTGTTGCAATAAAACCTTTTTTTTTTGTTTACGGGGAGGAAATCTTCAGAAGGCGGCGGTTATGTGGGGTTCTTACCCACCAAAA
Organism: Meandrusa payeni; assembly: GCA_029286785.1. Taxonomy (NCBI): domain Eukaryota; kingdom Metazoa; phylum Arthropoda; class Insecta; order Lepidoptera; family Papilionidae; genus Meandrusa; species Meandrusa payeni. The sequence goes on along the minus strand of JAGSMX010000003.1, from coordinate 8,444,488 downwards.
CCTCCCCGGTGGCCCTTTCCTCGATGCATGACGAGGGGTTCCGGGATCTCCAGTGGAACGCACCGGAGCCCCTCTGCACTGTGCTCAAGGAGAGCACATCCCGGGGGGGGGAGGTTATTCCCTCCCTCCCTGTGCCCTCGCAGCGCAAGGCGACACGGGCCAACCGATGTCGCCTTCTTCCCGGGTCCACTTTGGTGGTCGACTCAGGCCGCCTTGTACGACAGGCAGGGGATACCGTAGCCTTATTCTTGTGAGCCTAGAACTGCAGGGCTGCAATAAAACCTATCTCCACGCGCTATATCTTTATCTTTTTTCTGATGTGAATATCGACAACTTTATTGATTCATCACTAAGCAACCATGACACACGTATTTTATAAATAAATTTGATTGAAATTGATTTTCTTGGTCTCACGTCAAACGCATTGACGTACTGATTCTTGTTTAGTAACGCCATCTACGGAAGTATTCGTTGTATACCCTATACTCGGATAAAACGACATTCTCTAATAAATGAAACCTAGCTATATCGATTTATTCTATTTACTATTATTTCATTCATTACTTTATTTAAATTCAGCTCTATGTGCTAAGATGATATGTATGTACTAAGTTTTCATTTCTCTAGGGAGAAATCAGTCACAGACGCTGTCAGTATGTAATAAAAATTAATTTCTTATTTTTGTAATTTACTACAAGTACTTTTGTATCTAAATTTTGTTACTACATCTTTGTTAAATATTGTATATTCGGAGTCTGTGTACTTGAAAAAGCTTCGTGGTTATTCCTATAATTCTAATTTTCACAATTTTTGTTATCTTTTAAAGTACGAATAAAATTATGATAATGTAAGTAAAGATATTTTCTTCACAATCATTCAAAATTTGCATTGTAAAAAAATGAATATTTATTCGGCTTTGAATCTAGATGACGTAATTTTGTTGTAACCACCTTGATTATAGAGTTAGCATGATATGTCTTCAGTTTAGATATACAGATATGTTTTTATAATTATTTTTTTTTCTATAAATATGGTGCTAATAAATAATATAATTGGCAATTTTGGGAAGTATCACTTATGGCTGTCTTTTATTATTTTTGTAAATAAGTTTGGAGTAGGATTACATCAAATGGCTATAATTTTTCTAGCCCCACCAGCGCAGTATACATGCCCGGATAACTATACAAGTTGTTGTGAAAATCCCATTTATAATACAAGTGTGTTTAAAAGAACAATTATAACGGAATGGAATTTGATATGTAAAGACGCTTGGCTTAAGGATTTTACCCAGATGGTTTTCCAGTTTGGTGTTCTCATAGGCAGTTTGTTGTTTGGGGCGGCATCGGATAGGTACAGTATATATTTGGTATTTTACACACAATACTACTATTAAGTATTTTTTTTTTTTAATGGACAACATTAGTACTAAGCATTTATGTTTTTAATGACAAATCGTTTTCATAGTTTTAAACCTAAAGCGAAAGACTAAATGTCTCACAAGCCGACTGAGAGTAGAAAATCTGAAGACAATATATGTACTATTGTTTAAACTCTTCAACGCGTTCAAAAGCATTGTGTCTAGGTGAAATAGGACTAAAGAATAGTTGCGACATACAGAAAGGATAATAAAACACACGTACTAAAAACTCTGATGCTATTCAATCAGTGGGTTTATAACGGATTCCAAAGAAATAGGATTATACATAGGATTTACACCTCGTTATGGACAGATTTTTTCCTAGTTATTATAGATCTCTAGAATTTCTGGTAATCTGATTTAACATTGGCTAATTGCTCTCTAAGGCGACAACGAAACAGAATGCTTACGTCTTAAAGTTAACGGACCAAGCCAAGTTTCTTGGGGATTCTTTCTCTGGCCAAATATAGTTTCTGACTGAGCGCAGGTTGTTATTATGTACTCGTATGTACGGGAAACTAAATATTTTCCCCAAGAATGTATATTCCCACGTGGAACTATCCTATTAACGAGTATATATTTCAGATATGGTAGACGACAAACATTAATTTTTGCTGTAGTTATGGAATCACTGACAGGTATTATCGCATCTTTCCTTCCTGATTACTGGAGTTTCACAATAATGAGAATGACATTGGGGATTTCTCTTGGAGCAATAATGGTGATTGGATTTGTCCTTCTTATGGAATATGTCGGAATTATGTACAGAGACGTTTTGTCAGCATTATTCCATGTTCCATTTACAATGGGTCACATCGGGCTGGCCGTTGTTGGATATTACATCAGAGACTACATACACTTGCAGTTGGCAATATCTGCGATAAATATGCTTCTCCTTTTCTACATCTGTATATTACCTGAATCACCTAGATGGCTTTTAGCTATGAATAAATCAGTAGAAGCAATAGCATTGATGGAACGTGTCGCCAAAATGTTAGTTGAATTTCATATCGTACTAATTTATATTTTATTTATGAATATTTTTAATAAAAATAAATCATTTTCATTTTAGCAATAATCTGCCTATAGAAGACATAGCTACACAAATCGAATTATATCAAATGGAACATAAAACTTCGAGTATGAAGCGTGGAACATTATTGGATTTATTTAGAACCCCTAATATGCGCAGGAATATTATAATAATGGCATTTTTGTGGCTCGTTTGCAGCTATTGTTTTTATGGCGTTGCACATTATATCAGCCATCTCACAGGAGATATATACACTAACGTCGTTGCCAGTGGCAGTGTCTCTTTATGTTCATGTTTTGTGTCAATACCTCTTATTAAGATCTTTAAAAGGAAAACATTGGTCATTGCGTCAAATTTGGCAAGTAGTTTTTGCCTAATATTAATTGCGTTTGTTCCTGAGGGCGCAATCTCGATATTGTTAGGCTGTACAGGCGTATTCTTTACTTTCATGGTGTTTATTGTAGTATATTTGTATTGCTCGGAAATGTTCCCTACAGTGGTGCGTAATGCTGCAATTGGTATATCATCAATGATGGCTCGTGTGGGATCGATGGTTGCACCATTTGTTGCTGGTCTGAGACCTTACGGTAAATGGTGTGCTCCTGTTGCATTTGGAATATTTCCGCTGCTCTCTGCTTTGTTATGTTTATTGCTACCTGAAACAAAAGATTTGGAGTTACCAATGACAATAGAAGAAGGTGAAGCTCTTGGAAAAAATCAAAGAAGCAACCAACGGAATATTAACGTTACGCAAGGTGTAACATAATGCATGCTCGTTCCACATGTTATTCTTTTAATACGTATTTTATGCTACTATGTATAAGTGGTTCATTCAATACTTCCAGTCAAATAAAAACAAAGGTTTCAGTATTAAAAGAAAATCCATGTACAATATACCTATAATTTTATATAAAATCTATAAAACAACAAAATGATTTTTGAATTGAATTGTATTTATTAGAAAAACTCAATTTAGAGACATCTATAATAAAGTTAAAATAGCATACAGCATTAGAGTTAAAATGTTTACTGGGTCATGCAGGGCTTCTAAACTACTGCCAGTTGTGAGGCTTCCACGGTATTTTAACTCAGTTCGAAAGTGTCGTCATGGCGTCAGGCATAGCCATTTGTGGGGCTTGGTATTATACTATTCTATCAGGTAAGTTATTTAAATTGACGGTACTTTAATTTATTGCGTTATTATATTCATGCATTGCTTTCATAGTATAACATCTTAAACTATGTATTTTTAATTCTAGATCTATATAGTATAGGGGTTTAGTTCGATTAAGTGGCATGACAACAAGGGTAGTGCTCAGAGCATCTATAAAAATATTATCAAAAGCAAGCAAACTACATGAATTCCTTACAGTGGTAGAGCAACCACGTGAGGTTTTGTTGTACGACTGAACAGGCACGGTCGGGAAGTTACCATTATCTCTGAATACATGCGTGAAAAAGTTTATACATATAATGTACACTAGCACTTTGCCCGTTATGAATGTAAGCTTAACAATTATGTGTAGCTGATGTTCGCGGTAGGAATCGCTTACCGACTTGCCTATTTCTGTATTGTTATAGCCTTTATATATATATATATAATATATGTCCCACTGCTGGGCACAGGCCTTCTCTGTAAAGAGAGTATAAGGGCATAGTCCACCACGCGGCCCTAGTGCGGATTGGTAGACTTCACATGCCTTAGAAACATTTTCTAAGACATGTAGGTTTCCTCACGATGTTTTCCTTCACCGCCGAGCGCGTGGTTAATCAGCACATAAAATTGCAACAACAAATTTATTGGTGCCGGCACCGGGGATCGAACTCTGGTTGCTAGCGTACTATGCAACAAGAGCCAACCGCCCGGACACTGAGCTACCACGGCTCTATTTATTTTTCTGTAAAAAGAACCTCAATTTCCACATCTTCCATAATATGATTGTACTCGTATGCCCAGTTTTAATATTTTTAAAACCGGCTAGCTTTACAAACGTAAGTTACAGTTACAGCCTTTATTTACATATATATGTCCCACTGTTGAGCACAGACTTTCTCTGTAAAGAGAGTGTAATGGCATAGTCCGCCATGCGGCCCTAGTACGGATTGGCAGACTTTACATGGCTTAGAAGGTTTTTCTAAGACATATAGGTTTTCTCACGTTGGTTTTCCTTCACCGCCGAGCACGTGGTAAATCAGCACATAAAATTGCAACAACAAATTTATTGGTGCTGGCACCGGAGATCGAGCTCGGGTTGCAACTTTTTTTTTTTTTTGTTTACGGGGAGGAAATCTTCAGAAAGATACCCCGCCTTCTGGGGGGAAGGCGGCGGTTATGTGGGGTTCTTACCCACTAAAACCTCCCCGGTGGCCCTTTCCTCGGTGCATGACGAGGGGCTCCGGGATCTCCAGTGGAACGCACCGGAGCCCCTCTGCACTGTGCTCAAGGAGAGCACGTCCCTGGGGGGAAGTTACTCCCTCCCCCCCTGTGCCCTCGCAGCGCAAGGCGACACGGGCCAGCCGATGTCGCCTTCTTCCCGGGTCCACTTTGGTGGACGACTCAGGCCCCCACCCTTGTCGCCCAGTGAACCCGAGGTCCCTTTTAGTCGCCTTGTACGACAGGCAGGGGATACCGTAGTCTTATTCTTGAGAGCCCAGAACTACAGGGCTGCGGGCCGGTCTGCCACCGGCCCGCCTGCGCCATCTCCGAACGGGATCGGCCTCGGGTTGCAACTTGAGGCAACCGCCCGGACATTGACCTGCCACGGTTTTGTACAAACGTTATATGTCTAAAAATAAAGTATTTTTGTTCCAGGATTTTACGTCCTTTATTGTCCTGTTATGTATTTAATGTTTCTTAATCATAGTCTGTATAGACAAGTTGTTGATGTCTTGTTTTCTCTGTGGGAACTCTACCCGGTGGTAAGTTAATGATGTGCTTAAGCTAAAAGTATTTGTGGATGTTACGATATTGTTTATACGAATCATTTAACACACAAGGCTAAGAACACATAATTTATAAATAAATTACATAGTGTATGCTAACAGTTCAATTGTATTCACAGATTGCTAAATTCCTAACATGGGAAACTAATTTTTTTATAATAAAAACTTTTAATAAAAATTTAATAAATTTTTTTATAATAAGTTTAGACTTATTTAGAACACTAGAAAACATTACGAAAACGCGGGTACATCTTCGGAACCCTCAGGCCTTGTACAAACATTAAATTATATAAAAAAACTGTTTCTTAATTAATACAAGTCTTGTAAGAATTTCTAGTTTCGCTTGTATGATACTATATAATAATATAGGTTTACGTTTTCAGGCTCTATTTCAGTGGTGTTACCATACCCGTGTACGTTGTTTTGGTGATTGGGTTAATCCAAATGAAAACACAATAATCATAATGAATCATCGTACTCGTGTGGATTGGAATTATATATGGATAGCTTTGTATCACGCCACTAAAAAACCCGCTTCTCCTTATCAAAAAAACGAAGAGTATATCGATTATTATAACGAAAATGATTTGTTTGACTTTATTTCTGGCGGTAAATCACGACTTAAATTTGTTCTCAAAGATGAATTAAAAATTGTTCCTGGAATGGGTAAGTTCATAATAACTATAATAATTGACGAATTTGATCGTTGTAAGGTTAATAGGAGGATAATAAGACACGGCGGGATTCAATCCCTTTTTAGATAATTTCACCATTCCATCGACGAAGCTTTTACACCAATAGCATAGGTTTGGAATTATTTTTCTGCATAAGTCTTCTATCCTGATTCTAAACTTAGAGTCTTATAGAAAGACATCCATAGTGGCACGTCAGTGTCAAATGACTATGTGAGTCTACAGTTATTGTGTCAAAAAATATTATTAATAAATAATAATAATAATTCATTTATTCAAATAAGTAACTAAGACTCATTATTATTTTAAATAACTATTAAATAACAACCTTAGACTGAATTATAAGATTATAATATAAAATTGTTATAGTAATTATTTCATTATAATAACATTGACTATGCTTATGAATACCTTACTCCATGTGAGACGGCGCAGCATCTGTTTACATAAATTCAGTCAAGCGTTTAAGCGATCACGCTCAGAATGCTGATGAAGCTGGTCCGCTGCCTGCCCACCAGAGATGCACACCTCTTGCGCATTGTCGCAAAAACATGCCATCTGTGCATCCGCGAACATCCCCGATGCACTACAGAAACGGGGCAACCCCAACAGAATAATATAATTGATATTGTTATCAATAATGTTAATGGTCTACGAATCGTAGGTAGTGGCTTCGAATCTATCACTCGTCGACTATTGACGAGAACCATCTCCTAGCATAAGCCTTAGCTTATAATATTTGTTATTTGTTTTACAATTGTTAGCATATTTTTAAATCTATCTATCATCTATCTAAGTTTGACTGTTATATTGATTCTTACATAAGCAAACTTTTCAGGTTGGATAATGCAATTAAATTTCTTCTTGTACGTAAAGCGCAACTGGCAGGAGGATCAAGTTAATCTGTCACAGTTCGTTGATTATTATAAAAAGCTTCAATATCGAAACCGTATCGTGCTCTTCCCCGAGGGCACCGATTTAAGTGAAGATAATAAACGTCGCGGTAAACAATTCTCCGATGCTAATAAATTGCAGGTAATTTTATTGTATACTGTGTATAATCACATATAATCAGTACATAGATAATAATCCATTTACTGGATTATACTCTTATATTGATATATTTATTGGCCCTCTTAGAACATGTTAGCGATCTTTCCCATTTGGCGAGGTCTTTTATGAAGGAGTCTTTATTATTAGTACGGCAGGACCGGACCTTAGACTTAGTTAGGGTAGTTAAAAATATGGTTGACTATGATCGTTGCACCGAACCGATCATGGAACGGAACGGAACGGAACCGAACGGAACGGAACCGAACCGAACCGAACCGAAATGAAATGAAACGAACAGGAAATGAAATGAACGAAACTGAACGAAAATAAAATGAACGTAACGAAATGGAGCGGGAGGGAATGAAATGAAATGGAATAAAATAAATAAATGATGATCATATCATGATGATAATAATAAATACAATTTTTATAATATTGCTTTCCTTTAGTCACCTGCGAACGCAAACACCACCAGAAGTTACAGGTCCGTTGTCGACCTTTTTAGAAGAAAGTTTTTAGTAATTCGAATAAGTGCATAATTTTTAATAATTCCATAACAAGTTGGGTGATAGTTCGTAAACAGTTGAATAGATAAATTTAAGTACATAGCCGAAACAATACATACAAAGCTTTTTAGCGCATCATTTTAATTATAACTTTACTTAACTTACTTAATAACTTTACAGAATATTTTTTTTGTAATGTAATACTACTGCGGTGGTTATCAAAATACTGTAGTAATTTGCAAAACGTCGCGTTCGTGTTTATTGTATAAGGTGGTGTGATAGTGCGTAGTTCATAACCGAATCGCATATTTATATCTGAAAATATTCTTCATTCTGATAAAATAATTATTTCCATTGCAGCATTATGATTATGTCCTGCATCCACGCACTAAAGGTTGGATTGCGTTGTGTTCTTGTTTGCGCGACGCCGGCTTGTCTTCAGTTTATGACGTCACTGTGGCTTATGACAATCCTGCAACGGAACTCGATTTAATCCGTGGAAGGTTACCTCACGAAGTGTCCTTTCATTTCAAACGGTAATATAGGTACACATCCAACAACACAGATGTCACTTCATTATTTACAACACTATATTTCTTTTCCATTTATACGAAAAAAAAAAATGTTGACAAAAGAAACACATGCACAAACAGTTACAGCGATGCCCGAAAATGTCTCAACTTGCATTGGCAACAATGAAATTGTTTATTGTGATTTTAGGTGCTAATTTGGTACTTAATAGGTGCTATGGGAAAAAGTAAAATTCCATTTCAATCTGCCAATATCCGCATCGGAGCCTGTTTGCAGAAGAACTCTTTTTATGAGATAAAAAAGATATTTTATTACAGGTACTCCATCGACGCAATCCCTCTAAATGATAACGCGCTCAAGGCTTGGATAAATGATCGTTGGCAAGAGAAGGAGATAAGTCTCCGAAAGTTTCATTCAGAAGGTAAAACTTATAAATTTTCTATATTATAAGAGCTATAGTTAGGTAAAATAACTTAGTGTACTTAGGTAACTTGGTGTTGCTAGCCATTGGCTTTTGACGTGTGAAAGTAAATCCTCCAAAGTTTTTGTGTTTTAGTTGTGCCGTCATATATGTCGTCTAATACCTATGTTCTCTTTAAAAGTGGTTACTTTCAACATGGTATCTCATTTTAATTTTATTAGCATTGGATTTATATTTGGCGTTTGTCATTATTTTTCTTCGCAAACATTTCTATGCTTGAAGTCGAAGGTCAGTGCGTCCTCCCAGCTATGACCTACGGTGCAGAGACTTTGACTCTGACTGCTGGACTGGTTCACAAACTTAAAGTCGCACAACGAGCGATGAGAAGAGCTATGCTCGGCATTTCTCAAAGGGATAGAATCCAAATCGAAGAATATATAGCTCTTTAAGAATACATAGCTCTTCTAGCGAGGCGCCTGCCACATTAGCCGAGTCACTGAAGGCAGATGGGGAGGAAAGTCTTGGAATGGAGGACGCGCACCTGGAGACCTTATAATGATAGCCGGAAGTAGCTGAATGCGGTAAGCGGAGGATCGTATATGGTGGAAGACATTGGGGGAGGACTTTTCAATTCAAGTCGGTGATCTGTCTAATCCTGTGGGTGACAGGCTTGATTCAATACTTTATTGCAAGCAGTCTAACAAGACACATACTAAAGAATGCGTACTTTACCAGACAATTGTAGAAAATGTTTATACCAATCTCACGTCAGTTAAAGCAAACACGTAGTAATGTTACAGTCATTTTCTTTGGTCAATTTGAGCACGTAATAGTTGTTAGCAGGAAATCAAAACCAATTTATCAATTTGCTCCATGCATCGTAAATGTTACGAGATGAATTAATATTACTTAATCGCGGGCATTGCAATTTGGAACTGTTTTCAAGATACAATTTATTTATTCTTTAGGTGTTTTCATTGAAGTCACAACAAATAGTACGCCTGCCGAAAGGGAACCACGGTCTTTGCGGAAAGCCAAATTGTGTTTTGCGTTTTGGACTTTTATTGATATTATTTTTTTATATGGTATTTGTTGTAGTGTAATATTTCAGTTCTGGGTTGTATATCATAGTTTTCTCTTTATGTTTGTCACGTGGTATTTTGGTGGTTTTCAAAATATTCAATATAAAATATTAGAGAAATTAAATAAATAGTTATGTGAGTGAATACCTGTACACTGTTTGTTATGTTAATAGCGTTATTGCCAAATATTGTAAAAAAATTGTTGCAAAGATTTTTATTATTAAATTATAATACAAATATTTTATCTTTATCCTATTTAAAATTTAAATCCTATTTTTACTACACTCATTAAATAAACTTCAGAACAAAGCATATGATAATTATGGTGACCGCTGAATGGGTCATACATACAGCTCTGTGAAAACCAGATGGTGGTAGTTATTTTTGTCTGCTCCGCTAAGTTTGAGACGCGTCATATATTTTTGTATATTAAAAAAAATTATAGTGCATTATTTTCTTCGAAATAGTGGCAGAGTTCCAAGTTGTGGGGTCTTCATTCAATTCTGTAGAGCCTTTCCGCGGACTTTCCGAAACCTTGAGACATTTGGATATTCAAGAAAAGCCTACTCTCTTCTTAAAGGCCTACAACGCCTCTTGTGTTATTCATAATAGAGTTACAGCCCATATATCTACTGTAGGGCATAAGCCTGCAACTACTGTACTGTAAATAGAGTATAAGGGAGGATAGAACAGATAAAGAGGACGGAGAAAAATTTAATTTCAACAAACTAATTTATTTGTGCCTGGCCACTAGGGATAGAACTCTGGGTGCTAGCACCTGAGAGATACTATGCAACTTGTTTTTTTTTTTGGACGAACTATCACAGTTGGCACAGAGAAGCTGGCCTTTACTGCTTCACCGGATTTGAGAGGTGGCATAGCTCTTAGGTCGCTTAGCCCGAACCTCTATTAGGTGGTAACTCGACACAAGGGTCCCCCCGGTGAGGGGTAACCTCGGCTTGGACGGTTACCAATGCAACTTGAGGCGACCTCCCGGAGAATGAGTAACCACGACTGTTGTTTATAATTTACATAAAATTACATAATATTGGTACATATCTTACGTGTTTCTACAATTATAATAACATTTAGGCGTTAACATGACTCGTTTATCTAATCAATGTCAAAATTTGAAACGGGAATTGACGTACTTAGAGTATCTCAAGTAGAAACAAAGAAGTAAATGACATTTCTGCTGTTATCATAATAGTCATACATCAATGCAATCTTAAGAAACTGGTGTAGGAGTGTCGATGATATAATCTTGACTTATAGATAAAGTTTGCATAATGAAAAGTACTCAAGGAGAAATGTCCTTATAAGAAGTTGTGGTCTAGTTTGTTTTGTCTGATAAAAATTTGGTGTAGGATAGGAGATTCCAGCGTCGTAGTGGTTGTAGATGGATAGCTACGGGAACTAAGAAGCTTGATACAAAGTGAAAAGCGATGGCTAATTCTGTTCTCCCCGCTAGAGTGAAATAAGAAGAGCTTGAGTATTTAGTGTATTTAGTCTTTAAAGATATTTTTACACATGCTTCCCTATGCAAATACTTTTGCATTAGTAAAGATTTTTAGCGAAACGATACGACGAAGAGAATAAAATATATAATCTGTAATTGGCCGTCCGATGTAAAGTTACAAATAGAAACAGCTGGATGTTGGGTTCAAATTCCAACCATCAAATTTATATAATACGTAAACGGGACTTAAGTCCTAAATCGTTTAAATAAGTATTAATAGTGCATAGAAATTGCTTAACATATATTGTAATAATGTATAAACATAATGTGCAAACAATAGCATATATAGTATATTTTTAATAATTTAGTTTAAATTACTCTATCTATTCAAATAGACACAAACGACTTAGTCATTTAGCCGATTTCTCCGTTTCTTCAATTGTGTTTAATAAAACTTTATCTTTAGTATCAGGTAAGAATGAGCACATAATACCTGCAGCTAACGCTGCAGCACTGAATATTGCAATCGTTGCCCACTCTGTACCAATATTCACAACAAGAGGAGCAGCGAAACCACCCAGCCTAGCACACACAGACGCAAAACCCATTGCCGAATTCCTTACAATTGTTGGGAATATTTCCGACGTAAACAAGTAAATTTGGGCAAATGCCATATATGCACCCATTTGACCTAGTATAGCAAAGGCTATTGATAAGAAATCCGCAGCGGCCGGTACTGACATGAATATAATTAATGATGTAGTTGCCAGTATAAAACTTGCAATGACAGCCACTTTTCTCTTCAGGTAAATAGCTGCGAGAACGTTGAAAACCATACCTGGTACATGAATAAGGGCTGCAAGCATTATATTAAGATAAAAATTTCCTTGAAGTAGTCCAATGTATTGGTAGATACCGTAATAGGTAAGCGCGGAGGATGCCCAAACGCAAGCTATTAGGAACGTGTAAAGTTTAATTTTCGGAGTTTTAAGCAAATCGAAATAAGACCCGTACTTTTCTTGATTTTCTTTTAGGGACTCTTCTATGCTGTTATCGATTATTGAGGCGATGTTTTCAGTCGTTCTGTTATTCCTGAAACCATAAATAAATAAGTATATTGACGTCAAACTCTCACGGCAACGACGGGCATTTGATTTTGTTATACCATTTTGCAATTTTTGTCAGCACATTTATTGCTTCTTTCTTCCTCCCCACTGTAATTAACCACCGAGGTGATTCTGTTAGAAGCCAGTTGTACGTTATCACAAAAATCCAGGGTATTGATGTTACTAATTGAAGACGTCGCCAATCTCTTATGTAGTACGCTATCACTGGATGTATCGTGTAGGCAGTAACAAATCCTATTTGTGTTAATGCAGGCATATATGGCCGGAATGATTTACCACTTATTTCAACCATTAGAATATAACAACCAAGCATAGTGCCACCAACTGATGTACCGATCAGAAAACGGCAAACGAGAAACATCCAAAATTTAGGAACAATTGCTGACGATATTATAAAAATGACATTAGTTATCATCGCCATAGACGTTGTTATTTTACGCCCATACCTGAAAAAATGTAGGTCAAATTATTTAATTGTCTTTACCATCGGATAATTGGAAGAAGTCAGTTTTTGTAACAAACTAATGGCTTTAGGCGAGGGTTTAATTATTTTATGAGAAAAATATATATATCTATAAATAACCTCTCATGTCTTATCGACTATCAACAAGCTCATTTGGTCCCATGTGACATAGGTCGCCAAACACTGGGCAAAAACAAATTTGCAAGTAATTTTCTTTTGCCTTACCGAAAACCGGAAACTTATTAGTATAGACAACGACAGCGTTTAGAACATATATCATTATACAGCCTATTAGAATTTGTAGTTAGTAAGTAAAGCAATAAATAGTATATTAGTAGTGGAAGGAAGGACTGATTTAAAGGTTCAAGTTAACCGACCTAAGAACTTCAGCCATCTCACAATCCGTTTTAAAAAAAGGTTAGTCAAAACAAGAAACTGACTATGTATCATTTCACACAGTACTTGACTGTGGAAGTCTACGTAGAAGCGAAATATTTGTCTACTACAAGTATAGTTTAAGCATTAACTACCACTAAGCATTTGATTGTATTTGATTTTGTTGTTGACTAGTATTGTTGTAAAGTTTTTTAATGGATAATCATTACTATACTTTTAAATAATTTATGGGTATAAACATTAATCTATGATGCATAAAATTTACCGGTCTGAAAAATATCCGTATATGAGACTTCCCCCAAGGATTCCTATTTGTAACATAGATTGTGCGAGACTGGCCAATTGTGATCTTCCACAGATAAGATTCCAGCTGGTGGTGACGGATTCGGCGATAACACTCCTGTCATACTCAGGATTCTCACACGGACAGTAATTAGACTTATTAAACGCTTGATCATCTAAACACACGTAATTGACACTTGGAAGAATAAACACAACATTTGTCAACTGAAAGTTTGTGGGGTTGCGTCCAACGGCTACCAGAATCAAAATCAACGTCTGGTAAACCCCGAATCTTCCGATAACTTTTTCAATAGCATCGTCGGTTGACATTTTTATAAACGTCTTAGTGCAAATAACTGATCTCACGTATTGATGTGATAAATCTCAGAATATTCAATTTCTAAGACACGATAAAATATTTGCATTGATAAATGTTTTATCTCTCAAATTATATAACTAATTGTAATTCGGTATTTTAATCTGACTTTTTATAAATACGTAAATATTACTCATTGAATAAAATCCCTTTCACGGATTTTAAATCGGTTTATTCTTATTATTTTATTTTTAAATTCTCAATATTTCCAACTCTTGCAAAGTACTCAAAAATATACAAGCCATAAATAATCCTATATAAACAGATGCCTAGTCCTCAATGTTCAGGGCCCATGAAACTAAGAACAATTTCATAGACAAGTACAATGATCAAATTTCAAGGACAATGCCAAAGATCGGACAAGTGGAGTAGACGGAGTACGAAAGCGGACCATGGTAAGTGGGCCGGGAAATAACTAGGCAGAAGAAGAAGATTAATATATACAATTACTATAACATTCAGGTAATGTTGAAGCCCCCACATTATTAGTATAAAAGGAGTGGTCACTACGAAGAAAAGTCAACATTTCAATTTTTATATATCCCGATTAAAGTTAATTCTGAGATTACGGTAGCGTCAATATTTGTCGAGTGGTTCCCGTTTTTCACCATATTCATCTCATTGTAGCCCATCTTTTATATCGAATTTAATTTATTTTAACTTTAAGTCAACGTGTGTTTTAAAAACACGCCTTCACTTAAAGTCGTTGGACTATTGATTGGATTGGATTAACTTAAAAAAGTTATTGAAATTATTAATAAAACATCAATATTTGCCAAGAGACAGGCCAGGATGCCAGAGATAGAAGGGGATAAATCGACACGTGCTCGAATGATATTTATGTTATATATGTGACATGCATGGGAAGAAAGGAACGTTTGTTTATCGTTGCAGTTTTTTTTTTTGACGAACTAACACAGTTGGCACAGAGATGCTGGCCTTTACTGCTTCACCGGATTTGAGAGGTGGCACAGCTCTTAGATCGCTTAGCCTGAAGAGGTTCAGATTAGATGGTAACTCGACACAAGGGTCCCCCCGGTGAGGGGTAACCTCGGCTTGGACGGTTACCATTATTACGCGTTAGCAGTCCGATCCGAGGGCGCCCGAGAGGGCCGAACCACGACTCGGTCGGTAGCTATTTTATTAACGAAATCTATTGGGACAATCTAAGCTAAACTAACTTATATGCCACTTCGGGAATATCGTTACAGAACTCGAGTTACTTGTTCCGTGGGTGTCATCTTTCTGTGCAAATAGCAGTTGTCAGTGCTTTCTTCGGATGGATAAGACTTATGAACTTTAATTCGTTTTTGTCCTTAGGTATAAGAGTTTCCACTGTAAAATACACAGAATTTGCGCAAAATCCGTGTACTTACAAGTGTGAGCCGTCAGGGATTTGAACGCTTATCGTCAGAATTCATAAGTTACGCTTAGCGCCAAGGCTATTGCTGCAAAGATCACTGAACTCGTATACAAACATTATAAAGATATTATATATTAAAGTATTTTATCTCGACAGAAGAAATACATGAGATAGATATGCAAAGATATATCCCTTGACAAACCAAACTGAGCACGTTTCTCGGGAGGACTGCGTGAGATCAGAAATGTATTTACATTCTCGCCTGTGTTTTATCTTAACCACCACGATAATGATTAAATTAAAACAAGAAATGTTTAAAATAGGCGTAAACACATAACTGCATAAAAAGCATTTAATTAATTTTTTTTATGATTATAAAGCTAAGAAAACAAATGTAGATTAAAGATATTATTATATTACGTAAAGCCAAGAGATCAGTGTAATGTCCATGCGCTTTTGATATAATATATAAATCTGAGGATCGCTGAATCTGTCCGTCTGAATAACCGACTTCAAATCAAATATGACGGAACATATACCTGTTGGCGGGAATTTGACTGTTGTAATGTAAAGAGCATCACAGACAGAGCTACAGAGACAAAAATTACGCCCCGCTCCACCGCACTCAATCTGTATTTGTGTCTATGTGTAATTTTCCATATATTAAGTAGTATATTACAACTGCCAATTTCCAACCAATGCTTCGCCCCGCTCGCTGTATGGTTTGGCCTTACAGACAGACAGAGAACATTATTACGTGGAGACGCCCGTTAGGAAGTCCCTATATTCCATAAGGCGCCTATATTTTTTTTGCTTTTTCCAAATTTGCGCTTGTTGTCATTCAATTAAATATGAAACCAAACCCATTAAAACCAAAAAAAATTGAATTGGTGCAGAATTCATGGCGCCTCTTTGAAGTCGGTTGCAAATGTATATTTGAGATACCTCACGTGATAATTATATCTCAAAAGATCTACTCGTATGTCATGACTTTGATCTTTAACACGGAGCCCGCAGAATCTGTTAGCTAAGCCTTATTATAAGTGGGCTTAAGAGACTTGTGTATCGAGGTGACGAATGAAAACAGTTTTTTTTTTAATTTTAAGCCTTCGATAGTCACATTGATTGACTCACAGTGAAAACAAACAGTAATTGACTCATCTAAGTGGTTTGTGCTAGGTTTTATACGAGTCGTCAATACCTGACGACAATAGACGATGATTTTAGTACAACGACCTCGAGGAATAGCGACGTAAAGTGAAGAGTGTAAATAAATACATTAACCCAAAGGCCATATTCGCACCCATTTGACCTAATATGGCAAAGGCTAGAGATATGAATTCCGCATCGCTTGGAATGAAGATAAATATAAATAATGAAATGACTGATATTATAAAACTTCCAATAACGGCGACTTTTCTCTTAAGGTACAACGATGCGAGCACATTAAAAAACAATGGCGGAATGTGGAAAAGGCCGAACAGTATTATATTTAAGTAAAAATTTCCCTGAAGACGTCCAATATATTGATTAAGGCCATAAAATATGTTCCCGCAGCAAAACCAGACGCAAGCTATTATGCAAGAATAAATTTTAATTTTAGGCGTAGAAAATAAGTCTAAGTAAGACCCGTATTTCTGTTGATTTTCTTTAACATAATCGTTTTCACTCGCATCAATGATTGCTACAATATTTTCTGTTGTTTTGTTGTTCCTGAAAATTGTAACGAAATTTTAATTTCAAATTAAAACAAGAAATGTTTAAAATAGGCGTAAACACATGACTGCATAAAAAGTGTAAGTATTATTAAGTGCAGGTTAAAAGCATTTTATTATTTTTTTTATGATTATAAAGCTAAGAAATCAAATGTAGATTAAAGATATTATTATACTACGTAAAGCCAAGAGATCAGTGTAATGTCGATGAGCTTTGATATATAAATCTAAGGATCGCTGAATCTGTCCGTCTGAATAACCGACTACAAATCAAATATGACGGATCATATACCTGTTGGCGGGAATTTGACAGTTGTAATGTAATAGTTAATATAGAGCATCACAGACAGAACTACAATCAATCTGTATTTGTGTCTTTGTGTAATTTTCCATATATTAACTAGTATATTACAACTGCCAATTACCAACCAACCCTTCGCCCCGCTGGCTGTATGGCTTGGCTTTACAGACAGACAGAGAACATTATTACGTGGAGACGCCCGTTAGGAAGTCCCTATATTCCATAAGGCGACTATATTTTTTTGCATTTTCCACATTTGCGCTTGTTGTCATTCAATTAAATCTAATTGAAACCAAATCCATTAAAACCAAAAAAAACTTAAAAATGGAATCGGTGCAGAATTCATGGCGCCTCTTTGAAGTCGGTTGCAAATGTATATTTGAGATACCCACGTGATAATTATATCTCAAAAGATCTACTCGTATGTAATGACTTTGATCTTTAACACGGAGCCCGCAGAATCTGTTAGCTAAGCCTTATTATAACTGGGCTTAAGAGACTTGTGTATCGATGTGACGAATGAAAACAGTGTTTTTTTTTTTAATTTTAAGCCTCCGATAGTCACATTGATTGACTCGCAGTGAAAACAAACAGTAATTGACTCATCGAAGTGGTTTGTGCGAGTCGTCAATACCTGACGACAATAGACGATGATTTCAGTACCACGACCTCGAGGAATAGCGACGAAAAGTGGAGAGTGTTAATAAATATTTCTTAACGGGAAGGTTGGCGACGCATCTGCATTTGGTAGAGAGCCGTGTGCTCGATTGCTATTACTTCAATAATAAAGTCAGTTGTGTGATATGGTGGTACTGCTTGGGTGAAAAATAAAGTTCACTCTTATATTCATTATTTAATAAAAACAAACATAATATTACAAATCAATAACAAAGGAAAATAATAAACATATAGACGCTGGAAAGCAAAAACGTAGTAAATGACACATATGGCCATTTTCACTTTTTTACGCGTCGAATACTACTTGTAACAATTAGATGAAAAATAGCAAAAATAGGATTTTCAAGATTGACACTTCTCTTTTATTTTTTGTACCGTAAAACGATTTTTTTAGGAACACTCTAGGTTAATGTCGTGGTACAATACTTATTCAGCAAAAAATAATAAATATTGTGTCCAATAACAACAGCTCTAGGACAAACACGAAAGTTATAATTTTTTTTTAAAACGTTGAAATGTTTTTCGGCATCGATATAATATATTAAAAACGGAAAGTAATAATTATAGATATATAATAAGACGATATCGTGTTGATAAACTTTACACATAAATAATCTTATTACAATTTTCTCGATATGCTCTCTTAGTAAAATTAAAACCATTTAAATACATCTTTATTTAACAATTAACGAGTTATTTAACATCTACTGACTTTTCAGTTTCTTGAATCGTATTCAGCAGTACCTTATCTTTGGTATCAGGGAGAAAGATGCAGAATAATCCTGCAATTAAGGCTACTATACAGAATATTGAAATAGATATCCATTCTATGCCTATATTTACCACAAATGGCGCTGCGAAACCTCCCAATCTTGAAAATACTGACGCAAATCCTAAAGCGGAATTTCTGACAATAGTTGGGAAAAGTTCTGATGTAAATAAATACATTAACCCAAAGGCCATATTCGCACCCATTTGACCTAATATGGCAAAGGCTAAAGATACGAATTCGGCATCGCTTGGAATGAAGATAAATATAAATAATGAAATGACTGATATTATAAAACTTCCAATAACGGCGACTTTTCTCCTGAGGTACAACGATGCGAGCACATTAAAAAACAATGGCGGAATGTGGAAAAGGCCGAAGAGTATTATATTCAAGTAAAAATTTCCCTGAAGACGTCCAATATATTGATTAAGGCCATAAAATATGTTTCCGCAGCAAAACCAGACGCAAGCTATTATGCAAGAATAAATTTTAATTTTAGGCGTAGAAAACAAGTCTAAGTAAGACCCGTATTTCTGTTGATTTTCTTTAACATAATCGTTTTCACTCGCATCAATGATTGCTACAATATTTTCTGTTGTTTTGTTGTTCCTGAAAATTGTAACGAAATTTTAATTTCAAATTAAATCCTATTTTTAATTATACAAAATTAAAACAAATTTTACCATTTCGCAATTTTTGTCAGGACATCCATAGCTTCTTTTTTCCTCCCTACTGTTATTAACCAGCGAGGTGATTCTAATATCAGCCAGCGATATGACAATACATAAATCCAGGGTACGGATGTCACCAATTGGAGATGTCTCCACTCTCTTACATAGTACGCTATCATCGGATGCACTATAGAGACCGTAACGTATGCTATTTGTGTTAAACCTGGCAGGTACGGTCTAAACGATTTACCACTTAGCTCGACGATCATGGTATAACTACAGAGCAATGTGCCTCCAACTGAAGTTCCAATCAGAAAGCGCAAGACAAGGAACATCCAAAATTTTGGCACTAATGCTGATAATACCACAAAGAAAACATCGCTAGTGAGTGCCGATAATAATGTTATTTTACGCCCATATCTGAAAAAAGAAGTTTGTTATATTATTATTGATTTTAAGTCGATGTTTTACCGCTCTTTTGTTTGGTTTTATTATATTAGTACTACGCCTAAACGTTGTTTCCGCTGTTGCATGATTTGGAAGTCACGATTGGGTGTTGGTAAATTATGCATCTTGCGCCCTGCGCGGACAGTACCGATTGACTTACTTTTAAAACAATAGAAGAAAAGGGCGGTAACATACCTAGCATACCTACATTTGCAGAGATCATCTATCGAATATTTAAAATAGCAGAGGACGTACGTTTACGTTGCCGGCCTTATGTAGTGACTCAACTGGTGAATCTCAAAGGGTGGTATATCCCCCATGGCGCTCATCCATTCAAGCAAGTCAAAGCAAAAGCTGTTGCTTAAATTGCCGATTTGTTTCAACTAAGACAGAATTATCACTGTAGGGGTACGGGAATAAGTTATAACACAAAAACTCTTTAGAAAAGTTTTAGGGATTATACCATGTTTACAGATAGGGTAGACTAGATTTTCCCGCTCGGTTATCCTTATATTATCTTGTTAAACTAGGTAGACGTTGAATACCTTAGCCCTAGACTCAGCAACCTGTGTCCGAGACTACACAGCTAATAACAACACATCTAGTCATCATGTAATGACCATTTCCTTACACAAATTTACCGGTCAGAGAGATATCCATATAAGAGGCTTCCCGCTAGGACCCCTATCTGTAGCACGGATTGCGCGAGGCTGGCCCACTGCGAACTGCTACAGATGAGTTGCCAAGTAGTGGTAACAGATTCGACGATAGTATTCGTGTCATATTCAGGATTCTCACACGGGCAGTGGTTTGTCTTATTGAAAGCGCCTTCATCAAAGCACACATAGTCTACTTTTGGCAAAATGTAAACTACGTTCGTTAATTGAAAATCGGCCGGGCCGCGACCGATGGCGATTAGAAACAACAGCCATGTCTGATAGATCCCGAATCGTCCGATAATTTTTTCAATAGCATCTTCGTTTGTCATTTTATTGAATAAACAAACTTTTTCTAAATGTCACACTTCACTACATTTTATCGCCAAAACACACGTTGTGATCAGTGTCAATGTGGAATATGAAATTTAAAAACGCTAGGTTTTACTTGATTTGATAACGTTTTATCTTTGTTTTGAGATAATACTTAACAATATACATATGTACATATTATCTTTGTGTATAAATTTCAGAAGAGCCTCAACTTTTGCTATACTGAACAAAAGATTTTATTTTTTAAATGAAAAGTGGTTGAAAATTTGTATTAAATTCCTAACATCTTTCATTTTCTTATAGTAAGGATAAACTAGAAATAGAAAGAGAACTACAAATTATTCTGTCATTGCCACTTCTTCTACTACAAATTTTTCTCTTTCTCTTTACAATTTACGACAGTTATGTTTGCTATTATTTTTGCAAAGGCGTTGTTTTCTATTGAAATTATGTTACTGTTTGTGTACTAAACTTAGCGCAGTAATTTATATTTTATTAGTTGGTCCTTGCGGTTTCCTCCGCAAAATATAGTAAATAGTTGTGATAAATTGACTCATATGTCCCTTAAAATATTAATTAACAACGATGTAGTGTTAATTAAGACAATACAGTATTTTTAAGGTAAAATAACCAAAATTAAATCTAAGTAAAGAAGGAATAACAAAATTTCCATATGAATACATTTTGTGGATGGTGGATATTTGTTATGGATATCACTTGAACAAACATAAGAACTTTATAGAGCGTCTGCATAAACAGAATTCACGTTAAAATTTTAATTTAAATGTATTCGTAAGTAGTCATGAATACATTACCGTGGTCAAAATTGTGCATTACGTGGATTTCGTTTTGTATCACATCAGAAGACGACAAGAATGAACTCAGCAAAGGTTCGACAATTAGATCTACATTCATAGGTGATTTAGAATTGAATAAGGTACACCCAAAATCAAAGCAGTGGTCTCTATAGTATTAAAAACGAGCGCCGACAGTAACGGTGATGGCCCTTTTTACATTCAATTGGGATATGGGTGTTGCCTACAAAGTAATACTATTATATAAATTAGAAATTGCTAAAGTAATAGAAATCTTTGTCATAGTATAGCGGTACTTCTGTACAAAGCACCTTTGAACTTTTTTTTTCTGTTTCCCCTAACGTGTTAAAACTTAGAGTCCTGGTTAATCTAGTCTCTTATCTAACCTTCCGTTCTATGTTAGCAATCCTCATCTTCTTCTCACTTTATAAAACTAAAATTTTATAAATTACATTTATTTCCTCTTTTGACATTGTCCTCTATTTCATCTTTAAACATTTTCCTTATTTCTATTTCATCTTTTACATTTCCTTATCATCTATTATTTTTGCAAATTTTTCCTTCACATCTATTTTCTCTTTTACCATTTCTTCATTATCTATCTATTTGTTGTCCTGTTTTTAAAACACATTTTCCTTGATATCTAGTTTACATTTCCACTGCTTCCTTTAAAATAAATTATAACTTCTCTATGAATCAGATAAAATCAGCTCGCCTGTGCTCAGTTTTGAGCATAGACGTATATACAGCTGTGTCATAAATTTGCGTGTGTATTTGGAAGGAATGATAAGGTTTGTTAAATAAAAAAATAGTCAATAAAATTAAAGCTTATCTATTATCTTATCTATGCCCTATATATCAATACAATGTTATATGCATTAATTATCTCTTGTTACTCGAATCTTCCGTTTCTTGAATGGTATTCCGTAGAACTGTATCTTTGGTTTCCGGCAAAAGTAAGCACAGACAGGCGGCAAAAAATGCTAAGGAACTGAAAATTACAATCGACACCCATTCTATTCCAATATTAACCACAAATGGTGCTATGAAACTACCAACCCTAGCAAACATGGAAGCAAAACCCATAGCCGAATTTCTTATAAGAGTTGGAAAAACTTCTGATGAGTATAAATATATAAGAACAAAAGATGTGTAAGCGCCCAATTGACCGATTATAGCAAATGCTAAGGACGCCGCATCAGAGCCATCTGGTATAAATATAAAAACAAATAAAGATATCGCTGCAATTGAAAAGCTTATTATCACAGAAAATTTCCGCTTTAAATACAATGAAGCAAGGATCACTAAAACTATTCCCGGGAAGAGACTAGCGGCTGAAAGCATTACGTTTAAATACAAATTTCCTTGAAGACGTCCTATGTATTGATTGATGCCGAAGAAAGTATGTGCACAACAGAACCATATGACAGCGATTACAAGCGAATAGATTCTAATTTTGGGCGTTTTAAATAAATCTATATAGGATCCATACTGTTGTTGGCGTTGGTTGAGAGATTGTTGTTCGATTTTATCAACGATACTTTCAATATTCTCAGTTGGTCGATTATTCCTGTAACAAGAAAAAGTTAACATGAGATACTAGTGTAAATGTTATTTAGTTATCTACGTATAAGTCACATTCTTACCTCTTTGCAATATTGGTGAGAATACGAATAGCTTCTTCCTTTTTGCCCATCGTTATTAGCCATCTCGGAGATTCAGGTAGTAACCAAAAGTTAAGTAAAACAAAAATCCACGGCAGTGAAGTGACCAATTGTAAATATCGCCAATCTCTTACAAAATATGCTATTATTGGATGTACTAAATATCCTGTGATGTAAGAAAACTCATACAATCCAGTTAGGTATGGCCTAAATGATTTTCCACTGAGTTCGATTACTAAAATATATGTACACAGCATGGTGCCTCCTACTGATGTGCCAATTAGAAAGCGGAATAGGAGGAACAACCATATTTCGGGCACTAATGACGAAATTACGACGAATATGACTGTCGTATTAAGTGCTATGCAGGAACCGATCTTGCGTCCGTACCTGGAAAATGTTTTCAACAAGTTTATTATTTATAAAAAACAATAACATTTTAAAAGTAAAAAATATTAAAAGTAGATTCTATTGAAGTAGTTTTTGAAATGTGCAGTGTTTAAACTGAAAGAAAAGCCAATACTTGGGTCTGTTTGGGTAGAAAAGAAAATAGCTGATGTTCGGTCTGTGAAAAAGATAGTAAAGGAATGAAACATAAAAACGTTTAAAAAAGTAAGGTAAATGATGAAACGAGGTTGTCTTTTGATTTCCTTGCTAATGGAAAAACTATAATATTTGGTTAGAATTGTAGAAGACAGTCCACAAAAGCCACTAAGAATCAATGTGGTGAGTGATGAACAAAGCTATCTTTTGAATTAAAAAAATCTATATGCAAGAAATGGATACTACTTGTATTCATAAAGTTTGTTTTACTGTGAATATGAATCATTGCATTAACGTGAAGGGGAAGAATTAATGTGAGGTAAGCAGGGATAAAGTCTTGGAATCAGATAAATAAGTGAATAAAACATTTAAAGTGCGTGAAACTCTAATTAATTACAATTATGCATGAAACGAATGAATGGACATTGGACACGCAAGTTTTCTTTTAGTAGGTTTTCTTGTGATAGCGAAATAAGTGATATATATGGGTAAAAACAAAAACCGACATCAAATCACTTTTTCATCAAATTAAAATCGCTTCTTTAATACGGCTCTATGAGTGCATAAACATTAAAACAAAATAGAGAAATTAAAGTCCGTAATATGTATGTAATGTAAATTAACTTTTGTTCAGAAATACATGGTTCTAAAATATTGCAACATTCCATACCTGTCTGAAATGTAACCGTAAAGCAGGCTTCCAGCTAGAATTCCAATCTGCAGCATGGATTGCGCCAGGCTGGCCAGTTGCGTCCTGCCACATATGAGGTTCCACGTACTTGTGACGGAGCTGAGGATCACGCTGGTGTCATATTCAGGGTTCTCACAGGGGCAATGGTTTGTTGCATTAGAGGCTTGTTCGTCCAAACACACATAATCAACACTTGGTAGAATAAAAACAACGTTGGTCAATTGAAAATCAGTTGGGTAACGAGATATAGTAACTAGAAATAGAACCCATGACTGATATAAGCCAAATCTTCCAATAAGTTTCTCTATATAATCGACTTCTGTCATTTTTCATTAGCTCAGGTTTTACGCGATAATTAATTCATTAATTTAAATTTTAAGACTTTTAGGAATGCAGTACAATTCCGGCACACGTCTGTATCAATAAGGTTTCTCATCCGTGTAAAACGAACACATTTCATGCGCACAATAAACTGTGCGATATTATATTTACAGTAGTCATGTCATGTATCAGTATCAAGATAATAAAATAAGATAAGTTTTATAAATTTATTCTGAAAATGTAGAACGCATGAAAGAGTTGAAACAAATGTATTCAACGGGGGCAAACAAATACATTTGTACTCGTAAACAAATAATTAAATTGGGAGTGTCTGTTTGTAATATTAAAATAAATATATGGTACATATACCAAAATAATGTTTTTTACAATTTTTATCTATCTGTCTATCTCTTCCAACTCTGTTCGTATCTGGAACGGCTAGACCGATTTTTGCTTTGTAATAAGGAGTAACTTAGATATTACCTTTTAGAATTTTTTTAATAAATAGCCTTAAATAAGGTAGGTAGTAAATTAGTCAGGGATTCAACATCAAACTTGTTAAAATTTAATCTTGTAAGTAGGAACGATGTAGCCCTATGACGATATCCTACGGCAAACAGTTAGGAGATATACAATTCATTAAAATATTATAAAATGTCTAAGCCATAAGTAGTTTTAATTTACAACCAAAAGCCGTTTAGATAGTAAGAGATAATAATTTGAGATATTACATAGTGCACGTGTAATTGGATATAATTTTTCTAATGTCTACTGTATCAGTGATAAAGCTAAAAAGAGAATATGTAATGAATTTGAGACGTAATAGTATTATACTTTTATTAACACACAGATACACATTTACAATACAAACATGTAAATTATGTTTGATATCGGTGGAATACGAAGTGAACAATTTGCTTACATAAATGTACATACAACGACATAACGCCGTATAAAGAAAATCTCCAAATTATTTCACAATATACAATCGTCTTAACATATCACAGCCTATTTAAATAGACTCAATAATATCTAGATTAACTGAGCAATACAAGTTCAAAGTATAAAAAATTGCATATATCAATAATAAATTACATTTACCTACCTAGTAATAAATTAGCCTTCTTTAGTGGTTCAGATAACATTTACAACGCTTCACCTTCTTCTAATGTATCGGGAAGCTTCATACCACGTGTATCTGGTAATACTAAACAAAGCGCTGCTCCAATCAATGGGACAATACCGAAAGCTAAAGGTGGAAGCCAAAAGCATGTTACTCTGAGTGTTGCTACAAATGGGGCTACCATAGAACCGATTCTCGCCACTGTAGATGCTAATCCAACTCCAGAGTTCCTCACAACTGTTGGGAAGAGTTCCCCGGCGTACAGGTAAACTGTAGCGAAGGATATACTCATGCCCCAAAGACCAATGCAACCCAGAGTTAGGTGGCTGACGCCAGCGTCGGGAACAACTATTATGAGCAAGCAACTAAGTCCAGTTACGGAATTAGCACTGATCAACGTGACCTTACGCCCTAGGAACCTGTTGGCGTAGACAGCTATAACGGTTCCGGGAACCTGAAAATAACATTTTAATACTTATAGCAATATATAAAGGACAGTAAAATGTCAAAAACAAAACTTTGACCGACCACATCGCTTTAAGGATGTACGAGTATGTACGGACTGCGAAACATAATGTAGGTTCAATTCTACTATTCGAATATTAACGAGGGTCGACCTTTATTGAAAAAAATGTTACTTAAATTTTATAGCAATACCAAATTCAACAGCGGAAGAACCACTGCAATCTTTGTATGGACAGGAAATGTATGTGTCGCCGTAAGCTACAAGAGTAGCAAGTCGGTATTGTTTTGTTCAATGTCAATTATTATATTCCGTCTATTGTATAAAAGATTTTTTTTATCTCAAAAGTTTCTTTTAATAGTAAATCCTATTCAGAATGGGCGTTTGGCAGTCATTCGTGCAACGGAATGTAAAATCACTTTTTTCATACGCTTGTTTCGCATAATTAGTCTGTTCAAAACGAAACTCAAACGAACGAATGTCCAGAATACGTATAGCGATTTATTAAAGAACTTGAAAGTTAAACGTGAACAAAATTTAAAGTATTTATTCACAAGAATCTACATAGTAATGAGAGGACTAGTTTTTTTTTAGTTCTAAAACTTTTAATATCCGCGAATGTTGTATTTGGCGGATTTTATCTTGATTTAATCATTTTGTTGTGTTGTTGTATATTTGGTTGAGGTGGGCATTAATGTCGTATTATTATGAGTATAGTATTATAGGGTATTAGGAGATCGCTTCTAAAAACGAAGACAGGCGATAATACTAATCCTGATTAAAAAAAAATCATATGTCAATCAAAGTCATAGATAGTTTTTAGTAATATATTTTTTAAGAAAATATCGTTTCATTTAGCTAGTAACATGATGGAGCGGATGTTTTTAAATATGATTTTTTAAATCAGGATCGTTTTTTTTCTTCCCATTATCAAAGGTGTAATTAGTACTATCGTCTGTCTTTGTTTTCGGAAGCGGTCTCCTAATGCCCTGCAGAGTACATATATTCACCTACAATCTACGTTGGTGCTTATATTGCAAAACGGCTGATTCGATTTATGTATTCTGGATTTTCGGATACCGGAATTTGAAGGGTGGTAATGCTCTTTTTTGGCTTAGCCTGAACAGAAGTCGGCCGAGAACCTCGTTATACTAATCGAAGTTCTCTCAAAGGTTTATCAATGCTACGGGTTCTTACCTGAATAGCAGCGGAGACTGCGACGTTAGAAAAAATGTCTCCCGAGACGTGGCCGATGTACTGTGACACTCCAAAGAAGCAAAGGCCGCAGACGAACCAGTTGAAGCATATAGCAAGTGTGCGCGCGCGCAGCCTGGGAGTGCGGAACAATGCTAAGAATGAAGCGCGTTCTTGAGTCGCGTTACTAAGCTCTGCTACTATCTTCTGGTTTGATGTTGCTATGTCATGTGTTGGCAAGCCGTTTCTGAAGCGAAAAGCAAACATAAACGTTTAGACTTAGGTTTTTTTTTGTAATTGAGGAAACCCCACTTGAGGTCCTGTGATCCTGTTGCTAAAGATTATGCAACAACATTGGTCCGCTTAGTTTTAGACTTAGGTTAAGTAATAGCTATATGCGACATCGATAGACTAAGTGTTTGGTCTAAGGAATTTAAAGATAAGTAAAGGCTATATATGTACAACTGTTGGCCTCAGGTCTTAGTTTTAATTTTTTTATATAGTTGTTTTTCTCGCCCTCTTAATTGTAATTTATTATTAAAGTCAGCAATAAACTAACGGAATTAATGTTATTAAAATATAACAGGCGCTATTAACATTCACGCCCTTCTACTTAAAATATACATTTTATAATATTTGGTACTGACCTCTTAGCAGCAGATTCCATTATGACTGTAGCTTCTTTCACTTTGCCTGATGTTAACAACCATCTCGGTGATTCGGGTAGTAGGAAGTAATAACTTAGAAATAATATTGATGGCAGAGATATCGCCAGCTGGAAAGTACTCCAGTCCCGGAGAAAATACCCGAAAAGAGGCAGCGTCAGATGTCCTAGGTTAAACGGAATCTGATATATGATCCCTACAGTATCCCGGTATTTGGTGCCAATAATCTCCATAATGAGAACGAAGCTGCTGACCATTGTCCCACCAGTTGCGACCGCGAGCAGGAATCGAAGAATTGTAAACATATACCAGTTGATGGAGAACGCCGTGGTAACTCCTGATATAAGTTGCAAAAATACTGCTGCCAAGAAGGGTTTTCGTCTACCGAATCTGTAATGAGAATCACACACATATCTCATCATTTTATTCCTAATAGAAACATATAGCCTGAATTGATAAAGTGTCCTTAAAATTGATTTGTCTATCTATGTATTTAAAAGAGAAACTGTCTGGGTATGTTCCATATAGGCTCCGAAACGGCTGGATCGATTTCAATTAAACTTTTAGGGAATCTTCAGATTGAACTGGCGAGTAATCCTGTAAAGTTTGGTGACGATTTGAGCACTCCTCTTATTGAACTGTCAAATACAGCTTTTATTTACTATAATGATATGCTATTGTTTTATAACCCAAATTTGTATTCACACATGTTTTGTGTATATTTATGTCATTATAAATCATATTGAAGTACAACGGAGTATATTGAAGTATAATAAAGATAACAATTCGATTTTAGGATTTTGAAGTATTCAAGGTAAGTTATAACGCCGCGAATGTATCCGTTTACTGATGCTGCTGATATGTACATGGGTGTAGGTAATGATCTTCACCCGCTCGAGAATAGAAGAGAATGAATACGAAGAGTAATAAATAATTTAATATATTGTGAGAGTTAAATTAAATATTTAATGATGTAAGTTTATTGTTTAAATAAAATAAAGCAAAATCTAGTCAGGCAAAGCGGGTTTGGTACGCTAGTTCCCTATAAAAGGAAGGTTAAAAAGAGAAGAAAGGCATCTCTTTGGTGCCGAGGGTTATAAAAGATATCTGCTTCTTGTTGTAATTAATGTTAAATCGATTCTAAAGATTTCATTTATAACATGCAGTCGTGGGAGACAAATCTTTGTGCCTCAACGTACAAATTGACACATCCTGTGTTCATTTCGTAACACCGAATGCCAGTGACTCCGGATGTGAATACTTTAAGCGATTCACCGTAATACGCCTCGGACACATTTCACAAGTTGCTTTTATTCGGAATAAACTTTAGGCATATAGAGAAGTCTTTATCATTATGAACAAAATAAGCTTCCATAAAAATATTGACGTAAGTGTACTTGATATCTTTATGACATAAGTTTCTGAGTTTGAGGAGGTTACAATACGTAAGTTACTAATGTATTACAAAATAAAGTTAATACTATAATATGTAACTATAGATAGACTTTAGTTCAAATGAAATAATCGTGTATTAGGCTGCCCCGCAGTAGATAAATACCAGGATTTCATAATTCGTCTAAAATGCATGTTTCCACTATTTTATAATTTTCGACTTTTAAATAAGTTTAACGTTTTTTATTAGATTTAGTTTCATGTATAATTAAATATATCTTTCAATTAGAATAAATATAAATTATTATTCATACGTTAAGTTCAATAAGGTGTCTCTTTTATGGTTAATTGCCTTTGATAATTCGAAGGCGTTTACAACTGGTTCAATTAAAAGTTAGCTGAGCTGTTTGCTGAGTACTTTCAACGCAATATAAACTTCACTGTCCTCTCAGCTAGATCACATAGTTTAATCGGTTTGCCACTTTAGAAAGCGTAGCGGTTTAGATTTAATCAGAATACTAGATATTCATATCAGCACCTTTTGAACGTTTTGGAACCGCTACAAGCAACTCTACACTACAACAAATCTAAACTACAAGAAAAGAAGAAAGGAAGAGTTCAGGCTGAGCGACCCGAGTGCTGTGGTCATCTTTAAAAAAAATCCTAAACTTTAGAGGACTCCTGGCTGGTCAGCTTAGATAAATTTTGAAAAAACCATACACAACGTATGCATGTTTTAAGATATGATGATGAGATTAAATGGAACTAACCTGTCAGACAAATAACCAAACACCATATTGCCAACAAGGATACCCAACATGAATATTGTCTGCGTTAAGCTCTTCAACCATTCCCTTTCGCACACGAGATTCCACTGGGATATTATTGTCTCGTGAAATACGCTTCGGTCGTATAGAAATTCATTACAATTCTTATATTCAGGTAGGCACACACTTCCAAGATCATTATCTGTATCCGCACAAGTGAAATTCATAGGTGGAGCCAGGAATATGATGCTCATCTGGTGCCAGGCTACCGGAAACTTGACTAGGAAGACAACGAAGCATATCCATATTTGCCATTTGCCGATTGCGCCAATAGTTTTTGTTACAGGATCTTCGCTAACTTTCTGGTCTTCTGAATCTTTATTGTCGCGCTCCAACACTGAAATAAAAATAATAAGTAACGATGCTTGTTCATTTTAAGTAGGATAATGTAGAGATATGTCTTGACCTTAGCTCTCTATTATTTCTCTTCTTAAGAAGAGAAATTAGAAACTATATTCTTTTTTTTTTTGCGATTATAATTGGTTGTTTTCTTTTTCATTCTTGAAATGATTACAATATCTTGTGAGATTTACGAGCAAGCGAGTAATTAAATTTTTTTATAATCATTTAGACTTTAGAACTCCACTCCACGTAATTATATTTGTTTCTAATTGGGTTGTAGACTAATCTATTGTTTATTAACTTTGGTTTTGTAGAACAATATGTAATAACAACGATATTTTATTTTATGTTTGCACTTAAGTCGGTGACATATTTCCAGTTATTGCATTTACATTTAAATTTCAATATGTATAAATGTTTATTTCTGAAATTAGTTTGATTTTCAATAGGTTATGCGTATAAATCTAAGCGAACGAATATAGATTATATAATAATCTTTTACAAAGTAATCTTACGAAATCAAAATAATTAAGCTGAAAACATTTTAACCACTGAGAGCTCATATTGTTGCGAATATTTGTAAATAGATAAATCCTGATTTCAGTGATTATTAATGATAATATTGTTGTTTGAAGTGTGAATAATTTGTGGTGTGTTCTTTATCATTGATCAAGCAATGATTCGGACCTCTCAGAGATCTTCAAGGCAGAATCATGTGCGGCGTCAAGGTCCAAAGACCTCACGGGGCTAATTCGCTAAGTTATAACAGCGATTCGAACTTAGCACCTCTACATGCGATGAAGTTGTAACTTTCGCGCCACTGTCATGACCTAAAAATATCTTAGTAGCAATTTATTTGTTCAGCTGTATCTTCAAATATGTTTAGAACAATTGCGATAATTAAGTATGTGGTTTTAAAAATAATTTAGTAGTACTAAAGGTAATAATAATAAATATGCATGAAAAAAAACTAACGTCTTTCAAGGGGTTAAACCCATAATCATTAGCAGGAGGGACTATAGGTCTCTTACCATTGAAGGGTCAATAAAAAATCCTCCCAAGGGAATGTTATGAAACAAAGCAACCGCTACTCGTTTCATACCGAGCTTAATAATTCCCAATTATATCAGGGCCAAGCCGAGCCCTACATCATGCACAAATTTTGGTAAGTAATATTTTTGTGGTTTAAAATATGGAAAACTCGTTATCACAAGACGGCTGAGATTTGCACTGCCGATTATGAGACTGAAGTTTAGACTATCTAGTCACTATTGTTCTTAAATTTTAATTCAATTATATATTCAAGGTGAGTGAATTCGTCCAATATAAGATTTATATAAAACTGTAAAAAATAATATGTTTTTTTGCTTGTTTGATTTAATTGACTGAAGTAACAAAAAATAAAAAAAAGCTATTTCGATCATTTTGCACACAATTTTAAGTGTTAAATTAAATACTTACCAGTTAAATTCATGTTGTCTAATTTATTATCACCTTCAGGAGTCATTTCATAACAAAAAATATTAATGATATCACACTTTTGAATTATTCACCAATCGAGAGGAATAAATGACCGTCGGAGTATTATTTCCGGCGCGTCTAACAGCGTGCTGTGTACAAACGTCGAATGGGTAATCTAAAAATGTTTTCAAGATCGCCTACGCGCACGGACCTAACAACACGCGCGGGGTCCCTCGCATTAACGTCATCGAGTGTTTGTCTGGAAAATTGGATGATGACTTTCAACGGGGCTCTTTCGATCGCAGCTGTTTATTTCCGGGGTGGGGACAAAAGTGTCTTATAATGACAATTAATCAAATAATGTCAATATAACATTTTTTTTCAAAAAGAATGCTAACGATATATATTTTTTAACATATGTCACTAACATTCATGTTAACCATTTCTAATAAGCATAAGCTTGATGGTTCACGTCAATAGTCGAATGGGGATTCAAACCTACGTCCTTAGGTTTCGCAGACCGTACCCTAAACCGGTAGGTTGTTGATGCGTTCCATAATTTTACGCAATAATACTTTGGATGACTTTCAATTGAAATTATAAACGTCTTCTTAAAGTTACTAATTTGGCGGGAGTTATGGGCTAAGCGGTTTGACTTATGGTCTAATGGTCGTAAGTTCAAATACAATCGGCTTCTGCCAATTACCGGTTTTGTTTTTACTACTCTTCATCATTTGCTAAAAATTTGTGCATGGTGTATGGCGACGGCCTCGTAATAAGTTTGGTAAAATGCTTCTGCCTCTTAAAACTTAACCTTTACCGTAGTAAAAACCATAAGCGTTTTAATTTCATGACGGGTTTTTCCACACGGTTAATTCTCATAGCAATGAGTTACTGTTATTATTATCCACATAACTGAATCAATATAAAAAATACTTGTTAAAATTAGTGTACGTTGTTGTGCTGTCGTCTATTGCATAACGTCTATTACAATTGGAAGCAATAAGCTCGATGAAAAGCGAATAGAGACTGCCATCTCTGTGTACCCCACTAATATTAACAGGATATATCAGCTTTCATATCTATACTGTTACATAGCGATATGTTTTTTTATTACCTTTCACACCAGAAACTATAAAAGAGATAGACATGTTACAAGTACCATAAGTAGTGATCGTTTACTGGGCTCAAAAGTGCAAAGGCGAGTATGTGCACATGTGTATCGCGCGTACAGTTGCCTCCATAAATACTTATGACCTGACCGCATCATCACGACCGACACCACAAGACGCAGTATGTTTGGTAAAAGGTTTAAGCAGATAATATATTATTGATTACTGAAATGGAACGTAATTCTATTGTAAAAACAAGAACAAAGAGTAAGTTTACACAGCGGTTGCACTTCCTCTCCCTCAATGTGCACCTCACAAACATCCGAGGATTGCACTCTAATCTCAATTCGGTCCACCACCATCTAGAGACCAGCAAGCCGCACTTACTCTTCCTGACAGAAACGCAGATTCGTTGTCCCATGGACGTAGCGTATTTAGACTACCCGGGTTATTCATTGAACATAATTTTCGCCCACGAGCCGGAGTCTGCGCTTACGTCCGTAGTGACATCTGCTGTCAGCGTCTACGTCATCTAGAGCACCCCACTTTTCCATTGTATGGGTAATGGTGGATACAGGTATCGATAAAATTATATATGCCTGTGTCTACCGTTCGCACAGCGGTGACCTGGAGACGACTCGGCTATTTCAACACCTAAGTGAGGCTACTGACAAGATCCAACATCGTTATCCCACGGCGCAGCTTGTCTTTCTGGGGGACTTCAATGCTTGTCACCAAGATTGGCTGTACCCGTACCAGAAAACCGATCACGCTGGGAAGGAAGCGCGAAATTTTGCCGTGTCTTTCAACCTGTCCCAGCTAGTAATGAATGCGACGAGGGTGCCCGATGTTGATGGTCATACAGCCAACTGCCTGACCTTCTGCTAACGACCGATCCGGATAGATACGAAGTAGAGGTTGCCTCACCTTTGGGAACCTCTGATCACTGTCTGGTGAAATCTGTATCATCATACTCTCCGCCAGACCGCGAATTACGCGGAGTTCGACGAGTATGGCAATACAAATCTGCAGATTGGGAGGAGATGCGGCACTTCTTTGCATCTTATCCTTGGCGGCAGATCTGCTTTTCTACTGATGATCCGTCAAATGCGCAGATGCCATAACCGATGTGTTATGTCAAGCTATGGAGTATTTCATTCCTACAAAGATATACCCATCGGTGGCAAAGCTCGACCATGGTTCAACACCGAATGCGCTAAAGCTGCAAATCGCAAGCAGTTGGCATATCTTTCATGGGCCGAAGCTCGACAACGCAAATTACAGGATTTGAGTTCCAGGAAGAAAGCATATAACCAAGCCACTAAGTCCTACAACAAGGAGTTGCGGAATGCTCGCCTCAACCATGTAAACCGTATCGGCACGAAGCTCTCTAAGAAACCCTGCGGAAGTAGAGCCTTCTGGTCACTGGCCAAAGCGGTTGAGACGAACTTCTGTAGTCCATCACTGCCGCCACTGAAAACCTGATGGATCGCTGGCTCACACGGCCAAGGAAAAGCCCACTTACTTGCATCCCTTTTGCCGAAAATTTCGTCTAGATACTGGCAAAGCCAACCCACCTCTTATTACTCGCTGCGGGGAGACTATGAAAGAAATCCGCATCAAGCAGAAAGAGGTCTTAAAAGTATTGCGTTGCCTAGATGTGAATAAAGCCAGCGGACCAGATGGAATACCAGCAGTTGTTTTAAAGACTTGCGCAGCCGAGTTGTCCCCGGTTTTAACACGTTTGTATCGCCTCTCGTTCAAAACTGGAATAGTACCTAAATCCTGGAAGTCAGCTAACGTGCAAGCCGTGCCCAAAAAGGCAGTCGTGCTGACCCTGCTAATTACCGTCCTATCTCAATAACCTCTATACTTTGCAAGAGTATAGAACGTATATTGAACTCCCGCCTTATCGCGTACCTAGAACAAAATGATATCCTCAGTGACCGACAATACGGATTTCGCCGAAACCGGTCGACAGGAGACCTTCTAGTATATGTCACTCACTTTGTAGGCGAAGCCCTAGAGAGTAACGGGGAAGCAATTGCTGTCTCCCTCGACATCTCAAAGGCATTTGACAGGGTTTGGCATGCAAGCCTAATTAGCAAACTTCCAGCTTATGGCTTGTCCCCGGGTCTGATTGAGTGGATTAAGAACTTCCTGAGTGAACGATCGCTTCGTGTCGTCATCGACGGATCTACATCAGAGCCCATGACGACCAATGCCGGTGTTCCTCAAGGTTCCATCCTCTCTGCAACACTTTTCCTGCTGCACATAAACGATCTGTTGACGCCCGGCATCTATGGGTATGCAGACGACAGCACTATTGTAGAGAGATACCTCCCGGTTGGGCGGACCAGTCAGGATCAAGTACAGTCCGAACGCGAGGCCATGGTAGAGCGTACAAATTGCACTCTCGAGGCAGCTTCCTCCTGGGGCATAGCCAATCTTGTGCAGTTCAACGCCACCAAAACGCAATCATGTTTATTCACCGCCAAAAGGAGCCAGTCCACATTAGCTCCGACTTTTCAGAATGTATCTCTGAATCTACCGACAGCCTACAGTTACTAGGAATCGAATTGTCTGCGAATCTTAACTACGGGCGGTTCATTGAATCCAAAGCGAAGGTAGCTGCCAGGAAGCTTGGAGTCCTATCAAAGGTACGGCGGTACTTCACACCGGGACAGCTTTTGACTTTGTATAAAGCACAAATCCGGCCATGTGTGGAGTACTGTTGTCATATCTGGGCAGGTGCAGCCAAATACCAACTCGCGGCACTGGATTCCATGGAGAGGCGGGCCAAAAGTTGATAGGTGACCAAGATCTACACCTAGATAGTCTTGAGCACAGGCGCAAGGTGGCCAGCCTTTCGGTGTTTTACAGATTACACTTTGGAGAGTGTGCACAGGAATTACACGAGTTAATTCCCCCATCCCCATTCTACCTTCGGACGTTTAGACACTCGGCGGGTCTTCACCCTTTATAGTTGATGTTCCGCACGTCCGAACGAAGCGATTTGAGTCATCGTTCATCGTGCGTACGGCAAAGGAGTGGAATAAGTTGCCGGCGTCAGTCTTTCCGTCCAATTACGACGTGGGAGCCTTCAAGAGTAGAGTGAATAGGCACTTACTAAACTAGCGCGTACTATCTTTCGACTATATCACCACTTAACACCAGGTGGGATCATGGTCAAGGCCAGTTTACACGCATAAAAAAAAAAAAGATTGATGGCATGTAGCATTCACATTAATATAGTCTGACTTAAAGATTTACAACAAAAAATTTAATATTATTCTCAATTATTTTGATTACTTGATTATTATGCTTTGTTTTGTTCCTCATTCCTCGGCGGTGCAAATATAATGTGCCACAGCATAACGTATCAGTGTACAGCTAGTAAATATAAATATATAATCTAGTATTCCGTTAGCCTTATTTTTACTGTTAACATAATCAATCCATCATATCATGTGCATTCATTTGTTGAATGCAATCTCATTTATCATTGCAATAGGACATAATAGATATCTAAGACACAACTAACCGCGTGTGGATGTAACATGTACGCCACACGTGACTACTGCCTACGGTTTTGTTGTTGTCACTTTTAACTTATTATATAGTCTCTTATATGTATTAAAATGACTGTCTAACGTTTTGAAACACCCTTTGTTTGCATTTAGATTAGTTTTTGCGTTTTAAATTTATCTATTGTGGTGTGCTTTTTCTGAAAAAACGACTAAAGATAAAACCTGATATATTTCTTACTACTTCTGTACTTTTATCATATACCTGGCACTAAGATAAATGTTATAAAGTATTTGGTCGTAATAAATAAGGAGGAAAATGTACTTTAATAGACGATTCTGCTCTAATACACCCTATAAACAAGAGAGGGGGAAAACTTTGTTTTTTAAAGAATGCTTACAATATTTATTTTCCACAAACATTACTAACATTCTTAGTATCACGGTTCACGTCAATAGTCGAATGGGGGATTCAAACCTACGTCCTTACGTTTCATGATGCGTTCCATAATTATTACGCAATAATACTTTGGGTGACTTTCAATTGAAATTTTAAACATATTCTTAAAGTTACTAATTTGGCGGGAGTTATGGGCTAAGCGGTTTGACTTATGGTCTAATGGTCGTAAGTTCAAATACAATCGGCTTCTGCCAATTACCGGTTTTGTTTTTTTACTACTCTTCATCATTTGCTAAAAATTTGTGCACGGTGCATGGCGACGGGCTCAGTCGCTGTCACATATGAGACCTCCTAATAAGTTTGGTAAAACGCCTCTGCCTCTTAAAACTTAACCTTTACCGTAGTAAAAACCAAAAGCGTTTTAATTTCATGCCGGGTTTTTCCACACGGTTAATTCTCATAGCAATGAGTTACTGTTATTATTACCCACATAACTGAATCAATATAAAAAATACTTGTTAAAATTAGTGTACGTTGTTGTGCTGTCGTCTATTGCATAACGTCTATTACAATTGGAAGCTCGATGAAAAGCGAATAGAGATTGCCATCTCTGTGTACCCCACTAATATTAACAGGATATAACGGCTTTCATATACATACTGTTAAATACCCATATCCATAGGTTACAAGTAATTCAGAATCGTTTTCTGCGACGAGCCACGGGTGCGCCGTGGTTCGTACGTAATCGCGAGCTTCACGTTGATACAGGGTTACCGACAATAGCCCAATTCTTTAAGCAGGCATCTCGACGGTTTTTCGAGACTGCCACCAAACATTCTAACAAACTTCTTGTAAGTGCCGCCACTTATAAGCCTTCCTATAATAAATTCCGTCGCGTCGCCCGGAGGCCGAGACACGTTCTTGACGATCCGGACGACGCGATTACCATTGCACAGGCTAGATCTCTACGTCACAAAGCGTCCATTCGCGACCATCGGAGGTTGCGAATAATCCTTGCGCGTTACCGCTATTTTATGGGCAGGCCCCACCCTTAGATGTTAGAGCGTTGCTGGAGTTTCTTCGGCCACTTCTTCTCCCAGCGCCAACGCTTCCCGAAGTGGCACTCAAAGTTAGTTTAGCTTTTGAATGTCTCTTAGATTATCCGTGAAATAGCAACCGACCGAGTCGTGGTTCGGCCCTCTCGGGCGCCCTCGGATCGGCATGCTTACGCGTAACATAGTAACCGTCCAAGCCGAGGTTACCCCTCACCGGGGGGACCCTTGTGTCGAGTTACTAGCAATAGAGGTTCAGGCTAAGCGACCTAAGAGCTATGCCACCTCTCAATCCGGTGAAGCAGTCAAGGCCAGCTTCTCTGGCCAATCTGTTTAGTTCGTCATAAAAAAAAAAAACTGTTAAATAGCGATATGTTTTTATTACCTTCACACTAGAAACTATAAAGAGATAGACATGTTACAAGTACCATAAGTAATGATCTTCTACTGGGCTCAAAAGTGCAAAGGCGAGTATGTGCATACGCTCGTATGCACATACTGCCTTTGCATTGTGTATCGCGCGTACACTTGCCTCCATAAATATTTATGACCTGACCGCATCATCACGATCGACACCACAAGACGCAGTATGTTTGGTAAAAGGTTTAAGCAGATAATATATTATTGATTACTGAAATGGAACGTAATTCTATTGTTTATTTTCCAATTTCGTACTTGGTTAGTAGTAAGGCAGAATATCGGGGGTAAATGAGGGGGCCCTCTAGTATGTTTGTATAACTTTATATAAAAAAATATTATGGTAGTTTTGAGTATTCATCAAAAATTTTAACACCACATATAGCCCGCTTCAAAAATGTTTTTTTTTAATCAATTTTTTGTTCAAGTAACATACCTGCGACCGCAAAAAAATCAGATTTTTTAAAGAGTCTTTACCAATAGATTGCTGGTTACCATAATTATCTTTTTTTAATTAAAAAAAAGATTGATGGCATGTAGCATTCACATTAATATAGTCTGACTTAAAGATTTACAACAAAAAATTTAATATTATTCTCAATTATTTTGATTACTTGATTATTATGCTTTGTTTTGTTCCTCATTCCTCGGCGGTGCAAATATAATGTGCCACAGCGAAACGTAGTATTCCGTTAGCCTTATTTTTACTGTTAACATAATCAATCCATCATATCATGTGCATTCATTTGTTGAATGCAATCTCATTTATCATTGCAATAGGACATAATAGATATCTAAGACACAACTAACCGCGTGTGGATGTAACATGTACGCCACACGTGACTACTGCCTACGGTTTTGTTGTTGTCACTTTTAACTTATTATATAGTCTCTTATATGTATTAAAATGACTGTCTATCGTTTTGAAATACCTTTTGTTTGCATTTAGATTAGGTTTTGCGTTTTAAATTTATCTATTGTGGTGCGCTTTTTCTGAAAAAACGACTATAGGTAAAACCTGATATATTTCTTACTACTTCTGTACTTTTATCATATACCTGGCACTAAGATAAATGTTAAAAAGAATTGGGTCGTAATAAATTAGGAGGAAAATGTACTTTAATAGACGATTCTGCTGTACCCCCTATAAACAAGAGAGGGGGAAAACTTTATGTTTTTTAAAGAATGCTTACAATATTTATTTTTCACAAACATTACTAACATTCTAAGTATCACGGTTCACGTCAATAATGTAATGGATATAGAGAATGGAATGGAAATAGTAATAGATTCGAACCTACGACGTTTTGATTCGCAGACCGTAAACCATTAGGCTATTGATGCTTAATAAAAATAATATTTTAATAAAGTATAGATTACTGTCAGAAGATTTTTTTTTCTAAATTTATTCCAATTATATGCTAACCATTAGTCAATTGTTGTTTATGGCTCACACAACATTCCTAAATTACTAATAATTTAGTGAAGACACAACAAACGTGGAATGTTCAAGCGACCTCTGTGCACTCTTTTAATTATGTGTATAATATTTGATATTTGAGCTATATTATTAACCGACCTTTCACCCCACTATGAGATATGGCATCGGCGGGAGCGCAGTCTGATGTATCTATAATTTCTTATCAACGAGACGCCAAGCCTCTGTTACGCTGACGTGTCATTCATTCAAATATCATGAATCACCAAATTATAGTAAAAAAAACTTAGAATAAAACACTTTATAATTCATATGATGAAACTGATATAAAATATACATATCGCATACCATCTTGTACAATACGGATATACGGCAATTATTCTTACAACTCAAAGTTGGTTTCAAAATGTGATTCGTCGGATTGTGCTATGATTGATCCGCTCAATATTTAAAGACTATTTATTATAAACTCTTAAAATAAAAAAAAAACTAACGTCCTTTTTAGCCGGAGCAGCGTTTTTCGCTCTAAACGGTCCCAAATGGTGGCTGTTGATTTCTGAGATTCTAGCAGCCATCCGTAAATCGGATATTAATTTAGCCGTCTCCGTTTTAAAATTTTGATATGGAACATTCGCGTATTTACCGTGGCTGATTGTCCACGTTAGTGTGAAGGTTTTTACAGGTGTTTACGCCGGATTGAGAAGCGGGTTTCGAAAGAGAATCTCGGCTTAAGCTACTCTTAGCGACCTTCGTATATACACAGGAAATAAAATTGGATAATTTGAAATTATAATTAGAAAATTGTATATTTAATGGTCTCTCAAATTTTCATCGTTGTAACTCCATAGTTGCCAGCGATGTATGTATGTATTTTCTAAATTACATTCAATCATTAAAACCATTGGCCGTTACATAATTATTATATACCTGACATGATAGTGCGATATAGTATACAAGTGCAATTTGAAATATAAACATAAATGTATACTAATAAATGGGTTGACATATCCATTTACTGCAAAACTTGTATCTTACCATAGTAACTAAAATTGAGACACGCGAATTTTTATATATAAATGACATTAAATATATATTTAAACAACAATATAACCGATTATTTCGATTGATATGTAATTCTATTCTTTTCTAATTTAACACCAGATCTAAACCTATATTAGTCGAAGTGAAAGGAGGGTCGATATCTAGTAATATAATAAAAAACTTTATTTGCCTTGCAAATCTGCATAAGGCTTATGTTTTGCCAACCTATCGTGCGGTCTATTCATTTTACGAGGTCGACTTGCCTAAAGTTGTTGAGCCTTGGCATAACAGATCCACTCATATTAGGTCCGGATTAAACATAGTAACAGGTAATATAAGTTGCAATCAAAATATTGTGCTTATATTTAATAATGTTGAAAATGTTAGTTTCACAACTAGTCTCGTTTAATAAGGCGACCGGTTTCACGTTGCGCCGTCACCAGGCCACGAAGCGATTTGTGACTTCCACTCTTGCAGTTTCTACGGGTTTAATAATTACGGAGTTTCACCTCTGCTCGGTAACTTAGGATTGCAAACCGGTTTTGTTTTTAAATATAGTAATAGAAAAATATTCGTTCCCTAACAAAAATAAATCGAGCTCATCCCTCGTTTTAATTTAACATCCATTTTTTCCCCAACTATAAGGCTGATATTTATAATTTATCTGTTTAATAAAAATTCAATTACATCGTTTGCTTTAGTTGGTTTATCTTAGTGTCTATACAATGATACACTACGTCCAAATGTAGTGAGAAATTATTTTCCATCGGTAAAACCCTGACTCTTTATCGGAATACGATGACACCCGTATTGTTAATATCCATTAATATGGTGCTATTTGAGAGAGCACGATAACTACGAAGAATTACAAAGGAATATCTTTTCTCACTATATCTATATTACAACAATACGTTCACAGTACATTCTAAGTTGCCGAAATGAAAAAGATCTGCAGTTATGTACGTTTTAAGCTGATTAATTTGTCTAGCGCGTATTCATTTTTGTTATGGTTTTTTTTAAGTTGTTTTAAGTACAAAAGAAATCATTTGCCAACATTTATAAACGGTGTATACCTGTGATATATACTAATACGATGACATACGTATTTACTTAAAAGGTTTTTTTATAAACACTCGTGCCAATCTTCTTAACCATTCCAAATGACCTGAAGCAGTTGCTAGGAAATGGATCACCTCATTAGTTGAATGGTATATTCGAACCTGCGACCTCATGTTTCGCGGACCGTGAAACTAATCCATTAGTCTATCAACCCTTAAAGTACGTGTGAGCTTATTTATCCCTTCATTATTATCTTTAGTTTTTTTTTATTTCAAACCAAAAATTCAAGTTGAAGTTAAGTTGTTAAATTATTTTTCATTATATAAGCTTAAACATATTGTATCGTGTTTAACATGTTTTATCGTCTTAGATATTTTACTCAGATTACAGAATTTGCAATATAACAATTTATTTTATAATTGCCATATTTTAGTATTAAAAAACATCATTATACTAAGGTTTGTAAATTAGCCAGTATGCAATGACATGACCATTTTCGGCGGGAAATTATTCCAACAGGTGAATAACCTTATTTAATCTGTTTGAATTTTAAAACGTAAACACGTTCCGTTTACAATCAATCTAGATATTTATATACATTTAATTATGACAAATACAAGTAATATAATTTGATGGTACGAAACGTAGTTAACGTTTTGTTCAAATAGATGTGTGATTTAAATATTGTAAGAAGGCTGAATAATTAATTTAATTTTTGACAAATACAAAAAACACATACGGATAGATAAGAAATAGTTTGACAGTCATTGTTAAGCAAAACATTGTTCTAAAATTAATATCGTCACCGATGATGGTGTTATTACAGCCAGTTAAATGATGAAATAATCTGATACTTTACAATATAATATTATTTGTTTTCGAAGTTAAAACTTCTTTAGTCCCCTTGAGCACTTTTTGATAGGGTCAAATTTTATGGGTTCGCGTCACCGACATGCTGATGTTATGTTTATATTTTGTCATGAATTTGTACAGCCCGTTATATATTTTTGAATAATAAATAAATCTTTTAAACACGAGTATAATTGTTGCTCGGAGTTTCAATAGATATGAAAAGCACAGTGATGTTGATAATTTAATTTGAAATCCTCTCCAAATTCCACCGCCACCATCTTTATGGTTGGCGTTCCACGACTGTGTTTCGCGTAACTTTCTTCCACGCACTGTCAACTTGTGGAATCAACTGTCACCGATCAT
The DNA here is from genome assembly GCA_029286785.1 of Meandrusa payeni. NCBI lineage: Eukaryota > Metazoa > Arthropoda > Insecta > Lepidoptera > Papilionidae > Meandrusa > Meandrusa payeni. The sequence continues at coordinate 8,401,009 of JAGSMX010000003.1, read as the reverse complement.
TTACATTTTGGGGACCTTCAAGAAAAGAGCGTATTCCTATCTCAAAGGTCGTCAACCCACCTGCAGCTCCTCTGGTGCTGTGGATGTTCATGGGCGACGGTGATGACTTAAGATCAGGTGAGCCGTATACTTGTTTGCCACTTTTCATATATAAAAAAAAATTATATTCAAATTTTAATACTAAAATTCTAAGTTATAATTTCACTTGTATCGGCAGTATACCTATTATTGCTATTTTTTTAAATCCACTTATACAATATACACCTAACTTTGTAATTGTGCTTTGTTTTGACATATACAGTTATACCTTGACTGCTTCACCGGATTGAGAGGTGGCATAGCTCTTAGGTCGCTTAGCCTGAACCTCTATCGCTAGTAACTCGCCACGAGAGTCCCCCCGGTGGGGAGTAACCTCGGCTTGGACGGTTACTATGTTACGCGTAAGCATTCCGATCCGAGGGCGCCCGAGAGGGCCGAACCACGACTCGGTCGGATTATAAATGGATTCTATGTTCATTGCCTTTTTAAAAAGGAGTAATGCGTGAAAGTGGTTGACATTCGTCGTTTTAACAGCAAATTTCCGATACTAGTGCGGAAACTACCTCGATGTAAACATTACGTTTCCTGACTTGAATTGAATAACCATGATTCTTGTACTCATCTGATCTATGTATCTATTTGATTACGATAAAATCACTCGGTTCAAATTAATATTTCTGTTCTGGTTAAGGTTATTTTACATTATAAAGAAACACTTTGTTTTATATGAAACTAGTATCAATTTTATTAATCTATTGCAAAAGCCTATTTACTTGTTTATAAATTCTTGAATAATAATTATTTCCTTGTACGAGACAAATAATTATTGCCTTGTATTTGTATAAGGAATTTATGTTACGGTGGCATATAAATTATGCATGTTCTGATAAAAAAAAAACAAATAAATCACTTGGCCGTTATCAGTTCCGAAATTCACGATTATTGTTTACGTGTTTAATTTAATTTTAAAGAATATGCACTTATTTTATCTTTTAAATTGACTTCCGTTTCCATTTAAGCAATTTGATCGTAGGTATACGTAATAAATAAATTATTAATGCCGATTGCACAAAATTTTAAAATATATTTACGTAAATAATTATAAAAATTGCTAAAACAATCACTAAAATTATTATAAATGACGTTAAAACTTAATAAAATGTTGTGTAGGAAGATACTTGTCATTTATGTAAGAATAGAAATATTAAAAAAAGTGACGTAATAGAAATAAATTAACACTTACTTTTGTGTTATCCTTTATACACGGAACAGATAACTCAAAACGGCGAGCCAATGTATGTTACATGCGCCGCAGCTTCCTTCGCTGTGCTCTAGCACGTTGTAACCGCCACTCGGCATGATAATGGTATATATTGTATGTTATATTATGACATTTGATCGCACTTCCTAAAGTCGCACGGAGTCTGCGAAAAACCTAAGTGAAGCTCTCGTTGTGTTTGACGTAAAGGCTATGTGTATATTCGTTATAAATGAATCTAGCAACGAAGAAACAAAAAAATCGAAGACCGTGATTGATATTATTCATTTAATAAAAACCAGTTTGTAACGCGCAGAACATTAATATCTTTTGTAGGGTGTTTTTTAACCATTATTTTAAGATAATTCCATGATGATTTCTTGTAAATACGATCCTGTTTTATTATGTTTTTTATCCATGATATATTACCGTGGTACCACTAATACTATGAGTTCAAATCTTATTATTCAGAGATCACTTTAAACCGACTAAATATTTTTGCTACACAAACTTTTAGAAGAATACCAACGAATTAACTTCTCTATAAAACTTCTAAATAAATCTCCACTATTTTAGTCGGGTAAAAAAGGAACATATAAAATTAACTCCATCTTAGCTTTAGCCTCAAGCAATAGGTAATATAAATTTCTTAAGACGGCATGTGTCTGGGGTAATCCCCGACATCTTAATTAAAAGCACAAATGACTCAGGGATATTGCATGCCATTTACTGATTTTATCTCAGACATGTGATTTCTTCAGACTGAACTATTCAAGGTTTTGAAGCGCTCGTTTCAAGCGTTTTTACAGTGTTGTTATTTAAATTCCGACTCGGATGGGTAACCATAGATAATTTTTATTGAAATATTTTTTGTTGCCTATATATTTATGGCTTACCTATACCTATAGCTTAATACAGCAAATTAGACAACAATATTTTCTGTAAACAACGACTCCCAAACTAAACAGAAGCTTGTGTCTTCGGACCCAGAGTTGCATTGTTCTCGTATATAAATTATGGTAACCCCATTAAATTTTTTAATTACTACAGGCGTGTTAATTAGGTTATTAAATTGAACGGTCCTGGCCTTACTTGATACATGCTAGATTTACACTGTTAATTACACTGGCCCTTTCATTCTCCGCTCACACTTCGTTGTAATTTAATTAAATTAAAAACCTTACCTAGTTTGATGGATTGAAAAACTGTGTTGCATACTCTGTGTCGTATTGTGAACTTTTTTTCCTATTTCTATTTTACCGCGTGCTCGACGATAACACGTCGATAAGGTGATTTTTGTCAAACTCCATTGTGCCCGCAATCTACCTACTGACTATACTACAGAGGACATTTTACTGAACGAATTGATGCTAAAACATCGAAACTTCACGAACCATATAGAATATATTTTTAAAAATATAAACAAATATATCTATTGTACATAGTATTAAAATGAAATACTTTTCTCATCCTATTTACGCGCCATCGCCTCAAGTTGTATATTACGCTAGCGACCCGACTTTGATTTGGCGGTGAAGGAAAACATCATGGGGATAACTTGATTTTGAGAAAATTTTATATCACATGTGAAGTCTGCCAATTCGCACTTGGGTAGCCTGGAGGACTTTGCCTTTATATTCTCATTAGAGACCGAGTAGGCCTGTGCTCAACAGTGGGACATACGAGTATATTGGCTGTTACTTTCCTCATCACTGATCCTCTGGGGCTCCTCTATACAAGTTGTTTCTATTTGACCATTTGAAACGGTGTGCTGCTAGAATCATCGACGACCAAATTCTTTCAAGATGTTACACCCGGTGCATGTTCTATATCATGTTTAACGAAGAGCGTTTCATGTAATTCATTCCGTTGAATTTAACGATCGATTATCGCTCCAATAACTAACTTCAATTTTATAACGCTGTGCCGAGCTCTTGCAGAACTTCTGAACCGCTATTATGAGTAAATTAGCTCAAAGCGAAATCTTTTTGGACGGTTATCTACTCAGGACGATAGTATTCTGACTCGAAAGTACTCGGTAAGACCCTAAAGTTTGGTTAAATCAACCCCTTATGGTAAAATTGCAACCCCTCAATACAAAGTGCACTGTTATTTTTGGAAATTGTCTGTAGGAGATATTTGAGATCTGCAAAATATTTCACAATTGCCGCCACTGTTAAATTAATGATAATATTTGATATATCCGTAAGCGTAAATTCTTAATGTCTTTGTACATTTTATTAAAGGCTTCAAGATTAAAATACCAGTTTGTTAACTTACGTCCTCTCAATGTCTGAACGTAGTTACGTTGTTATTTCCGCTCTGTCGCATCTCCTCACGTGGCAGTACTTATGAGCATGTCTGCAACGTACTGTATAATTTTATCTTGTATAGTGTACGCTATTTTTTGTATATACTGTGATTATGTTAGTCTATTGGCAATTGGACATTAGAAATTCGATCTGAAGGTAGCAAGTCACATCACCCTAATGGTCGTAGAAAGGTACAATTGGTAAACCATGGAACGAACGTGTGAATGTCGATCCAACGTTCAGTACCTACCTTGTCCGTCATTATTGGCAATACCTTACAGTACCTTACTGCAGTAATACAAAACTGCAAGTCACCAGACTGTACATTCACAAGTCATTTAACGGACTACGGATTTCATTATAGATTCCAATGAATTGTTATCTGTCTTTAGTCTCAGGTTAGGCACGAAGCTCACTTGCATCTCTCTCTCCGATCCACAGCCGCTTATGCTTATTAGGCCAAAATCTGGCAAGGATTGACCATGTTGTCACATACTGATTATAAATTTTAGCAATTGATCTGAAACACAAAAACTTATTGACATATCTACAGATCAATTATTATAAACGTTAAATGTATACATAAGATATTTACATCAAAAGGTTACAACTTTAAAATATATTAATTATGTATTAACTTCTTATGCAACAAGCCTCAGACTGACAGGTAAATACCGAGCCTCAGGTCTCAGACCTAAAACGTTTTTATCAATCTGTAACCAGTTTGGCTAATTCGCCTACGTATAATCTACAGAGTTACAAGAATATTTTCCTCAAAAGGATTTTATTAACAGGCTATGATTAAGTAATGGTACGTGAATTAACATTGACACCAATCTTAATACTGTAAATATGTTTGTATGGTTGATTAAACTAGTATATTTACCTAAAACAAAAACCGAATTCAAATCGAATCAAACATGAAACGCTATTAGTCGCAGTGATCTTTTTTTTTTCGAAGTATCATAGTTATGCTACGAAGTTCTGGAGTCTACATTTTCTTTTCTTCGTCCACATTCATTATTTTCGTTATTATGGAGTATAGATATAGTGAGAAAAGATTTTCGTAATTCTTCGGATAAGTTCGTTTTTATAGTGCTCTCCAAATAGCTCCTTATAAATGGATACGAAAATGTTATTAATTTCATACGATTATTTATTAACAGCACGGGTGTCATCGCATTCCGTTAAAAATCCATTTTTCCCGAAAGAAAATAATTTCTCACTACATCTGTACTGATACAGTCTTGTATTATTATAAACCTACCAATAACACTATCAAGAAGTACTCTTACCCATACGATTGTTAGGTGTTACTCGGTTTGTTTTCAGAACCGAAGTTCCTATGAGGCAAACAAAATTAATTTGGGACGCAATTGACACCAATCACTTATTTTATTTTTATTTATTTGATACAGGAAAACTTACAGCTAATCAATGCTTGTTATTTAATTTACAAATAAATCACTAGATTAGCAAATAACAAGTTTTCGCAACTAAATTAGGGAAAAATAAAACACTAAAGACGCAAACTTAGGTAACACAATATTGGAAAAAGAGTATCATGGTCCCGCAGACAAAATTTCGCTAAATTTACTTATAAAAGCTTACGTAGTGAGGCATCACTGACGTAAAATAGGTCGACATTATTGAATTTCTTACACAGGTTGTTGAAGTCATTAGATGCTCTGATAAAATAGCTATTAAGCATATAGTTCGCATTACTAGGTGGAGTATATAATGGACACTTGAATCGCAGACTACGAGAAGGGATAGAGAAGCCAAAAAGGTATAAATTACGGCATTATGACTGCACAAAAAATTAAGAAAATGGACAAGAATTGAATAACTCTTTTTTTTTGAAGACGGTTAAAGATAGACTACTCTGTTGGTGCCCAATTTAATAGATGGAACTATAAAATTAATACATATTATGATAATTAAAAGTTAAATTAAATATTTTTTTTACAAAAAAGTTTTTTTAAACAGGAAACTTTGCATTGATTATATCACAATCTTAATTATTAAACATGTATATTTACGATATCTATTGCTATATTTAACATCAACATCCTTGAATAATAAAAAAAATACTAAGTTTTAGAGATAAGAATAAACAAAATGATTATTTAGGCGGATGGATAAAAAAATAAACACGAGTAGTATGAATTTTTAATCATAACCGATCTTTGACCTTACTGTCTGCCCTGAATATTGTTGTCCGATAAAATATTTAAGTGAATGGGCACCGTGATCATTTATAATGAAAGAGTGGCACTTCCTAAATTCATAAAACGAAATAAGCTCTCAAGTTTTGTTGTTTATCCTTACCTCTGACTCCCTATTTACCTCACAAAAGCGATCACTCCTCACAAGACTTGTAATAAATATTCCGTTTAAGCGATAGCAACATCATATTCACATCGGTAGTCATTGTTTATAGTACATAACCATCACTGTAACACTAACCAAAATATGTTAAAAATTATAACAACAATATACAGATGAACAGTCAAATAATTGGGCAGAATTCATCATAAATATTAAATATACCATAGATACATATAGACATGAAGTCGGCAACCCCAAAAAAGTAATAGTAAATGAAGACGCAACAAGTACATTTACGAGTAAAAACAAAAACCGACTTCAAATCTAAACAAGCGTTAAACGCTATTACGCGCGGACGCCCTTATTATATTTCTGAATAATCGCAAAAATATTACGAAATCAAACATAATCAGAACGTATCCAAACTTTTATCCAAGTGCTCTTAAAGTACATCCTTTTCAATAAAAGAATGAATCATCGAAATCCGTTGGCGTGATATTGAGTTATTCGTCCATTAGTGGCGCACATACTTGATGTAAGTTTAAAACTCTATGGTTTTCTCATGGATGCCACTGTCAGAATAGGACCAAATAAGGGACCAACACGGGAAGCACCAGCTTTCAAATGAAAAAAGAATCATCAAATTCATTTCATCCCGTCCAAAGTTAATACGGTAACAAACATAAAAAAATCAGACAAATTGAGAACTTAAGAATACTATAGAATTTTAGGATCTGGTAATCTATAGTCGCAGGCTAATCGCAGGTTCTATAGTCGCATTCCTGAACGTTGTAATGTTGCCAGTTATATAATTATACCCTAATAATGGGGTTCAATAATGCTGTCGTCCAAATTATCCAGAAGACACGATTTCTGTTCATCTGTGATAAGTTTTTGTTCTAAACTAGTAAAAGACACCAAGCTAATTCTTGGGTATAGTCAATTTAAAAACAGGCCACTCAAAAATCATACGAACTACTAATGGCAGCATTATTGGTTGTTATGTCACTGTGAGTAAGTGACAGTTAAATGTATTTCTACGGATTAAGCACGTGTTGTATTTGTAGATAAATTGGATGCAACATACTTTAAAATGGCAGTAATTCAACGTATAAAGTAATAATAATTGGAATAGTATTTCATGTAACTTTTGTGTATTTTGATTTAATTAACAATATAATTTCTAGGAAGCCGACAACGCGTAAAGGCAAAAAAGTGTTACTTTCCAAGGAACCAAAGCCCATTGAAGGACCGAAGCAGTGTATTTTTTTACAAGGACGAAATCCATCAGAGCGGACCAGAAAATTGTTGAAAGATGTATATGATTTGAAAAAACCAGACGCTGCATTCTTGAGTCGGAAAAATGATTTCGTTCCATTTGAAGATGCTAGTCTTATTGAAAAGTGAGTGAATATAAGTTCTACTCTGTGAAATTCGTAAATCTCACGTTCTTAATGACTTTGTTTGGTAGTTGTATAACAATATCAAATGTTAATGAAATTAAAAAAATGAGTATTAGATACTTAATTTAACTCTCTAAAGATTAACTCTCTATAAAGTTTAAGTTACAGCCTTTTTATATATACTATATTTGTCCCACTGTTGGGGCATACTCGACCACGCGACCCTAGTGCTGATTGGCAAACTTCACATGTCTTAGAAAAATTTTTTTGGTCATGTAGATGTCCTTGTTCTTTGGCCAGCAATTGATATCAAGTACCCTCCATATATTTAAGTGTAATGTGTCTTATGTTTAATAAGAGCATTTATTGTAATTACAAAATATTGTTATTGAATTCCAGATTGTGCTACAAAAAAGAAGCAGCCTTATTTGGTGTTGGGTCACATAGCAAGAAGCGTCCCCATAATATAATTCTTGGGAGAACTTTCAACTACGGTATTTTAGATATGATAGAACTTGGTGCTGATAAATTTAAAGGCATGTCTGAGTTTCATAATATGAAGGTATTGGCAGGGCTAAAGCCTTGTCTGCTTTTTAATGGTCCAGCGTGGGAATTAAACCAGGATTTAAAGAGAGTTAAATCTTTATTCACTGACTTCTTTCATAGGGAAAAGGTAAATATAAATAGATTTGTTTTTTGTATTATTATTATGTTAAGATGCTAGATGCTAATAAAAGCATATACACATTGTGTAAAACCATAAAAAAGTATATATATTTTTTAACTTTCCTGCTTTCATTTCAATCTGTAAGATTGGATAGAGTTGAATCTTGACTTATTCCTATCATTAGATCATTAGAAGACTGTCGGATTACTTACTACTTACTTACTTTTTATACTGATTACTTACTTTTATACATTCTAAGCAAGTGCTGGACTACGGTCCCACCTGATGTTAAGTGGAAATGCAGTCCTGGATGGTAAGGCTTCTAGCTTAGTGAATGCCTATTCACTCTACTCTTGAAAATACCCACATTGTTATCTGAGAGAAAGACAGACGTGGGCAAACTATTTCAGTCCTTTGCTGTCCTTTGTTTGCATACTAATAACCACTACTTGTGTTAACTCTACTAATAACATTAGTTTTCAACACCTGCGCACATTGGAAATCTCAACTGTGTTAAAGGTGACTTTTGGTTAGGATGATTCATTTCCCAAATGTATTTATATTAAAATAAATAAATAAGCTCACTTTTAACCTCAGTGGGCCAATAGGTCCTTGAACAAAAGTTTTAACAACAATAAAAAAATACTTGTATGTCCTAAACATTGCTGCAATGTTGCACCGATACTGAGACTATAAAATTGTGAGTTGTAAAAATACCTTAGTGGTGTTAACAGAGACAGCAGCCACAATCTGCTTACATAGCTTATATGTGGTAGGGGCCAAAATCCAAAAGTAGAAATTATAGCAAGAACTTAGCAAGATGGAATGGCATTGGTATTTGAATCCCTGTAGATTGGAAGTCGAGTATTTTCTTGTTCTTCTTCAATAAATTTATTCTTGTGTGAGCTACTTAGCTCAACATCGCACACAACATATTTTATATTTTGTCATATTATTAACAGCAATACATCAAGAGCCTTAGAGGTAATTTATTAAAGTCTTACTGACTTTGTTTCAGAGATTCATTTTAAAGGGCTTTTCCTCCAGCATAACTCACTTGTTCTAAACTGTACACTAATTGTCTACAGAGAGAGTCCTCTCCTTTTTATCCTAAATTTCTAGTATTTACATCTTTTTCAAAGATGGAAGCTGAAACAGCCTTGGTTTCCGACAACCGATAAAAGTACTTTAGTTGACTAAAGTACTTTTATATTAGTTAGTCCATTAACTTTATAGATTATAATATTTAAAACTAAATCGGCATTCAGTAGGACCAACTGTCGCTAACAATAATATTTAAAACTAAATTGGCATTCAGTAGGACCAACTGTCGCTAACACTTGTATATGTTATAAATAAATACATTTAATAACCTTTTCTGGATTTTTCTACCTACCTTATTAAATATAAAGATGAAGGAACATCCTTAGTATCATAGAATGTGAAGATTAAAATACACTTATTTCATAATTACTATTCTTATACTTTAATTTTCTAAGATAAACCAATGTCTAGCAAAGTAATTAAGGCCATGTAAGCATTTTATGTATTAATTTGGAAACTATATCAATATTTCAGGTTGAAAGCATTAGACTTCAGGGATTAGAGCATGCCTTGAGTTTAACAGCAACCGATAATGGATCTATTTATCTTAGGTCATATAGAATCCTGCTAAAGAAAAGTGGTCAGCGTACTCCCAGAGTAGAGTTAGAAGAAATAGGTAATAAGTAATCTTTTTTACACCTTTTTTTGTAGCCACAGACGGCTTTCACTGTCCACTTTTTACCAAGCATGTCAATTCTCATATATCACATGTGGTAGCGGTCATCATTGATAAAAGCTAATAAAATAATAATAATTATTAAATCTTTATTAGTCACCATTAGAAAATGTTTGAACAAAGAAATGTGAAGTCCCTGACTCCTGAGCTACATTCTATTGGACCTGTGTTTCAGGAGTCAGTGTCTTCTCCCATTTGAAAAGCACAATAAAATACAATATGAGCGTAACAAATCATAACAATATTTTATAAATGTGTGTGTGTGTGTCCCTCAGCTTTATATTATATTAAATTTTATTAAATTAGGAGGCGTTCAGTCTGAATATAATTCAAACCTAGTAAATATTTTTTACAAACTAATTTACATTTATGATTCAACAATGGATGAATTTTTAAGATTTTATTTAACCTATTGTACAAGGAAGTGGCTCTGAAGCGCTGCTGTTGACGTGCAGTGGCTGTTCTACGATTTGAAACCCCCAATCATAAAATTGTAAACTTTACTACTTAGTAATTGCCCAGTCACTATTTTATGTCATGAATACATTTAAAGATAACAATAATACAATTAATTTATTGCTGCTCCATCCTGAAGTCTTTGATGAGTCTAGTCACAAAGGGCTTAGTAGTATTCATTTTAATTATGGAATAATTTTGTTTTTAATTATTTTTAGTATTTTGAGAGGCTTTTATAATCTGCCACTTTTAGGTACAGACCATATTAAACAGATTAATATGTAATAGTCCGACACATGGCCTTAGTGTTGATTACTTGACTTCACATGTTTTAGTACAATTTTCCCAGGCATACAGTATTTCTATCCTAAATTTGAAAAAAAAATATGTGGTCAAAACCCTTTTAGTACTAAATGTTATTCTGTTATGATGTACTTCTACACAGGGATAATTGTCTTATTTCTTTGTTTAAAAAATATAGTATTGTAGCACTGGCTTTTCATATAGCTTCATCAATATTTTAGTGTATACTTTTTCCAGGTCCCTCAATAGATTTTAAATTAAGGAGAACTAAATTAGCGTCGGATGATCTTTACAAAGAATCTTGTAAGATACCACGAGAAGTGAAACCACTTACAAAGAAGAATATATCAAGGGATGCGTTCGGCACGAAAATGGGACGCATTCATATTGGCAAACAAGATATCGCTAGACTGCAGACACGCAAGATGAAAGGTCTTAAGAAAACTCCGGAAGAGAGAAAGCAAATGCATCTCAAAAAAAAGATAGCCAGACGTGCGACGACGGCGTAATAAACATTGCATACGTTTAATAAATTGTTTTATTTATTTTTTTGGAAAGAATACAATTTTGTCAGAAGATTTTAACAGCTGTATTAACATCATAATAATTTAAACAAGTGTTTCATGTAAATTTCCTACTTACCTTGCTCATTGTTAATATTTGGTGGGTATTGAACTAGTTGAGCTTTTTAGTGTACAAAGGGAGTGGGTAAGGAAGTACACCTATCGGGTCCACTCTTGCGCAGACGACTGGAGGAAAGGAGACAGTGGTTCACTTGCCTTAGGGCTTGCTTGGGGCTACCGGCGTGGTGTTTAGGAGCTTTCCCCTTGCTTGTACTTGCCCCACCTGTGTGGGGATAGCCATGTGAGCACGACCCTGCACAGCTGCAGATTTTAGAGTTCTAACCAGCTCTAATCTTGTCGGACGACGGCTCATCATATAGGGCCTCTTCTAAGCCGAGCCCGTAATAACTTGCCCGCTTTCTCTGCGTGATCTGATTAAAGCTGTGATTTATAGTTAATTTCAGTCTGCGTAGAGCTAATGATATGTCGAAATAATTACAATCTAAAAATAAATACAAGACATTTACAATTGAATTACGTTACTCGTCCAAAATCCACCACTTGCATACAATTGGCAGTTCACTACGGTGCGTTTGATGCGATCAGCTACCGTCAACGGTCTTTCGGATGCAGGACCGCAAGGCCCTTACAACCTCAGTTGTGTTCCAGATACTCCTGTGCGGACGTGATGGCTTAAGATCAAGTGAGCCGCATGATCGTTTACCTCTAATAAAACTGTGCCCTGAAGACTCAAAACTTCACAAACTTAAAGACAAACTGACCGATATAGAATCTGTTTTATTACAGTTTTTGGGTTTTTAGTTTTTTTTATTATAAACAGTTATATTTAGATATAAGTACCGGCAAGCTCCGGGGATATTTTTGAAAGCAACAGGGAAAAACCATATGAGTTTACACTAGAGAGACGTGCTTTAAATAATTAATGGTGCCTTTATGCTAATAGTAACCATAAACATGTTCCAATATTCCGTTCATTTTCCTCATGAGTTATAATTTGTAACTTTGAAATACGTACACTTCAAAATGTAACTGCTTTCTTAGTAAAACTTCTTTGCTCATTTCTGTCCCAGACAGAAATTAGCCGCCACTGTACAATTTTCACTGGACTTTTAAGCTCTCATGTCAATTTAACCTTTTTGCTACGAGTGGCACATATTGCTGACCACTTTTCATAAATTTTATTAGGTCCACTGTATGTGACAAGTGGTGAGCCCATCCAAGTATGCGTAAAATTGCAATGGCAAGTAATTTTTTGGTTTGTAAGAAAGCGAAAATCGGAAACTTATTGATACAAGCCACCTTAGATTCGTACCCTCTTATTGGGGATTCTATGATCTTAATGTCGAACATTTAACAACTAGATTATCACTACTTAATAACACATCATGAGCTCCCTTGGTCGGAAATGCTCTTCAGGACCGGTATTCAGGTACTAACCGAGCTTAATACAGCTCTGAAATTCTAGGTAGTATTGATTACTACCTAGAATTTCAAAGCTGTACCATGCATTTATGTCATTTCGGGATGCGTTGGTCCTGGTGAACAAACAGTGGTCGGCTAAACTTCAGCAACGCTCCTATCATCAAGATATATTGTACATACAAAAAGAGAGGGTTACTCAAGCTAAATTACGTACGAGCTGGGCAACCATTCATAAAACCCAATCCAAGATTTTTTTTAAGAAAGGGAGTAATGTTACTGTATTTTATTGCTTTAAATTTTTACACACGATAGATTAAGTGAATAATTTCATTGTTATTTTTAATTTATTACTGATTTTTCTATTTCTTTATAATTTATTAAAATCTTTTTGTAACTATTAATTATTAAATCGTTACGTTTCTTTATAGCGAATGTTGTGTACACCTGTAATTGGCATACACAACAGGACTTAGTTTGTAAACTTGATTATTACAACAATGTATGCTTGTGTAATGCTGTTGGTGTATCTTATTAAATAAATAAATAAATAATTTAATAAATGCCTAGTAATTATTATTTTTATAATAAAAAACATGTGTCGATGATAAAACCTTTGAAGTAAGAAAGACAACAAGACAAGATGTTTTGTTTGATTCTATAAGTATCACTAAAAGGTTCGGTTTATACTTTCTAATCCTTGACTAAACGAGGAAATCCGGTTGGACTAAGACCGTTAGCTATTAATCGTTCGATTTCGAACCAGAAGTACTCATACAACGGAATCAGAAGCTTAAAAACCAATTGCGTAATGTTAAAACAATAATGTTTATGGTAACATTTGGAACAACGAATAAAAAAATACGAGACCGTTTTTTGTTTTTGGAATCTGTCAATTCCGATATGTCAGGTTGCGGTTTATTACTACAACAGATACCTTCAAAAAGGGAACCACTCTAAAAGGTCAACCTCGGTACAGGAAGAGGTTCAGTCCGAGTGCCCCAAAATTGTATAAAATCCGTTGGGCAAAGAAGGCCATTCAGACACGCTTCTAAACGTTATACAGTATACACTAGTAGGTTATAATAATAAAATTAAAGAAGTGTTGCATAACAATTTTACTAGTGTTATCCTTCCTTAACTTTGGTGGCAGAAAAACCGCTACCAGTTGTCGGAAAGTAAAAGGTAAATTATATATCATAATACACGTAAGACGTACACGTAATACGTAACGACGATCAGCTAATGTGACCATAATGTAGTTATACTTGACTATTTGACTATTTAATACGTAAAATAATTTATTAATGTCTCTCTCTCTTTCCAGTTAACTAATCTAGACTTACACATCTTAGCGACGTTCTGAAAAAGTGCGATTAGTTGGTGTGTGGGAACTTTTGTATGTGTATATATATGTAGAACAGATGTATGTATGTGAATGAAAGGAAGGAAAACATACGAGTATGTGGAAGGATAAGATCGGCAATGACGGTCGTGGGGGGCTTTTTTATATTTTACATATTACGGCGCACCTGCGCAAGTGCCCGTGACTCAAATCTTCATCATACAGAAGGAACGCACCTGTGATACCTGTAGTTTTTTGGCGCGATTTCTTATCGTCAAGTGAGTCGCACGTTCGTTTACCCTTTTCCTTAAAATTAACAGCATAATTAAAGGTAAACAGCATATTTTTTAATAAATTTTAATTTGTTAAAGAATTTAATATTGGTGTATAATATTTTGCTATGGGATTGTTGATAGCTATTGTACCAAGAAATGCGGAAGAAATGGTCATCGTTGGTGTAGACAAAGGACACTAACTCTCTGAATGGTGTATTTGTATATGTGTCACCTGATGTTTGCGGTAAATGCTCGGCACGTGTTTTTGATTTGAACAGAAGCCTGGCTGGCGTATTTCGGTCAAATGGTAGGACTTAATTGACTCTGTATAAAATGGATAGCTATTACTATGTCTGTCTACCCCGCTAAGGCTTTTAATTTATTGTACAATGGGTGACCTTATCACTAAGTATATTATTGACTTATTACCCGGTATTTCGCATAGAAACTGAGTCCATCACCTTACATTAAGTAAAAATTGAAGTAAATGTCTTTCTCGATCATCACATATCTAACTTTATTAAGCCTAACTTACTAGGCTGCTATTGCTCTTCTCAAATTGTCTTCTCTCTTAATTAATTTATTCTTTATTCAGAGTCTTCTGAAAGACATTTCCGCGGCATTAATGCTGTACTAATTAACCTAACTTACACTCCCACACATTTGGATAGTTATGGAATATCGAGGCTTCATTTGACTCATAGTTCTTGACAGTTTAGTGTATATTGACCGACCAGTGTTACCTGCATTCATTATCAATCTCTCATATTATAAACTTGTTAAATATTGCAGCAGGTTTTCCTTTTATTCGTCTTTTCCTCGTAATTATTAAAGTCGTGAGATGGGATTTTATCTATATAAAAATGAAGGTACAGTCTCTATTTTTTAATGTGAGTAGAATCAAAATTGAAATTGAAACAATAAAAAACAATGAAATTGAAATTGATATTTTAAATTAAATTTCATTACATTTTTAACTAAAGACATATAATCTGACCTAAAATTGAGAATAGGGAAAACTCGGATCTTTATCGGAATATGATCACAACCGGACTGTCGATGAATAATCGTATTAAATGAGTGACATTTTCATATTGGAGAGCTATTTGAGAGTGCACAATAAATACGAATATTTCCGAAAAATTACGAAGGAAAATCTTTTCTTACTACATCTATATATTGATAGTTTAAGCATGATGCGCGCGTCAAGAGTCACGTTCCTACTGACTACGTAAAATTAATTACTACGTAAAATTTGAAGCAAATCGCGATGTATTTAATCGATTTCACATTTGATCACTAGAATTTATTTATGGCATAATTATCTGAATTATTAAAGTAACAAAATTATTAACAATTTAGACATCAAAGTAACGATTGTTTCTGCATATCAAATGTGCATTGAATAAATAAAAATCCCAACACCTGTAATAATAATATAGACAAATACATTTAGAAGGCAATGAACCATGTTTATTTACAATGAGTAATCGTAAGACTTGCGGAAATTAAATTGAAACACATATAAATGAAATATGTTAATAAATATTATTTAGATCCAAAAAATAAGGCAAGGAATCCCTTTAACAAGCATACCTTTATTTGAAGACATAACATAAATAAGCTGGCTTTAAACACAATACTGGTTAAATCGCAGGAGCATTGCCGACCTTTATAACCGACTTCCAAAAAAGGAGGTGCTCAATTCTTGTGTATTTTTCAATTTATCTTGCACTTATAGCTTTTAATAAGCTTTTGCTTTTTTGTTTGAATGGATTTGTTTTCAATTAGATTCCATGTTTATTATGTTGGTATTGGACCTTGAGTTTTGACATAATAAAAGCAAACTCCTAAAAATCGTAATGGTAACTTTTGCCGATTGAGATATTGGTAGGTTTATGACAATACAAGATTATGTTTGCACTCATAACGACAACTGAACAGAATGTAGGCGACAAAAGTTCGTATTATAACTATGAAATTTAGTAATTAGGAGACGTCGTCTGTGCGTGGCAGGGTTTACTCTGCCATTAGTGGTAAGACATTCACATTTTCAGCGTAGAATTTATTTAAAGTGTGTTTTTGTTTTTACTCGCGTGACGAAACGGCTCCTTCGTTAACTTATCGAATAACTTCACGCCTGTATTCTTCTAGGTCGTCGTACTTCCTTGATTGTGTCCATCCATTAATGGAATAGCAAAGGTCGCGGTGTTGTGGCTTTACCACTATTGAAAGAAACATACACGGTATAGACAAGACAGCTGTTGTTATACATGTGAATAAAGAAGCAACAACTGTGGCTATTACAAATATGAAAGGATTTATTTATTTATTAATTTTGATAAAACGTGATAAGGGCGGATAATGCACTAGACCAGTGATTCCCAAAGTGGTCTATATCGACCCCTAGGGGTCTATGACAACCTGCAAGGGGTCTACGTCAGCGAAAAAAAATTTGGGGGTCCATGATAGTGGATCTCAACACATACACTGATAGTACCTATTTACCTATTTCTCACTAAAAATATTGACTTAATGTTACGTATATTTTACATAACAGATACAAAATTTTATTTTGAGTAGTTTTAATTTAAATTCAATTAATAAATGTATAAATTAACATGTGTTTTTACTTTATGTTTTTAACACTAAACTTCACTACAGTTAAGAAACTTACAAGAAATCCATATCAGGTAAGTCACCCAACACGGAAAAACATGGCAAGGGGTCTACAACACAAAAAGTTTGGGTAACTTTGCACTAGACTATGCACCCACATAGATGATTTTTTTTTTAGCTGACTCAAGGTCAGGTGCAGAGGTGGCATAGCTCTTAGGTCACTTAGCCTGAACCTCTGTCGCTAGTAACTCGAAGTAAGGGTCTCCCCGGTGAGGGGTAACCTCGGCTTGGACGGTTACTATGTTACGCGTAAGCATTTCGATCCGAAGGCGCCCGAGAGAGCCGTACCACGACTCGGGGCTCAGGCTCTGAGTGGCACTTTGAGAAGCGTTGGCGCTAGCAGAAGTGGCCGAAAAAAGTAAAATATAGATGATAGAGGGTATGCCTTATTGACAATAACAAATAGAAACGTTAATAATAAATAAGCTATTTAATTGCACGTCCAGATTTATTAATAATAAACCATCAAGTATTCTTATGTTTTTCCTTTAAAAACCTGTTCTAAATTCTTGTACGACTTGCTCCAAACGACCAATTATTAATTTTTATGATAAATTGCTGGCCCCAAAGTTAATGTTATCGTTTTTTTTATGGGAGAAGGCGGCAAAGGATCATGCGGCACACCTTGTTAAATGTTCCCACCGCTCAAAAATGTATGTATAATATATGATCTGCAAGCTGTAGTTTCGTGTAATAATATACCTTTACTTCACGCCAATATTCTATTAGTCCATGGCACTTCCTATCGTTCTGACTCATTCGTGAAGATAAAGCTGCTGTGTGTGGGCATTATTAATTCATGTTTAAATAAATGTTTTTTTTTTTTGGAAAACACAATTTACATCGAGTATAGTTTACTCTGGTACTGAAATCAATATAGAGAAATAATAAGAAAATAAATTTTCTTTGAAACTATAAGTAAGTTAAAACATTATTTTATTGTGTACAAAATAACTACAAGATATTTGTAACATCTGCTGGTATCCTGTGGACGTTTTATATGAAAACAAAAAATATTGCATAGAGCTAAGAAAATATTCTAATGTTCATTGAGATGTTTATACTAGGATACTGTACTAAAGTTCCAAGAATCCTTTTCAATTTATCTTTTTAGTCGGCAGTTCTTGAAATTTTACGTAAGAGTAGTAACACAGCGTTCTGAGAATGAGGTTCGTCCCCGGGTTTTAATGCAATGCCTCAATATATTAATTTAATGTACGCTTCACAATACGATTTTACGTACGAGTTAGATAAATTTAAATTTACTAATATGCTTTCTTTGTAGTTTTAAATTTATTAATTTGTTAAATGTAAAACAGGAGATATTAGGAATCAATTATTTCAAAGTTATTATTATTAAAGTATACCAAGCTCATTAGTCCCTTATGTTACGGCTGTTGAGACCAAACAAACAAACATTTTTACTATCCCACAATAATTTCAATAGCAACTAATTAAATTACAATTATGGGCGGAAGACTGGTGTCCAAACTAGAAACAAACATGTGAGATGGATCACCAGGCCTATACCCTACGGATATGCATAAAATTTTAAAACTATTGGAGAGAGAAGGAGAAGGCATGTATTAATAAATATATATAATTCTGTGTGTGTAAGTGCATGTGTATTCAAATTTGTTTAATTTAATTATACACCCAAAAATATGCCTAAAACTGATAATTTTTTAAGTATTCAATTGCATTATATTTTCCGTTACATTATAAAAGGATTTTAATCAATCAGATATTTTGTTCTAGACCATAGTGATAATCCGGACATACACTTTGGATATTGATTTTTTTTACGAGAGAAAGCAAAAAACGTATACTCATTGTAATAAACATATATAATATTGGTATAGGAAAATGTCACGTCAAAATAAATATGGTATATACAAAAATTTCGATGAAATCGTTTACGAGTTGAATTTTAGGTAATTTCAATTACTCTCTAAATAGATTTCAATTTTGACCATAAGGCTCCAAGACTCCTATTTGCCAATGATATTTAACTATGAAACCAACCTATTATAATAATAGGTTGTCAAATATCTCCCTTCCGCCTTTTGTCTTTTGAATTTCGCGGCTATGTACAAAGCGCTACAGAGCTCGTATCTAGCAATACTATACATAATTTGAAAGGTCTTGACATAACCTACAAAACGACGCTATGCATAATTAGTTTGATATTGCGTTCAACAGTTATAGACGTGTAAACATGGAGTTCACTAACGCCGAAATTCGCGGCTTGGCCACTGTTTGGGACGATTCACCGGCCTTCGACCACGACCGTTTTCGCTTGATATTGTCGTATGTGATCCATTTTTCGTCGCCAGTCACCATCCGCTTCAAGAATGGGTCGAGTTCGTTCCGTTTCAGCAGCATATCGCAGGCGTTGATTCGGTCCAGAAGGTTTTTGCGTCAAATCATGCGGCACCCAAACATCAAGCTTTTTGTATCCAGCCTTCTGCAGATGGTTTAAAATGGTTTGGTGACTAACTCCCATCTCCTGGGCGATGTCACGAGATGCCACATGCCGGTCTGACTCGATGTAGTCCATGATTTGATCGGTATTTGTCGTCACAGGTCTTCCGCCGGCTGGCTTATCCATGGTGTCGTTTTCACCGGCTCTGAATCGTCGAAACCATTCCTCCGTGGTTCGAAGTGATAGAGTACCATACCCCAAAACACCATTAATCTCACGGAACGTTTCTCTAGCGGATTTGCCTTTAACGAAGGAAAACTTTAAAATAGCGCGAATTTCGGCGTTAGTGAAGTCCATGTTTACACGTCTATAACTGTTGAACGCAATATCCAAACTAATTATGCATAGCGTCGTTTTGTAGGTTATGTCAAGACCTTTCAAATTATGTATAGTATTGCTAGATACGAGCTCTGTAGCGCTTTGTACATAGCCGCGAAATTCAAAAGACAAAAGGCGGAAGGGAGATATTTGACAACCTTATATAAAATTAATCTGCCATTGTACCATAAACTACTAAAACGTAATCTACTAGTTTAGTTTTTTGATTAATTTATAGTCATTTAATGTGTTACTACTTATTTGGAAGTTGTCGTTATGTACGAAACTAAACAATAGTTATAACTTTTTTTTTTATTAAGTTATATTACTAACAATCTTGTTAACCATTCCAACTAAGCTTAAGCTTGCGCTAGGACATGATTCACGGCAATAGTCCAATGGTAGATTCGAACCTACGACCTTACGATTCGAAGGCCGTACCCTAAACCATTAGGCTATTGACGCTTCGAATAACTGAAACAATATTGGAGTGTCTGTGTAAGAACTAGCAGATTACGAACACTAGCAATAGTTGACCACTAGGTTGTCACTGTTGACGTTCATTTTGCATACGTTATGTTCTTTTTGGCTCCACGCAGCGCTGGCGTTTCGGGACCATTCAGGAACGTTTAGGGAGACTACATTATAAAATAATAACTGATGACGGCTCTGTCTGGCGTAGGCACATTGACCAGCTCCTAGCGGCTTCCTTAGTCCAAAGCTAGGGGGGAGAAACTGTGGTGAATCACCTCTTTTATAATTAAGTTACTGGCCGGTAAGCCAGTGACATTATAATCAATAATGTTGACAACATTGTCATTAATAAAATAATGGAGATATAAACAACAATGCATTTAATTTCTTTATGTATATATAATAATTTTGATAATTTTTTCGAACATTTACTTACGGCCCCGGGTGACTTCTAAAGAATAATCATAAACATTTTAAATTAGTACTACTATTCTAATAACTGTTATCTACAACATTTAATACCAAATATTAACAGGCTAAAATTAGGCTAAAAAATTTAAGGTCGGTGTAATATGTTCTAAGTTAAATAATTATATAACTTAGAACACTGTTACGAATGATATAACATAGATTGAAGGACGTTAACTTAGTTGCAACTGTTACTTAATTGTGGGAACGTTATTTCGTGTTAACTACATACGGTGCACGTGACCTTAAGTGGACTTACTTTCATTCCATTTATACCATTGTTTGGTTTGTAACTGATTGCAACTAAAATAGTATTTAATGGTTTCATTTGCTAAAAGTCGCATTGATAAAATATTTTATTTCATAAATCTTATTGTTCCGTTGTAATCGATTATTTATACGTAAGAAATTATTATTATTTAAATTTTAGTACTTAGTGTTGCCTCCATGTGGCGATATAATAAAATAAAATAAAAATACTGTATTATCCAAGTTTACGTAAGATACCTTAACCCTTTTTTGTTTAAGTTTATGTTTTTTAATGAAATATAAATAAATTTATATTTTTTAACGATATTTATAAGGTTGTCAAATATCTCCCTTCCGCCTTTTGTCTTTTGAATTTCGCGGCTATGTACAAAGCGCTACAGAGCTCGTATCTAGCAATACTATACATAATTTGAAAGGTCTTGACATAACCTACAAAACGACGCTATGCATAATTAGTTTGGATATTGCGTTCAACAGTTATAGACGTGTAAACATGGAGTTCACTAACGCCGAAATTCGCGGCTTGGCCACTGTTTGGGACGATTCACCGGCCTTCGACCACGACCGTTTTCGCTTGATATTGTCGTATGTGATCCATTTTTCGTCGCCAGTCACCATCCGCTTCAAGAATGGGTCGAGTTCGTTCCGTTTCAGCAGCATATCGCAGGCGTTGATTCGGTCCAGAAGGTTTTTGCGTCAAATCATGCGGCACCCAAACATCAAGCTTTTTGTATCCAGCCTTCTGCAGATGGTTTAAAATGGTTTGGTGACTAACTCCCATCTCCTGGGCGATGTCACGAGATGCCACATGCCGGTCTAACTCGATGTAGTCCATGATTTGATCGGTATTTGTCGTCACAGGTCTTCCGCCGGCTGGCTTATCCATGGTGTCGTTTTCACGGGCTCTGAATCGTCGAAACCATTCCTCCGTGGTTCGAAGTGATAGAGTACCATCCCCAAAACACCATTAATCTCACGGAACGTTGCTCTAGCGGATTTGCCTTTAACGAAGGAAAACTTTAAAATAGCGCGAATTTCGGCGTTAGTGAACTCCATGTTTACACGTCTATAACTGTTGAACGCAATATCCAAACTAATTATGCATAGCGTCGTTTTGTAGGTTATGTCAAGACCTTTCAAATTATGTATAGTATTGCTAGATACGAGCTCTGTAGCGCTTTGTACATAGCCGCGAAATTCAAAAGACAAAAAGGCGGAAGGGAGATATTTGACAACCTATTATTTTACAGTTCGAAATAACGCCTAAGGCTTGATTCCATCTTATTTATCTTAACTATTGACACTTGAAATTCTATTAAACGCTAGCATATGTTCCAAACAGGTTAATGTGTTGTAAACTAGATATAGTCATTATATTTGCACGACATGTGGTTAGTAAAGAGTTTGTTATCATGTTATAAGACCGTTATATATTTTAAGAATTTGAAGCATAGAAGAAGAATAGGCTTGAATGACACATCAGAAAACATGCGATACACATAAAATATTTGATCTTATATATTCGATATGAATGTCCTGAACACTGCACACTGCATCAGAATGCGCGTAAGATTTTTTTTTTTTTTTTGACGAACTACACAGATTGGCCAGAGAAGCTGGCCTTGACTGCTTCACCGGATTGAGAGGTGGCATAGCTCTTTTCAGAATGCGCGTAAGAACATGTCTCCGGGCTAAGGACATAAGTAAGATAGGGTTAGAAAGCATTAGTGATTTTGTATAAGCAGAAACAAAACGGGGCTAAAACATATATCGTAAATTATATTATTCGAGATCCTCACATCCAGGAAGTGGTCACTTTAGACTCATTATCTGAATCTAACATACCACTTCTTGAATTGCAGCAAACAAATATTACACTTACATTCTTCATTATTCTCTAATCTTCTTGGAAATTAATGCAGCTTCAGTGATAGCTTAAGCCTAAGCGGTTGGGGTTTCCTCGTTTTCATGGGATCTAATAAGCTTGATAAAAGCGGCAGCAATTACTGTCTTGTCAACCCCGTTAAGCATTAATGGATGGATGTGAGAGTTAACTTTTTACGTTATAAATTAGTCCTCCCGAAGATCGAAATTGGCTTCCTGATTTTAGATCTCCACCATGTGACTTGAAGCAAGCGTGAGGACACTGAGCTAATGTAGCCGAAGCCTTACGTAGAAAAAGCTCTTGAGTTTCAGCCCCCAATAAAGATATATTCATTCAACTACAAATTAATGATGTTAATACAATTTTTATTTGTTGGTCGTGTCTAGTTAGAAGTTAATTGACCATTATTATTAAAAAAGATACTCAAGGATATTTTTTATCATTTTCTGTCTATTATTGTATTCGTCTCAATTATTGGCCGTTCAGAAATAAAAATAAGAGAAATGAGACAACCAAAACATTCGGCTGATGCAAAAATTGGCGGCTATTGCACCATTCTTATCGATTGGCCATAAACAAAAACATTTCAATTGCATTATTACTCGTATTGTTCTTAGTACAATTTATTTGTATTTTGTCTTATATGTCTTATAAATTTGAGAAAAGTGATCGATATCATCCTTAATTTTTTTTAAAGAAAGCTAGCAATATTTATTTATTTTTAGTAATATAAGAATGTTAGTAATTTAAATATTACTAACATTCTTGTTAACCATTCCAACTAAGCTTAAGCTTGTGCTAGGAGATGGTTCACGTCAATAGTCGAATGGTGGACTCGAACCCACGTTACGATTCATAGACCGTACCCTACACCATTAGGCTATTGACGCTTAAAGACAAGTTCACAGTGTTTTTGAATACACAATTTGCATCGACTACTTAACGGACATTGAACTCAAATCTACGTTTATGTTAATTCAATATCTTTATTTGCTCTATCTATCTTATAATACAATAGAATAGAAAACTAACCGGCCCATTAACGGCTTAATAATTAAAGACTCATCTTAAACTGAGTATATATTGTTGTAAATGTATATGTTTATTTACAAAGGTTGCTTAGAAATTTATAAAAAGTATTTATAGATCATCTTGTGTCATTGACACGACTGGAGGTCGTGACCTATAAAAGACAAATTCGCCAAGCATCTAAAAACACGTGACGTTTGAGTGAACATCTCAAATCTACCATGTCAGATCTATCCATCTTGGAAAAAGTTTATTTTAATATAATACAGGAGATTAAACGACACGCGGCTTCCCTGATCTTATCAATAATATCAGAGGAGATGCAGACTTCTTGATTTTTTATGTTTTGGTGCAGACAACCCAAGTTAATTCCCTCCCTAAGAAAACAGGGAACCATTACTGGGTGCTTTCCTCTCGCAATCACTTAGACTTTTACCCTAAAATTCCGTGAATAGGCTACTTTTGTAGAATTGTTCAGGTGATACTAGGCACGACGGGCCTGTGCATCGGTTCGTACTTTGGTATTTGCACTTCATGCTGTCAAAGTTTAAACCATTCTGATTTTCTGATTGACACAGTGTCTATTACATTGTACATACTTAGAATGAGCTATATTTCAATATTATTATAAAGGGTTAAACTACCATGATACTTAGTTTTACCGTGGTATTTTTTTTAATCTTATTTTCTATGAGAACATACGTATTAAGATAAATTTGAATTCTTTAGAATTGAAAACCAACGTAAAGTAAATATTTTGTTTTATCCCAATTCCCAAAGAACATTGACTTATTTTCAATATTTATCCCAACTCGATCCCTTAGTTTCGACATTGGATATAAGTCTTTGTAATACAAATTTAAGCGACGTAACGTATAACATAATAATAAAACCAACATAAATAAAAATGATCCAAAAACTAATATATTGGCTCATTTCATTACGAGACGCGACAAGAAAAGCTGCAAACGAGCTAGCGGTTTGATCTGAGGTTTTAAGTGGCCACGAACCATAGCCGATAAAAAAAATATAATATCCTATCATTAGATGGCACTCGTATCAATGTATTACGTGTTAGATGGCAACACATGGCACCCAGCGATTGTTATGCATAATAACTACTTCCAGTGATTTATAAGTGATTTACCTCAACCTTATTGTATCTTTAATTCATAATTAATAATTTAGTTGTTCATCACATAAACTTGGCATTGTAAACAATAACTTAACTTTATTAGTTTGTAATATGACTTATAATTAGGTTTTGTAAAAAGAAGATGGCGAGGACGCGCAGTTGTCACAGCATTCGTTAAAATAATCCCTTGTACAACGTTACGCTGTCCCAACAAAGCGAGTGTACTAGTTATTGGACTATTTCATTTCACAAAACCTTCAAGTTATTTAATATATTATACAAGATATTGTTACATACGTCAAAATATACCGTCTAGGCATGTGTTTATATCATATTAAATATAATATATAGAAGTATGAGGTAGAACACAACAGACAGACATCAGAGAACTTTCTATCGTTAGAGTCAATATTAATATGATAACTTCGCGTTTTTAAAAAGTGCATTTGAAAACTCATTGTTGGTGCATTTTTGACCTTATTTATAACGGTTAAACCGTAAGTACGTCACTCATCGGGCGAAATGCCGAGGCCTGAGTGACTAATTTTTTAATAATTTTCTATAAATTGTGTTCCGAGAACGTGTTGGTCTATTTTTGTAACAACGGATCCCACTGTAATGGCCCTTACATTAAAGTTAGTTAAAGTTACAGCCTTCTTTTATATATATAATATATATGTCCCACTGTCGAGCGCAGAGCACTTCTCTTTAAAGAGAGTATAAGGGCATAGTCCGCCACGTGGTCATAGTGCGGATTGCCAGACTTGACATGCCTTATAAAAATTTTCAAAGATATGTAGGTTTTCCTTACGATGTTTTCCTTCACCACCGAACGCGTGGTGAATCAGCACATAAAATTGCATCAACAAATTTATTGGTGCCTAGCGTATTATGCAACTTGAGCCAACCGCCCGGACACTGAGCTACCACGGCCCTTCCGCTGTTGGATGTAAAATAGATATTTTACTTTTCACAATAATTTTCACCCTAAACAAACCAACGGACGTCAGATAAACATGAATAAAGATGTCGAGGTTTTCTCGTCTGCATAATCATTTTTACCCTTGACAGTAACAGCGTTGATCCCTTTTGTTATGACTCTCGAGTAAATTATGTGCCTTTATTGAACTCGTCGAACTGGTTATGTTTAATTATTTTTATTTGAAATTATAATACTTTTTTGCCTTAGTGATTAGTAAGTGATTAAATCAATGTCAAGATCACTGATCAACCGTAGAGCTGATCTAAAAGGTTTTTTTTCAATATAATTTAATTTTAAGTAAACATTTTTTGTGACGTTTCTTTCTATAGTATAAGAACTGTTATAAAATTAGGAATTCTAATTGATTTGTTATAAATTATAAAGGCGGTGATGGCCTTGAGTTTTCTACTTAGACTTGATGATAGGAGTTAAAATTGCCAGTTCAAAAAAAAACGCTTGGTGATATATGTGCTCGATATATCGTTATAGATGTATCTCATTAGGACTTAATTAACTCGATGAAAATCAGATAATAATTACTATCTCTGTGTAATTTGCTTGGCCTAAAAAGGCGCGTTAGCCTATGTTTTTCGAAGTGCAACATTTGTACTTATATAATATTTACAGAGATATGTAACTAATAAATGTAATTAAATATAATCAACCAAACGTATAAACAGATACGGTCACCGAATCGCAAGGAGTTTGACTATTGACGTGAACCATATAACCCTAACACAAGCTTAAGTCTAATTGGAATGGTTAGTACATAAATGACAAATATCTTTCCCAGCATTAACCGACGTTATCTTATAAATATGAAATCGCAAAAGCCGTTATGTGATTGCTTCGATACTATATGTATACACTGTTTTAATGTGTATATATGTTTATAAAAACCGGAATTCTGTACGTCCGTTTTCAAGAGAAGTTTGAATAAACATTTGCTGGTATTACTAACAAAACGACATAGCATCATTTCAGTATGCGTCATAATGATTATATGTACATAAAAGTTAATGAGGATTAAAAAAAATGTTACAAAGATTGGAGTTGGGAAGATAAACTATTTGTGGATTGACCCTTAGTTTTTAGTTTTAGTTAGATTATTAATATTTAATAGTGCCGGGAATGACCTCGTAACTAGGGCAACGAACTAGCGGCTTAGCCGACGTAGGTTTGAATATAATGTCAATCTCGTTGTGACCAATATAATACATACAAACATAATTTAAGTTTATTATATTAACAAGAACGTAATGTTTTAGGCTATTTATGCTTTATTTGTACACTTTTATGTATACACGACTGATGCTAACATAATTATTGCTCGATCATGAGTGTTTTATATTTAAATCGTTAAAATTTGCTGTTGAATTTATTTTTTGTATTTTTTTATACAAAAAGAACCCAAGTAGCCCAAAATATTTGTTCACAAATGATTGTTTACAGCTACTACATTAAGTACTACATAGTTTCTTCGTTGGTAGTAGAAGTGGAACCGCCCTAAACATCACAAAACGTCTATTAATGGCATATCAACTCAATAAAAATGCTATAACTATTATGCATTAATAATGCAAATAACACATAACGTGTTTATACATATACAGGAATGTTAACCACTTAGCTTTGACATAATAAACGATCAAGTAAACAAAAGCCTTCAGCGAGAGCCTAGTGGCTAAGCGACTTACGAACTAACGTTGACTGTTCGAAACCCAGCTGCCTTGTATGAATTAATTGTTCTTATCACTTTTGTTACATTTGAGACTGAATAACAGTAGATATCTCCGTGTAGTCTCTGTCTCTGAAGAGCCGTGGTAGCTCAGCGTCTGGCTGGTTGCCTCAAATTGCATAGCATGCTAGCAACCTCAATTCGATCCTTGGTCGGTACCAATGAATTCTAAGTGCTGATTCACACTTAACGCGAACGGCGGTGAAGGAATTTATTGTATTTTCTTACCTGCATTTCCGTTAACTCGCAGGGGGCTGCGTGATGTCTCTATTTACGTAGAAGGTTTCTGTCCAACAATGGGATATATGTATCTTGTCACTTTACCCTAGTAGTCAAGGTTAAAAGGTCATATTTTTTTATGTAAGTACGAGCATACCTCTAACCTACATACCACGCACAGATAACGCAAGTTTATCTTCAACTTAGTACTATATTCTGGCCACTGACCTGCAGTGATAGTTCTATAATTATTCAATATTAAAACAAGTGAAAAGTTACTTGTGATATATTCTATCTATACGAATAAATGAGGACACGACTTTTTTGCCCGCTCTAACTTGTAAAAATTATACAAGGGACGCCGAACCGAGGTTAACCCTTCACCGGGGGACTCCTGTGAGGAGTTGACAAACTTGTGGAGAGATCGGCCTGAGCGATCTAAGAGATTTATTTATTTATTTATTTAAATCAACAAAAATTATAACACAGTTACAGATAATACCAATATGATGTTATAAAACCTAGTTAAATATATATTATAGAGATTTGCCACCTCTCAATACGGTGAACAGTCTAAGTTAGCTTCTCTGGCTAATATATGTAGGTTCTTAGTTAAAATATAATTTGACAAATTATATGGCAATATTAGTGAGAGTAAAAAGACAAACTCATGCGCACACACTCACTCACACAACACGCAACACACAAACACCCACACACAACATAAACACTTTAAGACCTATCAATATGTATTTTACAGCTGAATCTGAATCACAGATATACCTAGCTCGGGAGTCTGGGACTTCACAATTCTTCGTGTATATTTTTGTATTTCTGCGAAATAAAGTTTATTTATTAATATTATTTATTAATTTGACGTTTCATAAATCAATCAAAACGTAGAATGAGACGATAGGTCAAGTGAAAGTCTAGTGTCTATATATTAAAATAGTTTCCATGATTCTCGAATTTTCTTAATCCGAGAATTGGCGTACGAGGATAGGGCTCATCTGATGTTTTGTACAATTTAGCTTTTTATTGTTTCAAAGTAAGTGCTTTACCACGATCCCACCTGATGCAGTCCCGGATGGTAAGGCGCACTAGTTTAGTAAATGTCTATTCACTCTAGAAAACACCTACGTTGTAATCGCAGCTCACTTCCTACCTTCACATCGGTAATCGACACGGTCGTGGAAGAATCAAATAATTTAAGAACAAATGTAGGATTAATAATTAGATTCTAAATAAATAACATTTCCTGATCAACTTGAACTGTACGGATATCGCATATTGTAACCCTTTGACAACATTAAAGTTTCCGCATTGTTATGTACGGTAAACATTAACAGTATATTGTATACTTAATTAGATGTTTTAGTCATACACAAATTAAACACACACGTACGCAATTATATATAAAAGCAAACACACAATGTTATAAAATCATATTAAAACTTCGTCCATACCGAAGAATAAAGTCCGAATTGATTTTTATGTTTTTTATTGGTTACCGAAATACTAAAAAAACTAAGCGTCCATGGTTTCTTACTTTGGGTAAAACATATGAAGTTATGAAGTACGTAGGCAACAAAGGGATCACCCTGCGATAGTTACTCGGGTCAAACCCCTAGGTCCGCACCTGCAAGGGTCTCAATAGAACCTTGCAGAAGACTCGCCACACTTTCACTAAACCATCGACGACCTCAAACAAATATTCTAATACCCTAACAGTAAAATATACCAAACGTAAATTCCCTTAGCTGGTAGTATGTACGGTAAAAATAATATATATTGTATAAAGATTAAGTGTTGCGTATTTTGTGATATGAAATAGATAAAATATTTAAAAAGGCGTTTAGATTAGAAACACTATGAAACAAATAAAAATCTACATAAAGACCAAGAGATCTTGGACAAAAGAAATTTGAAGAATGTTCACCAAGAACATTCATCAAATTTATTTTTTAGATTGGAACAAATAGCCCGCAAATGAATGTTCAAGCGAATAATTTAACCGCTAAGAATGTCTGAAGTAGGAAGTATGACTTGCCGCATTCATAATATAAGTTACTAATACTTAATAAGTTGTAAATAATAATAAGTTCTCACTTCTCTTACTCTCTCTCCTAGGGATGTTCATACCAAAAATATATCGATATTTTTCATATATCGAAATTTGTTTATTCTTAATTAGCGTTTAATATTAAATATTAGAAAAGGGTTTGTTATAATAGAGTACTCGGCGCGTATCCGAGAGGTACTCGCCTCGGATACCAGTCCAGACTATTTGATTTGATTTGAAGAGTAGGAGTGTAGTATCATACTACACTACACTCTTCGTGATGGCAGCGGAAGTAAGGGTTTTATTTTATTTAAGTTGTCAACCACAAATAAAAGAAAGAATGGAGTGCCTTTTTATTTAATTTCTTACGATATTTCGTATATCGGATGAAATATATCGATATAAATATCGATATTAGACGATTCGATAATAACAGATTGAAGCGATATATCACGTCCATATACGGTATTTTATGTAATATCAATATATATCGAGCATATAATCTATGCGGGGTAAACAGAGACAGCTTTCACTGTTTGCTTTTCACCAAGATTATTAGCTCCCGTATGTAACAGAGCCTATCGTTGTACACCGTTTACAAATTTTCAAGTGATTTACTGATACTTGTATTATAATTGGTATATTTATATTGGTAGAGTTATTTTAAGTTTTATTCTTATACCAAACGATTGATCAAACAATTACCTACGGCGTAATTAAGCTCGTGTATCTATGTTACTAATCGTCGTAATTATATGTTTAGATGTAAAACACAGAAACATAGCTAACAATTATCACGTTTCCACGTCTGTTGTTATTGATAGACAAGCAACAACAACAAAAAACAGTACGCCAACAAGTCTATAATTGAATGATAGATCTTTTATTCAAATATATGATATATACTGGATATGTTTGTTTCGCCCTTGTTTGGCTTCGGCTTATTTATAATGGATTGAAAAAATTGGATAATAAACATGTCAAATATCAATTCAATTTGTAATAGGAAATATTTTTTAAATAGTGCGTATGTGCAATTATATACGCACACAACAACTTATATATGTCTATAGCATAAAATATATTATTTACATGAACATATTATAAGCATACAAACAAAAAAGCACGCAAACAATCAATAAGTAAATACTGTAAATCAAAGTTTTGAATACAAAGATTCATATATATTTCAATAATATTTATAAGTATTTAGTCTTCTTTATACATGATTAAGAAATATATTGAATTATCCCAAAATGACTATGATGAGTAGTTGAGGTATTTAATATACTTCTGTCTTCTTTAAAATAGGTTGGCAACGCAATGCCTGCAGTCCCTTTAGACATTTGTTGACGGTGCGATCACATAGTGCCCCAGTCTGCTATATCCCAGTGATGTTTCATTATGAAACCGATCTAGTACAATCATAAAATTATCTTTCCGTCATTACCAAACAACGTCAAACACACTCTGTCTCTTTTCCGAAGTGCACTAAATGAAGTATAGCTTTAAAAATTGTATCAAGGTGTGGTACAGATACGACAAATGCAAGGATTTTAAGG
Organism: Meandrusa payeni; assembly: GCA_029286785.1. Lineage (NCBI taxonomy): Eukaryota > Metazoa > Arthropoda > Insecta > Lepidoptera > Papilionidae > Meandrusa > Meandrusa payeni. Next base: position 8,369,531 of record JAGSMX010000003.1, on the reverse strand, counting down.
CGTATTATAACATAAGACATAAGAGATGTGGTGCTGAAGGAGAATGTTGCGAGTACCTTGGACAGCCCACCGCACAAATGCTTCAATTCTCCGGGAAGTGGGTGTCACTGTCAAATTGTCAATGGTCTGTCTCCGTAGGGTTTTCGAATTCTTCGGTCACAAAGCCAGGAAAACCGATACCTTGGAAACACTCCTGGTCACAGGCAAAGTACAGGGAAAACGACCAAGAGGGAGGAGCCCTATGCGTTGGACAGACCAAATTAGCACCAACACCAGCAGGAGAGTCCACGAGGCATTTCACACCGCCAAAGACCGCAACAGGTGGAAAGCGATCGTCCGCCACATAATTCGTGGAGGTCACGACCCTCAGCAATGAGGAAAACGACGCAAGGAGGAGGAGGATAACATAAGAGAGGGTGCATAAAGATATATATTTATATTCATTCTCAAAGGGCACGCCTGCAGTTCTGGTGTGTTCACGAGTGCTCACTTAAGACCAAATAAGCCGTAACTCCTTTGCATTTTACTTAAAAAATATGTAACATATACTTGCAGTTCTGAGTAAAGCACACCCCTTTACATAACATTAATCTGGACTTGGTTTTTTTTTTAATAGAAAACTAGCAATATTTCTTTTTTTTTCAGAAATATTACTAACAATCTTGTTAACCATTCCACCAAAGCTTAAGCTTGTTGTGCTAGGACATGGTTCACGACAATAGTCGAATGGTGGATTCGAACCCACGACCTTACGTTTCGCAGGCCGTACCCTAAACCATTAGCCTATTGACGCTTCAAATTGGACTTGGGTTTGAAAAGGACCCAAGTCAATCGTGAAAAGAAAAAATCGTGTTTCAGATAATTTAATAAAATTATAGAGGTAACAAATTCGCTTCTTATTTCTTTATTGTTAAATACGAGTAGGTAACAATTAATTATACTGGTAGATTTCCTTTATCTGTAATTTTTTCCATGACCGGGGGAATCCCGTGGATTTGGAAACATTTATTGCAGTAAACTCTATCGTAACACCTTCCAAACGTATGACGTAAATAAATGTTAGAGAACTTGCTTAATTTATGGATGACATACGATGTGTTAGGTTAGGAAATTCCGATTATTTTGTTCGATTTTATGTTCGCCAACTCATTTATTTTCAACTTACTTAAAAGGAGAAGGTTATTAATTCGTGATTTTGAAGTTATACTGCTTTAGGCGCGTTATGTAAAAATTATGACTAAAATTTTACGATGCGCGCGCATCATTGTAAGACAAATGTCACAGTTTAAAGCTGCATTCTTTTTAGGCGCGTTATGAAAACACGGAAACATAAAAAATCAGTATAATAAAGCAATAATTATCAGTCCATTTTTTCGAAAATTATTAATACTTTTTTATACAATTTATTTTTTCGTCGTAGAATATTGCTCAATTTTTTTTTAGACACGTATATTATTCTAATTCTTGTATATGTACCCACAGCTGGGTGCATCTCTAAAGAGAGTAGACGTGATTTAGTCTAATGATTACGGTTAGATTTATAGGTTACAGTCTACAAAACATAAGATTGTTGATGCAAACTAGAATTTCACTTCTTTAAAATGTGACCGTGATCTTTGTGAACTAAAATAGTAGACAATCAGTCGAATCCCGGGGTTCTTTCCCTTCCAGCTAGTTACTAAGGAAGTAATAATAGAAAGCATAATCCTTGCGCGTTACCGCTAATTTATGGGCAGGCCTCACCCCTTAGATGTTAGGAGCGTTGCTGGAGTTTCTTCGGCCACTTCTTCTCCCAGCGCCAACGCTTCCTGAAGTGGCACTCAAAGTTAGTTTAGCTTTTGAATGTCTCTTAGATTACCCCTCACCGGGGGGACCCTTATGTCGAGTTACTAGCAATAGAGGTTCAGGCTAAGCGACCTAAGAGCTATGCCACCTCTCAATCGGGTGAAGCAGTCAAGGCCAGCTTCTCTGGCCAATCTGTGTAGTTCGTCATAAAAAAATAAAAAAAATAATAGAAATTAAGGCATAACACTAATACTTTGGTCTCCTCTTAATTCGGTAAACTTTGCTAAATCTCCCTAAACTTTTGTTAACTTCCTAGTTTTGGAAAAGAATGTAAATTATGAATCACATAAAAAATATGGGTTTCATTTAAAAAAAAACAGAGTGTATTTAAAATTAGTAAAAACCAGATCACAAATTATTTGTTATAAAATCTGCATGTGCATTTCCCGTATCACCGATACTCGAATCTTCCCCCGATTGCATTGCGCATACGTTACAATTCTTTAAGGCATTTTCCCTGAATATTAACATAAACACTTAGCATTCAATAACTACTACATGCCATGTTGGTGTAAAACCCAGATGACATCCCCACAATAACGAAAGGAAAAATTCAAAGAACTGTCAGGCCATTTTAAAAAAAGTACACAAAATGTGAGTATTTTTTATATGTTTTACCAAGTTCACGTCCTGTTTTGCGATGATTGCACACTGTAATAGCAATGGTTGACCACTTTTCTACGATGATATTAAGTCTCATGTTTGATGGGTGGTAGGCTGTCGCCATACACCATGCGTAAATTTTAGTAAGTGATCGTATTTAAGATATCTGTCAAATAAAAATCACAAAAGTACAAACTGTTACTATAGAAAGTTAAACGTTTCTTTATTTATCTACGAAATTTATATGTCTACTACCACTACTATTCGTGGAACTTCCCTACTCGAAGTCCTCCTCCTCGCGTCGGTTTCCTCCATGCTGAGGGTCGTGACCATCTCGTGGGAACAGTCTGTCTTTGGTGATCCATCGCCATTTTCGTCTGTCTGCAGCCATGCGCAGAGCATTGCTAACCCTGCTCGAAGTATTCATGTAAAAGTCTAGTGTATCTGTGAATCACGTGGGAGGAAAAAAATGTGTGGGAGTTAGGTTTAGTACCTTACGATGCAGATCTCCCTGACCCCTTTTAAATATAACCGGTAACAATCATCGTTATCAAATATAATCTCACTGAACAGACGTCTCCGTTTATTCCGGGTAGATTTTAAAACGTTAGAGTCATTTGTTAGCAAAATGAATTCTAGCATGTCCTACCGTGTGTCACGGCGTTATTGTTAGACAATAAATACCGGTGCACGAATTACACAACGACCCTATTTTGAATTTGTAGCTCGCCCGTCACTCTACCGGTTTTTTGTTAACACGCGGATATAAACGACAAGGTTTTCTTAAACTTCATTGTATACTTGAGTTAGTAACTCGTATGTCAAAAACTGCAAAATAACTGAGAACTTAGACTTGATATATCCACGCCCTTATTCCAAAGGTATAGGCGGAGATCTTTCATTTTGCATGTTCCGGTACACTACTGTCGCTTCTTGTACATCCATAAATATTGACATAGGTTACAAGTTATTATTTTTCAGTATGCCTCCAATGTGATTGATATACATATATTCCCCTAGTCGAATTCATCCCCTAAGTTTACTATCATTAACTTTTGAGATAGTCAACAATCATAGTACATCATATGTTAGCAATTTTTCTTTAATTTCCGCAGAATACCTTGCTTCAAGCTACCCTCTTTCTTCATCGCACAATTTCTAAATCCATTACTCTCGCAGGTGTTCCCTATTATGTTATATGATATATATGGCTTTAAAATATGATATATATGGCTTTAAATTCTGCGAAACGTAAGGTGGTTTTAGATCCACCATTCGTGACATAAACCATATCCTAGCACAAGCTTAAGATTTGGAATTTTCACAAGAATGTATGTATGTAATATTCTTAAAAAAATATTGTTAGACTTTAAATATTGCAAAATTCGACTGAAATTTATTTGAAGAACTAAAACTAATTGATAAATGAATGAAAATGATTTTTAATAATCTAAAAAATGGAAACTCTACTCGTGGGATGCTAACTGGCTAAAATTCGAACTGCAAAAGAGTAAGTCGGTCCTAAAACGAGTAAGATATCACTGCCTGGATCACGAGTTTGTTAGTCACAAACAATCTGCGTTGCATTTTCAATAACGAGAACGAATCTAACCAGCTGTTTTGATTGTAACTTAATTCAAGTTACATGTTTACTCTAACCACTATTTACATTACCATATTTTCATGTAAACATATACAGTGGTGCAATCAATCCGTAAACATAATGCATTTATATACATTTTTAGTAATACGTATCAAATATTTTATCTGCGTATTTAATAAAGGAAACAACATTACTGTGTACGATCTTGGATTTGAAATAAGTATTATTTTATCAATCAATTTATTTTTATAAATAAGCTATCACGTCTTTGACTCGTAGCGGGGTAGACAGATTTAATACAAGCAAACTAATTAACTGAAAACGTTACCGCATGCAGGAAATTATATTTTTGACGTACTTAAACAAATGTCAATTGAGACAACCGGTAAAGCCGTATAATTGAAAAGTATTGTAGTATTTGTTGTCACAATGACGATACCTACTCGCATAGTTATTTGACAGTGACGTTCCAGTGCTGAATTCAAAATAAAGTATCTGTTACATAGCCGTGCGCTACTTAGTCACGCGTTAAGTCTCGATCTGTTTTTCCAAATCCACCAATACAAATATAATATTAAAAACAAGGCGTCAATAGCTTATAGATTTTGTGTGCGGTTTGCGAAAGATACGGTCGTTGGTCCAGACCCACTTTTCGACTATCATCGTATATACATATGTATAATCCAGTGGGGAACATTTAACAAGATTGCCAGCAATGATTTGGTATCACAAATATTAGTATGATTCAATCATTACAACTTGTGTTTGTGCTAGGTGAACCTTTGATTGTCCTGTCGCTGACAGATCTGGGGCATCCTGCTCATAACGGCTGGCATTCGCGGAAGGTTTAGTGGGTAGAGGCTGCCCAGGTTGCCCACACATCCCTCCGGGCCCACCCAGGGTACCGGAGGATGGTCTATAAAAAGATTCCCCCGCGTTAACAAAAAAAAAAGGTGAACCCTTGATGATTGTATGATTAACTTAGCTTAGATTAGCGCAAGAATACCCTAGAGGAAACCTAGACTTTTTTTCTCTTTTTTTCTATCTTTTTTTTTTTTGACGATGTAAGTCTAGGTTCCTCCAACTCAGCCCTGTAGTTCTGGGCTCTCAAGAATAAGACTACGGTGCCTGTCGTACAAGGCGACTAAAAGGGGCCTCGGGTGCACTGGGCGACAAGGGTGGGGTCTGCGTCGTCCACCAAAGTGGACCCGGGAAGAAGGCGACATCGGCTGACCCGTGTGGCCTTACGCTGCGAGGGCACAGGGGGGAAGGGAGTAACCTCCCCGGTACGTGCTCTCCTTGAGCACAGTGCAGAGGGGCTCCGGTGCGTTCCACGTGAGATCCCGGAGCCCCTCGTCATGCACCGAGGAAAGGGCCACCGGGGAGGTTTTAGTGGGTAAGATCCCCACATAACCGCCGCCTTCCCCCCAGAAGGCGGGGTATCTTTGTGAAGATTTCCTCTCCGTCAACAAAAAAAAAAAAAATAAGTTCCTCCAACTACCGACTTAGCATCGGATATATCGACATCACACTACGCACTTTTCACCGAGCTTATTAGGTTTTAAATCAAAACAAAAACAACCTACCGTATATAATCTTACCTATTTCGTATGCCTAACGAAATAGGTAAGATTACTGTACTAACAACGTGGCTTTGGCCAGTTATATGTTCGAAAATTTTATTTATGAATTAGAGATGAAATTCTATTTGTAAAAAAAAAATAAGTTCCTCCAACTACCGACTTAGCATCGGATATATCGACATCACACTACGCACTTTTCACCGAGCTTATTATATTTTAAATTAAAGCAAAAATACTAGCAAGTATCTTTTACAAAACAACCTACCGTATATAATCTTACCTATTTCGTATGCCTAACGAAATAGGTAAGATTACTGTACTAACAACGTGGCTTTGGCCAATTATATGTTCGAAAATTTTATTTATGAATTAGAGATGAAATTCTATTTGTAAAAAAAAAATAAGTTCCTCCAACTACCGACTTAGCATCGGATATATCGACATCACACTACGCACTTTTCACCGAGCTTATTAGGTTTTAAATCAAAACAAAAACAACCTACCGTATATAATCTTACCTATTTCGTATGCCTAACGAAATAGGTAAGATTACTGTACTAACAACGTGGCTTTGGCCAGTTATATGTTCGAAAATTTTATTTATGAATTAGAGATGAAATTCTATTTGTAAAAAAATAAGTTCCTCCAACTACCGACTTAGCATCGGATATATCGACATCACACTACGCACTTTTCACCGAGCTTATTAGGTTTTAAATCAAAACAAAAACAACCTACCGTATATAATCTTACCTATTTCGTATGCCTAACGAAATAGGTAAGATTACTGTACTAACAACGTGGCTTTGGCCAATTATATGTTCGAAAATTTTATTTATGAATTAGTGATGAAATTCTATTTGTAAAAAAATAAGTCCTGTCATATACCAGTCACATAGACCTAATAAGCTTATAGTAAAGCGGACAACGAAGACACTGTGAGGTACTGACTAAGCGACCTAAGAGCTAGGCTAACTCTCAATCGGTCAAAAAAGGCCTCTGTCTACCCCACTATGGTTAAAAAGACGTTTTAGTTAGACACAGACGTATTTTTTATTGGCACAAAATAAACACATCAAAAAGACAGAAAAAAATAAAGAGATACAGTTAAAGAAAAAACGGACAAATAGTAGATAAGACATGATGCCAATATTGGACACCGTCTCAGCAAATACCGTCGCAAGGATGCGACACGGCTGATTTTCAGTGGTGCCCAGGACTACTTAAAGTCGTGCGCGCCCAACAATACATTTAGATGTAATTTATACAGACAATAGGAGTACAATAAATATGATACATGTATAAATAGTTATGAAATTAATATATAGTATATACAATAAAATAATAGATGAACAAATTTTCATAAATGAATATATTATTAAATTAAAAAATAAATAAATAATATATTAATTAAAGTTAAAGAGAGTTTATTATTATTTAATCGTGTATATGGATATAATGTAATGAAAGATAAATCACTTATATTAATGGACTACTTAATCTTTGGCGCTCAAAACTGATACAGTGAAAGTAATTAAACAAACAGAAGAGATACGTCTACGTACAGTTTAGGGGTAACAGTTCAACGGCGTGATGTGCTCCGGCCGTGTGTTCGGAACCGAGGTCCGCGGCACCCTTGACCGTCTCAGCGCGCAGTCGACGCGCGAATCTCTGCTGGGATTCTCGTGTCAACAATGAAAGGCTCGGCTCGGGAAAACGAACTATAAAACTGTTTCACGTACGAACATTCTCAGTTCTAAACCACACGCCGCTCGGGTGATAACACTCGTAGATATAATTAAGCCAAAGTGTATTAAAAAAAACTAACCGTGTTTTAATGCTGAAATAATATAAGTGATTGTGCTGTGATAGACAACATGAAGTCGAAGATAATCGAAGTGGACATGCAGCCGGAACTACAAGACTTGCTGCAGAAGCAGGCCAGTCTCCCGCTCCTCGGGGAACGGAGAAGAAGCGGAAAAAGTAGGTGGAATATGTAAAAAAAATATTAAACACACCAACGTCAGTGCAAGGCGAATGACAACTCAATAATCAATCGGTTTCGGTAGTGTAATGTCGCAAAAATTAACATAACACTTTGTTATCATTTAAAATATGTCCTCGGTTCAAACCTTTTTCGAATTACATGTTAAAAAAATACAACTCATGTGGCGATTTATGGAGGTCTACTGTATTTAAACGATAATTAAATAAGTTTATTTCAGGCTGAACATAAAGAAAAAGAAACAAAATCGATTTTTCAAAACGATGTATGATGGATGTACCCACAATAATGTTGGTCTTCTAAAATTATTTTTAATTCAGCATTAAAAGAGGTGTCATACTGGCAGTTAGTAGTCCACAATTCGTACACAATAGTATTTTGTTTAATAAAAAGGCACTAATAGCTGCGGATATATTCAATTGTCCCAATCAGCTTCGTTTTAGGGATTTTTTTTTTAAATAAATTTTGTGGAACTTTAAAAATGGTCTCAATTTTAAAAAATCGAGTGGCAGGACGCAGCTTCTGCGTTTTGTTTTCGCTGCAGTATATTCTATATTTATGCAATAGGCCGGTAAGCTCGTAATAAGTCGAAGTTTATTACAATGGCATGTAGCCCGACGAGTATGGTGCCAATGGCCTGATAAAAACGCCGGCTACACATCTCAGCCTGGCGGCGTTGATCTCTTCACGTCAGATGGCCCTTTCTTCTGTTAATAATAATAATTAATTGTCCTAATTACATCTACCGATTTTATCGCGGTTTAATCTTATTAGTAAATTCCCCACGTTTCGAATACTTTACAGCGGTCAAGATCATGGGCGATGAGGCGTTTAACAATCAATGACATACTCGTAGTTGTTGGACGCTAGTTTTTGATAATTTATTTTTTGTTTTTAGTGTTTGCTCCGATATCGTCGTAATTCGCTCACGTCGTCTTAAAATCTCACAGTGATAGCATTTAGCTATTCTTGTCTTTTGAAATTAGAATATTTTTTTAGTATCCTCACGAATCGTCCGTGGAATATGGGTTATTTTGTAAGGATATGTGATTTATCAACTCTGATATCATGTCTAAAACCTAATCGCAGATTGAGCTCTTGTTGTGTTGGAGACAAACCTGACAAACTTAAACTGAGAGGTCGCCTCAAGTTGTATAGTACGGTAGCATATCGAATTTGATCCCCGGAGTCCGCACCAATGAATTTTTGTTTTTAAAATTTGCAAACAAGAAGGCCTCTATCCGACCTTGGGACATATTTTAACTTGTCACATATGGGACCTTAATAAGCTTGGTGAAATGTGGACAGCAAAGGTTGTCACTGGCTACCCCGGTTAATAGGATATGGGAGATTTTTACAGTGAAAGTAATTAAACAAACAGAAGAGATACGTGTACGTACAGTTTAGGGTAACAGTTCAACGGCGTGATGTGCTCCGGCCGTGTGTTCGGAACCGAGGTCCGCGGCACCCTTGACCATCTCAGCGCGCAGTCGACGCGCGAATCTCTGCTGGGATTCTCGTGTCAACAATGAAAGGCTCGGCTCGGGAAAACGAACTATAAAACTGTTTCACGTACGAACATTCTCAGTTCTAAACCACACGCCGCTCGGGTGATAACACTCGTAGATATAATTAAGCCAAAGTGTATTAAAAAAAACTAACCGTGTTTTAATGCTGAAATAATATAAGTGATTGTGCTGTGATAGACAACATGAAGTCAAAGATAATCGAAGTGGACATGCAGCCGGAACTACAAGACTTGCTGCAGAAACAGGCCAGTCTCCCGCTCCTCGGGGAACGGAGAAGAAGCGGAAAAAGTAGGTGGAATATTTAAAAAAAATATTAAACACACCAACGTCAGTGCAAGGCGAATGACAACTCAATAATCAATCGGTTTCGGTAGTGTAATGTCGCAAGAATTAACATAACACTTTGTTATCATTTAAAATATGTCCTCGGTTCAAACCTTTTTCGAATTACATGTTAAAAAAATACAACTCATGTGGCAATTTATGGAGGTCTACTGTATTTAAACGATAATTAAATAAGTTTATTTCAGGCTGAACATAAAGAAAAAGAAACAAAATCGATTTTTGAAAACGATTAAGGATGTACCCACAATAATGTTGGTCTTCTAAAAATTATTTTTAATTCAGCATTAAAAGAGGTGTCATACTGGCAGTTAGTAGTCCACAATTCGTACACAATAGTATTTTGTTTTATAAAAAAGGCACTAATAGCTGCGGATATATTCAATTGTCCCAATCAGCTTCGTTTTAGGGATTTTTTTTTTAAATAAATTTTGTGGAACTTTAAAAATGGTCTCAATTTTAAAAAATCGAGTGGCAGGACGCAGCTTCTGCGTTTTGTTTTCGCTGCAGTATATTCTATATTTATGCAATAGGCCGGTAAGCTCGTAATAAGTCGAAGTTTATTGCAATGGCATGTAGCCCGACGAGTATGGTGCCAACGGCCTGATAAAAAAAACGCCGGCTACACATCTCAGCCTGGCGGCGTTGATCTCTTCACGTCAGATGGCCCTTTCTTCTGTTAATAATAATAATTAATTGTCCTAATTACATCTACCGATTTTATCGCGGTTTAATCTTATTAGTAAATTCCCCACGTTTCGAATACTTTACAGCGGTCAAGATCATGGGCGATGAGGCGTTTAACAATCAATGACATACTCGTAGTTGTTGGACGCTATTTTCTGATAATTTATTTTTTGTTTTTACTGTTTGCTCCGATATCATCGTAATTCGCTCACGTCGTCTTAAAATCTCACAGTGATAGCATTTAGCTATTCTTGTCTATTGAAATTAGAATATTGTTTTAATATCCTCACGTATCGTCCGTGGAATATGGGTTATTTTGCAAGGATATGTGATTTATCAACTCTGATAGCATGTCTAAAACCTGATCGCAGATTGAGCTCTTGTTGTGTTGGAGACAAACCTGACAAACTTTAACTGAGAGGTCGCCTCAAGTTGTATAGTACGGTAGCATAGCGAATTTGATCCCCGGTGTCCGCACCAATGATTTTTGTTTTTAAAATTTGCAAACAAGAAGGCCTCTGTCCGACATTGGGACTTATTTTAACTTGTCACACATGGGACCTTAATAAGCTAAACAGCAAAGGTTGTCACTGGCTACCCCGGTTAATAGGATATGGGAGATTTATTTATCCATAGTCTCGTCAATAGGAAAAGTCAGTATAATTGTTAAAATAAATAATTATCAATCCAGTTAAATGATAGATATATGGATTTATAGATGTCGACAAGTCTAAATTAAGAAATTACGTGTTGTAAAATAAACAAAGCTAATAGAAACTGGCGACAGTTGTTTATCATTCAAATTTTCTTGAATCCGGATTCAAAGGTATATATGCGGCCTTTATAACACGTTGATCAATATAAGAGCCCGTGTATATGATTAAAAAATAAGGGATCAAAACATTTATAGATATCCTTGTATCCTATTTTGGATATTTCACAATATATCGGACACATAGCAAGCACTTCAAACTTAACTTTTTTGTGCGAAGCCGATAAAATTCAATGGTACAAGCCGACTGGAATTTCAAACCCCGGTTCTCACAACGTAAATAGAACGCCATTAGACTATCTGAATATCAAAAGGAATTAAGTAATCGCTATAAAATACAAATACATAATTAGTATTTCTTGGCGTCACGTAATTGGATAACGTCATACGACCAGTTTTTTGACATGATTTATAAAATAATATATTCCATGTCTAAAATTTTTGATTTTACCTGCGGCCTCCGACCGAATAATTACAATATAATACTTAACAACATAGAACCGAATTTATTAACAATTACGGCAGAATCGGCTTGTAAGCCAATTTGATTTTTCTAACATTTGCGCCTAGAATCGTGTCACGCAAATTGTGCATCTGAAGTTAAAAAACTTGAAGATGTCATAAATACAAATCACGGTTCAATGTTACAATTATTTCAATGCATAACATGATCAAAGCCTAATAATCTATATAGACTAATCCAAACTTAGAATGAGAAATTAAATCGAATGACAGAATTGTCAGCTATTAATGTAATAAAAAAAATAATTAATTGCAATATAAAGATACATTCTGCAGTCTCATTACAAAGAGACCGCTGCCTTAGTTTTTTACCGGAAGCTAAGTGCCTTGCATGAAATGATTTCATTTCTAGTGCAGAACTTTGTTAACATGAACTTATATATAAAGTAACATAGCTTCCTCCCGGGTTCTTTGTCACTGTCCATATTTAAATGTATTTAAAATAAAAACTCAACGAGTTTGTCTTATAAATTTTAAAAAAAAGTTGTGTAGATTTACTGGCAATGCGCATTATTATTTATTTATAAATTTAAATCATAAAAAAATATAACACCGTTACAGATAATCCAATTTGATGTTATAAAAACTAAGTTAAATATACATTATTAAAATTAAAACAAATAAAAAGCAGCTTGATGTATTGACAATAAATATATAAATATAATAGAGTCAAACACCTACTACGCATTTGTAGGCAGCTTCGATAAAGACCGACTGAGTGCAACAAAATATATCAATGTGGAGGGAGATGGTATTAATAAACCCAACCGCGCGACAGCGGAGAGTTCCTGGACAAGTTAGTCCTGGAACGGAAGGAGACAGGCAGTAGGAACAATGGTGGACGAAGGCGCATGTACACGTTACTGTCAGGCGTCCGCAGCTGTAGCGAGTTAATTACGAGGTTTTTTTTAATGACGAACTACACAGATTGGCCAGAGAAGCTGGCCTTGTCTGCTTCACCGGATTGAGAGGAGGCATAGCTCTTAGGTCGTTTAGCCTGAACCTTATTAATTATAAAAAAAAACCTCTATTGCTAGTTACTCGACACAAGGGTCCCCCCGGTGGGGGGTAACCTCGGCTTGGACGGTTACTATGTTACGAGTAAGCATTCTGATCCCAGGGCGCCCGAGAGGGCCGGAGCACGACTCGGTCGGTAGTTATTTCACGGATAATCTAAGGGACATTCGAAAAGCTAAACTAACTTTGTGTGCCACTTCCGGAAGCGTTGGCGCTGGGAGAAGAAGTGGCCGAAGAAATTCCAGCAACGATCCTAGCATCTAAGGGGGGTAATTACGAGGATTTTACAGCTTTGCTAGGTTCAATGGTGGATGGACTCTTAGTACGCACAGACGCAACCTCTAAGTGTAATTCAAGGATTCGACGTTATATGTATGATCGGCAACTGTTTATGTTATGTTTGAAGCTGGAATTGTTACAAGAAGTGAAATGTTCAAAATGAAAACAATCTTAGGCTTAATCAAACTGTTGTTACTGGGAACAAGTATAGTGGTTGTTGTATAGAAGCTGGAAAGTATATTATAACAACTTGTTGTTCAAGTGATATGCAAATGGATGTAATCATTAGATTGATTATTTTACTGGATGACATTTCATTTGCATAAAACAGATACATAAAACAACGTTGTTAGACGTTGATTACTTTATGTATTGTCATTAAGCAATAATTTAAAAAAAAACAGGTACTGGCTTATAAATGTTACAAACCTTAAAAAAAATAATTGTAGCTCATGTATAAATTTTTAATAGGCCCGAAGGCTTTTACGACTTTCTCAGGTTTAGAACTAATAGAGCGCTCGTATTAACAAATTTGCGAAAGGGTTTGGCTTGCTTCCGTTATTCTAGCTGCGATAGTTCTTATTCGATGGACAGGGTGCTAGAGATGTACGAACCATTACCCTGTCAAATGATTCTATCGAACATTTCACCCGTAATGAACCCGTTTAACTCTGATCAATTTGTAGTAAACAACAATACATAGACCACCAGATATTATGTTATGTAAATCGCCTTGAACATTCGCTATACCAAAGGAGTTGCTATGTTATCTGTACATCTCATTAAGTTGTTAAATACGTATATCTATATATATAAGAGAAAGTGTGTGGGTATGTTCTATTAAGGCGCCGAAACGGTTGGATCGGTTTCAATGAAACTTTCAGGGAATCTTCAGATTGACCTGGCGAGTAGTCCTGTAAAGTTTGGTGACGATCGGAGCACTCCTCTTTTTAAACTGTCAAATACAGCTTTTATTTACTATGACTACTACAAGTATGATATTGTATTGACAGATATGTACATGGGTGTAGGTAATGATCTTCACCCGCTCGAGAAGAGAATAGTAAGAATGAATACGGAGAGAAATTAATAGTTTTATATATTGTGAGAGTTAAATAAAATATTTATTGATGTAAGTTTATTGTTTAAGTAAAATAAAGCAAAATTTTACCCCGACGAAGCGTGTTGGGTACGCTAGTTGTCCTATATACGTCACATTTGTTCTATTCAAAATTATTATATGAAATTGACTTATAGTAAGTACCCATAGCGTACTTTAAGTAAATTTCATTATTAATTTAAACGTAGAAAAAGATGTTCGACTGACACGAAGACGTGTTTACGTATAGACCGGATTTTGTTTTTTAAAAAATGTAAATTGTGTATTACTATTTTAATAGAAGAATATAGAATTATAACAACACTCATAGGCCGTATTAAACGTAGCGGAACAGAAATAGTAATCATTTTCCGCTTTTCATGGACCTTATTAATACAGTGGGTAAATCTAATAATAACGATTGACATAATTGTAGGTTATTTATTTTGTTCCGCCATCATTTCACTTAGCCTTGTTCACAACAATAAATAAAATAAAATAAATCAGTATAATACAAACACAAATCGCATACAAATACGAATGAAAGGTATTCGTAAGAAACGTACAGAATATAGCATGAACACATCACACACGAGAACCTCCTACTCATTTGGAGTCGGTTGAAAAACAGATTTGCAAGTATTCTTTGAAAAATAAAACCATCGAATAAGTTGTAAATAATGACGCACCTGTCATATAACTCCACGAAGTATACAGGTCAATTCAATTAAGAAACCCGGAAACGGCAATGACCATGGTTAGCGTAAACACTTAAAGAAACCTTACAGTATGATTCAAACGCTTGTGAAACTCATCGAAATGACTTATTCGTGTTTGCCATTTTAAAGGTACGCTAGATTTCACATTAGGTTCCCTTTTTATTCGGCTTTTATAACTAATTTTAGAAATTTTGGATGGAGAAAAATGTAAATATAGCGAATTATCTAACACGTGAGAGAGCCGTGGTAGCGCAGTGTCCGCGCGGCTGCCTCAAGTTGCATAGTACGCTAGCAAGCCGAGTTCGATCCCCGGTGCCGGCATCAATAAATTTGCTGTTGCAATTTTTTATGCTTATTTACCATGCGCTCGGCGGTGAAGGAAAACATCGTGAGGAAACCTACATGTCCTAGAAAAATTTCTAAGACATGAGAAGTCTGCTAATCCGCACTAAGGCCTGCGCCCAACAGTGGCACATATATATGTCTATAAAGGCTGTAATTTTATACTTTAACCTAACATGCGTATACAGTGATAGCCTCTTGATAATAACTCGACTCTACGACTATAGTTAGGGGTGACTCCTTGCCGGCTTGTATCAAAGAGTTTGCGTTTTTCGCCTATAACCTTATTTATAATAAAAAATCTGTGGCCAGTAATTATAAAATGAGTTTCTATCTCACATATGGGACATAAAGAGCTCGTTGAAAAGTAAACAGACATTACTATTTCTGCCCACCCTTGAAGGGTTAAATCTTAAATATTTATAATGATATATTTAGCATACTTTTAAATTTCAACCTTCTCCAACTGTCACACAATTTTTACAGCAATTCATTCACATTTAGAGCAATTAAACTCTGGAATAGCTTGCCGACTGTGATTAGAGATACCGTCAACTAATGTCTTTAAATCGCGTGTATCTGAATACTTTTTACACAAACAGTGAAAATTATAAATTGGTATATATAAATTATCGTTTATTTTTACTTTGTATTTTTAGATTATTTTATTTATATATAAGTTATCTGTGTGTGCTTATGTAAAAATATATTTATTTAACTAAATAAAACTCTTAAAATACTATATTTAGAACCACTTATCTTAACCACTAAAGGTTAGCTGGAAGAAAATGCTAAATAGCATTAAGTTCGCTTTGTACATTTATTTTGGTGCAATAGATAACTTATCTATCTACAGATGAACAGACCAACGACAGCTTTCTATTCGCAATTACTTATTTCATCTATCATATTTCGTATCTAAAGTATTTCATAAATTATAGACTCGTATTTTTACACTATAAATATACCAGATATCGTCTCCGATGTCAAATCACATAAAGAGATTGTTATTTTTTTTGACAAAAGTAGGAAGCATTTCGTGTTTTTAAATGCCATGAGGCTAGTACGATTCTCTAAATTCTTTAAAAACCAGTCAAACAACCTAAACTAAGACCGTTAGGTAATGCAGCATGCAGAGACAGTTGTAAATGGACGAACATCAGGAATACCCCATTATTTTAAACAGAAATATTACTAACATTCTTGTTAACCATTCCAACTAAGTTTAAGCTTGTGCTAGGATATGGTTCACGTCAATATTCGTATGGTGAATTCGAAACTACGTGCGTTCCACTGGAGATCCCGGAGCCCCTCGTCATGCACCGAGGAAAGGGCCATCGGGGAGGTTTTAGTGGGGAAAAACCCCACATAACCGCTGCCTTCCCCCCAGAAGGCGGGGTATCTTTTTGAAGATTTCCTCCCCGTTAACAAAAAAAACGGTCTGCGAATCGTGAGGTCGTAGGTTCGAATTCACCATTCGAATATTGACGTGAAACGTAGTCTTATTCTTGAGAGCCCAGAACTACAGGGCTGTTACTGTACTGCTGTACGATTCGCAGACCGTACCCTAACCTTTTAGCTATTGACGAATATATACAGGTTAGTGACGTTTTGAAGAGAGGTAATTACTCCGAACCGTGGGTCATCTAAACAAAAATGTGAAAGAATTCATAATGCAGGTAGCAATCAGTTATTTTTCCCATTTCTTCGAGAGTTTTTGTGTATATTTTATGAGATCATGAATACATAAATTTCAACAGTTGATTTTTACATAAGAAAAACCGGTCAAGATATTTATTTACGTAGCCATTGAATCTGCCACCGTTATATCGTAACGTGAACACTTGGCCACAACGCTGTCACTTTTTTAGAATAATTAGACGTAATTAGCGCTATTTTATTTTAATTTAGTAGAAACATTGCATAAAATTCGAATATCATTATACCTTAAATATATTATTGTCTATCTTAATTTTGAAATAAGAAATGCTATAAAGCATTTTCTCTTTTATTTTCGAAGTTGTTGTATTACGAAGTTCTAGCGCTTATATTATCTTTCTTCCTCCATATATTCACTGATATATAGCTTAAAACAACATTAGCATATAATACCAATCAATACACCTCAGTTAACTTGACGATTCCTAGCGACAATGTCCGGGTATGGGAGAGACATACTCATATATATCACGGCTAAAGTTTTTCTGCCGGTGCTAATACGGATATAAATACGGATTTTAATTCAGCGCAAAGACGCAAAAATCCTAAATCAATTCATTGATTATATCAAGATATTGCGTAACATTATTGGCTGTTAATTAGTATTCAATGCTGGAAATTTTTAACCGATCTAAAAATGGACGAGGTTCTCCAGTATTTCCTTTAACCGAATTTAAAAAAGGAGGATATTATCTATGCTCCTGCATTTTTTTATGTGTAGTATAGCGCCGGCCTTTATGAACGGATTTAGATTGTTTTTGTTTCAATCGATTTGACGCAATTAAGGTCTACTATGAATTTAATTGGGACTCGGGTTCCGAAGATATACCAGGTTACTTCTAAAAATCGTATGAAAGAATGTTTGTTGATTTTGGTAGGTTTATAATAATACGTAATATACGTAATAATATAAAAATAAACGAACAAATATAGAAGAAAAAAGAGAATATAAACGCCAGAATCGTAATATAGTTATGATACTTCGGAAATACAAAGAGTGCATTCGCACGTACATACTCGTATAGATCGAGAAAAGATATTCCTTCGTTTTTTGGAAAAGTTCGTATTTATCGTGGTCTCTCAAATAGCTCTATACTCCATATTGGATATGAAAATGTCACTCATTTAATACGATCATCCATTGACAGTTCGGGTGTCATCATATTCCGAAAAAGATCAGAGTTTTCACGAAGGAAAATAATTTCTCACTACATCTATACATAATAACGGTAAACGTTTTATTCGATTTAAAGTTGGTTATTGTTTTTACTCCTAAATATACTTGTTAATAATTGTGCACTTATAGCGCCGTCTATTGTGAACGTCATGAATTAATATAATATTCAAAATAAATAATTTTAACTGGCTTCTAAAATGTTCGAATCCAATTTATTAAACTTTTGAACATGAGTCGGAAAGCGCATAAATCAAAATTGCTGTTCAACCTTGTATTTTTCTCGGAGAGTAAGATTTTGGCTACCTTGATTTTTAACAGACGGTTTGTATTTTTGGTTCCTTAAATAAAATTCATACTAAGGTTACTATTGCTGTATTTCCGATTTTATTCAACACTTATTATAATTGCGTCAATTTTACACGTGGAAAAACTTAATTTATACTGGATAGTAATTTTGTTGGAGTATAATTGAAGCCGTCTTGGAGCGTCACTTTGTAATCGGATTCGATTCGTGGACCGCTCGAGGACCCATGGTTAAAAATGCTAACACGCCAGAACATCGACCTTGTTAACGGGGAGGAAATTTACAAAAAGATACCCCACCTTCAAGGGGGAAGGCGGCGGTTATGTGGGGTTTTTACCCACTAAAACCTCCTGTAGTCACCAAGGACCGAGGAAATGGCCACAAACCGGTGGCCATTTCCTCGGTCCTTGGTGAAGGGCTCCGGGATCTCCAGTGGAACGCATCGGAGCCCCTCTGCACTGTGCTCAAGGAAAGCTCTTCCCGGAGAGGGGGGAGGTTCCTCCCTCCCCTTCTGTGCCCTCGCAGTGCAAGGCGATACGGGCCAGCCGACACCTTGGCGGACGACAAAGACCCCCACCCTTGTCTGATTGAGCCCGAGGCCCCTTTTAGTCGCCTTCTATGAAAGGCAGGGGATACCGTAGTCTTATTCTTGAGAGCCCAGAACTACAGGGCTGAATATTGGCCTATCCCGAGGAGACTCTCGCGCTGGTCTGAATGAATGAATATACAATATTGCACAATAATTACGAATTACATCAAAGAAATAATGCATTTACAATTTTGACATACTCTAACCCTTGACAACGTAGTAAAGATGTCCGTAAGCACGTTACTTGGCATCTTGTAAGTTTTCTTGGATTTGTGCGCAAAATATTTGCTTCAAGAAGTGGAACTTTAGGCTAGTTGGCTAGTCTTGATACTTTCTTGATAAAAGCTACCGATCGAGCAGTGGTTCGGCCTTCTCGGAATTTATTTTATAGGAAAAGCTACAAGCAACCTTACGGCTCACCTAATCTAAACTGATCACTGTCGCCCATAAACAACTCCGGAAGAGCTGCAGGTTCGTTACCAGCCTTTGACAAAGGAGTAGGTTCGTATCTTAAAGGTCCCCAAATCGTGTAGGTTCTTTCGTGCGATGATTTACGCGCTCAATTACTCCCTAAAGGGTTCAGGGTAAGCGATCTAAGAGCAGTGCCACCTCTCAAAACCCGTTGAAATTCTAGAGTCCTGATTTGTTCAGAGAAAAACCATGCTTTTTACTAAATGTTTTTTTAAAAACCCAAAATATCTAATTTATAAAGTCATTTAAATAGTAATAATAATATATTATGTAAAGTGTTTTCATTGAAATTGAATTATTTAATATAATATTAATTATAATAAATATAATAGTTATTTTACACGGAACCGTAACAGTAAGTACCATATTAACATAGAAGTATAATATTAAAAAAACACCTACAACCTCTATTAGTTTTATTGTTTCAAACGACTTTGTATCTTTTTGAATATGAATTAGTTCCTTGCTAGCTTTTACTTGCTGTTCTCACATCATTTATGAATAAATATATTTTTATCAGTTCTTTGCTTCAGTTATTAGCAGCAGTAAGTGTATCAGACCACCTTATGATTTCTTTTCTTCTCATAATTATTTTCAATATTTTATTGTGCGCGTTTCTTTTTTTATTTTATTGCTAAGATAGCCTTCATGTATGCTATATGCTAAGTTTTAGTAGCTATGTTTAATAATTTAAGTACATATGGTATCGTGAGCAAAAATAAAGAGTCGGTTAAGAAAGTTTGAATATATCGGAAAATAAAGACTGAACTTAGGTGACACTATGTACTAAAATTGAAAAATACTCTATTGTCCAAGTTTACGCAAGATATCCTTTTTAGTTTAAGTTCATGTTTTTTAATGAAATATAAATAAATTTAAAAAAATATTTTATTTTATTTTAAG
Organism: Meandrusa payeni; assembly: GCA_029286785.1. Classification (NCBI taxonomy): domain Eukaryota; kingdom Metazoa; phylum Arthropoda; class Insecta; order Lepidoptera; family Papilionidae; genus Meandrusa; species Meandrusa payeni. The sequence goes on along the minus strand of JAGSMX010000003.1, from coordinate 8,349,421 downwards.
GATATTTAATTGTCTATCATGCACAATTTATTTCAGTTAGCTAGCGTCTTTATCTTCCGAGATATTCAAACTTTCTTAACCGACGCTTTATTTTGCTGACGGCTATATAATGTTGCCTGGAATAAATCGCTCTTCGCGATAAGACTGACCTTAGTGCAACAAATTGAAAATTGTATATTAGTAACAAGTAATTAAAGAATTTAAAAGAAAATAAAAATTGCTTTACCTGCGTTACTGTGTGTGAGTGCATGTGTGTCTGTGTGTACATCCCATATATGTGTTTAGCTTAACGCTACCCTTACTCACCTTGATAGTGAACACAGATGTCTTTAGGCTATTTGCCGATAGCTCGATTGATTTCGTGCCTATAAAAATAGAAACCCGGAACATAACTAGGTCAGTCGCAGGCTCTTTCTGGAATATTATTAAAACTTATACGAGATAATAAAAAGTAATGAGTAAACACATTCACTTTTTTAAAAGGCTTATACTAATGCCAATGCCTTTTGAGTTATGGTAATTAGTGACGATTTAATTGCAAAATATTTCCGTAATATTAGCATTTTATCTATCAGAAGGCTACATAAAAGTTATAGAATCACCGTATGTCTGCGTACTCGTTCATATATTATCTATACAAATAAATTGGAGTGTCTGTTTGTAATATTAGCATTTTATCTATCAGAAGGCTACTTAAAAGTTATAGAATCACCGTATATCTGCGTACTCATATATTATCTGTACAAATAAATGGGAGTGTCTGTTTGTAATATTAGCAATAACTGTTAACTAATAATAAAGATAATAACGCATTTCTAAAGTTAGCTCACCATCTCTGCAATCGATCTTTGAAGATATTTACCAGGGTACGTTTGGCAAGTTGCGATGTGTTTTCTATTCTTTTGTAGGGCGTAGAGTCTTTAACCCAGAATATGAGTAATTACCTAGAAGCCTTTGAAATGTGGGTGTACAGAAGAATTCTTAAAATATCATGGACGGATAAAATACCAAACAAAACAGTCCTTAATACCGTGAAAAAACGCAAGCTCTAGTCTTTTTATATTATTTTTAATATTTTTAATATTTTTAATAATTATAAATTAATAATTTATCACGAATTTTTTTCGTTTATTTTTTAGTCAATTTAGAAAACCGGCTATAGAAACGAATTGGTACAAACTGTGGAATCTTAAACTGGAATCGTGACCGTGAGATCGTAAATGGATGGCTATCAACAACAAGTCGTAAATCGAGTGTTTGATTCAGCTATCATAAATACTTGGACACTAAATTAAAAAAATAAAGCGAAAATAAAATAGTTTAATGGGGACGTGTTCAAAATACTATATAGGTTCTGTCACAAGTGAGGGGCTGAAATTAAATGTTTTTTTAACGTCTTATATTGTACGTAGAACAAAACGAACCCTTAGGGCTTTCAATGAGTTTATTGTGTATTGTCAAATAACGAACAAAATATAATACGATACCACTACTAATGTTCTCAAAATTACCGACTGGCTAAATTTTAGGGCAATAATGACGATATTTCCTGACAATTTAATCAAAACCGATCCAATCGATTTCATTTTTATGGAACGTACATCACTCGTACATCTTATACATGGATAAAAGATAATAAAATGTACATTATTACTTTAATTACTGAACAGTAATATTAAATTCATTAAGATAGCTCTTAATATGACCATTAAAATTAAATATAAAACAAAGGTGTTGATGACGAATCATTGAAATTATTGTTATTTTGTTCCGTGCATTACACTCGTTAATTACTTGTAATAAAATAAGTAAACAACAGTGTGTAGCAATCCCTGCATAACTTGACCCTAATAGAGTGTTTATGTTTTACGGTGAATGAAAGCATGAGTTGAATGAGGTGTGTGGTCACGCCTAACTGAATTCGGCCGTGAAACTGCGAACCTACGTTTATAATCATTCGGTTACTTTGTTGTTATTATATTTAATAACGCAATTAATAATTTGTTCAGCTTACTAATTATTAGATAATAATCTCTGTAAATAATTGTACAGGATAAAGAAAGTTCTAATTCGGTTAATTCTTTATTTATTTCGTAAAGCAATGATAGCCTAATGTAGTATGTAATTTACGATCTTATCGTCGAGGGTTTTAAATCCTAGCTGGCTACTAATGAATTTTTTTCGTTTCCTTATGTATAATATATGTGGTGTATGACTATGGGCTTAAGGCCTGTCATATATGAGACCTAAGCTTGGTGAAAAGTGGAAGGTAATGTGTGCGAGCTATGTGAATGATTTTATATTAATTTTTGAAAGTTTTAAAAGGACATGAGAGCTTATTCTATTTTTATTTCGCAACGTAGACATATTTGAACATTTTAATAACGGTATACAAGCAGTTTTAATTAAACTTCTAAATAGCAATAGACTTAAATTGTGTAAAATGTCGCATTTAAATAATTTTATTGCCTTGTTTTTATTAATTATGAAGAAGTTAAGAACAAGTTGGTTAACTATCTGTCCTTTAGATTATATTTGAAAAATGTATTGTTTTCCATGAGGCTAGCTGATGCTTAAGTTTACTTCGTGTTTCTTTTGCGAAGAGAATACATATAGAATAACTTGCGTGTGAGTTGTTCCGATAGAGCCGTACCTCTATCGGATGCTTTAAAAGTCAATATGCTATCCCATATAGAGTAACGGCCTAAGCTGATGCTCACTCTCGGGGCCCCCTGCGACAAGGATCTGATAAGCTGAGCACTCCACGAACTTACGCACCTCTTAATCTAGTGAAGTTGTGAAAGTCTCCTATTTAGCCATGGCAACATTATCAACCCTATTCACTGCTGGGCACAACCCTTTCCTAATGACCATCCTTATAATGTCGTCATTCCATCTTGATAACGTTTCTTCAGTCTTCAGTCTCCATTTCAAGTCTTTTCTCAGCCATTCTTTATTGCTGATCGGCAGCCATAATATTTTGTCAAATAACGAACAAAATATAATATGATCCCAACCCTACTAATCTTGTCAAGATTACAGACTGGGCTAAATTTTCGGGCAATAATGACGATATTTCCTGACAATTTAATCAAAACCGATCCAATCGTTTTCATTTTTATGGAACGTACATCACTCGTACATCTTATACATGGATAAAAGATAATAAAATGTACATTATTACTTTAATTACTGAACAGTAATATTAAATTCATTAAGATAGCTCTTAATACGATCATTAAAATTAAATATAAAACAAAGGTGCTGATGACGAATCATTGAAATTATTGTTATTTTGTACCGCGCATTACACTCGTTAATTACTTGTAATAAAACAAGTAAACAACAGTGTGTAGCAATCCCTGCATAACTTGACCCTAATAGAGTGTTTATGTTTTACGGTGAATGAAAGCATGAGTTGAATGAGGTGTGTGGTCACGCCTAACTGAATTCGGCCGTGAAACTGCGAAGCTACGTTTATAATCATTCGGTTACTTTGTTATATTTAATAACGCAATTAATAATTTGTTCAGCTTATTAATTATTAGATAATAATCTCTGTAAATAATTGTACAGGATAAAGAAAAAAATAAGGCTCTAATTCGGTTAATTCTTCATTTATTTCGTAAAGCAATGATAGCCTAATGTAGTATGTAATTTACGATCTTATCGTCGAGGGTTTTAAATCCCAGCTGGCTACTAATGAATTTTTTCGTTTACTTATGTATAATATATGTGGTGTATGACTATGGGCTTAAGGCCTGTCACATATGAGACCTAAGCTTGGTGAAAAGTGGAAGGCAATGTGTGCGATCTATGTGAATGATTTTATATTAATTTTTGAAAGTTTTAAAAGGACATGAGAGCTTATTCTATTTTTATTTCGGTATACAAGCAGTTTAAATTAAACTTCTAAATAGCAAAAGACTTAAATTGTGTAAAATGGCGCATTTAAGTAATTTTATTGCCTTGTTTTTATTAATTATGAAGAAGTTAAGAACAAGTTGGTTAACTATCTGTGCTTTAGATTATATTTGAAATATGAATTATTTTCCATGAGGCTAGTTGATGCTTCTAAGTTTACTTCGTGTTTCTTTTGCGAAGAGAATACATATAGAATAACTTGCGTGTGAGTTGTTCCGATAGAGCCGTACCTCTATCGGATGCTTTAAAAGTCACTATGCTATCCCATATAGAGTAACGGCCTAAGCTGATGCTCACTCTCGGGGCCCCCTGCGACAAGGATCTGATAAGCTGAGCACTCCACGAACTTACGCACCTCTTAATCTGGTGAAGTTGGGAAAGTCTCCTATTTAGCCATGGCAACATTATCAACCCTATTCACTGCTGAGCACAACCCTTTCCTAATGACCATCCTTTTTTGAGAACGTTTCTTTCTAGTTCCCAGGAACGTTTCTCCATTTCAAGTCTTTTCTCAGCCATTTTTTATTGCTGATCGGCAGCCATAATATCTTTATTACATATACTGAAGTAACGTCAATGTAAAAATTATAAAACTTGGAGCGCTCTGGAGCTTTGCCTGCAGGCTATAGCAACAGACATTTACATTTTTTTTTATTGAATTAAGCATCTCATAATTATTCTTTTAGTCTCACTAATAAAATTAAGTGTTAAATTATTCGTGGGAAAATATCTCGTATATGTATTTATATGAAGTGATACTCAATGATTATTAAATGTTATATAATAAATTTATATTTATTTTATTGTCAGTCAGTCAAGAGTCATCTACAAGGTTCACGAGAACCTCGCAGGTACAGGTCTCAGGGTGTTACCCCATTACCCGGGTTATCAGCGCAGGGGCGACTGCTCCCCTGGTCGTGGGTACCGTTTTAGAACGGATTTTTAGGAATAACTATTTTACGTCGAGGCTAATCCCTCAAGCGTCAGCCGCGACGAAGCAATCTTCGATCCGTCACGTTTGGTTTGTTTTGAAGTTGGTTTTTGTTTTTACTCATAAATATACTTGTCATAGCTCTATATCGATCTTAAAAACGTGCAAAACAAAAATACGAATGAGCAAAGAAATTCTCAGGGGCACACTGGGCATAAACACATGACCGGCAGTGGTGCTCAGTCAATGTCACGCGCGTGCACCGCAGAACAAGAAGTGTGTTGTGCAATAGTTATATGAGAAGACCGCTGGCTGCTTTAAAGCACGTGTTGTTATTCAATGCATTTACCGCATTTAATGTAACATCGCGGCGCCCGTGAGTGACGCCAAAGAGTGATACGATCTCAGTCAACGCTGGCATTGATCGACTCGACTCGTTTTCATTCATAAATAATTTTATCTAATTGTAAGACCAATAACAAAGATAATCTCTTTATATGCTAACATCCGGTATTCAGACATAACATTAAATGAATAAAATCTCATACTATTTAATTCTTACGTAGTAAATAGTAGCATGAACGATTCTTAATACATGCAAAAATTTAAAACACGTTACAAATTTAACAACAACGACACTTAAAATTCACTATAGGGTTTTGTGTGATTTCTGAATAATAACAAAGCTAAATTTCGACTACAAGGCTATAAATGGTAAAGAAACTAACGCCTTTAAACTTATCCCAATAAGCTCTTCGTCGCCACCAATCAATTGCCGTTTCTCGGTTTTCTAAATGCAAAAAATCACTTGCGAAAAATTTGTGCACGGTGTAATGAAGAAAGTCGTCTTTCAGTAAAGGACTAGATAGTTTGCCCACGTCTGACTTTCCCTTCGTTATTGTGGGTATTTTTAAGAGTAGAGTGAATAGGCATTTACAACGCTAGTGCGCTTTACCAGCCAAGACTGCATTTCAACACAACATCGTGAATAAAAAAAATATGGCAATGGACTAACCGCCTGTCACATATGGGACCTAATAAGCTTGTCAAAAAGCGGACCTTACCCGCTAAGATTAAGAAGGACGAGAGACGTAAGAGTTTGTATATGTAATAAAAATTTAAATTCAAAAATTTAATCATGCAGAATTTAAGTAATGGCATTCCTTGAGTTCATTAAATATTTGTGATACATGACGCACAGGGATATTACACACAAACGTTCACACATACACTCACACACAGTAATGCAGGTGATGCAATTTTTATATATACTAATTTGTTTAATTCCTTTTTTTAATTGTTTTTTAAGGCACTTGTTTGTTAACCCAGGAAAAAAAATGTTATATATAATGTAAAAACTATAAAGGCTTAGATCTTGAATACGTGACCTACATATTTATTAGGGTTTTGTAGATTTTTTTATTATAAGTTAGTTTACTACAACAACATAATCTTATCATATTATATATACTAACAAATAAAGAAATATTTACAATTTAATAGATATTACAAAATATTTACAAAAAATATAACTGTGCCAAACCGTCATCGCTTGGCAGCGTGCCCAGAAGGCTGGTAGCATTGCCACGTTGTATGGCAATGCTTAGCCTCTGTGCAAGGTATAAGCCAGCCCTCTGGTCACCAGATGTGTCGACCAACTTCTTAGCTAACACATTAAAAAGATGGTGTGCACTAGGATCCCACGGACCCAAAGTTTCTACCCCAAACGGCTGAAATATGAAACCCGTATCGAGGTTACTATATTTGCGCCGCTTGAGGTTTTCTGCAGTTGCAGCGGCCGCTCCAGCCTCAACAGAAGATTCTGGAAGATGTGACGGCGCCAAAGTATCGACGCATGTGGCATCCCATACCAAAGGCCGTCCCATCTTCCAGGGTATAAGAGTCATACCGTCTGGTCTCTTACCATCATACATATTTATTATAATTCATAAGCTGTTGATTTTGAAAAATAATCAATAAAAATATAAAACTCTCACGTTTCATGTATATTATATAGACAATGACAGAAATTTTTAACGCAAAGGGCTTCAAATCAAACACTTTACGTAGTAATTGTCAGACGCTGTAACTTGTGTAGCAGAAGGACATTAGTCTTCGGAACCAATTGCAAGGCTTTTTAATAAGAGACTGGATGTTACGACACCGTCAGTGCCTTCATAGGTCTGTGTGCAGTGCATTCAAATTATGGTCGTTACAATTCGAACGGGAGATTGGATCTAAAATGGTACAAATATAAAGTAGATGGATATAATTTATGTAAAGTGTCACGTTATATTTGTTTAAGTGAATTTTTACATATAAAATTCTACTGCAACAAATATGACTTTGGGACTTCAAATACATCAGTTGACTCTGTGACCGTCGCCCTAACCGTTGTCAATGTTCTGACGTCGGGAATTTAATAATAAGAATAAACTGTGTTTAAATACGAAATAGTAATTCATAAAACAATCAATGAGAGTACAAGAAGTCATTTTATAAAGGAGATAAAAGGTCGTTTCGTCAATTAACAGTAGCAATAGATTTATCCCTCTTTCAAAAATAATCCAAACCAGCAAAACATATTTTAACTTAGTTGTCACAAAAAGAAAACATAAGTGTAAGCTCTTCCACGCGCTGTCAACTATCACCAGCAGTGTTTCCGATTCTATACGATTGGAACCTAACAATTTGGGGAAGTTTAAGAAACGAGATTACTTCTTTCTGAAAGACCGACAACGTACCTGCAGCTCCTTGGGTGCTGTGGATATTCTTGGACGACGGTGATCATTTAAGATGAGCGTGTACACGGTGAGCCGTAAGCTCGTTTACCCCTTTTCCTATAAAAAATTGGTTGGTGAAATCAAAATATGTTTATGCTATTATTATTGCTGACTAGCTGTTCCCCACGGTGTTAACCTTAATAAAAAAAATATTTAATCTTTTTTTCCAAATTAAAAGTTGCTCTCTGCTCTGCCTGTGAATCCCTCGCGGTAAAGTCAGTAAGTTAAAAATCGATCCAGACATTCCAGAGATTAGCCGGAACAGACAAAAATTGTAAAAATATGTTATTTTAGTATACTTATAGTAAATACTTTCATTTGCACGTAGTAAAAAGCGTCTATTTTAATATTACAAACAGACACTCCATTGCTATTTCACGGATAATCTAAAGGACATTCAAAAGTTAACCTAACATTGAGTGCCACTTCGGGAAGCGATGGCGCTGGGAGAAGAAGTGGCTTAGGAAACTCCAGCAACTCTCCTAACATCTAAAGGGTGGGGCCTGCCCATAAAATAGCGGTAACGCACGAAGATTTCGCATTCTCCGACGGTCGCGAATGGACGCTTTGTGGATTTGTAAAGATCTAGCCTGAGCAATGGTAATCGCGCCGTCCGGATCGTCAAAAACGTATCTCGGCCTCCGTGCGATGTGACGGAATTTAGTATAGGAAGGCTTATAAGTGGCGGCACTTCCAAGAAGTTTGTTAGAATGTTTGGTGGCAGTGAAAAACCGTTGAGATGCTTGCTTAAAGAATTGGGCTATTGTCGGTAACCCTGGCTACGAAGCACGGCGCACCCGTGGTTCGTCGCAGAAAACGATTCTGAATTACTTGTAACCTATGGATATGTTTATGGGCAGCATGGGCAGCATATAGACTGGGCGCGCGTACGTCATAACGGAATGTATAACTGCATTGTAAAGTGTCACCTTATTACGAAGGGACATTTTACTTTTCTTATTAATGAGGTGATATAGGCGACCTATTACGTAGGCCACCCGTTTCTATTCTCCATTTCCGAAACCAATCCCCTAGGGCATCGGCCGCGGTCTGGAGTTTTTTAAGAAAACTACGATTGATGACATTTTACATCAAGTTTCTTGGTGATTCATTAAACATCAATTGTACTAGTTTCATTGACATAAATCTGATTAAAGGTCTAACTATAATAGTAAAAAGTACTAATTATTATCGCAAGGTTAAAGGCGAATTATAACTGTGAACGGCGATTACTTGATAAAACATTGAATGCGCTTATTTCTTTTACAAATTAAAACAATGCGACGAGTACTTGCTCAGTCAACAAACGGGTCACCAAATGTTAGTCCCCTTCAATAAGTATCCGCGACACAAAAGTATATTAAGGTGTATTACTGTGTCATATAGTAATTTTGACGAATTAGAGAGACAAGAAAGAGAAAGCAATAAACATATTTCACAAACACACAAAATTATTTTTACTAAAAAATCTTCGTACGGGCTATTGACATGATATACGAAACCACGTAATCCAATTCTAGAGCGAATATAATAAACCCAGACTCGATACGTCAATTTTTCACACAAAATTCAAACGGTTTTTCTTTAAATTTAATTTATTAATTAGAGTGGTATTTTCATTTATATTAGAGCTTTATTGTTATGTTAGAGGTATTTCAGGGCCTCATAATTGCTTGACCTTGACGTTGTTAGAGTACTCAACCGCTTCACGTCATATTAAGTTCAAGTTAATAACTCTTGTATTAAGTAGTATATATATAAACAAACATATAAAGGCGGAGAACATGTAACCAACCTCCTTGACAACGATGTAACAACTTTGATCGGAATGCGTAATTACTCATGTCAATGTAACATATCTGACGGTTAATAATTTCTAGTTATTAACCGGAAGCCACCTAATCAATAAACCAACCAACGATCTTTGTTTTTTGTGGTCATTGTAAAACCTGAACTTGATTTATTTTTGTGTGTGGCGTATTTAGTGTTGGCGTAGGGAATGTAAAAAAAAGTACCATCATAACAACATTACGATATTAACAATCCGAACCGGCGTTTTTCCATTTCTTACGTGCCTACGAAAAAGCACGTGCTAAAGATTGTGCCCGATGTAAGGCGATAGGCTATAGGGTGTAAGGTTTTAATATAGGGTATATGACATCTATAGCCGTCTCTGTCTACCCTCACTAAAAAGGGTCTCAAGGCAACAAAGACAGCACAAGGCTCGAGGTACGACGTGAGGGCTTATATTTTATTTTCTCACAAAATTTTCTTTAGCACATTGTAAAGACACTCGGCAGTAAAAGAAAATTTTAGCACTAACCACTTAAAATAGCAATTAACAATTTGTGCTAACGTACTATGCAACTCAACGCTAGTACGGGGTCACAAAGTGGCTGTTTTTAGGACTTCACATTCCGATAATTCCAAAAACCGAATTGCGTAATGTGTAACCAAGTAACGCCTTGTACTTAATTACAAATACACTGTTAATTAGGGCCCCGGGAAAGGTCCGCGTACTACGCTGATAAGTACCTTGAAACTTGATAGATTTAAGGTATATAATGAAGTGAAATAACGAACGTAGGGTGGCTAACCTTTTGCTGTTAAACAGAATACATTTTTTAGAATAAGCTCAGAAATTACATCATATAATTCCCCTTTCCCATTTTTTTTCGTGGTTTTTTTTTGTTTTAAAAAGAAAGCTAGCAATATTTTATATTTCAGAAATATTACTAACAATCTTGTTAACCATTCCAACTGTAAACATATAAGTAAACTGTGCATTTAAATTTGTGAAAGATAAATAAATAAATTTATTATTATTATTATTAACTAAGCTTAAGCTTGTGCTAGGACATGGTTCACGACAATAGTCCAATGGTGGATTCGAACCCACGACCTTACGATTCGCAGGCCGTACCCTAAACTATTAGGTTATTGACGCTTCAAATTATCATTACTTTATCGGACATAATTTGGCTGGATTTTGTCCTTTTTATTGTGAACATCTCTCAAACCTAAACGAATCGCTTTGCTTCGTATTTCGTTAATTGAACAGCAAAGAACTAGAATAGTTCGACTGCGTTTTCCCTCTAATTACAACGTGGGTGTTCTCAAGAGTAAAGTTATTTTTTAATGACGAACTACACAGATTGGCCAGAGAAGCTGGCCTTGACTGCTTCACCGGATTGAGTGGTGGCATAGCTCAAAGGTCGCTTAGCTTGAACCTCTATCGCTAGTAACTCGACACAAGGGTCCCCGGTGAGGGGTAACCTCGGCTTGGAAGGTTACTATGTTACGCGTAAGCATTCAGATCCGAGGGCGCCCGAGAGGGCCGAACCTCGATTCGAGTAAAGTGAATTTGATTAGCTAAGCTAGTGCACCCTACCATTCAAGACTGATGATAATCCTTGCGATGCTTTGAAAGTATAAAAATAACAATATATATTTCAGACGGTCAGTGAGTATTTTATTTATATCATAAAATGTTTATCTACTTTATGCAAATTTGCCTTAACCTATGGTTAGAAACATAATTTGGTTTTCTACAATCGCTGTCCTACAACAAATATAATTCTTGCACCTGGTCCCTGTAAAGCTGACGTTTACACATAAATTATAGTTAACTCGATGTTACATATAATTTTAAAACATTTAATCGGCAACAATTAACTAGTGATCTGTAAAATATTTGACAAACCGGTTCGTCCAATAATCTTACTTGATAACTAAATTATTCATTACTGCGAAGAATTAACATATTTCATCAGTTTTGACGGCGAGTTAACCGTTATGTAAAGTACTGTTGGAAAGGTTTTCTTATAAACCGAATCTTTGGTTCTGAATGCTAACGGCATATAGTAAATCTCATGAGGTAAATTCGTTGCCACTTTCGGATATCCAGACAAGTACAGGGCAATGGTTAGCAACCTTGTGATCCAAAAGAACCACATACAGACAATACACATTAGAAATTTAATCCAATTTAATCCAAAGGGCCATTTTTATGGCTAAAACTTCGCTTAATTAGGAAACCATATAACGATTAAAAGTACCTTCTCGAGATTAATCAAGTAAATTAAAATTTTAACTATTAAACTATAAATATTTAAGATGATTACCTAATTTATAATAAGTAGTATTCCATTAATTTACTAAACATTTGGTGGAAGAGTCGCACCCCGCGGGTTGCGGACTACTGAACTAGGGTAGAACAACATCAAAACATAAGCGTCCGAACGCGAGCGGCAGAGTTATTAGCACTTCCGTAACAATTCAGGCACTTTTCAATTATCAGCGATAGAAGCGTTTCAAAAGTTAATTGCCATTTTTTCTCTCAGCTCCAACGCTATTCAAATAGACAATCATTTTAGTAAGGTAGTTAATCGAGCGGTGGATCGCAGCTCTCGGGCACCCTCGAAACAGAACGTCACCGCGCCTAGAGCAACGGTCCAAGCTAAGATTCCTTGAGGGGATCCTTTACATAGTAAGTACTGACATCGGCCTAAACACCTGTGAGAAATAAATAGCAAATTAATAATAACAGATTTTAACTAAATAATTTGGATTTATAAATTATAATTCCAAGTTAAAATATATCATTAAATAGGATTGCATTACATATTTTTCAAATAAATCTAAAACAACGTTATGTTAGAAAAAACTGTACGTCAAAATATATATATTACATAGTAAAATTAAGTAAATGTCTATCCATAAACGGACTGTATACTATGACATTTGGTGGTATATACATTTGTCATGATCAGAGCTGTGATGATGATTTGAAACGCGAAAGAATCACTAAAATTTGTTTTATTTTAGAAATATTTTGTTGTTTAATTACATTTTTACATAATATTTGGCGTGACATCTACGTCAATGTCACTGTCAAGTGGTCGAAGCGTTTGTGATTTAAAATCACAAATAAATCCGAGATAAAAAACGTAAAATTAGTTTTATTTTCCCGCGTCACCAAGTCGTATAGCAATCGTACGATTTCAGTTTATGACAATAATAGAATCGATTGTTAGTAATATCTCAGACGACAATTTATTTCCAACAATCCGATAAAAGTAAATTGAGTTGAAATTGGAAAATAAATTCTCTTCTGTTACTGTAAAAAGAGATTATAAGATATTTTTGTGTGGATTTTTGGAGTCTCTCTTTTTTTTCTCAAAATATAATTCGAAAGTAGAAAAAAATCATAGAAAGGCTAACGCCATGCCACAGTGTAATCTTATTGGGACATTGAATACCTTAGAGCTCGGTAAAAATTAGAAACCGAATGCAATCAGTGTGTACCCCGTCCGGATTAGTTTATTACCTTATAAGTCTTTAACACAGCAATTCTATGAAGTATTAACTCAATAAGTTAACACGTTCTAGTTCTTCTAAGCTCTTCCCAGATATGAATGATTTGAACTCCTAAAACTAGGTTTTATTTGGTCAGTTGGTTGTTTTTAGTTAGTTAAGTAGGTTAGAGTAGTGGTACTTATAACTAGAACACCCCTATAACCGACACCAGAATTATTTTCAAACATACAGAAAATTCGTTCATATCACAATATAGTACTCGGCTGAAATAACTCATTCTTCAACTGTGCTGTAAATGGAAATTTTAAATGACGCCTGTCAAAATGAAATAGCAAATATATGTTACCTCTTATTTTATGTCTAAAACAGACAAAGAGTGAGGAATGGACTAATAAAGATGTTACGTTATAATTATCGCGTTTAAGATCAGCCTTAATGTCTCCCAATACAATATTTCCATAAACCTTTGACCTTTGTAGGTTTAAAAAGTTTCTTTTACTTTGGTTAACTATTGATAACAATATAATGTAAGAAATTTGCAAACAAATTTTCTTTTTCATTCACACAAGCATTATATTTGCTAATGTAACTTAATGTAACAGAGTGCATTTTAAAACTGCACCTCCAAACGCAATCCACAAGACTGATGAGACAAACTGTCGTGAGACACATTACAGTTTATTTTAACTTGTTATTATATTCTGTAACTTTCCTTAAATAAACGTATCATACTATAAAATAGCATTCAGGCTCGTTTAATCCTAGCGTGGTAGACTGAGATACTGATAGCCGATAAAACGGCTTAAAAAGCCGAGCTTATTACATTATAATTGTGACTGGTATGTTAATCGCTATTTTCACGACAGCAATTTCTGACCCCTTTCTATAAAATTTAATTTGTCTGCTATCCAATGTGTTTGTAATTTAATTTCTAATTTTTATATAGAATTATTCTTATTAATTTTGTTAAGTAATACTGTATTATGAGAAAATAAAACGCCTAATACTTTTAATCAGCAAAGTTGTGTATAGTTACGCCATTTATTTTATTTTACAGACGATTTACAACTGCGGAGTGTTTCTAAATACACTCTATAATAATATAATTATATTAAATAGTTATAATAGTTCTATTTGTATTATTTTAATTATTAAATATGTTTGTAGCAGTAAATTTTGTGTTCAGTGTGTTATTGAACCGATCTAAATTTAGTTAGTGAAAATAATAAATAAACTTATATAACTAACGTAATTTGTTAACATAAACATGCTGAAAAAGTTATTAAAACAATAAATTCTAAAATAACAAGAGACACCCACACAATTGAATCCAAGTATTTAAACGTAGTTCTTAAGGAGTTTGTCCCAACTCGAGAATTATTATGTTACACATATATTTTGGAGCCGTGGTAGCTCAGCGTCCGTGCGGTTGGCTCAAGTTGCGTAGTACGCTAGCAACCCGAGTTCGATCCCCGGTGCCGGCACCAATAAATTTGTTGTTGCAATTTTATGTGCTGATTTACCACGCGCTCGGCGGTGAAGGAAAACATCGTGAGGAAACCTACATGCCTTAGAAAATTTTTCTACGACATGTGAAGTCTGCCAATCCGCATTAGGGCCGCGTGGCGGACTATGCCCTTATACTCTCTTTACAGAGAAGGCCTGTGCCCAGCAGTGGGACATGTATAAAGGCTGTAACTAACTAACATATATTTTTACACACTTATTATTAATTAAAAGGTTTTTTCAATTTATTTATTTTCAAATAATATAAAACAAAGAGATAATAAGGGAAGGTATTAAAATGAGTAGTGAAAATCATTTTTCAATTTCTTTTTATTGGGAAAGTTTATCTTATTTAAATATTTAGTTGCATATATATACATTTATTAACAATTAAATAAACAAACGGGGCTAATAACGGTTCATTTACTATAAAGTGTCCAGGGGTAGGCATTATCTAAAACGTTCTCTTCAGATAGATTTTCTTTGTCAACTAATTCATCTTCTTGGACAGTATTCTTTATGGTACTCGTAGTTTCCGCCTCGGAGCTTTCAGTGACGTTTGACTTCTCCGTAGTTTGTGATTCTTCATCCTTCACAAATTCAGTCACCCCATCGAATATTAAATGGAACACATCGGACAGCGTGTATTTGCCGAGTTTCTTGAGTAACCGAACTTTGCAATCTTGCACGATCGCTGTGATATACTCGAAAATCTGAAGCGCCATCTCGTGTATGATTTGTTTAATTTGACTCTTTATCATCGATATAAAAGGAAATAGTGTAGATAAGTTCACGGAGACGTTGTTATCTGCATCATTTTCATTCTCTCTTTGGCTAGAAGCCATCGGAATACATTGGACTGCAATACACGCCATAACAGCCAAGATGATTTTTTGATTCATCTGAAATAAAAATCATTGTCAAAAGAGATCTTACATCTATTTAACCAACCGAGTTAGTCAGATATACGTTCCCTATCCGTTTTCTGAACTTGAATCTGATCGTAATTAAAAGTAAGCTAAGTTTTAGCTAGTAGCTGGTTTTAGATAATATATTTTAAATAGCTCATTGACGATGTTGGCCAGAAATCCTTAATATTATAATAATTTATTATACTTGTATGTAGCGATATACAGCAAATAAAAAAGGAAAATTTCCAAAAAAACTTCCTTGTATAAAGCCGAATTTTGCTGAAAAATTTAATTACAATAAATGATTTGTCAGTACACTAAGGCATGAAATACTCGATATTAATTATGAATAAAAACAATAATCGGGAAGCATTGGCTGAAAATATGATTTTTTTTAGTTTTAATTAATAAAAAGTAAGGCCAAATTAATCAATAGTTGTCCTTAGTGATTAACTGTCCTAAGCTTTCACCAAAAGTAATATTAAAAATAATGTAGTAAGCGGACAAACAAAAAATAATTTGAAATGTCAATAGCGTAACGGTTTAGGGTAAGGATAGAATGTTAGGTAAAATAAGAAGTTAGAACATAAATAGATATAATATTATTTTATTTTTTATTTTTTTTAAAGAGAAAGGTAGCAATACTTCTTTTTTTCCAGAAATATTACTAACAATCTTGTTAACCAATCCAACTAAGCTTAAGCTTGTGCTAGGACGTGGTTCACGGCAATAGTCCAATGGTGGATTCGAACCCACGACCTTACGATTCGCAGGCCGTACCCTAAACCATTAGGCTATTGACGCTTCAAAGTGTACAGAAATATGTACAGAATAAGAATAGAATAATTGTTATATTGTAACAGAGAAAAAGAAAAGGTAGGAAACTGAAAGGCCCTGACCGTCCAAGCTAGGGCAAAAGAACAGCATAGGCAATTTTCCTAAAACGAAATAGAGCAAACTAGACATGCATATAGTGCCTGTTACATAAAAAAATGGTTTATAGTACGGTTTACGAATCGTAAGATCGCAGGAACGAATCCACCATTTGACCATTGACGTGCACCATCTATTGGCACAAGCTTAAGCTTAGATGAAATGGTTAACAAGAATGTTCGTAAAAATTGTGAAAAAAAAATTGTTAGAATTTTTATTAAAATAAAAAACAAGAGCGTTAAATCACAATTTCCATAAAATAGTAGGAGGAAAACCACCTACACCCAAACTAGGGTGATGACATAATGATGACTTATACGATAATTTATTACCAGGTTTATATATACCTACTTAAGTTGTATTAGTATTAAACATTGGTTTCTTTTTGTTAATGTATTTTTTATCGTTGAGAGAGATTGTCGAACTCTTAGAGGATTCAATACGAGGGGGTAAGCACAATAGCATCTTTAGTCGAGGGTGTCCACGAGTTGGCTCAATTAAATGCTTTAATCGGCTCACTAGAAATACCGAAAACTATTCCAATATTGTCCCTACTACGGTAAGAGTTGGTACTAGGAAAAAAGTAAAAATTATTTTAGAGGTAATAGAATAAAATTGTTACAAATAGAGAAAATACTTACATTGGTGGTAAAATTTTGTTTTTCACTGATCTGTGGTCTACTTCTTTTAGGTTATTCGGCAGCCGAGAGCGTCTAGATAGAAGTACTTTCTTCAACTTCGAAATGCTTGTGTCTGTTCCGTAATTGTAATACCTTTTTATATATGTACTACCAATTGGTTAATTATCGGATTTGGTGTAATTAGAGTTCATCCTAATTGACTGATTAAAACATTTTGCACAATATTCGCACAACTATTAATGACTATTACTATGAATCCCAAAAGAATTAATGACTAATAAGAACTTGGTGAGTAAGTTAGGCGAAAGAATTTAAAGTGATATCAACACGTATTCAAAATCAAAGTTCGTGTGTGCAGTTCGTCGTCAGTATCACTGAAATTAACAAGGCGTTTATACTTCTTTGTTTAATTTGCCTTTCCTGGTAACATTTTTACATAAAATAACATTAAGGTTTTTTTTTATAACGAACTACACAGATTGGCCAGAGAAGCTGGCCTTGACTGCTTCACCGGATTGAGAGGTGGCATAGCTCTTAGGTCGCTTAGCCTGAACCTCTATTGCTAGTAACTCGACACAAGGGTCCCCCCGGTGAGGGGTAACCTCGGCTTGGACGGTTACTATGTTACGCGTAAGCATTTCGATCCGAGGGCGCCCGAGAGGGCCGAACCACGACTCGGTCGGTTGCTATTTCACGGTAACATTAAGGTAAATTAGTTCAAAAGTACCAAGAATGTGTAATCTAGTCAAACAATCAATAATGTGGTTAATATGACGGACAGTCACGAGTTTGAACAATGAGCTTCAAGTAAATTTGTTAAGGCTGTGGTATCTAGCCTACTATATTTAGCTTTTATTATCACTAGTTCCAGTAATGCTTATTCATTATTCAATATAATAAACCGGACTCGCGGTTGCACGGTATTACAATGTCAAGTTTCATCTATAAGTAACCATTTTGAGGATAAAAGCAATTCGACTACAAAGTAGAGTTTCATTTCGGTTGGAAATTATTAACAACTAACGAATTTGTAATATAAAATTATTTTCAAGGCAAAAAATTATAACTTCCAGATGATTCCATAACGAATGTATTGTATACGAAAATTTTCTACAAAAAAATACATCTTACTTTATAATATAAGTCTCAAGTTTATCCCTTCTGTAGTTTTTGCAGTAAAAATTAAAAAAATAAACGAAATTTGTTACTAATAAAGAAGAAATATTCATATATTTATGTGTATAAATAAAATAAAAAATTTACATATGAATGTATATAACTAAATAAGTAAACATACATATAATGTAAATAAATAAATAACATACATATGTATTTTACACCATTCTTGATGAGCTATTACACAAACTTTAGATATTAGCCCAGAGGATGATGTCAAATTTGACATCTCTATTTGTAATAATAAGGAAAGATTGTTTTTTGTAGATAAAACCTGAAGCTTCTTACTTCTGTATTTTATTTTGAACTATCACAACAAAAATTGGATATTTTCTTAGGATATCAGTAACGAGAGACGTTTCAATGCGATGTCGTGAGGAGATAGCTTTCTAAAATAAAGCCTTTTTTTTGTTATCGGGTATTCCTCCCTCTTCATCTTCAAAAATATATCCCGTCTTCAATTCGCAAGGCGGCGGTTATGTGGGGTTTTTACCCACTAAAACCTCCCCGGCGGCCCTTCCTCGGTGCATGGTGAGGTTCTCCAGGATCTCCAGGGGAACGCACCGGAGCCCCTCTGCACTTTGCTCTAAGAAGATCACGTCCCGGGGAGGTTACTCCCTTCCCCCTGTGCCCTCGCAGTGCAAGGTGACACGGGCCAGCCGATGTCGCCCCCTTCTCGGGTCCACCTTGGCGGACGACAAAGGCCAGTGTCCAGTGAACACACAAGCGCGAACAGTTACTCTAAAACATTAATATAATAACACATTTCGTGAAATTTATAATCGATACGACCTATCAACGTATATATCCTGGGTCACGCATATGTTAAGATGTTTGTGCACTGTCATAAAGATTCCGATAAACAATCTCGCTACGCCAAGTACGCACGCAGTCTCCTCCGTGAACTCCGAACATACGTCACACCAGGACGCGTTTATTCTCATTGTATGCGTAGAAAAAACGACATTCAGTCTTTACCATTGGAAACCTCCCAAATCGTTATTATCAGAAAACGTTTGACAGTTATAAAATGTATTCAACCACAAGAGTTCTGTAGAAACTGCTGTTATCGTTTCTTACAACTGTCGGTGGTAAAAAATGCATATGCTTTTGTTCGGTGTTTTTTTTTTCCAGTGATTAGGCACGTTTCGTTTAGCACAATGCATCTCTGTCACGTACACAGAATGGTATAAAAAATGATGAGGATCTATGGGACTCACAATTTCCAAAGTGTATTGCTTTACCGCCGGGGAAGTACAGTATATTAGGATCAATTTAATTTAACCATTCTCTAGTTAGATTTTGAATCAATTTTTATTTTATTTTTGAGGAACTACACAGATTGGTCGGAGAAGCTGGCCTTGACTGCTTCACCGGATTCAGAGGTGGCATAGCTCTTAGGTCGCTTAGCCTGAACCTCTATCGCTAGTAACACGACACAAGGGCCCCCCGATGAGGGGTAACTTCGGCTTGGACGGGTACTATGTTAGCAATTTCTATTGCAAAGCGTTGTATTGATATGTCGGCGATATTTTAGTTCTGGATCTGTTATTTTCATTCTTTATTCTTAATTGAAAAATCTTTCTTTTCCATTTAACAGTCAAAGATACAAAGATAAAAATCACTATCCGCTTTTAACCTAGCTTATTGGTTCACTATGTGATAAAGTCTCAACCCAAAGCCATAACCGGGAAGAAATGATAGAAAGTGATCTATTTTTGTCCCCTCTCGGGGGGTTTAGAACTGGAAGTTCAGGCTGAGTGACGTCACATCTCACGTGAAACCCGATGAAACTGTAGAATCCACCAGGCTGATATATACTTCTTTTTATTGTAATATGTAAGAAACTGAAGAATGGAAACTCATTTGTCCAAGTGGACTGTAAATCGGCCAATCATGTCGTAAGTCGAATGCTTGGCCACTAAACATTGATTGTTATGTCTGTCTTCTACTTCGTTACTTTTTACTACTTTATGCTAAAAAGAAGTAATATCTTATTCATAATCAAATGTTAATGAAACTCCTAAAACTTCTTTCGCATACTCGCCTCTAAAGCACCATGTATACAAGACATAAGTAGATTCCACGGTCTCATATAACAATGAAGTTATTTTATTTATTTATTTATTATTTATTTGCACACAATACAAAAAAGAGTACAAATAGGCGGACTTAATGCCAGTAGGTATTCTCTACCAGTCTACCTTGGGGTTATGTAGAGACAAAGTAACGAGTGCAAGCTATGTGAGAAAATAATAAATAAAAGAAAACTATAATAAAAGCAAGCATATATAATATACATACCTACTAATAAATTAAATATATAAACATAATAACTATGTATAATAATAAATAGATACATATATAAATACACACATATATATATAATTATAGATGGATAGGGACAGCAATTGTCAAACTATTCCTTGCTTAGGTAAAGCTTCCATAGTAAATGTTTGAAAGTAATTATCCTTACCTAAAAAGATAGCGCAAAAACCGTTTAATTATCAAATTGATTATTAGGTTTTTAATATCTTCAACAGTTTGTCGCGTCAAAACAGTTTTGCGAAATCGTCTTTCCTCGATTAATTTTAAGATAATTTGTTTTACATAAAAAAATATTAATAGCAATAACTATAAAATTTATGATTAAAACAAAAAGCGACTTTAAATCAAATTAATGACGGATAATTAAGTATAAATATTAAAGACTCGCTTTATTTTAGAAGTATATTGTGAAGGTCTGGCCCCATGTTAAGACTAAATTTTTAGCATGGAATCAAATATTATCAAGTGTGTAATAATGTTGAAAACATTATTATGAAATGAATTACTTTATTCTTGTGCACAAACGAAGCATTCTGCATTCACATTCGACGAAGCATTCTGCATTCACATTCGACGAAGCATTCTGCGTTCACATTCGGCCTTAACCAACTATATTTTTAGTGAAAGATTATTTTTTACTGTAAAGACATATGCTAATAGAATTAATATCAATGAAATGACAAGGTAACACGCAAATGCATTAAAATTTTTCATGATTTTTATGTATCGAGGGCATGTTTGCCTTGTAGTCATGGTGTAAACGTTCTACACCGACTAGCGCATTTACCACGCACTTAAAATTGTAACAAACCCGGTGCCGGCACACGGGTTGCTGTCGGACTATGACACTAAGCTACCACGGCTTCATATAATAAGCACATATATAATATCTTCTGATATTATATATGTGCCCAACAGTTGGACATTTAAACTCTTGATTGCTCACATTTTAAAATAGGTACAATGAATTAAAGTAAAAGTATATTTTTTATATATAATATAAGTATATTTTGTTTTTTTTTATGCTTTTCTCATGAATGCCACTGTCAGAACTAAATTGAAAGGGCCCACACGGGAAGCATCAACTTTCAAATAAAACATCGAATCATTAAAATCGGTTCAACCAGTCGACATTTATGTGGCAACAAACATAAAAAATACATACACGCATTGAGAACCTCGTTTTTTGAAGTCGGTTGTAAACTAAACTATGGACTAACATGTATCATGCAGAAGGCATTTCACAATTTGAAAGCTTAAACACAGAGCAGGAATCTCCGTATCATTTTGAAGTATACGATCTAAGAAGTAAACTTATGTACGTACGAACGCTTTAAAATGAATGGAAACGACTCTAAAATTAAGTACAAGATATTAAATCGTAAATAGTTTTAAAGCATATATGATTAATGATATTTAATTATATTTACACCGCGATAAAGGTAAACAGCACCATTGACTGTTTTCGAGCAGGCTGTTGTGTCTGCATAATGATTTCCGGAAATGTCGGCCAAGGCTAGCAGCGGTCATTGCTATGTTGGAATACATTACATGGATTACATTGTACAATAGTGATAGTAACATTAAGGTTTTGTATTGACCGGGCTGTCTTGTGTATGATATTGGAGTCTTACAATGTGTACATTCCAGGCATATTGTGGGCTCACCCTGAATTACGTAGGTAGTTTAATGACTAAGCATTCAACTTTGTACTCTTATGGTAGAGAGTTCTTGGGCTCATCATCTGTCACATTTGGTACCAAAAAAGATATGTGTCAAAGGGGATAGCAATAGCTTACTCTATCTACCCAGCTAAAAAGGGATTTATTTATTTGTTAAGCTATTAGTAAAACTTCAATAATAACAGGCACTGTTCACGGTCTAAGTGGTGGTACAACGCTTAGAGTTAAGTTTGTAGTAATTTCGAGTAAGTTCTATGCCACACGGCGGCCAGTTTTGGTTCTACGCAAAAACTTCTCGTGGCTTTGCCGTATAAATTAATTGCTGTGCATAAACATTAAAATTACGATCATAACTTACTCAAGCTATCTTTTTCCGCAAATAATTGTAAGGTCTTTTTGTAAATGGAATAAATATCATATAATAATAATTCTGATTTTCCCCGTAATGATAAAATGATAAAGCAATAAATTCAATAGCGCTTGCTTTTTATTAAATAAAATTAAAGAAATAATAAAAAAGCTTTGAAAATTAAAACACAATCTTAATGTTAATTTTTAATGTTTTCGTTAATTTGGATTAGCAATGAGATGTATAATTTTTTTATTGCTAGAAAAAAAAACAGACCAAATAGTTTTTAAAAATTTTTATTGAATCAATGTATGTGAAGGGGTTTTAACAAAGACGGTTTCGTAAAAGTACGGATCAACAGATGCGTGCTGGGTGCCAGTTTTTCTATTTACAATTTCTACACTAGTCATCCGATATACACATTTATCATCGTGCCGTACTTAGGTCTTTCTAAGCACCCTGGGATCACAATGTCATCGCGCCTTTATAGCTTAAGCCATGGCCAAGCGAGCTAAAGTATGTCTCAATATAAGTGATGATTGTACTTAATATTATTATAGATATTTAAATAAACACAACACTCTAGGTAAATCCTGAATCCAAGAAATCCATGCCTTGAATTTATCCCATTTCCTATATATATAATATATATAGGCAGAGAGTCCTCAAGTTCTTCGGACACACGGTCAGGTGAGACCCAGACAGTCTAGAAAGGCTAATAATTACTGGTTGTGTGAAGGGAAAGAGAGCGAGAGGGCGGTCTCCTACAACATGGACACACACAACACAGGACGCTACGGGAGCTACCCTACAATCGACCATCCAGATGTCGCAAGACAGAAATGTCTGGAAAAAAATGGTGGCCAGGGCAAACCACCATACTCACGTCCCCCAGTTACGACATAGAAGAATAAATATATAGGCTTACAACGTAACAAACATAAACCAATACAACCTAATTGATAACCATCTCATATTGAAATCGTTTAAAAAATATGCTCGTCTTTTAAAGTAACGAAGTTGATTCCACTGGCAACTAAAATTAAATATTATAATTATTATATTTAATTTTATTATATGTATATATATATATATATATATATATATATATATATATATATATATATATATATATATATATATATATATATATATATATATATATGTATATATGTATATAATTAGTAATAAATAAAATTAAATATAAGCTTATTTGAATCAGATTTCTAGGTATTATTGAATGCTTATTTTGTTAAAATATATATATATATATAACTTATCCCACATTCTATATCAGAACGTGCCAGAACTGGCGCATAGATATTGCCGCATGTATCATTGTACCAAGGAAGCCGATGAGAAGTGAGTGTGGCGTGAAGACATTTATACCACCATAATACGACTTCGACAATTTATTACAATCGTCTTTGCCGTAGCTGTGTTCGATCGAAAAGATATCATAACAATCAATTGTTATTTGGTATCAAAACGACATTTATTTATGAATTGCGTGATAAGAAACAAGGAAATATCCTTATTAATTGTTATTAAATTAAGACTTTGCTAAGATTAAATAACAGGTAAATGTTATTAGATAAAAATAAATCTCAATATTAATTAAAATTTTTCAATGGAAAAAATTATTTAGTAATTTATCTATTTTGATGATTCACTTTAACTATGTCTTAATCTGTTATTTCAGGAAATCGCTTATTTCTGATACATAGCGTACACGAAATAACAATAGTATTGTATTTGTTTATATAATTATTTCTAGGAAAACTTACAGCTATACAAAAACAAATTATAATTTTTCAGATAGTTTACTTACAAGCAGGTAACAAGTTTTCACATATCGTAACCAAAAACAAGCAAATAGAATATCGTCGATTAGAAAATCGCATCATTAATCGAACGAATGAATGAATGAATGCATCCATCGCTCCATAAATGCATTACAAGCTTTTATAAAGGAACTATTACGCATAATTTGTTGTGCAATTTAGTTACTACATACACACAGAAATCGAAAAACGTAGAAAGAAAACGTTAGACACCTCTGAGAAAATAAAACAAACTATACACCAACACACATAAACATAGCACATACCATAGCCTGTTGGCTAAAACTAAAACAATCTCAAAAAAAATTATTCAGAATAAGGGTGCCAAATGCATTACATGTAGGTTACATGTCCCTCTGGTTGGCTGGGCACAGCCCTCTGTAAAGAGAGTATAGAGGCATAATCCACCACGCGTCCCTAATGCTGATTGATGGACTTTGCACATAATTTTTTTTAATACATGTATGGTTTCCTCACGATGTTTTCTTTCACCGCCGAGCGCGTGGTAAATCAACACTTAAAATTGCATTAAACAATTTTATTGGTGTCCACCGCTTGGACACTTAGCTACTACGACTAAATTAATTTATGGATATTAAAATAAAAGTAAATAATTTTAATTTACAAGGCAATATGGCTAGGTGAATAACAGATATACAATACTATCTTTGTTTACTTTAGCAAGATTAAAAAGACGAACGAGTTTACAGTAATCACATAATAAAACAATGAACTGTATCGTTTGCTTTGCATTGATTGTTTATCTAAGTAATTTTACCTTTATCTTAGAGATTTTGTCTTGTGTTATTACTAGAAGTTTCCACCTGTTTAATGATCAAGGGCAAGTGAATGATAATGTTAGTGTTTATGAAAACTTACAATTTATTAATTGTTGACAATTTTTTATTGATCATAACAAAAACTGAAATTTATTTACATATTTATCAGAATTATAATCTTAATAAAATAAATGTTTTTTTAACTCTTCCTCTGACAAAATCTACCATTTATTCATTGTAGACAATTTTGTATTGATCATAATAAATACTAAAATTTATTTACATATTTATCAGAATTATAATTTTAATAAAATAAATGTTTATTAACTCTTCCTCTGACAAAATTTACCATTTAATAATTGTAGACAATGTTTTATTGATCATAATAAATACTGAAATTTATTTACAATTTTAATTATATAAATATTTTATTACTGTTACTATGACAAAATTTACCATTTATTAATTGTTAACTATTTTTTACTAATCATGATAATTACCGAAATTTATTTAAATATTTTGAAGCTACTCCTGCACTCTTTAATTAATTAATCAATTGAGAAATTAAGACACACATACCTGCGCAGGAATAATACAGGAATATTCTTCCATTTGAACATACTAATCCTATGGACTACAGAGAATATACACCCTCGGATCGGAATGCTTACGCGTAACATAGTAACCGTTCAAGCTGAGGTTACCCCTCACCGGGGGGACCCTTGTGTTGAGTTACTAGCAATAGAGGTTTAGGCTAAGCGACCTAAGAGCTGTGCCACCTCTCAATCCGGTGAAGCAGTCAAGGCCAGCCTCTCTGGCCAATCTGTGTAGTTCGTCATTTAAAAAAAAAACAGAGAATTTTAGTACAGTATAATGTGGAATTTGTATATGATTTTATGAGCATTTTATAGGGCACATGCCCCTGTCTGACACAGAACAATTGAATCTCTTCTTAGTTTAATGACTTAGGCTATTGTAAAGGCATTTACTGGGCAAAGATAATAGAAAGACATGCCGACTGTTTTTCTATTATGACGACGCACTTAATGTTTTCGTCAATGTCGCGGCGTTCTTTTCATTGGTATTTTTTTGTAAGCATCCACTATTTGGTGCTTCCTTTATTTTCTTGTAATTATATAATTAAAGAAACAGAGACTCTGTTAAGTCGATCGAATTTTTTTTCGAATAAACTTCACAAACAAAGACCTCTTCAGTTTCACTGGGTTTTTAGGAGGTGGCACAGCTCTTGGTCGAGGTAGGGAAGTAACTCGGTGCAAGGGTCTTCCAAGAGGGGACATCGGTTAATCTAACCGTGATAGCATCTCAATAGGGTGTCCGAGGGACCCGAACCACCACTCGGTCGGTATTTTTTGTCGGTACTGTGATCAATCAAAAGAAATTTCATCAACTTTCTCAAAAGTTCTGTTCGCTCGGGAATTGGTTCAGTTCTTAACTAATTAAAATATTAACCACTATACTAAACATAGAAGTAATAGTTGTATGCTATTTTCATGTTATTATTTAAATTAATTTGTATAAATTCACTTAATAAGTTAGCATAGTGGATAAAAAGTGCGGACGGTATTAAGTTTTATATTACTTATAAACTTGAAAGTGTTTTTTTGTCGCTTTTGGGGTAAACAATGATAGTAACCGCCATTCATTTTTTACCGTGGTGAGAAAAGCCACCTTTGACCATCACAATTAATCGGGCACAAATTTCGTGATTTCTTCAGTGCATGCGAAACCGCTAAATAGAAGCCTATTATTTACTACTAGCTAAATTTTCGAAACAAGTCTAATTTTGTTAACAGATATCGTGTAAAAAAAAATTAGACATTGGAAATTCCTTTTCGGGGTTATGTAACCTAACTTTTTTAACATATTTGGTGTATAATACAGCCAACGTGACCTCTGATAAAAGAACACATTTCACGATCTCGGATAGATTACTAAAAGCTGATTTTTTTTACAACTTCCGGTGGTTTAATAATTCATTCCTAGATCTGTTACAATAATAAAGTTCCGAGTGGAATTAGCATTGAGATACGGCGCGATGATATCAAAAGGATTTCGTTTAATAATAGATTATCCGTGATTGTGATTTTCACAAGGAGCGTGGCAATGAGACGTGTAGTACTCGCACGCCGGCTTGCCGCCTTCAGTCTAGTGTCACAAACACTTTACAGCGGCTGACTGCTACACTCGTTTGTCCTGTAACATTTTATTTTCACGAATTCAACAAACGTGAATTGATTAAGTTTGAATGAAACAATTTAATTCATTTAAATTCACTGTAGAACGGAATTTTAATCGATTTTAAAATCAGTGATTAGGTTCATGGTGGAAGAGCGGAATAAAAATTTTCCAGGCATCATGAGAAAGTGTTTCAAAATGGGTCTTTTTAAGAGTGAGTATTTTTTTTTATTTTTTTTAACTTTTCTGCTATTTTGATAATGTATTGTGAACTTGTTAATTTGGATAATTTTTCTTTGTTCTTATATTCGCAGCATTAATTAGGATAACTTATGGTAACAAATAAAGCAAAATACATATTTTTGTATCTTCTTTTATTAAATAAATACATCTGATGTAGTTGAAATTAAATATATTTATTTTCTGAATGTGACTAGTTCCATTAAAATATACAAAAATATACCTAAATATTTCATACACCTCGCTGAGAGATAAATTTAAATACGTATTTAAAATTCTTTTGTTTTTGTAATCATCCAGTTACGCTGTGACATTAACTTCGTGACGTATTTCTTACATTATAGCATATATAGTAGGTGTTTTGTCTCAAAATTTGTAGTCCTGCTTTATTTGTTTAATAACTATTACTAACCCTAGTTAATAAAGTGATTACTAACAACGTATGAGTCTTGATACTTGAAATAACGTCTAATCTCTTTTTAAAATTAATAAAATAAACCCTATTAGTATTTAAATAATAATGAATAAACATATATCATATTAATGATGTTGATTTATGTTATTTTTAACATTTTACACAATTATATCTTATAGTTTAAACTGTTCAATTTATTACGTTAAGAACTATTCATTAATAAGAACAACGGGTTTGGAACCGGTCATTGCACATACATTCCACGCTTCTAAAGCCTTTCATGCTAAAGCCCCATGCCCGGGCGGGTGTTTTCTGGAACTTTTCTGGTAAAAACACGTATTGATTTAATAATTATGACACTTGTTTGACATTTATTATTAAATCCGTCAAAGGACTGAACATTTCGTTTAGATCTCGTTAACGAACTATGCTACAGTGTACAACAAACTAAGAGCAAACATTGTTGAAATATTTTTTTACGATTATATGTAGCTGATTCGATCGATATATTTCCGTACTGTATTGCTAAGGTCGTACTCCACTCGTCAGTTACAGAATATATACCGTAAAAAATATTTTTATGCCGTAGAAGTGTTCATTTATCTAGGTTTTGCCCGTAGATATTCTTCGTCTTCTTCTGCCTAGCGATTTCCCGGCTTCTTCTTTCTTGATTACCGGGGTCCGCTTTCCTGCTTTATATACTCCACTTTGCCCGGTCTTCGGCATCCTCCATTACAAGGTGGTTCTCTAACATATCCGCCTTCACAACGTCCAGCCAGCGTTTCTTGGGCCTTGTATATTGAAGACTAGGCATCTATTCACGACATAAGAGGCCTGCGGTATATGTGGCCATACCATCGGAGCTTTTCTGCAGTTTGTCTGCTACGTCGCGGACTCCATAGCTGTCCCGGATGTGTTCGTTACTTATACGGTCGAATCGCGTATCACAACACATCCATCGCAGCATCTTCATCTCTGCACCGTGTAGCTGCTGGACATGTCTTCCGAGTGCTGGTCACGTCTCACTGCCATACAGCAGGACTGGTCGGGTGATGCACTTGCCTAATCTGCTTAAAGGGTAGTAACACATATGCAACATTTCATTGACAATTCTCAATATTAAAAAATATATATATCTCTATAAAGTAAAGATTGGAATAACGAACATTTTTGATAGATAAAAATAGTTGTCACTATAGCTGCCACGTTATTGTACCCTGGTGGGGTAGACAGAGATAGCGATCACTATCCACTTGTTACCAAGCTTATGTCACACTTTGGTTACTTTTATGACAGTTGGTGAGCCCATCGCAAGATTTTTATAAATGTTATTAAAAACTAACTTAAGCTTTCCATAATAAACAAAACATTTTTTTACTTATTTAACTTAGAGATAGATTAATAAATATTATTTATAATTAGAATGCCTGAGCAAAATTTAAATTCTATGTTTAAGATCTAGTGATTTAGGCCTTGCCTTGATATGGCAATCAGTTTAGCTTGATCTTATATACATCCTAGCTGGGACATGTTAATCCGCGGACTCGATAGATTTATTTCGAGGTCAGTAAGACGAATAATCAAATACATTTAAAACATTACAATGATACAAAACAGTTGGTGCCGGGGTCATGCTAAATGTGGTAATCGTAGAGCTTAAGTTTTGGATTTAAAATGTTTATATGAATAGGTACCGTAGTACCTATGTATATAGATAGATAAACAAGCCATTTTTAACCTTAAATTATCAATTATTATCATTACAGAATTAAGTAGATCTATTTATGATTTGATGTTTGTTTGCAAAGTATTGGAATAAAGTGCCTCGGATTTTAATGTGTGTTTTCAAGACGAGTATATTATTTACGAGTAAAAACAAAAATCGAGTTCAAATCGAGTAGAAAAATTACGAAATAGAATTAATCAGAACCTAACCAAACATCATCAAACTATCTTTGAATCACATCCTTTCCAATTAAAAATTAATCATCGAAATCGTTTGGGGTGATATTGTGTTATACATCCAGTTTTCACGCAAATACTTAATGCAAGACTTATATGGTTTTCTTATGAATGCCATTGTCAGAACTGGACCTGACTTGCCTACCTGTATTAACTGGATCACACAGAAAGCACCAACTTTCAAATAAAATAAATCATCAGAATCGGTTTACCCAGTTATGAAGTAACAAACATGAAAAAATACATACCAATTGATAACCACATCCTTTTTTGAAGTCGGTTGAAAAGAGTGAATAGGCATTGATAAAGCTATTGCGCCCTACAATTCATGATTATATATCCAGTAACTTTATTAACATTAGTACAAGCCGACTGGGATTCGAATTCGCGACTATCAGATCAATAGCGTCGATTTATGAATGTAAAGATTTATGTAACACGCTGTATCTAATGGTGAATATCTTTTCTATCCCTTGTATATTTTTCGTAATAGGAGCTAAATGGACACACATTTACTGGCACAGATAGTAGATAAAAGATTCAAATACCGTTAGATTTGTTATTAATGACTTAAATCGATAATTATATCGCGTATCTCTTACAATCCTTATCACAACCACTTCAAAATTCCTTGTGTTAATTCAATTGTCTGATAACATCTCACAATCAATGTCACGCTTTATAATTTTGTTAATTGGATTAAGTGTTACTGAAAATCAATAGCATCGCTACTGAATTATACGACATAAATATTGTTTTTAACAGAAAAGGTTTGGAAATTTTTTACCCTAAGATCGAAAGTAGTCGGTTGCTCCATCATTAGGCTGTCACTGTTTTAAAAATAAATTTTATATATTTATTCTGTATTTACTATTTTTTAAAGAATGGTAACAATATTCATTTCAACCTTAAAAGCTTAAGCTTGTGCTAGAAGATGGTTCACGTCAATAGTCGAATGGTGAATTCAAACCTACGCTATTACGTTTCGCAGACCGTTCCCTAAACCATTATGTAAATATCACCTATTGTCATCGTCGTCACGAACAACTAACAGAGTAATTGTATATTTAGAGCCTTTGCAAACCTCAGTTCCATGCGAAACGTAGAATTATAGATATCTATCTATTTAACGCCGTACTGCTGATTGAAGCCGTGGTCTGGCACAGACAAATTCGGCCTAGAATAATTTGTACGGGTTCAACCGTATAAACCTGCGAACTGAGAACAGCACAAAATAAGCCGCATTTCTTGTTAAACACAGGTAATGCTTTAACAACTCTCATAGTGTTGTCCAAGTTTACGGACGGAAGTGATGAAATACTATCAGAAGGTCTTTACTCCTTTTCCCAAAACAAAAATATACATAATTTCCAACTTTACATGTTGTTAATGGATACAAGTAAATCTGTCACGCTTTTAAATCTCAATTGGTAAGGCCAAAGATGACAAACACTACACATTTCCTTGTTTTATAAGGTCTTTCGTTTAACCTAATACCGCACATAAAACATAGCAAGTGTAATCAGGGTATCACAGATAGCAATTGCTATCCTCAGTTTGGGCCACAAATTTGATAAACAATGTACCGTTTGCTAGAATCATGGCACAAATTATGTATTTGTTTATATATAGGGATGTATATATTTACTAAATACGAAACGCTATATATTTTATGTATTAAGCACATTAAGTTAAATTAGAAATAAATAGTTTCGCTAAACTACCAGACCAGCTTATTGGTTTATTGGTAAATGACCACATGATAATTTTTATTTTCTTTTTTGACATTAATAATGTTGACTAAAATGTAAAAATTTAGTAAGTTATACCGACATTACAAGGACGCCGACATAAACATCGAATTCCAGAGATAAGGTTATAAGTAACGTGACCACTCAAGTTGGGTCATATAAGCCCCCTTCAGCCCTGTCCGGGCTCTCAAGAATAAGACTACGGTATACCCTGCCTGTCGTACAAGGCGACTAAAACGGGGCCTCGGGTTCACTGGGCGACAAGGGCCCCACCCTTGTCGCCCAGTGAACCCTGCGTCGTCCACCAAAGTGGACCCGGGAAGAAGGCGACATCGGCTGGCCCGTGTCGCTTTGCGCTGCGAGGGCGCAGGGGGGGGGGGGAGGGAGTAACCTCACCACCGGGGAGGTTTTAGTGGGTAAAAACCCCACATAATCGCCGCCTTCCCAAAGAAGGGGGGTAATTTTGTGAAGATTTCCTCTCCGTCAACAAAAAAAAATGCCCCCTTTGTCCAGCATCTCTAGTGTAAAAATTAAGATATCTCATAGCACACCACATTGTAAACTATTATAAAATATAAATTTACGCTAGTTATATTGGCATAGCAAAGAAGCCGCTATACCCTCAGGTTGGGTCATTTAAGTCCCCTTCTTCCAGCATTTCTAGTGTAATAAATTAACATATTTAATAACACTCCCATCATAAGCAATTATAAGACTCCATTGTATTAGGATAATATATAACCTAACGCTTTAATAAAATAAAGTCAGTCTACAATTGCTCTGCAAGCACAGAACATCTCTTGTTTCTTTTCAAAAGCCTGCCACCGTCACCCGCGACCTAACTAGTGCCTAACTAAAAAAATCAGCACTTTATGCACTTGGGCTAAGTGCTGTTTTTTTACGTATTGATTGCATATGTTTTTGTATTATATTATTTTCCATTATATCCAACAATTTGCTTGGCGTATAATTGTGTAAATGAATTATTGTGCAAATGTCATATAATTGTGTAAGTGAACGACAAAGCAGCCGAGCGGCGCTTTATTACCCAACTTGATTTACTAATATTGAGAATTTGAACGGAAAAGTTAAAGTAAAGCGGAGTAAAAGCCCATAATATATTTTATTTTAATATTAAGGCATAGTCACAAGGCCCCAGCAAGAATAGACGTCAAACTTTACGTCTTAAAAGACATATTTAGAGTTATAAGTTTTCCCTCACGGTGACTTTCCGCCATTGCACACATGGTAAATCATCTTGTATTGCTACAAACCATTTGATCGGGAATTGAATTCGAGTTGCTACCGTATGAGGCGGTAATCAGGCCACTGAGTCTTCACGGCCTGCTGGAATCTTTCTTTACGACCGACCTAAACAGAGGTCGTCCTCAATTCGTGTGTACTTACTTCCTTGGATTCCGAAGATATACCAAAAAATGGGTAAATAAAAATGTAGCTTATTTGGAATGGTTAACAAGAATATTAATAATATTTGCAAAAAAAATATTGTTAGCATACTTTAAAAAAAAATTAAAAAATCTAAGACGATAGAGAATAGAGGCGCTAGAAACAGACAGGCCCAGAACATCTTAATATAACTATAATACTGAACGTCGTAAATCGATTTAGTATATAAGTCAATATAAATGTTAATATTATCACGAAGTACAAACATGTGTAACGTGAATTAGAATTATCTATTATTACTGCGACTATCTTCCTTTTTATCGATATTTATAGAATAAGGCCTTGAAATTTATTAGCAATAATTAAATATATCAAAATATTTATTTAAGATACGCATCTATGTATGCCGAATTATAACCTCACGTGTAATCTATTCCAAGGTGACATAGCAGTAGATGAAATTCTACGACAGATATGAAGTACAAGCAATTATGATACATATTTATATGCTGTAATCCCGTAAACGTGTGTAGTTGTAGTTACAGAGCTTTTTGATATGCTTGTGCTGATAGAGTCGAAAAAAATATCTATCACGATGATCTATGTATTTACTTATAAAAATAATCTCGTAAATATGTGTAGTTCTAGTAACGGAGGAATTTGTTTGATATGCCTTTGAAGCACGTCTTTGAAGACATCTCTCCTTTTACATGATCTTCTTCATTGGCTTTTGCAAATAGGGTGGTAAAAACGATCTATCACAATGATCTATATATTTCGACATAAAAAATAAGCTCTTGCGTCGTCTGTTGTCCTTATAAACTCCTAGTAGGGTAGATAGAAAACACATTACATTGTTCTGTTTTCAACAAGAATATGGGTTTGTTTTACGAGTACGTTACCGAGAATGAGCCCATCGCTTTATACTATATTTACTAATACTATTTATTTTATTTGCCATCACCGAACGACTAGGTGCGGCGAGCAGTACCACCCTTACGTCGTAGGCATCCCATCAATACGCACGAAGCGGTTTGTCTCCACCTTCCTTATGCGGACGGCTAAGGAATGGAACTCTCTGCCGCGATCAGTCTTTCCATACGGGTACAATCTGGACACCCTTAAGTCCAATGGGAACAGACATCTTATAGGCCCGCGAACTCCATCCTAGGCTTAATCTTCTCCTTCCATCAAGAAGCCAAACGTGAACCTATTTAGTATTAAAAAAAAAAAAAAGATTTGATTTGTATGTATTTGTGAAATTAAATAAAGATAAATAATAATGATTTTGTGAAAATAAATATTACCTACATTTTTGAAACGTCAGAAAATTTGTTGGAGTTTTTTGTAAGAAAATATCGTGATATCAACAGATGTGTAATCTCTTAAATTCGTATTATAAATTCATCTCAACATTAATAAATATATTAAAAAATTATCTTTAAAACAAAAATACCGAGAATAAATCTACAGTAGATTAGGGCAGTAATAAACGGTATTAGCAGAACACGTGTCTCGAGGTTAATCTTTGTGGATAATTCTTACTCTGTCTTATCTCGTTCTGCTCGGAAGAGAGTGATAATAGACGAGCATGAATGTTTTTAATTATAACGTATGTTGCTTATTAAAGCGTAATAATGCATCCGTGTGCGTAAGGTACAGTTATTAGAACTAATGATATGTACATAGCTTTGAATGTATCGTAATAGTACAATTTTAATGTTGATAATGACTACTGGACACATATATGTATGGTGTGATGGTATTTGGCGATCAATCCGTCACATTTAAGTTCTAACCAATAAATAATAAGTTTTAGGGTTTAAAAAACGAGAGAGCATATTTTTTCAAAGCATTTAGCATGTAGCAATTTCTCGTTCTATTGTATGTTTGTAACTAAAGAAAGTATATAACTAAATAATGTAACTAAAGAAGAACTTTCACGCCCGTCATCCAGTATCACGTACAAACATCGATTTCTATTTTGTACGATCCTGACACATCTCTTTCGTTTCATCCAGATCCATACATCTACACATAATCGCCAGTTAATGGCTATTTTTAATAGTTAGTTACAGCCTTTATATATATGTCCCACTGCTGGGCACAGGCCTTCTCTGTAAAGAGAGTATAAGGGCATAGTCCGCCACGCGGCCCTAGTGCGGATTGGCAGACTTCACATGCCTTAGAAAATTTTCTAAGACATGTAGGTTTCCTCACGATGTTTTCCTTCACCGCCGAGCGCGTGTGTCACGTAAAATTACACCGTCACATAAAATTGCAACAACAAATTTATTGGTGCCGGCACCGGGGATCGAACTCGGGTTGCTAGCGTACTACGCAACTTGAGCCGACCGCCCGGACACTGAGCTACCACGGCTCTGAGCTACCACGGCTCGTGAGCTACCACTGCTCCTGAGCTACCACGGCTCACGGCTATTTTTAATACATTGCCAATATGGTCAATATAATACGTTCTAGGGCGTCATTATCATTCTTTCTTCATTCATCCTTTCTATACGAAATAGATTCTAAATGAAAAAGAAAATTAAAGTTTTAAATAGCACACGTATTCAAGCTAAAATCGAATTTAGATTTCACTCTGATGCTATAAAATTTTAAGTTAGCTACCGGCCCTGAGCTACGCTTTATTATCATTGGACTTTTAGTACGTTGTAAATTTATATCGTGCAGTTAAGCTTACCAACATTATAATGTCGCCATCGTATAATGAATGTGGACGCAGTGATTATATGCAATCTCACACAACATGAGCTGTACATTCAATGTTAACATCTAGATAACATTTATTAATTCGCCAAATGCGGACATTGTTCAGCTTAAGCGGATCTCAAACATTTCAAAATGTTTAACAGTTTTGAATTTGGTAATTTTAGCAGTTTCCGCAATAACAGATTATTTTATATTTCACCAGAAACACAAATTGTTTTTTTTTATCTAATATTAGGAGGATATGACGATGGTGATAAAACTGACGAAAATAAAATACTTAAATATCGTAACTGGACTCCGAGTCTGCAATTTACAGTGATCTATTGCAGTCGCCATTATCAGGCCATTATTACCAAATACGTCAAATACAATATAATATACAACATAATATACAACCACGACCACACCACAACTATACCACCAGTAAATATAGTGGCACCAATGAACTAAAATATTATAATGAACGTTAATTTTGTTCCCTATTGGTTTAGTAGACTCGTGTTCCCGCTTGAAGTAAGCCACCGGTCGACGTTCGTTATGAGCCTAAGTTGTCGTCGCGTCGTTATTTCATATTGGACCATTAGATATTTCAGTACATTCTTTATTTAATGTGTTATTGAGATCTGACTGAACAAAACATTTAATAGCAAGTTAACGAGCATTTTTGGTTTTATATTCAACTAAAAAATTATAAAGGCACAGAGCTACCTGTTCTGACTGAGCTGACCTCTGCTAACGGAGATTAATTATTGTAAGACCTTTGTAAATTGTAAATAATATGTTTCGCATTGAAGTTAAGACGGCGGTGCCCGACCTGTTACTTCGTTTAAAAAATGCTTCAGTGGAAAATTTATTCAGATAAGATTCATTGGAAAATTTATTAAGTTGGTTCCCCATCCGACCTTAATACAGGTTTAGGTTACGTAAGATCACATATTTAATTACACAGGATTTTTCAACACGCACTGAAGAACAATGTTCGTTTTTTTCAAAGGCTAATACTTTTTGTACAATAAAACGAGAGTATACGAAGGTAAACAAAACCGCCCATAAACACACTAAACAGAAGAAAATTCGCATAACGCATGTAGTATTGCAGACCTTAATAGAGTAACTGTTCCCTAGTGTTATTACTATAATGTGTGTTCTCCCCCACAGTTAGACATGCCTTCTAAGATTAGTTATTACGCTAAGAATTTTTATTTATTATTATCAAATAAACGTTGTATTACGTCTTGATAACTTTGAGAACCAGTGATTCTTTACAGTATTGCAGTCGGAGATTGGAATTGCAGATAACCATGTATCCGTTTTAGACTAAGCAAAAAATCACATGATTCGTCCCATTAACGATCACAGCCTATTACAATATTTAATTTATTAAGGGAATTAATAAATTTAGCGAGGTGAACTGTTGTCTCTATTAATCCCACTTCGTATAAATGGATATGAGGGCTTATATTTACAATTTGCTAATTATAATTTCGAGTTCTTGCACCTCCGTTGTGTGAGACTTTATCGCGTGCTTTCGTCACGTACAAAAAGGACCCAAATGAAAACGATGGGAAGTAGTTTTCACAATCCTTCACAATCCTCGATACAGCGGCGAGACGGACTATACCCTAATACTTTCTTATTACAGTAGCCCTGATGTATGGCCAGGAATAAGGAAGAAAAACAATTTAAGCATCAACAGTAAATTTATAGATTATTTTTGCTATGAGTAATGTCGTCAACGTCTAATTCGGTTCCAAGACGTTTTATATTGTGGCAATCACAAAACGCAAATAAGGAAAAAGTTTGCAATATCATCGCTGAAAAATAACAACATAATATTGATTGTTATTAAACAAGCTCTAATCTTTTGAATTGTGGAAAAGCCACATTTATCTAATACCTTAAATGCTACTCTTCATTGTGACGTAAGAATTAATAAATATTATCTACAATTAAACCTTATATCATGGATTATTAATCTTAAAGCCGTCTTAATATTATTTTACATGTAACTCAGTAATATTTTGATTAAGATATGTCAATATATTGTTTTTTATTTATAAATAAATGTATATTTTATGATTCGATTTGACCATGCTATGCGGAATGTCTGGCAGGCTTACCATCTGTAGGGTCTACCACCGTTCTGAGCTTCCCGAAGTGGCATTGAAAGTTAGTTTATTTTTTCAATGTATCTTAGATTATCCGTGAAATAGCAACTGATCGAGTCGTGGTTCCGGACCTCTCGGGCGCCCTCGGATCGGAATGCTTACGCGTAACATAGTAAGCAGTTTTACAACTGCATACTGTATGGCTGATTTTACAGCCTTTAAAAATTAAAATAAAAAAAGCTAAAATAGTAAATTTTGAAAGGATGGATGAGGAAGACGCAAAATAAACGTTATACACGACAAAATCAACAAAAAAACATTGGTAAGAAACTACCAAATAAATAAGGTGCAATTGGAAGTTTTAATTTAAATCATTTCACACGTTTTTTCAATAAATAACTTTAACGAATATCGTGTGCCCATTTAAGAGTTTAATGCTCCGTACTTAAAGGTAAAACATGGGAAATTATTTATTATTTTTAGTATTTACTAAATAGATTTTATAATTTATATTATTTGTTTTCGTCTTTCATTCTTCGTACAGCAAAGGACTGGAATAGTTTGCCCGCGTCTGTCTTTCCTTCCGATTACAATGTGGGTATTTTCAAGAGTAGAGTGAATAGGCATTTACTAAGCTAGTGCGCCTTACCATCCAGGACTGCATTTCCACTTAACATCAGGTGGGATCGTAGTCAAGCACTTGCTTAGAAATTATAAAAAAAAAAAAGATTATTTTATATTGCCAAAAAAATTTGCATACACTTAGCTGACAATAGTTCCTACTCTCTATAATAGTCTTAATGGTTTTTTATAGTCCGTTATATTTGAGATACAGATAGATTTATCAGTCAATTAATACTTTACAATAGTTGCATATATACTCGTACAACTAATTTAGAAAAAAATCACAAAAAAGAATTTTCATCACTTATATAAGGGTAATTGCATGACATTTGTGTAACTAATGTAATAATACGTCACAAATTACACTTGCAAGTAAAATGTATTTCAAGGTAGTTTTCATTAAAATAATCTCTAGCATAAGACACGTTTTAAATATTCATTGTTACTAAGACACTTTAAATAACCATAACAATTTTAAATCGTTAGTATAATAGAACCTGGATGACCGAGCTTTGCTCGTTTTTTTTGGTTGATCATTGTACGGCATGTCTTACTCTAGATTCAACTCGCTTTTCGAATCCATCAATGATTTCTGGCCTTAACCGACTAACTGCACCATATTTTTGATACAACATTTGAGATTTGTTTTTTCTATATGTTCAACCATTGTCTGTTGCAACCCATTAAGACCTGTCTCCGTGCGCTATGTCTTTTTTAGACGTTGATATCGACTTCTTTATTGATTGATGAAGCAACTATATGACCCATGTATTTCATATATTATCTAAACAATTGATTTAATTGGTCTAACGTCAGGTTAAACACTCATTGACGCTTAGCAACACCATTTAACAGACTAATAATAGGGTATACCCGGATAAAATTTTCTAAAAATGAATCCTAGCCAGATCGATTTATCGCTCCCGAAACACCTTGCATACAACATATCATGAAAATTGATGAAGCCATCGTGGTCAAACGCTCGTCTACGTTCGCGACACTATTGAACTACTCGTAGAAACTAATAAAACAAAATAAAAGTTTGACCACTATGATGCCAATGAACGTTCATTTTGTACATAATCGGTATAGCAGATGCGGGGCCCAGATGTTATATATATTATTAACATTATAGTTGTCTGCGCTTTTCCATATAAATTTCTTGCCAAATAAAGTTTTCACCTTTGTAAAAATATATACATTTTTAATTTCAACTTTATACTTCACATACAGACGTACATAATAAATTTTACCTTTTCCTTGTAATTTTAACGTTCTTATATTGTTATCCTTTACACAAATATAGAAGAAATAATGAAATACCGGTACAAAAATAACTAGGAACTGCTATGGAAAAAACTCATTAAACATTTTTTACATGTTATCATTTAAAAATATTTTAAATACACAGAATTTAAATTATAATCAGCTGTCACGTGCACACAGCGATATTTACAATAACAACGGCACGTGACTTTTCACCAAGAAATACGATTCTTACAATACAAAAACAAAGCTCTTGCGTTCTTTTAATCCTGGTCACTGAGGCAGAGATAATAATCGCTGTTAGAATTTTACCAAGCGTATGAGATCTCAGCAAGAGTACGCTAACAATCCGAGTTCGCTCCCCGGTGCGCAGGTACCGATGAAATTGTTTGATGCATTTATAAATGGTCATTTGCCACACGTCGACGGCTAAGGAAAACATCATATGGAAATCTACATATTTTAGAAAATTTTCTCAACGATGCAATCCGCACTATGGCCGCGTGGTAGACTATGCCCTTACACTCTCTTGAAGAGAACTCATTACTGCAAGCCAGCCGGGATTCTGATCTCCATCCGTAATATTGTAATACAGCTTAATGGCCTAAAATAGTCAA
The DNA here is from genome assembly GCA_029286785.1 of Meandrusa payeni. NCBI lineage: Eukaryota > Metazoa > Arthropoda > Insecta > Lepidoptera > Papilionidae > Meandrusa > Meandrusa payeni. Next base: position 8,308,996 of record JAGSMX010000003.1, on the reverse strand, counting down.
TAACCTAACGAGGAGGAAATCTTCAAAAAGATGCCCCGCCTTCTGGGGGGAAGGCGGCGGTTATGTGGGGTTTTTACCCACTAAAACCTCCCCGGTGGCCCTTCCTCGGTGCATGGTGAGGGGCTCCGGGATCTCCAGTGAAACGCACCGGAGCCCCTCTGCTCTGTGCTCAAGGAGAGCACTTCCCGGGGAGTGAGGTTACTCCCTCCCCCTCTGTGCCTTCTCAGTGGAAGGCGACACGGGCCAGCAGATGTCGCCTTCTTCCTGGGTCCACCTTGGCGGACGCTAAAGGCCCCCACCCTTGTCGCCCAGTGAACCCTAAAATATTGTCAATAGCCTAATGGATTCGAACAATCCAACATTCGACTTTTGACGTGAACCATCTCCTAGCACGAGCTTAAGCCTAGTTAAAATGGTTAACAATAATGTTGGTAATATAGTATAAAAAAAGAAATCATTGCTAGCTATACAAAAAAAGAAACAGTGTTTCACAGTGTGTTTTGTTATTTTTACAATTTCACCGATATGAGTTGTAACTTTTACGACTTCACACTCGGCGCTCAACGCGAATCGATTCTGAGCAACTCAGCATATCAAATAACTGAATGTCTTAATGACTGCCTTATTCGAAGTAACTTAAATTAACGTCACAGTGAACCAAGTTTTGCAACACATGACGCATTTAATTTCATCAAAGTCTTATTGTATAACTCGGTATGCATAGCACGCAAAATTCGTTTAACACGCACGCAAAAAGGCAGGCCAACAGAAACCGATAGGCATTGCAGATATCTGAGACTACTGACCGAATTGTACTTAGCCGTCTTGCCTTGAGCAGACACGCTACTTGTAAAACTAGATGAGGAATTGACGTGTACATGTAGTAGGAAGTGATAGATACCTTCCGGACTTCCGAGATGATTTAATCATTAACCTATCAATAATTATGTTGTAATAAACAAATGCGAGAAATTAACACGAATAACAAGTACACTCCATGACAAATTATGGCCTGCTAAATAAGTTTACATATATGTATATATATAAAAATGAATGTTTGTTTGTATGTTCTTTGTAGAGTGCTGTGCATGAGTCTACTAAGGTTTCTGAGTTGGTACTGACAGATGGCGTCACTATTGTTCAAATTAATTTCATATATTGCCGTGACAGTTGAATTGAAACGAAAACAGCAATCGAACAGAGAACTTGTGCAACGTCTTTCTTTCAAATTTATTTCAAATAGTAGCAACGCGCGCAGTGTACAGCTGGTGCAAAATAAACATAAATAAGAAAACACAATTATATAAAAAGTAAATTTAGAATATACAATATTTAAATTAAGAAATACAATCACTTTAATAAATAATAAATATGTTTTTGTACTTATCGCGTTTAATATTTTAATTATTCGTAAGTTTTATTTATGTTTCTAACTCAACGATTTGAATAAATCCTTGAAAATGAATCTGCACTAAGCAAAACTGTGACGATTTGGCTTATATCCTCATAGCAACGTAAAAGGAAATTTCTAGAACATATATAAGTTTTACTGAACAGAAGAAGAGGCTAGAGACGTAATGGGCAATCGTATAACTATTCACCTAATTTCAGTTTACTGCACTCTAGCAGATTTCTCATTAATACGTCGATAAATAAACAAAATTTACAATTACAAATATGTTATAGCCAGTTATAATAACATAGAAACAACATTACTAACATTTCATGTCAGTACTCAGTGAACGAGTAGTCTTTCTACGGTCAAGGCGACCCATTTGTGTTCTAACAAGTTTCTAGCTACAAACATGCCTTCAGTGATCGAAGAATGTATAATGTAATTACTATTAATAAATCTGAATCTGCCGATATTTTCATTGTAATCATTTGTTTCACATCTCTGTTTCTGTATTCAATCTCTCGTCTTTTAACTGATACTTAACCTTACCAGCATAATAGCATAAGGCAGACTCTCTTATGGTTCCCCCCGGACAGTGCTCTGCGAAGAGCAGAGTGCAGAGAGCGTCTCACCATGCACTGAGGAAGGGCCACCAGGGGGGATTTTATTGGGTAAAAACCTTGTTGAAGATTTCCACGGGTCAATTCGGACGGGTAATAAAAAAAGGTTACCGACATGAAATGGAGGTATTCTACCGTATTGCGGTACTTCTGCGTTTCGCCTGGTGAGCGAGGTGCCGGCCACCCAACTCTTGATAATTCACTGGGACGCAATACAATTATCAGGATCACTTAAGATCAGGTGAACCGCATGCTCGATTGTACTTACGTATACTTGACACAGCCAGGATATCATAAATATCCTGATATCAATATTTTCATTTATCACTAGACCAAAACATGATTGCCACTTCGGGGCGCGTTTGCGCTGTAGGGAAAAATTAAAGAAGAAATTCCAGCAACGCTTATATGATAATAAGGGAAAATCTGCCTGTGACGTCACGAAACGCGAAAGTAACAAGAAATACATATTTCTTCATTCCTTTCATAATTTCAGCCGTAAAACATCCACTGCCGGGCATAAGCCTCCCCCAACGATTTCCAAAAGGACCGGTTCTAAGCGGCCCGCATCCAGCTGCGTTCTGCTATCTTTATGAGGTCGTCGGATTAACTTGCGGTGCGACCAGCAAGCGCAGTGTGGGGTGACGACACACTGCGCTTGCTGGTCCGTGGTCCCCAATCGAGACCTTTTCGGCCCCTGTGCCCTGCACATTGCCACCTCAACTTGCTTATCCGGCGAGCTATGTCGGTTACCTTCGTTCGTCCACGGATCTCCTCACTCCTCCGATCTCGTAGGATCTCCTCACTCCTCCGATCTCGTAGAGATACTCCGAGCATAGCCCTCTGCATAACTCGTTGTTAGACTGAGCTTGCTTATGAGGTCCATATATATTTTTATATTCTATATCATATCATCTATTATTATTATTAATAATAATAACTTATGAATGCTTATGTATAGGTGATTGAAATATTCCTACGAGCATAATATATAATATACATAGCTCTAAGCAATTGATGAGAATTAATTTCAATTCGAACAAAATAAAATCACTGTTAACTCGTCTGATTGAATCAACACAGTTCCTGTTAGTTGGAATTTCCTCTTTGACAGGAATAATTACTGGAATCGTCTTGGAACTATAAATAGCATTTAATATCAAACATCGCAGATAATAATTAATGTTCATGTGGAGAATTAAACTGTATTGTCTCACCGTGTTACTGTTACATAATAGTGGTGTAATTAAAACAGTCGGCATTCATACACTTACAATACAAAGTCTTGAGTCTCAACAGTTCAGTAATTATCAAACTTTCTTAAAGTCCTTATGATGCGTTAAAGAGCCGTGGCAGCTCAGTGTCGGGCGGTTGTCTCAAGTTGCATAGTACCCTAGCAACCCGAGGTCGACACCCGGTGCCGGCACCAATAAATTTGTTGTTGCAATTTTATGTGCCGAAATACCACGCGCTCGGCGGGGAAGGATAACGTCGTTTTCTAAGGCATGTGAAGTTTGCCAATCCGCACTAAGACCACGTGTTGGACAATGCCCGTATACTCTCTCCATAGAGAATGTCTGTGCCCAACAGTGGGACATATGTGAAGGCTGTAACTAACTTTTATGATGTGTTCTATAATCTTTTGTAAGATTTTGACTGCATCTTACCGATTTGTATCTGGTAGTTGCGTTCTGTTAAAAATTAAAGTGATTAATCAAATTTTACAACATTAAATTATATTTTGGCAAAAATATCACAAGGTATTACATACATAGATAGCACCGTGTAATCGAATTCAAGTTTTATGGGCAGGCCCCACCCCTTAGATGTTAGGAGCGTTGCTGGAGTTTCTTCGGCCACTTCTTCTCCCAGCGCCAACGCTTCCCGAAGTGGCACTCAAAGTTAGTTTAGCTTTTGAATGTCCTTTAGATTATCCGTGAAATAGCAACCGACCGAGTCGTGGTTCGGCCCTCTCGAGCGCCCTCGGATCGGAATGCTTACGCGTAACATAGTAACCGTCCAAGCCGGGGTTACCCCTCACCGGGGACCCTTGTGTCGAGTTACTAGCGATAGAGGTTCAGGCTAAGCGACCTAAGAGCTATGCCACCTCTCAATCCGGTGAAGCAGTCAAGGCCAGCTTCTTTGGCCAATCTGTATAATTCGTCAAAAAAACAATAAATTTGTTGTTGCAATTTTATATGCCGAAATACCACGTGCTCGGCGGGGAAGGATAACGTCGTGAGGAAACCTACGTGACTTAGAAAATTTTTCTAAGACATGTGAAGTTTGCCAATCCGCACTAAGACCACGTGTAAGACAATGCCCGTATACTCTCTCCATAGAGAATGTCTGTGCCCAACAGTGGGACATATGTGAAGGCTGTAACTAACTTTTATGATGTGTTCTATAAAATGTTTTTGTAAGTGGCTTTCACTGCATCTTACCGATTTGTATCTGGTAGTTGCATTCTGTTAAAAATTAAAGTGATTAATTAAATTTTACAACAATAAATTATATTTTGGCAAAAAATATCACAAGGTATTACATATATAGATAGCACCCTGTAATCGAATTCAAGCATCTGATAAAGCATTGGTTTTAATTTCAATTTATTTTTATTATTTATCAGGGAGTTGACCTTGAAAATATGTTTTTGACTCCGAAAAAGCCCCTAATTAATTTGAAGGATTGAATTCGGTTATCTAATAAACACCTAAAGTCAATCTCTCCGGATTCAGCAAATTGAAATGATCCCAGGTTAGGCATATTGGGTAAAAACAACGATAACGGTTACAGTTAGAGTTCTTATCCATGGGTCATCCAGATGTCCATGGGCGGTAAAAGTAATAATCCTCAAATTAGACGGAACGATGATCATCGCAAGATCTGGAACAGAGTGACATGCAACTGCATGACGTGCGGACTGATGACAATGTTCAATCTATTCGTCATCTTTGTTAAGGCTGACTGATTTGCAGTATACCGGATGAGACACAATATGCTCGAGCAATTTTACAGCTAAAATACAACCACTTAACCTTAATATGGTCTAATTGAATAATTTTGCCATATACGTTACGGTTTAAGACACACACTCACTTCATAAAAACTCTTTAAATTCGCAAAATGGCGCTGTAATTTCGTTTAAACCATGGCTGGCAGCAGCTCGATCAGAGTTGCCGAGGATCGTGTTCCATGACATGCATAGACATAGACATTTATTTATTGGCATCACAATACAAAAACACATCACAGACTGAATATAACACACATTAAAAAAGAATGGAAAATAGACAAACACAGTTAAAGTTACACGGACAAATAATACAAAACATATGATGCCAATATCGGACACCGTCTCAGCATATGCTGTCACAAGGATGCGACAGCGCTGATTTTCAGCGGTGCCCGGGACTACCTAAAGACGTGCGTGCGCAATACTACTTTTATATGGAATATTATTAATAAAACAGTTATGAGATTAAAATATATTTTATACAATAAAATAATAATAGATGCCTATGTCTAGCAATTGACGTTATTACGATGATATTGATTATAATAAATTTAAGATATTTAGAATAAAGAATACTTTTTTATTATCTAACGATTAAAAAATATTATTAAGCAGTTTTAGTGTAAAAATAATTGATGTAGTTGTAATTTGAATCACTTTTATAGCACTTCGACAATAGATTAATTAAAAAAAAAACATTTTTTGATTCAAATACAATAAAGTATTGAACATAAAATTCTTACCGTACAGTACAATATGAATGCACAATTTTATGCTCAAATCAAGGTTAGATTATTACAAAAATTTGTGTCTTTGTGCACGCAAGCAGAACTGAATATGGTTTTCATAAGCCACGTGACGAAAGATCCGTTTGCTTCTCGTCGTAACATGCAATTCTATGTACCGCCCTCCGCCGGATCTTTGATGAAACCGTGTCTACATCATTAGACTAAGTGGATGTACTTTATGCATTTTAAATTACACCTTTGTAGGTTCTCTGTCCGTTTTTGGCATCCTACCTAAATAAGAATCTATATACCTACTGCTTCTTTACACGTGAGACTATGTAAGAACATTTGTTAAGATTTTGAACAAGATGAGTCATATATAGCGTTCTCGTTTGTAATTTATGATACAGTAAAGCTACATACAATAAGATAAGTTCCTTTTCCTTATGTAAGAAAATCCTTAGACCCGCCTCCATTGGAACAGATTACAATGTCTTACCGGCTAAAACCTCATCACGCATCTGCAGTTTTTCCTATAAAGCGCTTTTGCATGTCATCGAAGGCGTTGATTTCCTGACGTTAATTCTTGGCGATAGAAACATATACTGTCAATGTAATAACTTAGTAAGGGAGGCTGGTACAGTGTGGAACGTATTTAGTTTACGGATTTTCATTTTCCTAAGTATTAAGTAACTTTTTCTTTCAAATACACCTAACAGGACAGAACTTCAAATTCCGTCTATGCCGTAATTATGGCAGGCAGTCTATTACCATACGTTTTATGGGTATTTTTTACACGTGTAAACGGGATTTGCTGTCTGGAAATTATCACTCCGCACCGACCGATTCTAAAACTTCTTTCCTCAAGAAAGGTCGGCCTTTGATCCTATGCAATATTACAAAACTATACATACTACATTATCAGTGATAATTACTGAAGATCAGATTATTAATTTGCCTATGTTCCTATATAATACATTAAGTAATGGAGAAGGAAAGTTGTAACCTTGCCGTTATCGTAGTTTTGTCGCTTAAATTTATTCGGTTTCAGTTTCAGAAAGGTGACTGCTTGCTTATTTCTTCAATGTTACACTGACACTCGTCCCGTCCGTCTGAGGTGATATGAATAAATAAAGAGGTCATTTAAGCGACTCTTTTTCGCACTACTTATGCTGTGACACTAAGTCACGACATGTTGCCGCGTCGTATATCAAAACTCCTTTGTCTAACGTAAAAGTAAAACGACCGGTACGGTATCTGCACTAACGACACAAAGAAAATGTTTACAATAATCTATATTTATATAAAATAACCTTATCGTGTAATTTATAGCGAAGACTACTCTTTCTTACTTTTTCTCTCTTTATTAATGGTAAACATTATACAATTATAATGAAAAGTCGTTACTAAACATAGGCGTGCCAGTTACCAATTAGTGGCGCAGGTGATATCTTTTCAGTATTAATCAAAGCCTTTCAATGTATTATAGACAACATTTCAGAGAATGTGCACAGAAGCTGGATGATGTAATTCACCGATCCCCTCATCATCGGAACGGCGCATAGGTCATAATTTTGTTGGGAACATCCCTAGGATCCGAATGAAGCGATTTATTTTGTGTATCGCATACATGCATATCGTAGAGGATTCAAGTAATATAATAGAGCCCGCTTTGTCATCGAAGACTACATTTACGTTTAACATTAGGTGGAATCGTGAAACACGTAGATTTATAAATAAAATTATGTATAAACCACACTATTACCTAAAGATTACTTTATGACGTCCACTACCGTTACATGTATTACAGCCGTAAGTAATGCTTACATATCTTGCCAATCTCTTGCAAATGATACCTAACAATGCTAAAAATGATTCAGATATAACATATTGAATTTTATCTGAAACCAATTGAATGTAAATTATATTTATATGATAAGTATTTGGTTTACCCAAGCCGAGAATTGAATCAAAAAGAAAATTTAGAGTCCGTTAAAAACATAAAGTTAGAGCCCATACATTTATGTTTACTTTTGGGCACAGGCCTTCTCTATAAAGAGAGTATGCAGGTTTTGCAACGACGTTATCCTTCACCGCGTGGTAAATCAGATTAAAATTGCAACAAACCAATTCATTGGTGCCAGTACCGGGGATCGAATTGTGCAACTAGCTTACTATGCAACCGCCTGGGCAATGAGCTATCACGGCTCGGTATTTACTAAAACCGAATTTATAAAATATTTCATTCCATTACTATAGAAGTAAGAAGTACGTTGATAATGCTTAAAACATAAACGCAGCAAAACTGGTCGCGGTCGGCCAGTATTTTTAATATAACAAAAACAATCGTACAAATATTGTTCGTATAAAATATAACACTATTCAATAAAAATAAACATTAATTGGTTAAATTAAATGAATAAAACCTGTACTACAGACAGTGCTCTTCTAAATACCAAAAAACTAACAAAGCTAGCAATTAAATCTAGCTAATACACGATCGGAACGGCGCTTTGCACAGTCTTGTTAACCTTAACATGCAATTTTGTTATACATTTATGATGCATTAATGATATAGATAAAAGAAGGAAGTGTAGTACATATCTATCTTAATAGTATATTACTGTTCAATATACAACCTTTCCTCACATTTCATAATTGGAAAAAATTCTTACTAACAGCTGCAAATAACGCAGTTTATTTAATAATTTCGATCACGGATATCTTTTGCCTTATTTAGGTTTAACGATGCTGAATGTTGCTGCATTTGTCAGGTCTCTGGTACATTTATTTCATAAGGTCAACGTTAAGGTCCCTATGTGTCTAGGTTATTGCAGCACAAACCAGACGTCCTTAAAACTATTTCACATGTTGTATTTCCGATAAACATTTGAACCAAAATATGTGCACCGCTTAATCGTTATGGTAATTCTTTATTTCCCACATAGGAAATTAGAAATTGAGCGATTTTATTGATTTTGTAATTTAATAAATAAAATCAGAGCTAATTTATTAATTCTCCAGATCCAACCATTAATATTATCCTAATTTTATTCAAATTGCCCAACTACGCATTTATATAAGAGAAGGGGAGATTGATACAGCCGCCTACAAATACCTATTATATTATCAGAATTGTAGGTGCATTGCCGACCTTTATTAACAAGGATTATGACAGCCGTAATTTTTTGCAAATGTGTTTTGTTTGCAGTTACGAAAACGAAATATGAAACTCATTGGTACGTGATGTTATTCCAAGCTCAAACGTCGATTCTAAGTCAAACGTTTAGTCTCACTGCTATTATACCAATTCTTATTATTATTAGTTAAATAAGACCTCGGCATAATTTTCATCAAAGTTTTAAGTCTTCTAACACTTAAAGAAGGTTGTGCGGATGTGCCTGCGTGCGGAAAGCAGAGGTTCGTATACAGCGGAAGGCGTTATGAAAGTAGATTAATACAGGCTGAAAATAGTTCTTATATTAAAACAAGTATTTTCACGGTAAATTAAAAAAAGAGGTATCTAGGTATTTGCATAAACATTGTCGGCTTTGAAGACAATGACACTAAACTATTTATGGATAAACATAAAAACATTTTACACCCACTTACAAACGTAATACAATGAAATGAAAAATAAAAACCAATTTAATACAACAGCTGCAATCGTTTGGCGTAACGAGATTTAAAACGAACGAACGTACATTTGATAATCGTTATGGAACCTGTTAACGTCAATAGTCATTAAATAAATATACTTTTACAGATTTGGACAAATACTTACTTCCGCAATTACTTATACCATTATGACAAAAAATCTCTTGTACCTCGTCTTATTAGATTTTAAAAAACAATTCACATAGAAGAACTCGACTCTTAAGCCTCTTAAACAATAACAATAAAGAAATAAAGTGTTACTTCTTTATAACAAAGACAAACAATTAAAATATTGCACTTGAAAGTATACAAGACTTATATTCGTACAAACCAACTCGTTTTTGATAGAATATAATAAAAGAAATAGAAAGATAGCCCTCTTAAGGGAAAAGCGGCGTACACCTCTTACGATAGAAGAAGTGTGACGTCACGATTGTTAAAGTTACAGCGTATATATATGTCCCACTGTTGGTCCCTGGCCTTCTCTGTAAAGAGCGTATAAGTACGCCCCGCGGCCCTAGTGCGAATTGGCGGACTTCACATGAGAAAGAGCTTCTAGGACATGTAAGTTTCCTCACGATGTTTTCTTTCACCGAGCGGGTGGTAAATTAGCACATTAAATTGCGACAACAAATTTTTTGGTGCCGGCACTCACGCAGTCAATAGACAAAGATGATTATGTAAAAAGAATGTATTTGATTTATTATTTTGATTTGATTTAATTATGAAGTTGGTTTAAAAACATACAAAGCAGAAGATGATCGGTCGACAACAACGGACACTAACATTTCGAGAACATTGTCAGTAACATGCCGACAGTCATCCTTAATAATAGAGTTAAAACGAAACAACTTCTTCAATCAATCTTAAAACAACTACTTCAACTGTGGGAACCTTGAAATTTATGGGTTATTATTACTTTAAAGACAATTGTTCTAAATCCAGTCGAGGATGATTTTAGAATATAATATGAGTTTTGACTGGTTTTTGCGGTTTACTTTTTTACAAATTACTATCTGCGCCCCACGATCTTACCCGCGATTAAAAACTATTTATTTAAAGTTTTCTAAAATAAAAGTCGTAAGTTACCTAAGTTACTTCTTAATACATCAGTTATCTGCCAGTGAAAGTCCCCTTAAAATCCATCATCCAATCATTCCAGAGAACAGCCGAAACAAATAGACAGACAACAAAATTGCAAAATGTTGTTTTGGTGTATGCACCGTACATTCATAAATATGGGTGTACTAATAAACTATGACAACATCTATCCAAGGTAGACAGAATGAAACAAACTACCCCGCAAGAACAACCCTCGCTTCATTCATTAATCATTCATAATAATGGAATTTTTGATTATTTGATATTAATTTTAATGTAACAGCATATTGCAAATATCTATAGATGTCTTTATACTCTTGATCTCCGAATATTAACAATAAACAAACAATTTTCGAGTGTCAATGTTACACTATAGGAAAGCCGTAAGGGAACAAGTGAACCAACAGAAGAACCAGAACTATATGCTATATACAAAAGCTATGCCACCTGTCAAGCCGGCGAAGCCCTAAAAGTTAGCAGTGTCTGGCTAATCTGTGCAGAATGGTCAAAAGAAATCACTCTTAATCACTATTATACACAAATATGTTTCTATCAACTAATTTATCTTAATAAGCAATTTGATTTTTGTTTTTCAATTTGACTTCACCATGTGCTGATTTTTTACCACCAAGTCAAATCAAATGAACCTTTATAGTAAAGGTTCATTTCATACAAATAAGGAAATGAACCTTTACTATAAAGGTTCATTTCCTTATTGACTCCTTTGTAACATTTTTTTATGTTCGTTATGATATTACTGGCAAATTTTTACTTTATAAACAATTTTGCAATGATTTTGTCCTTTAAAAGGAAACACGATAATACGATGATTGTAATAAACCTTGTACTGTGGGCAAATTGTGCTTTCAAAACTGCCGTCATAACGTTTAACAAAAAAATATGTTTAAGGTTACACTTAGCACTATCTCCGAAATTCGCTATTATTGCTTAAACAGTAGTAACAAAAACAAGAGAATTATTGCTAATTTACGTGTTTCATTTGTGTTAAAATAAAATAAAAAGATAAGATTTGAATCATTAACTGTAATATATCGTTCAAACATTTATTATGTTTAAATTCTCAGTTATTTATAGTCCAATCTTATGTTGAGTAGACGTAGTCTCTGATGTTGAGGTGCACAGACATAGCCTTTTAGTCGGACATAAAAAGATTGTTACCTTACTTAATAAATTATTAATGATATTTAAAATATTACTGATTCAATTAATTTAGTTTTGTCAGACTCTTTCGATTCTTCAAATCCGTATTCTGTGTATCAGTGTATATCTGTGCATCGTCATGCTTGTTGTTTCTGAGTTCTTCTGGCGTCGCTTTTCTTTTTTTGTTTTAATTTACTCCCGCCAGAAGGCGCGGCAGGACACTTTATGCGCCTGTGAAGATATAGCTTGTGCTATTGTTATTGTATGCGATGAAATTTTGATATGTGAAATTAGTGGCGACAGCTTATTTGAGTGCTTTGTTGCGGTCTCGCAAAAACGATAAGATGCCAGATTAAAGTGTTGAGATGTTGTCGGTATGTATGTATGTCGACATGCAATTCGCGATTGCGTACGAACCACGGCTCTACCGTGGCTAGTCGCGGAAAGCAAAGTCTGCATGACGTGTAATTTATGAATCGGTTTCGGTGAAGTATGCGCGAAGACCAGGCTTGCGTACGTAATAATGGGACTTGTAACAATTTTGTGAAGTGTTGCCTTATTGCGAAGGGATATTTTAGTTTTTTAAATTTAGCCGCCTGGTTCCTAGCCCGAGGTATGACCGAATGCGGTCCGAAGCTATTTGAGGTCTAGCACAACACCGAGGTATATTGGTTTTCGCCGTTCTGTATAATTTTACGCATATATAATGTGTTATCAATCTGATTGATATACATCCTCGACTGTGGCTGTTCCACAAATATGACTCTTAGAAGAAATTTCAATTCTGTTCTGTCTAAATTTGACTCACTGATGACAAGTTTGCTCACCGCTGCCTTACGGCATTCCTACCAGCCCATATATTTGTGTCATATCATTACAATAGAAAATTGAGAATTTGTTCAGATGAACTTTAAAAAACATATCGCTAGCACCAAAGTGGCTTTCTTAACCATCCATAGATAGAGCAATAGTCAGGAAATAGATAAATTATTTGTTGTAATGCTATTAATAAGTATGCGTAAAACGTATCTAAAGTTTGTTGCAAAGGTGACATTCATCACTGTGTCTTTTTAATTTCCTCTTACATTACCCTTGCGATTATACCGATGAGACATTTCAACTTGTAAACGTGCTAAAATATTTCTCTAAAGAAACTGTAAAAGATTTCAGAGTTGCAGTTACTAATGTGAACACTTAAATACAGTCATCTCAAATTATACAGACTTTATATGCTCGCTGAAAAGTAGATATCGAATGCTCTATCTGTCTACCCTGCTAGGCTTAAATAGACATAAACTTTTCATTATTTGTACAGCAAAGGACTGGAATAGTTTGCCCGTATCTGTCTTACAATGTGGGTGTTTTCAAGAGTAGAGTGAATAAGTGATCTATTAAATTAGTACGCCCTTCCACGCAAGACTGCATTTCCACTTAATATTCGATGCGATTGTGGTCAAGCACTTGCTTTAAAAGTATAAAAATAACTGTTTTCTGTATGTACTAGTGATTTTTTTAATGATTTTCTTATTTTTGTTTATATTCTTCTGCCTCTGCGTTTCCGAGATCGATTTGGGTTACTGCAGAATATCAGCTCTGTTAACCCTCCTTGTGCAATCGTTGCAACACATAGGCTTAGTCTTGGGCCTTTTTAGTGTTATTATTTTATTTTTTAGGTTATTGTTGTGTTTTTTGTTTGATATCATTTGTTAATTGTGTGCTTTATTTCAATGTGTTGTATCTGTCAAACCAATGGCTTATTAATATTTGAACTGTCAAAAGTATTTATAAAGATATATATTATATACATTAAAATAACCTGTAACTTATAAATGACAATGAGAAATAAAAAAATACTTTTAATGAACAATATTTACTGTCGAGGCTGAAATATTTTTTATCGCGATGATCCATGTCCTGAACATATTGTCATTCGTTCTTACGTAAGTTTAAAAAATATTAATCTATGGTACGTAATCTATGGTATTAATACGTGACAGATGTCGATCTGAATATTAGTCATTTTATGTCCTGAAGATCTACACCTAAGACAAAACTACAAAATTATACAATGAATCGTTCCTTGACTTATGGTGACGGATTCCGTTACCTTGATACTTGCAGTTCAAGCTAATGAAATGTTGACAAAAGACGCGAATTCTCGCTCACAATATTTATCCTTAATATAACACAAGCTGTAGTAGGAACAAATTGTAACATAGTGATTTGCGCTAGATGATTGAGTAACCAGAACAGTGACCGGGCCGGTAGGATCGCGACGAATCAATTTCATTGACTTCCGGAGACGTCCCCCAACGCAGTCGCGACCGCTCCGCGTCCCTTGCCTCTGCGCAAATGTGTACAACACCTAACATAAATTGTTCTATAAAAGAAATTAAAAGTATTTACCTCTTTAATTCACATAGCATTCATTGTCAACAAGCTTTATATGTACTGTGACAATTAGGAGGATATCATATTCCTAGCATTCGTCACCGTCTTTATAGAGCTTCACGGTACTCCTGTGACCATAGCGTAAAATCTAATTTGACGGGTCACTAGATACGGTTATGACACTTGTATATTGAACGGCGTCATGCGGAACGTTGACGAATTAGACACCATTGTTTTTGTTAGAATCTCAATAGGAAATCGGCCCATCGACGAGTTTTAGGGGTTTTAATTAATTCGTTTTTATCGATACCTAGAAGCCCTTTGTTACACTACGCTAAGTGATTGTTTTTTCCGGTAGCTTCCGTAGGTTGTATCATTGGTTGTTTCATATAGTAGTCCTGAAATAATTACCAAGGCCTCAATACCCTAGTTAAAGATATGATTTCTACAATAAAAGTACGAAAATTTCAACTATTACGTTCAAACAGAATCATTATCACTAGTCCACCGCTGCTCATTAAAATAAATGGAAACATTTTTATTGGTATCATTATAAAAAATAACCTACATTGTTACCGAGGCCACCTTATCAAATGTTCATAGATGGGCCCACGTAATCGAGGATATATCAAATAATATTTCCTACATACTCGTATACAACAGCTAGTGAAATCTGGACCTTTATTATACTTCTGCATTTCATTCAACGATTTTAATCTTCTTAAGAGTAAGCATTGAAATAAGCTATTGGTAATACTAAATATTTCATATTTAAACCTATACGCATTAACTACTTACCACAAGATGAAAAATTACCATTTACAACTTCTGGTATAAAAAACTAAAACATTTACCAAACATTAAATTCATTTGCCAACTTTGATGGAGAAAATCAATCTATATTTGAAAGTGGGTCAGTGTCGATTGTTACTTAAAACTGTACCGAAATATGATACATATTGAAATTGCAACACAATATGAATAATGTTATATAAGCGTATTATTGATTTGTAATTTAAGCAGTAAAGAGGAAGTAATTTGATCATAAAATATATATTAAAAACAAGATCTCTTTCCGTTAAGGAAATCGACCGAATGAAATTAATCGCTTTTTTCTACTAGTTGGCTCATTCTATGATTGGTGTCTTGAGATAAAAATAAAGAAAGCTCCATACCTTTTTACTATACTATCTCTATATTTTACCCTCTGGGGTTGACAGAGGTTGCAAAGGTACTTTTCTCTGAACTTATTCGTTTATATGCGATTGATTTTTCATAAATTTCCAGATACGGGGCATATCTTTTAACAACGTTAAAACGAAAATCTCGAAAGTCGGCAAGATTCGCTTCATCATTCATCGTATTTCGAACGCTTAGCCATTAGGCTATGATCTATTATTTTACTCTCCATCTTATTTTCACCATTGATTTTTCTATTTACACTATTTATGTATTATAATAGTTGATATTTAAAATATCGCTGTGTTAAGTTACTCAATCATTGCTTACTTCACAATCATAATGTACGTTCATCTAATGCAACAATCATCGCTGTCGCATTTCATGTGAGAAATTGCAGTTAACTCGCAATAAGACTCATACACACCCACATTTCCCCGGGCAGTTTTATCTCGTCCAGGGCAGTTTTCACTGCCTTGATAGTTTGACGCAATATTCCTACATAATATATGCTAAAACATAACTGAGAGCGCCACCAAGTTTGCATTATTTGCCCTTATTGGAAAGGGGTTTAGAAATCACTTTGACGTTTGCCGTGTTTATGTAAAATACTTTATATATTAATACATTAATTTATTCTTTTGTGCTAAAAAAAATTTTCCTATTTCTCCTCCTATTTCTTTTTAACCATTTTCAGCGGGGTAGTATATCCCATCCCTATTATTGTACTCTTATTTATATTTTATTTATAAAATATATTGTCTTTTGTCTGTATAAATTCCATGTAAATGTAGTGTTTCGTGCGCACGACTTTAGGTAGTCCTGGGCACCGCTGAAAATCAGCGCTGTCGCATCCTTGCGACGGCATATGCTGAGACGGTGTCCAACATTGGCATCATGTCTTATGTACTATTGGTCCGTTTTTTCTTTAACTGTATCTTTTTTTTCGATATTTTTGATGTGTTAATTTTGTGCCAATAAAGAATATGTCTATGTCTATTCTGTTAATTGACACTTAAATGTTCCGCGACAGTCTAGAAGTTGGCTATGTAAATCGCGATTGCTGTAATCGATATGCACAGCGACCTTGGCCCTAAATGCATCGCGCTGTCCGCCAGATGAAGAGTAATGTTATGACGCCCATTACACTTGTTTTTATTACGCGCGATAGCAAGCTACTTGCACGCATACTTGTGCATACACGGTGTCGTTACTATCAGATCTACCTTTCGATATTGAATGGAACAACTTTTACGGAATTTGATTGAATAAAACCACTTCACTGATTCATTATTTTGTCGCAAACAACTGTAGATTAAAGTTAGATCAGCCCTGTAGTTCTGAGCTCTCAAGAATAAGACTACGGTATCCCCTGCATGTCGTAGAAGGCGACTAAAAGGGGCCTCGGGTTCACTGGGAGACAAGGGTGGGGGCCTTTGTCGCCCGTCAAGGTGGACCCGGGAAGAAGGCGACATCGGCTGTCCCGTGTCGCCTTGCACTGCGAGGGCACAGGGGGGAAGGGAGTAACCCCGGGAAGTGCTCTCCTTGAGCACAGTGCAGAGAGGCTCCGATGCGTTCCACTGGTGATCCCGGAGCCCCTCACCATGCACCGAGGAAGGGCACCGGGGAGGTTTTAGTGGGTAAGAACCCCACATAACCGCCGCCTTCCCCCCAGAAGGCGGGGTATCTTTTTGAAGATTTCCTCCCCGTTAACAAAAAAAAAGATCAATATTAGATGGACAGCCGGTGTGATCGCTAAAAACATAAAACGGAGCGCCTTTGTCACAGGTCGTTGTATTGAAGATCATTGTCAAGGCGACACCGCGTGGCTGCAGTAAACTAATAATTGTTACACGTGCGATATTATCAGCGACAAATTGGTACATAGTAGAGAAATAAATTAATTACTGTGCTACTAAGAATAGTACATTTTTCATCAACTAATGAGTAAGCATATCTATTTAAGAAGATAAGAAGAAATCGGACCAACAGTTGTCACTCAATAGATGATAAGTAAATGATAAAAAGCAGAAATTAGTCAGGCTATTTTTAAGGGACCACAAAAAATATCCTTACCCTACCTCCCCCTGAAATTAAACTTTATCTTCGTGAATATATATTTTTTTCAAAAAACTATAGAAGACTAAGTAAGAAAGCGGATCCTGGTAATTTGCCGGGACATCGCTAGGCTAGGGTTTGATACTATAAAATTATTAATCTTGAGTAATTAATGCATCTTTGAGAATATCTTCATTAAATGTGATAACATATTTGTTGTATATATAGTATTAATTATGTAGTGTTATTTATGTATTATTGTTATTAATAACATGGGTATGTATCGGTAATTATGTATCTTTATATAAATGGATATTTTGTGTTTTTTACTACAATAAAATAATCATAGATATACTGACAGACCCACTTAAAACTTTTCCTCCTGGCAGTCTTATTGCCAAGATCTCTATCTTAGCAATAAGACCGCCCATTGTGCATACAATTACCTATAATCGATATTTCTAAATTGTTGTGCTATAACATATTTTTTTATATGAGACCTGCGTTATGCGAAATGTAATAGAAAATCTATAAAACGAAAAAGGAAATATACCTCAATTGAATTCAATTCACACGTCATATTATATCTTGAAGTGGGTCAAGAGTAACAACCTTTAACTCGTATGAACCTAACAACTGTACCAATGACATTCACACAGCACTGACCCTCGATGAAAGTAAACAATTGGTACACAGTTACTGCAAAACAAAACCCTGGTACATATACTAAAGATATCTTCTGACAATGTATGAAAATGTATTCAATCATTATGTTATTAACATACTATGATAACACATATAACATAAATAAAATAAGGATATAGCCATGAAAGCTTGGCAATGGATATACAATCTATGACTTATTATGAGTTGTTAAGATACTGTATCCCTGTTTTCTTACTAGCGATAAAGTAATTTATATAATTTATGATGCTATGGTAGACATAACTTTAAAACACATTTTACGAATTGACATACTTGTTTAGAGGTAAGATTGTTAAAGTAACCGTTCAAGCCGAGGTTATCCCCGGGGACCCTTGTGTCGAGTTACTAGCGATAGAGGTACAGGCTAAGCGACCTAAGAGCTATGCCACCTCTCAATCCGGTGAAAGAGTCAAGGCCAGCTTCTCTGGCCAATCTGTGTAGTTCGTCGTTAAAAAAAAAAGATTGTTAAAGTAACAGTTAATAAGATCATGGCATTACAAATAGCCGGTATTCGACTCCGATTAGGACAAAAGGCGTGTGAAGTAAAGAAATTATGTATTTTTTATGTAATCAACATGAAATTAGTACTTACCTTCAGACTATAATAGTTAGAAATATCAGACAAAGTAGAAAAAGATAACAAATAGGAAAAATAAATTAATAGATAAAATAAATAAAAGAAAATAAATGAGTGAAGTGAGAGAAGATCAATAATGTATACACGAAAACATAATTATGCACAAACACGAAACATTACTTTTAAATTTCTTGCCTAGAATTTTAAAAACACTGTTATCCTTACTGCTCGCGTTAATAAAATTGAAACAAAAGGTCGAATTATGGACAACAGTGAGATATTTATGATGCTTTTATAAATAGCGGAAATAAGTAAGTACAAGCTAAGGAACTGGACAGTAAAAAACCACGACAGGGACATCAATCAGAAAAAATAACTATTTACAACAGAATTAACCTAACGCCATTATAGATGGAGAATGAACTGAAGTCATCTGACGTCTTATTAACCGGAGCTTAAGTCTTCTTAGGACAAGCCAATGTAAGGTCAAACAGAAATTTCGAAATAATGAAAGTTCGCTTACGTGGACCCTGTATTCTAGATTCAATTCAGTGTCTTTGGTTTAAATTTGGTTGTGGAGCACCCAACCTTTCAGATTTTATGACTGGAAATATAAGAGCCATGTAAATTTTGAGGCGTATGCGAAAATAAATTAATTGAACGAGTATAAAGTATAAATTAAGAATAGTAAGATAAAGATAATTCTTTCACTTGGTTAGGAGAGATATGTAATCATATTTCTTGGCCTGATTGCTTCCGTTGTTTATTATTCAATTATATTTTCTTATACATTATAGACATCTACGGTTACACAATTGTTAGTCCTTAATATCAGTCATAAGGATATTATATGCGATTCATTATGATCAAGACCACAGTTAGAAATTGTTAATTAATAACAATGGAAACGCGCACGCGACGTTCGTATATAAGAAGCAATTGCATCGGCGTTCATGTTGTAAACAAAACGACATACTCAAATGAATCCAAGGCTAAACTTGACCCTTCACCAGGATGTCAAGTTGTGAAAATATAAGGTTACTTATGTATCAATTTCAAATATTGTTTTCTGCTAGTTTTGTCAGTTGTATTGACTGTACAGAATAATTTATTCCCTAAATTATACAAAGGAATGATCCTTTTTCTTTTGCACTAAGATGCGTGAGGCAGAACGATTGAGTTGCGGCGATGCTTGATAAGTATTATGACAACTTCTTTAAGAGTTGAGATGTGACTCCTGAATACAGTCCAGGCTATTTTTTGCATCCTGCGTTCTTCTCTAGCATCACATATCAAATACGTTTATCCTCTATTTCTCAATCTCACATAAGGTCCAAGTAGAAGCGTAAATATGGAAATCTCATAGTTACTTGATTACTTCGCGAAATTTTAATAAATATCACTCAATTAGCAACACCAATCCAGAATATGAAAAAAGAGGGGTTATTAATAATGTGTATTATGATATATTGACTGGTAAGTCAAGGTATTGAATAATTCCCACGATTTGATTAATCTTCAGGCTTAATAAAATATACTACAATACTGAATACAAAAGAAAATTTCAAACTTAATGTCCTAAAAATAGAAATTAAAAGTGACTCATAAAGAGATTATAATGTAAATAATGAGTAACACATTACACCTAAATCTGAATTTCTTTATTATGTGTACACTTAGAAAAATCTTTGTCAATTTTCCTCATACGAGATTATAAACGTCGTAAAGACGTTGTAATACCGCACTAAGCCTTTTTGGCGTACTTTCTTAAATCCTCTAACAAGTTATTAGTTTTTGCAACAAGATTTTTTCCAGATTTGCACTGGGAAAGTTTTGCCTTATCTAAAGCTCGTATTTATATCTTTTATAACCTATCACATTAATAGTGTAATAATATATATTGTTTAGTAGTATATAAAAAGTTAGAGAGACGGAAACATATGTGAGGCCAAAAAAGAAACTTTGGTTTAAGTTCTCAGTTGGGAACAGATTCTGACTGGGATGAGATACGGTTTCTATATTTATGTATTTTTTTAAATGCTCACATTATTTTTTCATTAAAATAAATATAAGGTTGTCAAATATCTCCCTTCCGCCTTTGGTTTAAAATGGTTTGGTGACTAACTCCCATCTCCTGGGCGATGTCACGAGATGCCACATGCCGGTCTAACTCGATGTAGTCCATGATTTGATCGGTATTTGTCGTCACAGGTCTTCCGCCGGCTGGCTTATCCATGGTGTCGTTTTCACCGGCTCTGAATCGTCGAAACCATTCCTCCGTGGTTCGAAGTGATAGAGTACCATCCCCAAAACACCATTAATCTCACGGAACGTTTCTCTAGCGGATTTGCCTTTAACGAAGGAAAACTTTAAAATAGCGCGAATTTCGGCGTTAGTGAACTCCATGTTTACACGTCTATAACTGTTGAACGCAATATCCAAACTAATTATGCATAGCGTCGTTTTGTAGGTTATGTCAAGACCTTTCAAATTATGTATAGTATTGCTAGATACGAGCTCTGTAGCGCTTTGTACATAGCCGCGAAATTCAAAAGACAAAAGGCGGAAGGGAGATATTTGACAACCTATAAAATGAGCAGTACAGTATCATCAGATCCTCACGAATGTATCATTATAAATCTGTGACTGTTTGAATCTTTACTTACAAAATGCATATGATCTATCTGACAATAAAACACAAGTCGTACCCGTGTCCACGATATCTTTTTTTCTGTAGCACGGAAATGACTGTTTTGAATATTTTATTTAGATTTCAGATACGTAATCCGAACAGTAGGAATTTATAACCCACCATATACAATATATATAGAGTCGCTAAAAAGGTGCCCATTAATCTTGCTTCCTACTTTTAGGCTATGTACAAGGAATACGCCGACTGCTCCCTGCTATCTCATTGGACATTGATTTGGAATCGTCCATTATATTCAAAGCTGATGATAGAGAATAAAAATAGTCCAAGTTGTAAAGTATTATTGTAATATAGCTAAATTTGGGGTACTGCTGCAAAATATCCGTTTTAGATTTAGTGGGGTAGAGCGCCAAGAGACAGATTTGTCTTAAGACTTTTAGCAGCAATGTTAAGTAACGGTGTTGTATGATATTATGTGCTGGAAAGAATTCATTTATCCGGACAGACCAAACAATCCAGCAATAAGATACTAAAACAACAATATTGTATGAATATACATTTATACCATCACGTCTGCACTTTTTTGTTGTTTTTGCTAATATGTGTAAACAGTTATTAAAAGAGATTGCTTAAAATAGTAGCTCAATGAAAACGAAAACAGCATTACAATCAGTGCTTAAATCACCCCCGTTACCTTCCTAGTATCGGATATCAAGACGCACGGCGGGTTTCCGCTATTTTATTGTGCACATCCCGCGCGTTTGAACATAGCGCATTGCTTCCTCGTTATAACGCGTACAGCGAACTAGAATGATTTGCTTGTGTAAGTGTTTCCCTTTGTTTTGAATATGTGACTATTTCAATATCTGTGCACGTTCAATCAAAATAAGGTAGGACATTTCTTTCGCAACTAATTAACTAGCGAACTGGTATTTGTACCGTTTGGACCTTTTTTATATATTGCCACTGATATATAATGATAGCCTAATGAGTAAGCGTGATGGTTGAAGGTTCAAATTGCATCCGAGCCGATCAGTGAATTTCTCTTTTTAGATCTTACGTGTAAAAATTACTTGCTAAAAAGTTTTGGGTAAAATGCGGACAGCGTTCGTCTTCATCTATCCCTTTAGAGTATAACAACGAAGTAATTGAACATAGAGCATGTATGTATGTATCGCTTAAAAATATATTTTTTGTTTCAGTAATCCCAAGTCAAAAGAATAAGGAGAAATCTCCTGCAGCCGCATCGGAGGAGCAGGCCGATGTAGTCTCGAAGGTTATCGGTAACTACGGACGCTGGCAGCTGCTTATGACATTTCTTTTGGCAATGTTCTCATTTCCCTGCACATTTCACATTTATTTACCAACTTTTACGGTAAGTGTGATATCTATTTAAGTACCCTATTAACTATTTTTGGGTATCACTATCAAAATACACATGCAGCGTCTGCTTAATTTGTTGCTATGCTGAAACTACTGAACTGAATTCGCCAATGCCGGCAATAATGAGATAGTTATTTTTACCAAGCTTCCTTGCAACGGACTCGCCAAGAAATTACGCAGTTCGATCATTTCATACCAAACGTTTCTACGGTCTCTTCTCTTACCACAAGTTTTTGGATGCTGTGCACTATTAACCTATTTTTTACATAGTACAAATCTATAGTATTCATTGCTGCGTAGAGCACAATGTCGGTGATGCAATGTACACGAGAACAGAACACATAAAAAATCCCGGAACAATTGTGTCTCAAGGTAAGAGTTTGTTAAAAAACGTCTTAGATTAGGGACAAGTTAATCCAGACCAATTAAATGCTAGAAAGAGATCGGTTCTTACGCTTACCGATGAGAACAGCCTTTTTCCCAAAATAAAAAGGTAATAACTTCCGGCACATTCTTTGCAATTATTAAATTGCTTCCAATAAAAAGACAAATCAAAAATCATGGGTCCAAAACTCCCATCTGTATTAAGAATAACAAGAGCTTGAAAGTTAAAATTTTGCTATAATTAACATAAGCTTGAAGGTAAACAACATTGGTTTCAATACCTCGTTATACTCGACTTAGTACAAGTCGTAAATCTTACTAAGATAAAAATAGAACTGTACAGTCTAGATCGCCAAAAACTGAACCGAAATGTTGTCCGAATAGATTTTTAAACTGACGCGCAATAACCACTAAACGTAAGTCATTATTCTTAGTATAACTTATTTATAGTTGCAAAGACAAAGAAAAGGGTGCTTTATATTTTAAGCATGATTTTGGTATATTTTCAATTCCAAAGTTGTGCTTTTAAGAACAAAATTAGAAACTGTGTGATATGTAAGCAGTGTGGCTTGAAAGGGCGAGGACGAATGTATGCTTCGGCGGTTTCTACCTGTAAAAGGGATAAATGAAAAAATAGATAGGACAGTAAGAGAATAAAGATTAGTGTAATTAGAGGTCTTTCTAGGCGAACTTAAATCGAAAACACATATCGGTGTCATACTCAAGAAAGGCGACGATCCCAGAACTTTTGAAAAAGTATAGAACTACCACTCCTATACTATACAAATCCATACGATTTGGTAGAGGCAAGAAAAGTGTATCAGGTCGGTGAAATATAGAAATTAGTATTTACTGCGTATGCCTCTGAGTCATTAGTCCTTTTCATCCTTGATAGTATTTAAAACATAAAACATTACATTTGTAATGAATAATCAATAAACATACTAATACGTTGTTTATCTTTCCTTTCTAGGCTAAATCAACGAAGTTCTGGTGTCGATTACCGGCTGAATTATCTGGTCTGCCTATAGCCAACTGGATTAATTACAGTCAACCAGCCGACTCCTGTTATGTCCGAGAATTACCAGAAGGCATTACAATAGAAAGTATTCTGAATAACACAGCCCCGATCTTAGATACGTTTCGCAAGTGTCAGGAATGGGATTTCGATCGATCTGAAATCGGTGAAACAATCATATCGGAATGGAATCTAGTTTGCGACAGAGCAGGATTGACGAATCTCGCCGAAGTAGTGTTCCTGGTTGGTGTTGGAATAGGAGGTGTTGTAGGCGGATGGATCTCTGACAAGTAAGGCGTTTTTAATTAACTAAACCATCTGATAAAATTTGTACACATATATTGTACACAAATACTTAAGATTTTCCCAACTTATATGGCATGCGGAAAATCCAACCACAATTTTTAGCTGAATGGAATTTTTGTTTACTTTGAGTATACTTTGTTCAATCAATCTTCATGCCGTTAATATACTACACTACTTTTATGGCAGATTCAACGAACGAGTAAATAAGCATTTAAACATACATACATACGTGAATTATTTTTGGTGAACCATTCCTACCGATATAGCTCGCCGGATAAGCAAGTTGGAGTGGCAATGAGCAGGGCACATAGCGCGTAGAACAGATGGTCTATGAGGCCGAAAAGTTCTCGATTGGAGACCACGGACCAGCACGCGCTGTGTAGGGTGTCCACCCCTAGGTCCAATCACAAAAGCCACAGGACGCCACTGGATGTGGGCCGCTTACAACCGGTCCTTTGGGAAATCTTTGGGGGAGGCCTATGTCCATGCCTATATTGTTTGGATGTTTTACGGCTGAATTGATCATGATGATTCCTTTTGGGTGTAAATTCTTAATGTGATGTACGGAACAAATTTTAAACATTTTAAGTTCCTCTTCCCAGGAAGAATTTTCAATTTTTTTTTAACATTATTAACCTTACGACTATTTAACAACATGAAATAAGCAAATTCTTGACTAAATGTCAAATTCTCGCACAGGTAGTAAATTTACATTGTGTTTATCTCAGATTTTTTTTTGGATCAATATTTCTTTTCTCATTTTATCTATATTAGTTTTCCTTCCTAAATTACATGATTTTACATAAAAAATATTTGAAATATATTATTAGATATATTATTGCGTTTCGATGTAAACAAACTGGCAACATGGTGTGATGGCGTCATGACATGAAACAAATACTAATAAAATGGGCTCAAATCAATACTGTATAAAATAATGCGGGAAAAATAAAAATCATAATATTATTAATAATTGCATATCTCTTTTTTACTTTCAGATTTGGACGAAAACGCATTTTGATGGGCATGATGATCTCGCAGTGTGTATTGGCAATAGTATCATTACTAGTGCGCTCCTACGTGCAATACGTGGTAGTGCGGCTGATCATGGGCCTAGTATCCGTGTCCGTGGTATACGCCGCTTTCGTACTTTCCGTCGAGTTGGTCGGCGGTAAATGGGTAACGATTGCCGGCGTCTGCAATTTCTTCCCCCTACCGCTGGCCTATATAATAGTATCGCTCCTGTCACTGCTGCTCCCAAATTGGAGAGATTTACAATTGTCGCTGTCCCTGCCAGGATGTTTCCTGTTAATATTATGGTAATTGCACTTGTATATTAAGTTTAATTTATCATGAAAAAGGGGTGAACCTAGAGACTACGAGTTAGAGTTACGATCTGTCAGTTGTTTTTAATAAAAATTTGTAATGTCTTATTTCACATTTTACATGTGTTAGATATTTAACAATATCCATATATAGTTTATCTCCTTTCCACACACATATAATACTCTATTAAGTAAAAACTTCTTGTAGATTATTATGCAAGAAATATGAAAATATTGTTATCAATAATTAGAAAATAATTACTAAAAATTATAATAGAAATAATAATTATATTTTTGTAGGTTCGTTTTACCGGAATCTCCTAGATGGTTAATAGGCAGAGGGCGTATTCAAGAAGCAAAAGAGATAATTGTCAAAGCCGCCAAATTCAATAACAGCGTTATTCCGGAGGAATTGGACAAAATGTTGTTATTAAGCAAACCGGAAACTGAAGCCGAACAACCTAGTATCCTTATGCTTTTCAAAGGAGCCCTGCTAATGCGGACTTTCTGCTTGTTCCTCGCCTGGTTTTCAATGACCATCGCATATTACGGCCTTCTGTTGAACATCGGTAATTTCAATTTGGGCAACCTTCACACCACATCCATAATTCTCGCCGTTGTCGAAATACCAGCAATTGCTATAAGCATACCTATATTGCTTAAAGCTGGAAGAAAGATACCAATTTTTATTAGCATGCTCATGTGCGGTCTCGCATGCGTTGCAAGTGAGTTATTCTCAATCTCGTTTGATGATGACTGGATAATGATCGCATGCTTAATGGTCGGGAAGTTTGCGATTGGTTCTACGAACATGATGATGCCTATCTTCACGGCGGAACTTTACCCCACTTTGATCAGAAACCTCGGAGTTGGCGCAAGCCAAGTGTCTGCAGGATTGGCGTTGATTTGCATTCCATACTTATGGGAATTGGTAAGTAGCTATTAATTGATTCGCTTATTTATCTAATAACTTTAAACGAGCAATTTATTGCATATTTATCTCGAACTACATCAAGACGCTCTGTTGGATTTCATCCTTTGTACAGCAAAGTATTGGGGTAGATTGTCCGCTTTTGTCTTTTACTCCGATTTCAATGTGGGTGTTTTTAGGAGAGTGAATAAGCATATACTTAGCTAGTGCGGCTTACCATCTAGGAAGGCATTTCCACTAAACATAATTTGAGCGGATATTATTCATTAGATAAAACTGTGTTAATTTACCGAAGAGGATCTAGATCGGGGAATGACCGCTGTAAATTATTAGTAAAAGTAGTTAAATTAAATGGGTATGAACAACAGACAATAACTGCATTAGGTTGAACCGCAGTAAAAACGGAACCAAAATAGTATTTAAGTAACAAAAATATCAAAAAAGAAAACAGAATGTCTAACAATAAATTATTATAAGACATTCTATTAAGCTTAAGAAATTAATACGTAAATAAAATCTATAATATCTAGAAATTTACAATAAAATAAAAAATTATTTATTGGTAATTAATAATTTCAATCAATTACCATTTTTCCATACCTCGAATATAATGCATTATATAGAACTACTTCATTGTTTTATAAAGTTATATAAGAGTAACGGTTTTTTGTTTCAGACCGCATTGAACCAGCATTTACCGATGGTGACAATTGCAGCTTTGAGTGCAGTTGGTGGCGGCATTGTTCTACTGCTGCCCGATACCACACGTATTAGCGACAACAAAAAGTAATTTTATGACACAATAAGCATTGTATTTTATAGTTAAGGTGTGTTAGAACAAAGTAGTAACAATCTGGCGGTTCCAATCAGCTACCAGTCGGCTTGTGCCAATGAGCCTTTTGTGAGTGTCTTAAGAACTAGATAATACCTTGTTGGTATTGAAAATATATTCAGAAGTATCTAGTTTATAGTGATGGGACGTGGGACAGGCGGAAGCCTGTCTCGTTTGTAACTTGTGTCCCTAGTACGTAGAAAATTTCAAAGGCTAGAAGGACGTGTTGAAAGAACTATTTCTGGTATCTCAATCGCGTTTCAATCTTAACGTTCCACTAATAACTTAAACTTTGTTTTCTCGCTTTAGTAATGGTTGTTTCTAATAATTTCTTCTAGTTTGTTGCTTGCAACTTCCACTTTAATCCAACTGCATTAATTTTTTAGCAGAATTATTTAGTTTAAGTTAAGTATTATTTTTAGGTCGTAGGCAATTCTTTTGAGGGAAGGTCTGTGTCCAATGGTTGGATTACGGCATAATACCTGCACATTTTATAAAGAGGAAACAATTTTACCGAACAATAGAATCGTTTATTTTATGTTGACATTAAGATAAATTGACTAAACCATACTAAAATCCGGACGTCCACTATATTAGAATTATTTTTTATATTCAACTCCTGTCAAATGAAATTAGCAATTATTGAGCAAAAGTAACTTTGCGCCACAAATTTTTGTAAATGGACGTTCTTTTACTCAAATAATTTAACTTTCATAATAATATAAATCCCGTATATATATCTAATTTTTAATTTTTTTTTGGTTGTTTAATTGAACAATTTCGTTCGTTTGAATGGCGATTACCACCTGCTACATAAGCTTCTTTAATATTAGCTCAATAAGCGATAGCTGTCTTTGTCTACCCTGCTATTATAAAGTTAAACAGCTATGAGAGCTTTTTATTTATTCGTATTAAATGTAAATACCATTAAGAAAAGAAATGATATTTATCTGTGTTTTTACAGACCTGGCTTTGACAGCTCGACGCCCTGCAACGGGACATTCACTATTTCTGACGATAGAGGGCACTAGCTGTAATAAGATGAATACACCAAAACACGAAACAAAGAATGCAACGATAAAACGATGTAAATATTGTAAATACTTATACGTTAACTTAAATCAAGATATCATTATTAGTGAAATAATTCCGAATTTGATTCAAATTATTTTTAAGCAAATGTAATAAAAACGCTAAGAAATTGTTAGACGTAGATATAAATCAAAGTTGCTATAGACAATAAGTTTCAAGATTAGCTGCATTAGATACTGCTAAAATTGCCACAGCAGTTTATTTATAACATTTTAAATTTAAATAAAATAAGAAACAAATTAAACAGTTTATAAGTTATTATATAAATTAAAAGTAGTTTTATATGCAAATAAATTTGCAGTTATTTTAATTAAAAAGATTGTTTGTCGTAAGAGTAGTACTTTCTGTGATTTTACATATCGTTAATATTTCATATCGTGTAATTAAAAGCGATGATTATTTTAATGCATTAGATAATAATTTACGGGTTTTTCTACTGTTTACCAATAAAGTTGAATTCTTTATATGAATGAAGAAAATTGTGGACGAATATACTTGGCAACATTTACTGATAGTGATTTTTATAAAATCTAAAGTTATGATTGTATCATAGAAACTTCTTTGAAATTCGACACAATGTTAACAATTTAAAAAATTTATAATGATTAACTTATATGCTACTAATAACAATTTAAAAATGTTAATTCGAACAAGAATAGGTTAAAATATGTGATCCATAGAGATTAAAAAAACATTGGAGCTGGTTGTGCTGAACCCGTCTTAAATAAAATTGATAGTGTACCTGTTAGTAATAGTATTAGAAATTCTTAATAGATTATTAAGGACCGAAGGTCTTGCTTACAAAAATTAATGGGTATTATATGGCAACAGAAAACACCGTTTTTTAATTCATGAGATTTTTTCTCATAAGAATACAATGATTAAATTAATGAGAAAATAAAAAAAATTGTCACAAATAATAAAACTATACAGACGACAATAAAAACGAGATCTGGAGATTAGGTTATGGATACCAGAACTATAAATAAACCATAACTAATCATAAACTATCATTAGCGTAGTTGTCATGTCTTGATAATTTTACACTTGGGTAACTTTTAAGCAATGTCCTCGATTTAGTTTCCCTTAATTTTTTTGATAAATATTATATATTCATCTTCATAGTTTAGTTAATTTTATATTTTTTCAACCGACTTCAAAAAGCTAATAAAGTTCCAAAAAATGAGGAATTCCTCAATTCCTATGTATGTTTTTTTATGTTTGTTATCTCATAACTATCGTCTCGGGTGTAACGATTTGGGTGATTCTATTATTATTTGAAAGCTGGTGCTTCCCGCATTTGCAACCATATAAGTCTTAAATTTACACGTTTGTAGTTTAGTTTATATATCGATCGACTTCAAAAAGGAAGGTTTTCAATTTGTCTCAATGTTTTTTTTATGTATGTTGCTGTATAACTTTCGACTAGGTGAACCGATTTTGATGTGTCTTTTTTTATTTGAAAGCTGGTGACTACTTAACATTCAAGTGTTACCCAATTCTGACAATGGGGTCCACGATATGAAAACCATATATCTTAAATGTACATCAAGTATGTGCTGCACAAATGGACGAATAACTCAATATCACGCCAACCGATTTTGATGAGAAGATAGAATATTTATTTATTAACGCACATATTTGGTTACAATTATAAACATTACACAAATTAAACGAACATCATGAAACCATTGTAGCACATCATTCGTACACAGTGACTCCCAAACTAAGCAGACGCTTGTAACCCAGACTTGGGACCCAGAGTTGCATTGTGGAGCACAAAATTTTAGTTTTTTATAATATTATATTATATATATATGTTTAGGCAAGTATTGGAAAGGATATACTTCAAGAGTAGTTTAATGAAAGTTTAGTTAGGTTCTAAATAATTCTATTTCGTAATGTATATTTCTATTCTACTTGAAGTTGGTTTTTGTTTGTACTTGTTTTTGAAATGCTTAAATGGAAACTTATACTCGCCTGTAATTTATAACAACGTACATTCAAGGGTCTGCAATTAAAAGAGGATTGTAATGATAATGTTTACAAAGATTGAGTATTTAAGACCGCAAGGAGGCTTATGAAGAGGGAACTAAGAAAAAGATAAGTAATTTTGCCTTTGCTTTCTATCTATCTAACATTTGACCGTCGTGTCCTTTATTGAATGAATGAATTTCTTTTTCGTCTGTATTCTTTAACCTATGTGAATATCCGTAGAGTAACCAATAAGAATGAAAACAGCTCGCATGGTAGAAAATTGTATGCTTAACAGAACAAACCTAAAATAGTTATATAACAATAAAAGTATAGGCTTATGTACTTATATCAATATAGTTATAGATTAAAATGAATTTTTAAACCGAGATAATGTAAATTAAATTGTATTGTAGGTATAAAAATGTGATCAACTTGATTAATAAAACGATGTTTTTAAATTTTGTTTATGTTTTTAAAAAAGCCTTTATATGATTAAATTCTTTACCATCACCTTCCCTCGTTATCTTTGTGGTAAGACGACCCAATTTTGTGATATTTTTCGACGAAACTATATTGAATAGCCGGGGAAGATGACTTTTACTGCTACACCGGATGAGAGCATAGACTATGAAAGTGACATTGTCTAAACCTTTAAATATTTTGAAGGAAACCCCGACTATAAAAAAATAACAGTCTCACAAAGAAAAAAGTAACATGGAGATCACCACCCATGCCCCCACTAAACTCGTGGTTATATGGGCCGAAACAAGGCAGGGCACACGTTATCTGGCCGTGTGACTCCACAAGCTCCTTCAAGTTTTTGTGTCAAGGCCTTTCTTTAACACTCGCAACTCTCCCCCATAAGGGTATTCACGAAAGAACACGACAGTGTCTCGGTCGACGACATCAGGCGACTCTTTAGAACGGGTCCTTCTCTTGTAACAGGCGTGCGCGAACTCCCTGAACTTGAGGAAGTTGCCCTCCGAGGAGACCAGATCACGGAAATGAACTGGGCCCAAACACGCACGTGTCAGAACATTTAGTAATCTAACGCGCAAATCATCATACAGTGGGAATAACCAGAGCATGGTGACGATCTTCGCATCTTGTCCACAATCGCACCCACTTTCATCACATAAACTCATCTCGCACAGCCCTTTCCGAAAATTACCGTAACTAGTTAGGAGCTGAGAAGTCACCTAGTCTACCTATATGTATAAGGTTATATGTTCGAAATTCGTAATTGCTTTCACATTATTATTAAGCTTGAAGAATGCCCGTACTAAAATAAAACGTAATATTTTAAGCGTCGACCTAGCTATGGCAATCAACAATAAAAATATATCAGTAAAACCAGTATAATGTAACTTAGTCTACTCATTACGAAGTCAAGTATACACTGATCTCTATAGCTTCGCACTGCCGACAATTCAAACTGGAGTCGAATAATTATTCGAGACAGGCAAACACTAAATTGCCAGACAACGTGATCGTTCTCTATATGGCAGCATTCCACAAACGTTTGTTATTTCACACAAGCTGTACACTTTATGTAATGGTTGTGCGCTATGTATTATTTATTAGGATATAGAAACGAGATAACATAGCTTGTATTGTGTTGACATTATAGAGCTTTTCCTTCAAATGAATGCTTTGACATTAGGCGGTTTTACTTTTAAAAGTTGATTTAAGGAACCTTGAAGTCGCAAAGTAATAGTTGCTCCCGGCTCATTGCATTTAAGTATCCTTTTTGTTATCATCAATAAGTTTTATTAAATTTTATGATTGAAATAAGGTTACTTTTGGGATTATGGAGATATTATCGATATTGCTAGACAATGATATATGTAATCATGAAGTTGAAATTACTCCGCTAGTATTTAGTATAAACATTAATAATACTGTAGAATCTAGTATACTAGTATCATACAAGTTTTCTATCGTGTTACGACGAAGCTTAATAATTTAAAAAATTAACGTTTATTATTATTAAAGTGTTCGTTTATTGCTACAAAAGGCCTTGTATATTAGTGAAATTATCATTATATATTAGTTTTTGGGCTAGAAACTTTGGGTCCTAGTGCACATCACCTTTTTAATGTGTTAGCTAAGAAGTTGAACACATCTGGTTACCAGAGGGCTGGCTTACACCTTGCACAGAGGCTAAGTATTGCCATACAACGGGGCAATGCTACCAGCCTTCTGGGCAAGCTGCCAAGCAATGACGGTTAGGCACAGTTATATTTTTTTGTAAATATTTTGTAATATCTTTTAAATTATAAATATTTCTTTATTAGTTAGTATATGTTATATTTAAATTAGAACAATATGTTTTTTTACTTATTTATTATCATCAAATCATCTTTCAACTCAACATTCTTTTAACTCTTGTGGGGTAAACAGACAAAGTAATCGCTGTGTAGATCTTAATGAGCAAGTATTATTTGTACATAAGTAATGGAAAAATAAATAGGCGACTGGGATATTAACCCCGAACGCAAGTCAAACACTTATTAGGCTATCGTTTATATTTATTTCATAAGCAACGTATAAAACATAATTTCATTCGCGTAAATTCATTAACCCGTGGAAGCAGTTGTCACCACCAGTGTGTCTGGACCGATACGATATCAAGAAACGATCCTACTCCTTTCCTCATAGGATCTGCGATCTCAGATCATTGAAGAACTCCTGATTTGATTGAGCCGTAAGCGCCATTCCCCATAAAAATTTTCAAAACGAAATCGAATCTCGAATTTCAACAGTAGATATGATACATCAGCATTAGGTCAACGTAATATCCAGCCCTGTAGTTCTGGGCTCTCAAGAATAATACTACGGTATTCCCTGCATGTCGTAGAAGGCGACTAAAAGGGGCCTCGGGTTCACTGGGCGACAAGGGCCTTTGTCGCCCGCCAAGGTGGACTCCGGGAAGAAGGCGACATTGGCTGGTCCATGTCGCCTAGCACTGCGAGGGCACAGGGGGAGGGAGTAATTCCCCGGAAGTGCTTTCCTTGAGCACAGTGCACAGTCCGGTGCGTTTCACTGGAGATCCCGGAGCCCTCACCATGCACTGAGGAAGGGCCACCGGGGAGGTTTTAGTGGGTAAAACGCCACATAACAGCCGCCTTCCCCAGAAGGCGGGGTATCAAAAGGTCAAGGTAATATTAATAAAGCCAATGTCTATTGCAATATGAGATGAATAACACAATATAAGCATAACTTGTAAGTTGCAAAAGGTTTCTGCAGTTCCGTAGTATACATGCTAAGTTAACCACATCGTTATCTTGACATATTGACCATATCGGATCGCGGTCATCAAATCATGTCAATGTCGGTAGATCTTGCTGATCGGCGATACCTATCATGATTTGTTGATAACATGATTAGAGGTCAATGAACTTAAGATATAAAGAAACCAATTCAACAGCCTAATGACTTATCGAGCAATAGCAGAATCTGCTGCAATAGATCATTTATTTTTAAAAATGCAAATATTTTTTACAAAAATTCTATGATTCTTTTTACTTTTATTAATTTTTCGGGAATTTTCAAGATAAATAAAAAAATATTTATATTAGAAGTTGTAAACATTGTCATAAATAAATTTGACGTTTTCCGGTGATGCATGCACAAACGGATAAATAGAAAAAATATATTACATATAAATTTTTAAAACAAAAATAAATATGTAATGTATATTTGTGTATTAAATATTTTTTCGTATAGTCACGGTGGTTTTAGTCTTATAATTGTACATATAGAGCACCTTGTATTTAGTGTAACATCGCTAGCAACACTTAATATAAAATTGTCACAGCCTAAAAGAAAGTCCGCCATGAATATGCGCTAATCTTGATAACTGTCTACCGGATTGTCGGTGTTGTCACAATTACACAAGCAAAGAAGAATGACTTATATATGAGTAAAAATATTGATTTTTCCATCTTTACAAAAATTCACTTGATATTGACGGGCGTTGTGTTCTTATGATGCTTGAATTATTAAATTTGTTGATCATAAGGCATCTAAAGTCACTCTTCAGCGGCTCTTCTATCATCTCAAATATATATTTCACTCAACATGACTAAGGTTTCAAGTCACCAGCCCTGTAGTTCTGGGCTCTCAAGAATAACTACGGTAACCCCTGACTGTCGTAGAAGGCGACTAAAAGGGGCCTCGGGTTCACTGGGCGACAAGGGCCTTTGTCGCCCGCCAAGGTGGACTCCGGGAAGAAGGCGACATTGGCTGGTCCATGTCGCCTAGCACTGCGAGGGCACAGGGGGAGGGAGTAATTCCCCGGAAGTGCTTTCCTTGAGCACAGTGCACAGTCCGGTGCGTTTCACTGGAGATCCCGGAGCCCTCACCATGCACTGAGGAAGGGCCACCGGGGAGGTTTTAGTGGGTAAAAACCTCACATAACAGCCGCCTTTCCCCCAGAAGGCGGGGTATCAAAAAAAAGGTCAAGGTAATATTAATAAAGCCAATGTCTATTGCAATATGAGATGAATAACACAATATAAGCATAACTTGTAAGTTGCAAAAGGTTTCTGCAGTTCCGTAGTATACGAGTACATGCTAAGTTAACCACATCGTTATCTTGACATATTGACCATATCGGATCGCGGTCATCAAATCATGTCAATGTCGGTAGATCTTGCTGATCGGCGATACCTTTCATGATTTGTTGATTACATGATTAGAGGTCAATGAACTTAATGAATGTATGTAAATGAATTTTCAAGACTATATATATTTATATTAGAAATTGTAAACATTGTCATAAATAAATTTGACGTTTTCCGGTTATGCATGCACAAACAGATAAATAGAAAAAAAATATTATTTTACATTTAAATATTTAAAACAAAAATAAATATGTAATGTATATTTGTGTATTCAATATTTTTTCGTATAGTCACGGTGGTTTTAGTCTTATAATTGTACATATAGAGGACCTTGTATTTAGTATTACATTGCTAGTAACACTTAATATAAAATTGTCACAGCCGAAAGAAAGTCCGCCATGAATATGCGCTAATCTTGATAACTGTCTACCGGATTGTCGGTGTTGTCACAATTACACAAGCAAAGAAGAATGACTTATATATGAGTAAAAATATTGATTTTTCCATCTTTACAAAAATTCACTTGATATTGACGGGCGTTGTGTTCTTATGATGCTTGAATTATTAAATTTGTTGATCATAAGGCATCTAAAGTCACTCTTCAGCGGCTCTTCTATCATCTCAAATATATATTTCACTCAACATGACTAAGGTTTCAAGTCACCAGCCCTGTAGTTCTGGGCTCTCAAGAATTACTACGGTAACCCCTGACTGTCGTAGAAGGCGACTAAAAGGGGCCTCGGGTTCACTGGGCGACAAGGGTGGGTGCCTTTGTAGCCCGCCAAAGTGGACCCGGGAAGAAGGGATCGACAGGCCCGTGTCGCCTTGCACTGCGAGGTAACTAAATCCCGCTAAAACAACTAATACAAGAATAGTGACCAGCTAATGAACGTAACAGAAAGCATGTTTTTAGCTTTGGTATATATTAAAACGTTATTTATTGTCATGTATTATATAAATAATTATTGCATAATTGATTGGTACTTTTAGATTCCCAACATTTTTAACATCATCCCACAATAGTAGTATTATGTCATCATTCGATTTTTCTAAAGAATACAATACGATTGTGTAATATTTTATTACACAAAAATATTATAACGATTAAAAAAAGGAACAGCTTTGTACTCCTTTTAAATATATTACTTGAATCTTTAGTATGTCATCAGTCTCAACTATAGATATTCGTCTAAGATGTCCCCTACCAACAATGATAATTTTGCGTCGTAAATATTTTTCTCTCTGTTTCTGTTTTCGCATCCACTGAAGATCTTATCACAGAATCAAATTATATAACAATAATAACTGTTCATTTCTATCTAGCTTAGTAATTGCTAAGTTTATTTTTCTAATACTACAAAACAATTGAATAAGTTCAGGCAACAAAAAGAGCAATGACCGCAGCTTCTAGGGCTTTGCATTCCCTTAACAGTCATTACAAAATGTCGGTAACGGTGGCGCGAGGCGGCATCATTTCGACGTGAAATGAATTATAACTACGCCCATTGTATGCATTTACTTTCCTACTCAGACGTTCTACGAAACTCAATGTATATGACAACAGATATAAGTAACATCTCCATTTCCAGCAGTGATGTTAGTGGGGCTAAGAGTTGGATTTGCGGTCTAACAATAGGAATATCTCCTCATCCCACTGACAACAATGATTTGCTGCTACTTCAGTTTATCGGTCTCTTTCAATGTTGTTCCGAATAAGGCGGAATTACTTTACCAGATACTTAAAACTTGATGAAACCAAACCATAGAGATGACACAACATTTTAAATCGCATAATCATATAAATTGACCAGAGGGCTGGCTAATACTTAGCACAGAGGCTAAGCATTGCCATACAACGTGGCAATGCTACCAGCCTTCTGGGCACGCTGCCAAGCGATGACGGTTTGCCACTGTTATATTTTTTGTAAATATTTTGTTAAATATCTATTAAATTGTAAATATTTCTTTTTTATTTATTATAATAATAATAAACCTATATAGTTCGAAAGCTGTGGAGGTTACATACAAAAAATAAATATTATTTTCTAATATGTATTATATAAATAATAAAAAATTAACGAACATTTTAAACTATGCCAATGGTTGTTTGTATCTTTATTTTTGGTAGATTTTTTTGTTTAAATAAATCGAAATCTGTGACATATATATGTACATGAGATATTATTAGGTACTATGAGACATTTATTAAAATTAATCAGAGTAAATGGGCAAGAACGTCACTAGAAGAAAAAGTGGTACGCCTCTAGACAACGTTTTTATAACGTTATATTAGCATTAACATAGTAAAAAATATGCATTGTTTGTGAAGTACCCAAATGATGCACGCGATTTCATAGTTCGCACGCATTGTAATGTGTTCAACAAGCTTGTCTCTTCGCAATAAGCTAGTGTACGTACATAATTAAGCTTTCGATAGGTCATCTGATCTTTGTGGATGACCAGTACTTTCATTTAGTTATTAATATTTTTTGTCTAATTATTATATAGTCCCTAGTTTATACATATTTTTACCTAATTCTTTGACTACAATATTAAATAAAGTTACTTATAGTTGTACCTTAAGCTCCAGCACATTCTTTTGTAATTTTTGTTTAATCTTGTCTATTACTCGCTGACTATCCTGTAATCTGCGTCTACACATTATTCATTCATAACAACATTCTCAATGTTGTTGATTGACCAATTGAAGACAAATAAATAAGTTTATTGATTGAAAACCTATTACATATATAACTACTCTGGGCACACTGCCAAGCGACGACGGTTTGGCACAGTTATATCTTTTGTAAAGTACCTATTATATTGTGAATATTTTTTTAGTTAGTATTATGTATTGTTTTATCTGTATAATTATGTTATATTTTCTAGTTTTAGTTACTTTGGTCCCATATATTAATGTTTTTTTCCATCAAATAAACAAATACAAATTAAATATATAACTTAAATTTGAATAACATAATTAACTATTTTATATATATCAATTTTATGCTGATTAAGAGCAGTGATACACATTTCTGGGAACAACGACTGTGTTGACACTATGTTCGAAATTTGTAGAAAATCGATAATTAGTATTTATGAAAAGCAAAGAAAACTGTTAATCAATATTGCAAGGATTACGATTGAATGTCACGATTATGCATGCGTGTTAATTACCTAGCATTAATCAGTGGACAACAGACGTACTCATGGACTGTATCATTCATCGAAGCGTATTATCAACATAATCATTAATAAAACCGTAACCGTTTTTTTTTATTCAAAATAATTTATTCCTTACCATAATCCACAGTAGTAACTTAAGATAAATTATAAAAATAAATACACATAGATATTAAACAAGAGACATAATAACAGATACATTACGGTGGATTGACATTTGAACTAGGACGAATCTTGTCAGCCCTGTAGTTCTGGGCTCTCAAGAATAAGACTACGGTATTCCCTGCCTGTCGTACAAGGCGACTTTTTAGTCTTCTTGTCTTTTTTCTTAGGGCGTCGGGTTCAATGGGCTGCGAGGGTGGGGGCCTGAAGGCGACATCGGCTGGCCCGTGTCGCCTTGCGCTGCGAGGGCACAGGGGGGGAGGGAGTAACATCCCCCCGGTGCAGAGGGGCTTCGGTGCGTTCCACCTGAGATCCCGGAGCCCCTCGTCATACACCGAAGAAAGGGCCACCGGGGAGGTTTTAGTGGGTAAGAACCCCACATAACCGCCGCCTTTCCCCCAGGAGGCGGGGTATCATTGTGAAGATTTCCTCCCCGTCAAAAAAAAAGGACGAATCTTGTGTCTCAAGTAGTCAACCCTCCACACCATCACATAATCAAAAGCAGTGTAAAAATCTACTTACAATTATTTTAAGCTATTTCGTCATGGTAAAGTAATAAATTAGAAAAGTATATATGTGGAGGAATATTTGTAGCCATTGGATACATGTATAGTGTGTGTATGTGATCGTGTGTGTGTGAATACGTAGATTTGTGGTTGTGCGTTTACTTACAGTAAAGGTGCTTGTAAAATATTGCTAATTATTTAATTTTAATATATTTTCTGTTTCAGAGTAACTAAGTTTCATCAAACCATTTCTGAGAGCTATTTTTAGATGCCTTCTATTTAGTTTAACGATTTTATTTATATCATTGAAATATCTATGTAAGAATGGTGACACGTAATATGATTGTCATCTAGCAAACGTGTTGAATTTGGGAACAGAACTCCTAACCTGTCTTTTATTTTGAGGCAATTATGATATGTCTATGTTTTCGTGGTAGCGGAAGAAGAAGGGAACGCAGTTATGGATATTTAATTGGCGAACAGTAAGTAGTTTCCTCATAGAGTTTTTTGGTGGAATATTTTCTGGGCGTGTAGTACATTACTACGATCACACTTACTAAGAACAACAAATGCAATTTCGTCACTTAATATTTTCTTATTATAATTTTTAATATAATTCGCCCTTTTAACGTTGCCAAGAAGGCTATTGAACTTGTAGAAACTCCTGACATAAATACATTAAACAGTAATATTTAACTGGTATGAATATGACCCCGAAACATGTTCCATTGTGACAGCAAATAGAGTATGCGTCGTGTCGAATCAGAAGCGGCTCGTTCAAAATGGTGATACGGGCCAGTTAACGGAGCCCATGCTTCTTTCTTACCCAATGTCCTGCCTAAATACAGTTAGCATTAATGGTAAAAGAAAATATTGCTTTAGTTATCCTCTAGTTGAATGAAGCAACTGCTTCTACGCATGATTTGTATTACAGGGATTGCAATAAACAAATTTCGAAACTATACGGTTTACTAACTAAGGTGCCTATAGAGGGCAAACTTTATAGGCTTGATTTTTGTTTTATTTCAGAACGTCATATGGTTGTAATTTCAATATGTATATTTGACATACGTGAAACTGCACCCAATCTGAACGTCAAGACGTTTTGATACTTTTAAAATATGAATGCGTTTCCTATATAAAATAACTTTAAATTTATTACCATATAAGTTAGACTTCCAACTTTTAGTACTAATTGAAGTGTGGATATTTTTTACATATCCGAGAACCATTTACGACTGTATATAAGTACGTCAATATACAAATACATCCGCAAATAAATCTCAAAAATACAAAAACCAATTGCTAAACACGTGTGATCAAGGTTATTACATCCAAGTGACGAATTTAATTTAAAAACGCAAACCTATTTGTACAAACCAGTTAGAAAATGTATTATTTAAATTAACTTAGTGTGCATTATAATGCTGGCAGGAGTAAAAACACCATAGCATTATATATGTAGTTTATTGTCTCGCATAAAATTCTTGAAAGCTAA
Organism: Meandrusa payeni; assembly: GCA_029286785.1. NCBI lineage: Eukaryota > Metazoa > Arthropoda > Insecta > Lepidoptera > Papilionidae > Meandrusa > Meandrusa payeni. The sequence goes on along the minus strand of JAGSMX010000003.1, from coordinate 8,268,532 downwards.
ATTTTCACGTAATTCTATTGCAGGAAAAATTACAAATTATGCAGCGTCGCAAGCGCAGACCGGCGCGGGGAATGAACTATTATGGCTACACAACTCTCACTCGCTTGTGTTGTGATGCTGTCGATACACTTTCCTGTGCGCCTGCGTGACCGGACTACTACGTATGCGTTTAAAAAAAACACTGATGTAACAACCCCATAATCATATTTCTCATTGGCTAGAAAGAATAAGATAACATTTTTTTATAAACTAAAACGTCAAAAAAACAATTGAAAAGAAAAACACTTGCCCTCTCACTCCTCTTCGTGTCTAGCCAATAATGAGACCCAGTAAGACAAATAATTGTCTTAGTCTACGTGAGACGTTATATTTTTCCTATTAATCGTTTCAACTAAGCTTAAGTTTGTGCTAAGAGATGGTACACGTCAATAGTCGAATGGTGGTTTCGAATCTACGATCTTAAAATTCGTAGACCATACCTTAAACGTGGTAACTCAGTGTCCGGGCAGTTGCCTCAAGTGGCATAGAAAGCTAGCAACCCGAGATCGATCCCCGGTGCCGGCACAAATAAATTTGTTGTTCTAATTTTGTGTGCTGATTTACCACCTGCTGTGAAGGAAAACATCGTGAGGAAACCTACATGCCTAAGAAAATTTTTCTAAGACTTGTGAAATCTCTCAATCCACACTAGGGCCGTTTGGCCGCTCTTTACTTACTTTACAGAGAAGGCCTGTGCCCAACAGTGGGACAAGTACATATATCTATACCCTAAACCATTATTATTATATCAGGCTATTGACGCTTAATGAGACAACTATAAAAACGTTGTAAAACCAATCAATTGATGAAAAGATGTATTCCACAAGTTTTGACATTTAAAAATCGATATACCAACACTTTAATCGATCCATTAACGTAAAAACTAATGATCCTAACTCTTACCACACTTAACACAACGTAAGTCGTGAGTATTTCGACTGAATTACAAATAGGAAGAGAACAATGCCCAAGTTGTGATCGTATGTTGCGCCATACCTTTTGTATGCTATACATCTGAAGAGTCCAGATCGACTGTGACATGCGCAAACAATCCAACGCACTTGGCACGTGTACAATATCACAGCTACGTATCTACAATAGACGAGCTTATAATTTACATAACAATAAAGAGATATGCATCTATATGCTTAATGGAATAATGAACCACCTATAAATATCAAATGAAAAGTCATAAAAACAATTTGTAAGTTGTGTCATTAAAAGCTCTTATATCGACCTTGTTACATAAGGACGTTTTGCTGCAAGTTCATTATCGCATTAAGACATGCACTTATAAGCGCTCATACTTTTAATTTAACCTCGCTCATGTGCGATATTTTATTCATATACGATTTTTACAATTATTAATTTATATTAAAGATAATATATTAATTAATTTATATTAAAGAGTATCATCTCTCACAAGAGTGATTTGCTCTTGTTCATCTAATCTTATAATCGTACCAAGAAGGAATATTAATTGTCATAAACGTAAGCCCAAAATTTATGCAAATAGACAGACGCGCCTTTAATAAATAGCAATAAACAGTTAAACATTAACACAAAAAATGAGGAATCACTGTTGAATTTTAAAATGAATTATAATTAATTGGATCGTTTAGCGGTATCATCGTGTAGCGCAACCAAATTGTGTAGTATTGCATTTCATTAGTTTTGTATGAAGTGAAGTGGTCGTCCGGAGTCGGTCACCTTGCAATAAGGTATGGTGGTCGCGTCGGGAGCAGGGCGAGAGTGGGCGACCTCATATAGCCGGCGCTGGAGGTGTTTCCTTTATTTGTTGGTTGTTCGTCGCGTGATTGTGTCGTGCTACAGGACATCATGCGGACATTACTGGTGAGTTTTAGTGATACGAGGGTACCATAGCAAGTGCATCGGATCCTCTTTTTTTAAAAAAAAACAACATCGCAGCTTTTTTTCTAATTTTGTTTCCTTTTATTTAAATAATATAAACATAGATTTAATTTGCAAATATAAATGCAACTGTAAACTTTTATAAATCAAACGATTTCGTGATTATTGCTTAAGCCGCTGCGTCATAAGCGTAATAGCATAACCAAATAAAAATCCAATATCCATCCATCAGCCTATATGCATGCCGGTCCATAAATTATAACGTATAAATAGCTTTTGATATAATGTAGCCGGCATTCAGAGAAGGTATAGATTTCGCATGACAGCCTTGAATCTATTGAGCAGGCGGGCACAGCAGCGTGCCTAACCTCTCAATGAAGAAAATAAAAAACATTATAAAGCATACGACAATTGTACATTGCAAGGTAGCTAACATAACATATCACAAAATAAATCTAAATAACTCCATCGGAAGAAAAAAAACAGTTTTCTATAAAAATGAAATCAGAAACCTTGGTCTAGGCTTTCGAAAATAATCTTGCCCTTATTGTTTCTTAAAGCGTAACGAAATTCTAACTAACACTGTTTAGCAAGTGACATGTTAAATTAAAAATTCAGTTACGTAAAACACGCAATGCCTGCGGACAAATTCTTCAACTTGGCACGTTACCACACTTGTCCAATGTAACAAACCTGCCAGAAGTAGATACGTAGTGGTTAAATGCGTAACTTGCAACAACGATATTAAATACACGCAGTATCGGCACAAAAACTACGCTTTTATAATATCCGCCACACCCCGCTTGTCATACTTTGATAATCGTTAAAGACCACCATTGAAATTCTGCAACAGTCAATTGCTTAAGGACTTTGTGGAAACTTTCGATGGCAACCTTTTGAGGATAGAATATCCATTGTGCAATGATTGATATTTATTTGTGTGGATTTAAATCAATTGTAGTATTTTAACAAAAAAATTATATTAATAAATACAAATAGGTGACTTTTATTATAATTTAATATAATAAATGTATGCTACGGAATATTAACAACCAATAATACATCTACAAAACAGTAGACAGTATTCATGCGGTAAACCGCCTTATAAAAGACTTCAACGCACTACATCCGCATTCTACACAAATCAGAAAGGGATCATTGAATACATTTGTTAGTCTTTTAGTAGTCTTCACCAACAGTGGTAAAAGAGGCTTCCGATTTGCACATGTTTTGCAATATGTTTTATTCATGAGAGATAGATATTGGGGGACATGATTTTAATACCAAATGCCTCTTGTAGAATATTCGATCGTAAACAACAGTGAAATATCCCTAAAATCATCAAAAATCCCCAGAATTAGTTCACAATTATATTTTTTTAAATTTTGGTTTAAAAATATTAACTCTGCGTGAGTATAATTATTAAATTTAAACTTATAAAAAAAATGTTGCAGTTCTTATTATATAAATCATTTTTTATGCTGTTACAATAAACCTGATTGGTACTATAGGACGTTATATATTAAGAACAATACGAGATTTGAGAATGACATTTAACCTTTCGGCTGCAATACTTCATACACATCAAATTACGAACTCGAAATGGTAGTTTGAAGACCGTTAACACCATTTTGGCTGTTCAAGCTTGTTCAGATGTCGAATCATTTCCACGCTATTTCGAAACTTCGAGACACTTTCAACGCAATGGTTTTGTCCTTACACTTTTAAATTATTCTACGCTTTGTAAGTTTTCTGCTTGTTCACTTATGGCTTCACGCCGTTATGAAAATACTTACATGGAAACACTTATGCATATACCAATTTGCATTACATCCACGTTACGTCTAGTTTCCACAGGATGATCAGTGTTTTTTTTTTTAATTGTAGGAATCGATTAAGCGGTGTATTATAAAAATTTACATTATAAATTGTAGCATAATTTTTAATTGATCGGTTATTAATCAAATCGGTAAAATGTAAAAAGTGTGAATTGAATAATCATTTTTTTCTAACCTGTTTGAAATATTTATCTTTAAATTATATACACGACAACAATGCTACAAAATTACAACTCATTGAAAATGCAGTTATCTTAATTTCAATATATCTTCCTTGATATAAATGGACAGTACTACCGAATTTTGATATATAAGCAGCAAAAGATATGTCACCTTGACTGGCGGAAGTCTGAGCGGCCCTGGGCGTCCTTACGACTTTCAGAACGAGGTTGAACCCGCCCTAACCTACAAGATCGGCGTTTAAAATACTTGCAACTCTTGACATAAAGACGTTATTATAATAAATAAAATATCACCTCGAAGATATAAAAGTAAAACTACTTTTCAGTTATCCAAAATAAGATTAAAGCAAGCTACCACTGAAGACAAGTGACATTAACATGCTTGGTATTATTTGCAATTAGGAAATGTTTTCCTAGTGACATAAGCGGTTCGACTTACGATCTTATCGTCGCAAGTTCGAATCCCAGTCGGCTTGTACTAAAATTGCCGTTTTAAAATGTCTTAATTAAATAATAATAATAAACCGATTTTGATGATTCTTTTTTATTTGAAAGCTGGTTCTGGTTTCCATTTCAATTTGGTTCAATTCTTACAATGGCATCCACGAGAAAATCATATGTCTTAAATATGCGTTAAGTATGTGCGTCACAAATGGACGAAAAACTCAATGTCATGCCAATCGATTTCGATGATTCATTTTTATTGCACGTTTTTCAAAGGTAGTTTGATGAGAGTTTGGTTAGAATCTGATTAATTCTCTTTCGTAATATTCCTACAATAATTCGAAAATACAAAGAGGGCGACAGAACGAAATATCGTTAAACGCTTGATTCGATATGAAATCGGTTTTTGTTTTTACTACTAAATAACTTGAAAGTGCTAAAAACTACTTGCTAAAAACTTGTGACCAGTGTATGGCGGTGGGCTCTGTCGCATGTGGAATGAAAAACGAGCAGCGATAGCTGTCTCTGTCTGCCTCGATAAGTTTAAAAGCTTATTAATATTTTAAATTTGCTAAATGAAGCGTAAACAATTTGAATACGAACCCGATACCTAAGTTATGCAGTTTGTATCTTGACCCAGATACTTAACTACTTACATATAAATAGTCTAGTTGCGTTACATTCACATAGATAAATAAAGGTCACGTTTGTTGCTTTGTCTGTATAAACATTTAGTTGGTGTGTGCGTGCACGATATCAATTAATAAAGCGACATGTTTTATTATCCGTTTCTCTTCCGCATTTCGGCACAAATATATATCTAGACAGCGAATAAGTGCAAAATGATAAATAGTGTAGACGGATCATATAGTAACTTAACATTATAAATGTAGCATGTCTACGAGGTTTGTTATAGTATCTTGTATGTTGATCTAACGGATAATTACGAACTACTCTTCCGCAAATACGGATTACAATCGCCATAGTTCATAATTATCATGTCGGATTAATTATCAAAAGTAAAAGTCTATATTTACTACAGTGAAGTCTTCATATTCATGATAATTGTCATTGAAATTATCTTCTGAGGGCGTTAGCCGTACGTGTTTCCAAAAACATACAATTGCGGCAAACTGTTGCAACTTCGGAATAACCCAGCAATAATATTTATAGAATGTAAGATTTTTTATGAAGAGCACAGCGGCACGTTGAAACAGTTTATTTAACATTAAGTTTAGTATTACGTTTAAGGTCATCAGCACAAACCAGCTGGAACTTGAAACTGCCTCTATATGACCGATAAAGTCTAAATGGATAGATATTGCTAATCTGTCTACCCCTTAGGGGCACAAATAATTAATAAATATTGTCATGCAAATTTATTCCATATCAGAAAACTTCAAGATATTACACGAAAATATTCCAATACATTTCTATACTAAAAATAAGCTGGTTAATACCTTTATAATTTAAATACGCAATTATTTTGCGTGCCTAATTCATATCTTTTAATTAACACTTTTGTAATTGTGCTTGAAGTTCTTGTAAGATTATACGAGTAGATTAGCAGTTGCACGCAATCTTATGCACGATGTTTGTTTACTGCATATTTTCTTATTTTCTAAACTTGACTAAGTATATTTCTTTATTTTAGTTACTTTAACCATCAAAATGTTTTTTTCTACTACAAATTATACTATTAGGATATTAGAGAAATAGAATAAATCAAAATGTTACTTTAAATTACACTTTTTATTCCCATTAATCAGTTTTTTGCATATTTTTCATTTTATTTAAAAAAAAAGATTAATGATTACTGTTCTATTAATAGAACTAACATTATAAGTTTAAAACTTCCGATTTCTTTGACTTTAATTTTAGATTTGTATATTACATATTCAATCCGAATAACTTGTACCAACGAGATTTGTCCTTTTTCATAAACATAATAAAAAATCAATAAATAAATAATTACTATGTGAAATTAGGTCCTAAATTAAAAAATCATTACTCAGTAAAAAAGAATACTAACTTATCCCGTTCATGTTAAAAAAATGTTAAACTAAATGTTAGCATAAAAAGAGTTCTCAAAATGTAAGTAGACAGATATAGCTTCATTGTTCACCAAGATGAAACAAGAAGCAAATTACAGAACTAAAGTACATTTTTCAAATTCGTCGTACAATGGACGATAACTTCCAATTACATCCATTTAACATAACTGATATCTCGTTTTGTATGCATGGCCTACTTAGGAAACCTTCATTACATAATAATATTAACATGTCTAAATTTTAGTGAAAATCATATCAAGGTATCACAGACCAATTTGCGTGGTCGTAGAGCCGGTCAATCAAGTGTCGTGTAGCGCATGACTCGGATACAAGGCCCGACTCTCGAAAGTATGCAATGTTAATTCATTGCGCAGCACACCGTACCATAAAGAATTTTTTATTTAATAAGAACAATAACAAAATTGTTGCCCTATTAAAATTTTATCAAACGCAAAAAACGGTTAATTAATTTATCACCTTAATTTGTTGTTATTAATTATTATTTTCATCTGACTTAATAAACTTAAAAAAAAGAAAAAGGAGAAGGTTCTCTTATTTGTGTACTCATAACGCAATCATATAAATGATCGCATTTTGATTTTATTTTAGTTAATATGGAAGATCCATATGAAAATATATATATTCACAGATCACTTAAAATCTTTATGAAATAATTTTCTATCCATCCAAAGGTTATCTAGGAGAGATCGCTTTTATCGATAAGCCCATTGCGTATGTAATGATATAGACAAATGTCAAAATGTAACATGCAAGTTAAAAGCGGTTCAACAGTTTTTACTTACTTTCATTAATATTCCTATATATTTTAATTAAATGTGCAATTTTCAATAATGAATCTTCATTTTCTTATTTCCAAAATGAAGATTATCCTTGTAGTGCAAAGGCTTTTAAAATCTGATCACTGGAATGAATTTCTCATACTCACTATGGATTATAATTTCATATTACAATAGATTTTTTTTTTTATGACGAACTACACAGATTGGCAAGAGAAGCTGGCCTTGACTGCTTCACCGGATTGAGAGGTGGCATAGCTCTTAGGTCGCTTAGCCTGAACCTCTATTGCTAGTAACTCGACACAAGGGTCCCCCCGGTGAGGGGTACCCTCGGCTTGGACGGTTACTATGTTACGCGTAAGCATACCGATCCGAGGGCACCCGAGAGGGCCGAACCACGACTCGAAAGAAATCTTATACACGCACACAAGTACTACAAGCTGAACTGTAATAGACTAACACAAAATTATTCACACGATCGTTTATGACATCCGGGACGTGTCTTTACAATATCGTTATAGTACATAATATCGTATAAGTCACATGTTTCAACGCCGGACAAGAAAATATCCTCACGTTCTCTTTACTGTTCTACAGCTACACCAAGCACTTATATTAGATTCCGTGTCCGGTTACTTCCAATTGCTATTCATTCTTCTTGCAATTCATTAATATCAATTGCAATTCATTGATATGGTTTAATTATATGTTTCAGATATGTATGCTGTGCGCAGTCACAGTTTACGCTCAATTTGATTCGCCTACTCCCCCAAGGCTCCAAATCCCGGGAGCCGTCGCGATAGGCGGCGCCAGGCAGGGAGGTTTCAGACAAGGACGACTGCAAGTTGCAGGACCACTCCCCGGTGGAGTGACTAGAATTAGAAGACCTGGACTAGCCAGACCATCGTTTAAATCTGTAGATGCCGCTCCTCGACCGAGCCTACAGTCTCTTGAAGAAACTGCAAAACCAGTCACGGAAGAACCAGAAGATGACGTAGACATTAACACTCCCACAGCTTTTATTTCAAATATTTTTTCAACGGCTGAACCACAAAATGACTACTTCGACATCACAACAACATCACAGCCAAAACCTCCAATTGTCTACAACCCTACACCTTTCACTCAAACAACCCCATCACCTCCTAGGCCAGAACCCGTTAGGCCAACCCAATATAGACCATTAGTTTCACCTCAATCATTCGCGCCCCAAAGAAACGAGGCACCGGCGAGGCCACAGCCAGCGCGCCTTCAGCCTTTGTCAAGTCGCCCACAGCGCCCCGCTTTCCGACCTGAGCCTAAGCCTTTCATTGATGAGGATGAAGTGCCCATTCAACCAGTGAGACAATACTCTCGCCCACAAGAACCCATCAATCGTGCCCCCGTCAAAAGTGTACCTCAGCAGAAATATTCTCCATCAAACTCTAGGGAGAAGAAGCCAGTGGCACAAATTATCAGGAAGTTCAGAGAGGAAAATGATGACGGAAGTATCACCTGGGGCTTCGAGAATGATGATGGATCATTCAAAGAGGAGACGATTGGTATCGATTGTATAACTCGGGGCAAATACGGTTATGTTGATCCGGACGGTTTGAAACGCGAATACAACTACGAAACTGGTATCCATTGTGATAAAGCAAATGAAGACAAGGAACAAAAGGGTTTTATTGATTACCAAGAAAACAAAGCCGTATTGCCCAACGGCATCACAATTGATCTCGCAGCGATGGGCAAAAAATCAAAGAGGCCATTCAGATCACCTAGTATTCATTAGATTTTAAATGTATAACAATATTTATTTTAGGAAAAATCTATTTTTAAGTAAAATTTTCGTTGCTTGTCATTTAATGTTATTTAAAACAACTGTGACTTGTTTTGGCTGGTCTGTGACCATCTGCCTCAACCAACAAATAAGACGAAAATATAATCATTATAAATAATAACCGATAATTATTTTAACACCATTTTAGTAACAATTCCTTTTTATTGCAGACTTCGTTCAAGTAATGAACACAAATCATAAAACTGTTTAAGAAAAAAATCGAAAAATAATTTAATATTGTTACTTGTTAAAACAGACTATCACAATTTACAACCATATGTATAATAACCATACGTCATTTTGACACACATATGTTATTCCGCACACTAAATATTAGTAGGTACTTTTTAAAACCCTGAAATCAATACATTTTTAACAAAACCCAAATTTCAGGTAAATACCTAGATTTCCAGTTATACTTTAAAAGTTACTTCAAAACAAAAGATATGTTTTCTTATATTTATAAATTTTCCTTTATCACCATAATAAGGAACAATAACAAAGTACATACCCGTGCTTGTGACAATCTTGATAGATTTAGCTGTCATAAATGCATTCCACAAAATAATTTATTACACTCAATACCAAAGCAAAATAAAAAAGGAAATGAAGAAAAATTACAATATATTTATTATATAATATAACTTGTACGTGTACTCAAGCTCTGCCCAGTGACAAAGGGCCAACATTGCATGTGCTGTGTTTGATTTATTACCTTTGTCCGCTATTTAGCGAAGGAGTTGAGAGCCTTTATGCTGTGTTCAAGAGTCATTACTTGACTTTATTAGCAAACTATTATTTTTATCAGGAAATTGAGACAATATACAACATTTTAACTACAAACAAATAGCACATGAATGTAAAATAACAATACTATTTGATAAAATGACCAAAAAAAGTTCCTGTATTTCCTCTTAATCTATTTTATTAATGTTGAAATTAGTAGTTTTTTGATAGATTTATTTCAGTTACAATTACGAGATATTACCAATGCATTTAAAATTAATTTGTTTAATTTAACATAATATAAGAAAAACATCACATGATTCAAATGTGGCATGTAATATGGTTCACTATTATTTTAAAATTAGTTTTAAGTGTAAATTCTATAGTAATGTACTCCCAATGTTAAAAAGACTGTGAGTATTGGAACATTACTTAGAAAATTTTAAAGTGCTCAAAACTAGAGACCAATATTATGAAAGCAAATGTTGCTATCATTTGCTTTCATAAAATGCTTTTCTTGTTACTCTTTTAAAGTTGAATAAAACTACTAGTTACTGAATCATTACTTTTATATTAATACTAATGTCTATAAAACTGTCATTTCAATAAGTACGATTATTATTATAAGGTTGTGTCCGCCGCATAGGAGGTGGCATTCTATTTGACGGAGTTATAGATATATCAAGGTAGTTTCCAATTTGGAACTTAACTTGCGCCAAGGTTTTATTATCATCACCACCTCGTTGACCTGAACATGTTACACCAATCTCTCTCATACGATAGGTAGGAGATCTCGCATCAGGAAACACTACAGCGAAATCAAAATATGTGCCTTTCCGTCTTGTCTCAGGATTTACTTCTTTGACTAAACCTGTAAGTTCTCTTAAGGTTGCATCCATCCAAGTATATATCTGAAGTTCATTTTGGGGTACAATGCCTCTAGCATAATCACCAGGAGAGTTGTGTCTTCCGGTAGAACAAAATACACGAAGTAGTAATGGACACGTCTGGAATTTAAAGAAATTTAAGGTTTGAGAAAAATAAGAAAAACAATATTACATATTTAAGTAAAAGAAAAAAATACCTTTTCTCTGTCAACTGGCTTAACCTCTTCCGCGACCATTGATTCAAGTCCCGCCATTTTCATTACTCCCTTAAATGTATGATATCTTAAATATTCCGTATTATATTTACTTTTATATGTACTTTTGATGTGGTTATCTGTAATAAATTAAACGTTAAGTATAATTTTCATACACATTTAAGTAGTAGAATACTGGCTCAGAATTATAATTCGTCCATCAACACTAAACATTTAACAACTGTCAACATTAAACAAATATTCGTTTAGAAGTGAAACAGGAGTAACTCTAAACAACAAAACAATAATATGTCGATGCATCTTGAAGATACTTTAAAATATTGTAAAATATTTTTTATTATTCTTTTGTAATTTTCTAAATAAACTATTTGTTTATTATAAACTATTAATTTAATTTATTATAATTTGCAATATTTTTTTTATTCTTTCAACACATTTACAAATAAAACTCAATTTTATAAAAAACTGAATTAAATATGTGTTTTGTTTTTATGTTGATGTGCAATATAAAACACAGAGTATTTTTATATATTTTTAAGTGGTTGCATGATAATTTATCTTACTGTTATATAGGTATTAAAATTGGTAACTTCTTCAGATTCTGATGATGACAGGGGGTGCAGCGCGCCACGTTTGGCTTTACGATCAAGAACAATGAAAACGTGGCTTCGGCCTTTAAAACTACCAAAAATCTCCTATTGAAGACATGGCTGTATGGACTAAAGTCTTTTGCCTTTTCCATTAGGGATAAACCAATAAACTAAAAGAGATTATGACATTGACAGTTTTCAATCGATTATTATTTTTTGAAATTGTGAATCTGTGTTTAAAGATTGATCGACTATAATTACCATTAAAACTATCTATTTTAAAGCAGTTGTTAAACATAAATTTATTAAATAATATGGCTAACAAAGAAGATGATGATTCATTCCACGAAGATGAAATGTATATAAACCCGGAAGATGGAATGCCCAATATCCACCCCAATATAGCAAATTTAGAACAAGAAAGTGATTCTCAAGATGAAATAAACGAATTCGATGACTTGCCTAAATCAGTGATTGTTACAAATATTCAAACCGATGTATTCTCCGATGAAAGATTAAAAAAGGAATTAGAAGATCTTTTTCGTACTTTTTCAGATAACATAACATTTCAGTGGCTACGCAGTTTTAAGAGATTACGTGTTAATTATGATAGCCCGCTTGCAGCAGCAAATGCGCGCGTGCAACTTCATCAATATCAGTTTTATAACTCGTGCATTAACTGTTATTTTGCTCAGCCAGTGACACCAATTTCTTTAAAAAATTTAAGACCTCCTGCTCCTGTAAAACAGTTCCTGATTTCACCCCCATCTAGTCCCCCTGTTGGGTGGGAGCCACGGGAGGAAGGTGAGCCGATAGTGAACGCCGAGTTACTGGCTGCAATAGCAAGCCTTGCTCCAGGTGAAAGTCATGAACTTCATGCTCCAACTCCCACTCAGCCTGCTATAGTAGTGCACACAGCAATAACTGCAGAACCCAATTCTCAAAACTGTTTAGTTCAATCCATACCACACACTCGCTGTCCAGAATATTAATGTTTTCTATTGTGAAATAGGAATTTTTATAATAGTAAAGCTTTTTATTCCATCAATTGTCAATTTGGTAATAAACCTTGCCAAGTAATTGTCTTTAAAACATTTTATGAAACAAGCTATGAGATTATTATACCATAGTGTTATTGCTAATTTTAGGGCTTAAATAGTTTTATTTTGGTAATTTTTTTCAAAATGTAAAGGTTTAAAATTGAATTGGTGCTATTTTTTAACATCAAAGTTTTTGAGAATTCTGCTTCTTTTAAATAATTCACTGATTATTATTTCCTCATATTTGTCTATAAGAATTGATGTGATATATATTATTTATATTAAAATTTATAAGTAGATATTTAAAAAAGAATATTTTAAGGATGTTACTTAAAGTTGACATATCAGTCGAAGAAAATTATGTTTTGACCTAGGATTTGCTATGCTGGCCAAAGTCAAAACATATTGAAAAGCAACTAAACTAATATTTGGACTAAATGTTGTCATGTGTATTATTAATTTATGCTAGTATAATTATACCTAGATCTGACTTATATTGCTGGTTGGTGACATGTATACATGTACATTGTCAGAATATAATTGACTCAGTAGAACTAAAAGAGTAGAAAAACCAAAGTTATTTATTTCACAACATATATCATATTGATCTAAATTCATTTATTTGATTCTATTTTAAAAATTTTTTTAATTATTATTTCTGTATACATAAAAAATTCCAATTATCATTTTTTTTCCGAGTTTGATTTTTTTGTGCTTCCATATTTGAAATAACTTCTTATCTGATCTGATGGCGTACATTAAATTGATATGGGAATTAATAATCATTCTTTGAATTTGTACATAGTAAGTTATTTTTGCATTAAAAATAAAAGCATTTTTTTTTTTTCCAAAGATTAAATTTTTCTGTTAGCAGAAAATCAGGGTGTTGGTTATTTACTAGTTGTAGTCCCATACATAGATTTATAATATATAGTATGTTCTTTTTTATAAATAAACAAAAAACAATTTACTGTTGAATATTCTTAGCATTCACTATTTATTTATTATTAATAACTATATTTCTATCTCAAGACTAATCTTTTGAAGGAGTTTAATTTCAAGCATATATTTTATTTTTCTGCTTACTCTTAGCAACTATTTCAAAACTGAAACAAAATAGTAAACAACCTCTCAAGATGTCACAGTTTGTTCTTGCTTCGGTGCTTCCACAAATGATATTCATAATTTGTGTAACCATAAAATAAATGTGAATGTAAGAATACTGACTCAATAAAAATGTTATTCAATGGTGTTTCAATTATTGTTTAAATTTCTAATAGATCTTGCATCCTTAAAATATATAACCCAAAAATGATATGCGAGGAATTGGATATCATTTACAATTGATGTTTAAACGGTAACTATTCAGGTGGTAACAGATACAGGTAGAAGTACTCTCAAATTACGGAAAAAATTTAATTCAAATTTAACCTGTGGATAGGATTAGGAACATTACTGGAGTTTCTTCGTCCCCTTCTCCCAGCGCCAACGCTTCTCGAAGTAGCATATAGGTTAGTGTAGCTTAGATTGTCCCATTTAGTTTTTATTAACAAAATAGCTACCGACCGAGTCGTGGTTCGGCCCTATTGCGCCCTTAGATCTGAATGCTTACGCGTAACATAGTAACCGTCCAAGCCGAGGTTACCCCTCACCGGGAGGACCCTTGTGTCGTGTTACTAGCTAATAGATTCAGGATAAGCGACCTAAGAGCTATGCCACCTCTCAATCCGGTGAAGCAATAGAGGCTAGCCTCTCTGGCCAACTGTGTAGTAGAAATAAAATCTTGTGCGATACCGCTCTGTTTCTTTTGAGCATAGCATATGCTAAGGAACGCTCGTCTGTCCTTGTGACTACGAAACAAGTATATTTACGAGTAAAAACCGACTTCAAATTAAATCAAACTTAGCCTATAGACGCATAATCGTCACGTCAGTATGTCGCCTTCTTTCATTTCCTAAGTATAATGGTTATATATTACGAAGTTCTAGCGCCGTTACTCATCACATTTGTGCGAGTTGTCGTTAACGAGCTTAGTAAGTTATACTTACCTAGTTTGTCGTATAAACAAGAAAATGAAAACGAATTGAGAACCTCCTCTCTTGAAGTCGTTTGTAAAAGCAAATTTATTGGTGCTGGCACCGGGGGTCGAACTCGGGTTGCTAGCGTACTGTACAACTTGAGGCAACCGCCCGGACACAACACGAACTGGGTCGCAGCTATTAACACCATTCTCCAGCAAACTAAGTACGTTCCAATTTACTTAAGCAATATTATGCTAATTATATATATATTGATACGAAGTACATTTAATAAACGCAGGGTAATAATAAAACAATTGATGTAATACTTTTATTAGGACAACTACATGTTTATAACTATAACTTTGGTAACACTCTTGTATCCCAACACGAAATCACAATCGTAAGATTAAAAGAACCTAAAAAAATAAAATGACATAGCCAAAGTAATTGTACAGTAAAACTTCTTTTTACTTCAATATCGCGTATTTCTACATTTTAGTTGAGTAGTTAGAATACTCAACTTTGGTTTTAAAGTCTTGCAATACCCTCTCTTATTTTATTTTTTTACTATCTTACGCAAAAAATATTAAAATTAATATATTAGTTTAACATGTAAACAACATTGTTAGATAAAAGCTTATTGAAAATTTTAATTATATGTTTATTTTTATTATACCTTATCATATTTTATCATAATAGGTAATGTGGATAAATCCACTTAAAACGAGTTTATATACTCATCTACGAGTGTTTAATAGATGTAAAAAATAAATGGACCTTCATATATCATAATTCTATCACAATAATTTATGTATAAGTCAAGAAAATAACTTATCTTACTTTGATCATTCTTCTGAGATTACAAAATTTAGGCATTCGATTTGTGCTTTTAACGAAATTCATATTAATAAAAAATGGTTGATTCGTCATAGGAAAGTAAGTAATACAAAATCGTACTTTACTTATCAAAATAAAATATTTTCAATTTATCCTTTCACCTTTCAATTGTTCTATTCAGACCTTTTTTCCCATATCTTCTAACGGAACCATAACTTCAGGTGTTTTATCTTCTCCAGAATATCGCCTACTTCTCTTTTTACCTAAACATGATGTAAAACACGTATCTCCTTTACCGAAACTTTCCCCATCAGCTATAGATTGCGGCATCGGTTGATTAGTCGTTTCAGGCAAGAAAAGTGTTAAAAAGCCCGACACGAGAGCGATTACACCGAATAATACAGCAGGTATTTTCGGGTCGAAAGAATCTAACAGTGATATTAAAGGTGTCAAAGCTCCCGAAAGCCTTGCGCACATTGAACCTAGCCCTAAAGCCGAATTACGTACTACTGTAGGAAAAAGTTCCGCTGAGTAATTATAAATAATAGCAAAAGATCCCGCGATAAACAATTTGCCCGCTATAACAATAGCTGTTGATATCATACTTCCCGATTGTAGGTAAGCAGCAATAATACAGGCAGCACCACCGATCAACATCATAGAACTGATCAAAGGTCTCCGACCCCAAATATCAAGGAAATAGATCACAGCAGCATAGCTCGGTAACTCAACGAATCCGAAGATAGCTGTTATCAGATATGGATTACCATCTATTTTACCCGTACTGAGGGTCAATCCATAATACACCAATGAGTTTGCAAACCAACAAAAGCACACATTTATAGTTTTAATTCTTAAGTTGGGCGTTTTAAATAAATCTAAAGTAGTGGCGGAAGGTAAATCGACATCTTTTGATTTTTCCACTTTACCCCTTGAAACTAGTTGGGCTTTGTCCAAAACTTCTTCAGATTTATTAAATTTTAAACCCTTTTGTACTATATCTACAGCTTCTTTGGCCCGGCCCTGCGCCCATAACCAACGAGGAGATTCATCCATTATCCAAATGTGCGGAATCAAGAGAAGACCATGTAATCCATAAACGATTTGCAAAGTTTGCCTATTATCTATAAGCGCCCCCCAACCTGCTACTAACATAATTCCTAAGGCAAATGCACATTGAAATGTAACACCACAGGCTGTTCTTTTATTCGCTCCAACTATCTCCATAGTTAACACAAAACCAGTGATATAAGCACCAGCTGATCCGAAAATTGCGTACAGGTATTGTATAACTAAAAACGACCAATATTCAGGTATAAACGCCGCAAGTATACCAAAAATCAATTGAAGCACACCGGACCAGCAAAATATCGTTTTTCTACCATATTTGTCTGCCATCCCTCCTAGCACAACCGCTCCGGTAAATACCCCCAACATGTAGACCATTTGCGCAATCGCACCCATCCATCGTTGATCACAAACGAAATTCCATTCAATAGCCCGTGAAGATGATCTATATTTCGTGTCGAAAACCCACTTTGAACATTTTTCTGTATTGTTAAATTCATTCAACTTGTAACAATTGTCTAATCGACCGTCAACTGTTAATGGTATTGCAGCCACTATCTCTGATGAATTCCAGGCCGCTACAGAAACGTTTGTGTCCACGCCATCGATCCAGCATCTGAAAATATCGACAGATAAGTTATTTAACGAGACTTATACCTTTATAAACGCCCTTCACCGAAAGGGGTAGGGCAGGCACTACGGATTCCCATTTTATACGATGCTGGCATATATCATGGCATACCTACATGTTCTTCAGTTCCGAGAACGATTGACGTTAGTCCGTTTTCAATATATCGTCAATCCGGTCTATACATTCGCCTACGGTGTCTTTATCAACATACACTCACTTTTTCATTACAGATTTTTCTCTTTCCTAAAAATACAATAAATGATGAATGCATTAATTCTTTCTACATGCCCAAATTACCAAAACGTTTCTTTCTCTACTCCAGCCCTATCATTTAGAGTCGAGATTTAGATCTATACGAAACTGGGTTATTGTTCTTGAAACCTCTGTATTGTCTAACCGTCCAATGCCAACTCTTTGAATTGAGAATCCTTGTAATCAGGTAATTATTTGTAATACATTCACATTCTTATTTCGTTTTGGATAATTATGTATAGTAAGTACCTCACTACACTTTCTGGACACACTTTACAAAGAGTAATTTTTGAAATATCGAAACGCTAGTCGTGTCGTCTGTGCTTAAAATCAAATGCTGCTCTCAGCTGTGCCACAAGTAGCCTCTTAACGCGTCTCTTAATCGAGTCCAAGGCTGCGAGACAGCATTCTGATGCGCCTGCCAAAGCCAACAACATTGAAGTTATGACAACTTTAAACAATAGGAGATAAAGCAGAGAATGCTGACTAGTTCATTCTTAAGGCTATTCAAAACGCCTTATAGAAATCTCTAACTATTGTTTGCTCATGAAATAATGTTGATTGTAGCAAACCGACCTTAAGCGACTCTCGCGGCCTCTATGCCCGCTCACTATACCTATTTATATTTATTATTTTATGATCTGTATCCGCCTTTTTGACAGTTGATTAAGGTTTTTCCCCTGTTCCTAAAGTGAGTTGCGTGCGCCCGCGTCTTAATTTTTTTTTATTTTGTCTTATTTTAAATTGTGTACCAAGGAGAATTAGACTTTTTGATTTTCAGTCACTAACCCATCGTTTTATTATACAATACAACTGACTATATGATTAAATTAGTAAGTCATATTGAAGCAGCTACAATATTAAAATTTGTATTTTAGTGGTAAGCGAATTTACTTTTTTTTTTTTGACGAACTACACAGATTGGCCAGAGAAGCTGGCCTTGACTGCTTCACCGGATTGAGAGGTGGCAGAGCTCTTAGGTCGCTTAGCCTGAACCTCTATCGCTAGTAACTCGACAAGGTCTCCGGTGGGGGTTAGTTTTGGAAGTTACTTAGTTTTACTTTGAGGAGAGGCTAAAATCATGGGGGCTCGTTGTCCAGGGTTTCCTTAGATATTGATAAAAGCTACATCACCTTGTTGGTTAGTACTACACGATTGTATGTTATTAAATTAATGTTTATTCACATTAAACCAACTTATGGAAGCACAAAATGCAGCTACATTTTGTGTTGTTGATGTCCGTGCGCTACCGTAATTACTTGAGATCATTTTCGTTTTTCAACTACGCTGATCAGACAGACAGTAAAGTTTCACCGGGTTTTAGTCAATTTTTGCACATAATTCATCTTAGGAATAGATTCATATACCCTTCTTATATTCTTCGAAGTTTATTTGTTTGTCATTATCAGATCTAGAAGTTAATTATTAAAAGCGAATTTCTTGAGTTATTATCCATTTTTTATATTACTTCGGGAAGCGTTGGCACTGGGAGAAGAAGTGGCCGAAGAAACTCCAGCAACGCTCCTAACAACTAAGGGTAGGGCCTGCCCATAAAATAGCGGTAACGCGCAAGGATTAAAATAGAATTTTATTTAACAATCTTATAACATACAAGCAACTTAAGTTATTAAAAAATTAAGTAGGTACGCTATGAAGACGGATTGCAGATATAGTTTTGTTTTATTTATTTTTGCCGATTAGCCAGAGACGCTTACTTTGTCTTATCTCCGGATTGAGAGGTGGCATAACTCTTAGGTCGCTTGGCCTGAACCTCTATAGCTATTGACTCCACACAAGGATCCCCCCGGTGAGGTAACCTAACCTATGTTACGCGTAAGCATTCAACCACGACTCGTTCGTAAAATTGATCGTTTAAATTGATCATGTCTTGTACGCTTATATTATTTATTGATGTTGAATATCTATGAACATTTAACATATTCTTAACATAAACTCAGCATTTAAGAGACGTAAATAAAAAACTAAGCCGATAAATGGGACTACATTAAATGAAGACTGGTTTGTCATTGATAATATATATTTTTTTTACGACGATCTACGCAGATTGGCCAGAGAAGCTGGCCTTGACTGCTTCACCGGATTGAGAGGTGGCATAGCTCTTAGGTCGCTTAGCCTGAACCTCTATCGCTAGTAACTCGACACAAGGGTCCCCGTGGCGAGGGGTAACGTCGGCTTGGACGGTTACTATGTTACGCGTAAGCGTTCCGATCCGAGGGCGCTCGAGAGGGCTGAACCACGGCTCGGTCGGCGGAGAAGTGGCCGAAGAAACTCCAGCAATGCTCCTAGCATCTAAGGGGTGGGGCCTTATAATATCTAAATATATCTTTATACTACGACACTTTGTCGTCAGAAGATCAGAGAGTCCAACTTGTTATATCATTAATGTGGGCGAATCTTGACAGTCCCGAGTCGAGTGCTTTCACTTTTTCAAGTGTTAATGCAGCTTTGGTTGTACATACCACACGTAAGTACCTGGGTTTTTTTAAAGATATTAATAATCTTTATTAGTCACAAATAAATAAATGTACACAAAGCAATATAAAGTCTTTGATGATTTTTTTAAATCAGAATGGATTTTATTTCCGTCTCCTCATAAAAGTTGTTATTAGTACTATCGTCTGTCTTCGTTTTTAAGATGCGGTCTTCTCATATCCTGAATATGAGATTATCAAACATTTGATACGATTTTCTTAGTGGTAAGTCATTAGAAAATTTAATCGGCAATTGAACTACCAAATTACAAAAACTAGCAAGAATTGACACTATCTATAAACTGATTTTAATTTTTTTAAAAGATTTGGTGTTTGTGGACGGCGTGATGAATTAACATTCGAGTAGGCGCATGCTCATCTATAAAAAAGTTCAATCGTTTCTGTATAATAAGCCTAAATGAACACACAATTTAACAACGCATTATAAAATTAATTCCAAAAGGTTTTAGGAGAATAATGAAAAGGTAATTTATTAATATCATTTATTTAATTTTAATCAGTAAGATTAAATATCCTAAAAACAATAACGTTACAATAGACAACCATAATATGCTTAAAACTATTTTTTTTTTCATATATTCACTGGGTGGAGTGAAAAAGTTAAAAAACAATATATTTAAAAAAAAGAAGGAAAATAATTAAAATCTATTTTCTAAGATATTTTAATATAGTTAGACATTTTAAATTTTTAAACTAAAGAACAGTAATCAATTTAAAAACATGCTGTAAAATTGCAATCATTAAATATCATATCAATATTACTCCAATTCTTTTAAAACCAAAACAAAATTATTCCGTGTCTAATGTATTTTTTTTTTGTTTTATTGGTAAAATCTCTTAGAAACTCTAGTTTATAATCTATATTAAGACACCTGACACTGTTCCCGCTTAAAGCTACTTAATGGCCACAGACTAGTAATTAGGCAGCATGAAACGATTATTTTAGTGACATCATCACTGTATTAAAAAGTTTATATTAACAAACATGAGCTATGTTTGTTAATACCGACATGATAATATATGTGAAGTTTGAATGGGTTTAAATCCAACATATATCGTACTTACATTTATGTATATATCAATCTATAAAACAACTGTTTTATGTTTGTGTTAAAAGTTCATTCAAATTTTTATGTAGTATATCTATATATAACTTAAATATTTTATTTAAGACCCCGTTATTTGTATACGTTAAATAAATAATATTATTGGCATATTTCCCTGTAGTACTTCACAAGTTATACAAAAGGTTAAGCAAATATGAGCAAAGTATAACGTATAATTTAAAATAAATACTAGCTTATACTTTTATGAAAATATATCAGTTTATGTTAGTAAAAAACACTATTTATTATATTCAATGTATTATTTTTAATAACCGGCATATTGATTTCAAATCCTTACTTTTAGAACTAAGAATTTATCATCCAGTCCAATTTGTCTTTTACGTAAAACCTGACTAGATAACCATTACTAAAATGGTGGGACCAGCGCCAATACAACATATGTATGCCAAACACAGTATTATTCTAACTTATTATATATCATTATATTAGTGACTTCAGTAAACACAGTCATAAAACTTAAGTTAAATAATTGTAAACGTTACATTAAAAAAACAATGTATAGAGAGAACAAAAGGCAAGAACGTATAGTAAAAAGGTTAAGAGTGTCATTGTATAGAAATTATTATAAAAATAAAGTACGTAGCTTCCAAAAAAAAATTGTGCAAAGTATTTAAGTATACAGTAATTCAATTTGATAATGTTTTTATAAAATCTTTTCTTAATTAGGTCTTAATTAGCTTATTAATTCATCGTATAAAGGGGATCATTGTTTCTTTTCGCTATCGAGAGGCACCATAGTTTCAGGTAGATCCAATGAAGCGTTGCTCATTCTTTTACCACTACAATTGGTAAAGCATGTATCACCAATACCAAACTCTTCGCCGTCTTCAATCGACTGCGGCAGGTTTCTGCCGATGGTTTCTGGTAAAAGGAATGTAGAGAAGCCGGACAGCAAAGCTAGAAAACCGAAGATGACAGTTGGGATTTTAGGATTAAGCGTATCGAGCAAACTGATTAGAGGTGTTAAGGCGCCTGAGACGCTAGCGCACATACTTCCTAGACCGACGCCGGAGCTTCGTACTACTGTTGGAAATAGTTCCGCGGAATACTTGTATATAATAGAGTACGAGCCTGATATAAAGAGTTTGCCGACCATTACAACTCCTGTGCTGGAGGTAGAACCATGAGGTAAAGCCACCACAACTAAACAAGATATTCCACCTAACAACATCATAGTGCTTATAAGAGCTCGGTGACCAACACGATCAAGATAATACATAATAATTATGTAACTTGGTAGTTCTACTACACCCATTAAGAACATTATAAAATAAGGATTACCATTCAGCTTTCCTGTATTTAAAGATAATCCATAATAAACTACTGAATTAGCGAACCAGCAGCCGCAGATTATCAACGTTTTCTTTAGCATGTTCGAAGTTTTAAAAAGGTCAGCCGTTCCAGCCGAATGCTCATCTGTGTATTTCGCGCATGTCACCTTGCATTGAGACACCAAAGTAGGTGTATCTAGTGTTTCATTTGATTTGTTCATTTTAAGTGCTTTTTCTATTATGGCAACAGATTCACGAGCGCGGCCTTGTGCCCAAAGCCACCTGGGCGATTCATCCATCAATAACCAATGTGGGAGCAAAATTGCTGCGTGCAGCGCATAAAGAATTTGTAAATAGAATCTGTTGTCTAAAAGATATCCCCACCCCGCTAAAAGCATTATCCCAATTGCAAACATTATTTGAAAAGTGACTCCACAAATAGTGCGTCTAGATGGTCCTACAAGTTCCATGGTGAGAACAAAACCAGCAATGTATGAACCAGACCCGAATATTCCGTAAAGAAACCTAACCGCAACAAATGTATAGTATTCTGTGGTGAAGGCAACTGCTGCACCTAACAGTAACTGGAGGAGTCCCGCCCAGACGAAGACAGTTTTTCTACCAAGTTTATCACACAAACGACCAAGTACAACTGAACCGACTACCACTCCAAACATATATGCTGTTTGAGCGGCAGCTCCCATCCACCGCCGGCTGCAAACGAAGTCCCACTCGATCCCACGTGATGACGTATAATACTTTGTATCGTATACCCACAACTGACACTCATTCAAGGACCCATTAGCCCCGTAAACGTGACAGGAATCAAGTTTTCCATGGTCATTTATAGGTATAGCATTTCGTACTAAAGATGAATTCCATGACTCGGTTATATTAATGCTGTCTATTCCTTCAAGGGCACACCTGAAATGTGACAACAAATATCTTAATATTTATTTACCTTTAAATCTTAATTGGTTACAAACATTTGTGCAGATGAGTGAACGCTTGTGCTTGTCTATTTCATAAGTAAGCTAACATAAACTGAATGATATTGAATAAAATATTTATTAAATAAATTATGAACATATAATAAAAAACATCTATTGGTGTCAAAGATGCTTAACGTTTTAGTAATAATACTAACTAAATGACAATAATTATTTACGTTCTGAACAATATACAATTCAAACTATCAAATACAATGATTTTTAACTAATTTAAATGTAGTGTTTTGTTAAAGTCTGCACCCACATAAATGTAAAGTGTGATGTTACATATAACATGCATATAATGATATTCATCGTGCACGAAACACATAAAAGATATAAAATATACAATAAATATGATTAGGGGAATGAAACTTTTAGTCAAATAATTTGTGATAATTAGCACATAAAAAGCATAACATAGATTTTGCGATATCATGCAATCGGGTATCTGACAGCAAAGTGTACTTACGTTCAATCACCCGTATGTGTGATAACACTAAACGTCACATTGTTTCGTTTAAATAACGAACACCAAAGCCGAATCCAAGAGACCCTGTGTCCCGAAATAAAGTGAAGTAAGTAATGTAGTACTCACTTTTTAGGTTATGTGAAAGATGACCGCCCACCCAAAAGATTTTAAAATGAAAATTAAATTAATTATTTAATTAATTACTTCTTCTTCATTAACAAAAACATTATTTTGTTTATGTACTTACAAAATAAAAATATTTTGTCATATGTGGCTACATTTTAAGAGGCCACAGATAAAAAATGAAAATTTGGAATAGATAATTTATATACCTTTTATCCAATATATATGACAATTTGAGACAAGTTCAAAATAGACACCACAAAAAAGAAAACGATAAATAGACATAGACATTTTATTCGACATTCCTTTTTAGAATTATGTTTTCATGTATTTTAAACCCATTGGATGTTAACAAAGTTGTGCGTCGTTGAATTATATGTAACGTCCGATTTGTTTTTGTTTTAAATCTTCTTATTTTATATTTATCTCTCATTAATACAATTGATAATTCAATGTACATTATTTCTTGAAATATTACTGTTAAAATGGATGTCGGTTATTATGCCTAAGACGCAACCAAATAAGTAAGGGTATAATAAGTTGAATTTGATCTTATAAATCATGCACATGCAAGGAATAGAAATATTATTTATGACATTTTCATAACATTTATAGAAGTATTTATGTTATGCAAATGCTTGAATTAATTTGCCTAAATAGTAAGGAAATCGAGAACAACGAATACGTAAAAAAATTGACCGAATAAAGACACATATCATTTTAACATGGAATAATCTCCAAAGCATCATTTCTTAACAATACGTTGCGCTAATTAATGATTTAAGGATAATAAAAAGGAACGGAATTGTAAAAACAATCAAGAAGTACAGCTCTCTAGAAGTATATAACATTACCCAAAGAAATGCGTACTTCATTATAGACAAAAGCAAAAGTACATCACGAGTGTATAATGTAAAAAGCCAATCCGCTCACCACATTTTGTGTCTGTGTTAGAGTCGCTGTTTAGACCTAATAAAATAATTTATTTTATTATTTGCAATACTTCTGCCACCTTTATAAAATATTTTTTTTTAGGTTAATTAGTTAATGCTTAATTGTTAGAAAACTATCTTAACATATAGTAAGTAGTCTTTATCAATTAAACATGATTAAAATGGCTGAAAAACTTCTTAATTATTAGCCAATTTTGGCGTTGGATTTCAAAGTGTTTAGTAGTAAAATGAAAAAAGACAATTATATTACCTATGGTCAGGTACCGCAGCCACAGTTACCAAAGACAGCATATGCATGCCAGCAGTCATAGCTGCCAGGATGTGAAGAATAAACTGAAAGCACTGGTACCGCCCGAAATCTCCTGAAAGGAAAATTAAAACCAATTGACAACTTGAAGCGAAGATTTGATCGATTCGATTTCAATCAATTTTTATATTCAGAAAAGTTTTTTAAATTAATTTATTAAGTGTTGTCACATTTATATCACAATTATTTTTTTTAAACAATGAAACGAACAATGATGTTATTGGATATCAGACTCGTACCTTAACATTTTGGGAAATATAATTATCCAAGTTCGTAGGACTTATTTTGACATCAATTACTATTGGACGCAAAACAAATGTCTACCGACGCATATCTGGTGCTTATAAAAATGGGGTCAATTAGCAAACTTAATTTTAATAAAAAAAATCTTTAAAAAACTACAATGAATGAATTTTCAAACATAAACATGAAGATGAAAATTGAATATTTCTCAGTAACAACAATGTTCGAGAACCATAATGATCCACGGTGAATTTGCCTAGAAACGACTTCAGCGTTGTTTAAGAAAATTTATGCCACGACATCTCGTAACCAAGGACAACCGTTGCGTCACCAAATTGTAGTCTATTATTTAACAAGTTTAAGCGTACACTTGACCACACATTTACATATTTTCTGACCGAATTTACATTACAACTAATTGTAGACGGAGAAACTATATAGATTTTCATTTCTTTACTGGGTATATATAAGAACAAATACGGTACAGAAATACAAAAGGCACAAATCTTTGAACTTGTTGTCAGTCGGCATTCACTTTCTTTTGGTCAGAGCGTACTTTCTTAAATCGTATTCAATATTTACAAGAGGCCTGTCTGTTCTATAAACAGGCAATTGCTATGCCGTGAAGGGTAACCTCGGTGAACGTGATAACGTTTTTAGATAAATAATAGGAATGACTTGATTATTACTATCTGATTTCTTATTCAGCTTATTAACTCACAATTATTTATCTCTAAAAGTAAAATATGGATAATAAATTTACATGAACTGTAAAAAAAATTATGTTGAATTGCTTACAATTTAGTATTCACTGAACAGTGACATTTGTTTGCAATTTAAAACATATTTTGTATGATCTTTTATTAAAATAGCTTGTTACATATAAAAATAAAATGTTCTTTTTTCATTTTCAAATCTTATTTAGTCGATGCACAATAATTGTAATTATATTTAGTAGATTAAATATAGTAAGTAGAGATTATAAGTGATTATAAATATGAACCACTCGTTTCAGAGCTATTTATATTAATTGAAGATTAATGATTACTCGGCGGGCCCTCTCGGGTTGCTTTTAAAACATGAAAACGAGTGTGTGAAGAATAGTGTACGTAATAGAGTAGACGCAAATGGGTTCCTAGGACTTCTTTGAAGAAAGTTAACCTTAGACTGAGCGTACGTTAGCTGGAGCATCTCATCCAGTAATGCTGTAAAAGCCTTTGTGCTAATAGCTGCCGTCATTCACTAAGAAGTCTAATATTCTATGTTACGAATAGAAGAACCGCCAATAGACATGGTCTAGGGTACGGGTTGCAAATCGGAAAGTCGTAGGTTAGAATTCACTATTCGATTCAATTGTCGATATTGAGTAATTCTTACCTTCGTGGCGCACATACTTAATGCAAATTTAAGCCTCATGTGCTTTTCTCATGGATACCATTGTTAGAATTGGACTAAATAGGATCACATGGGAAGCACCAGCTTTCTAATGAAAAAGAATCACCAAAATCGATTCAACCAGGTTCAAGGTTATGAGGTAACAAACATAAAAACATACAGACAAATTGAGTACCGCCTGATTTTAAAGTCGGTTGAAAATGGCTATTTACACTAACACAATTATTCTTGCCCATTGGCACTGTCTAAAGAAATTAACATAAGATAAAACGTGTACTGTATTTAATAAAGCGATAGCATGCGATGTTGGCCTGTGTTGACCTCAGCTCATTACCCGAGGCGACCGATTACCAACACGTGATTTATAATTTACTTTACACCCCGATATTCAATGTTACTTTTACATACTAACTACTTACAACAGTATAACTTTACAATGTCAAACTTCAAGGGAAACACCTAAAAAGCCGTCTCGAGTTTTAGAGTTTAAAGTTATGAATGAATCTATTATTTTAATTATCGTATACCTTCAAATTGTTTTCAAGGAAGCAAAGACGTAAATTATCCGCAAAATGTTTAAAGTCAGTCATTTATTTATCTAAACATCGCTATGTTAGATCTCTCTCTCCCTCTAGTGTCAGTCCCTCGTGTCTGAGGATCGAGGTCACCATCAGGGTTGCATCTGGAGCGGATGATTTGCCTCCACCGGCTTCTGTCCAGCGCTTCTCTTACAGCAGAGCAAAACTTGGAGGACGACGAGTCTTTTACCTGATCGGACCACATTGTTGGTGAACGGTCGCGAGATCTTTTACCTGCGGTGTTATCTAACTGTATACTTCATGATCTAAGTAACCGCAGCTTAATACTTCTCATAATCCTTGCGCGTTACCGCTATTTTATGGGCAGGCCCCACCCCTTAGATGTTAGGAGCGTTGCTGGAGTTTCTTCGGCCACTTCTTCTCCCAGCGCCAACGCTTCCCGAAGTGGCATTCAAAGTTAGTTTAGCTTTTGAATGTCTCTTAGATTATCCGTGAAATAGCAACCGACCGAGTCGTGGTTCGGCCCTCTCGGGCGCCCTCGGATCGGCATGCTTACGCGTAACATAGTAACCGTCCAAGCCGAGGTTACCCCCCACCGGGGGGATCCTTGTGTCGAGTTACTAGCAATAGAGGTTCAGGCTAAGCGACCTAAGAGCTATGCCACCTCTCAATCCGGTGAAGCAGTCAAGGCCAGCTTCTCTGGCCAATCTGTGTAGTTCATCATAAAAAAAAAATACTTCAATGGTATCTAAAGTTAGATTGCTCATTCTCAAGCATATAATTTTTAAGTTAAGTTCAAATTGTTATCAGTAAGTAACAAAAACACTTTACATTAAATTAAAATTAACTAGGGCGAGCAGACCCTCTATAGTGCTGCAAAAGAGAAAGTGGTTAATTTGTTTTTTTACATTCGAAGCTCTTACTCGAAGCGAGACTTGATGTAAATTAGGCTTATTTATTTTGAGAGATACATATGAAATGGCCAAACCAAGGTGCATAGTTACTGGTCAGTTATTGTAATAAATATCTATAGATCGTATAGCGAAAATGGCCTCATTGCCTTGTCACGTATGGAACGTACTAAGCTCAGTGAAAAGATTGCCGTATTTGTTCATTTTGTTATAGTAATAGGGACATGCCGCTTATTTTTTAACTGACTTCAAAAGGAGGAGGTTCTCAATTCGTCTGCCATTTTTTTAAAATACAGACGAATTAGACATACATAACTTTCGACTGGTTGAACCGATTTGGGTAATTGTATTTTCATTGGAAAGTATGCACTTGAAGAGTTTGATGAGAGTTTGGTTAGATTTCTACAATAATTAGGAAATACAAAGAGGGTGTCCGCACGTGATAAGATTACACGTTTGATTCGAGTTGAAGTCGGTTTTTGTTTTTGCTCATAAATATACTTGTTGCAAGAATCTTATACAATATAGGATATTACACATTCAATGTTGGGCTAGCAACGAAATGTTCTAGTAATATTCGAATTTACCATTTACAATTATTATTATTTTTACTTTCAACATGTGCAATATATTGCTCGTTTAAATGTTTCTACAAAGTAATGCGTATGCTATTCAATCACAAAGTAATGGCTTCAGCATAATAATAGGGTCGTGGCGAAGTCGCACGGATCCATACATATTAATTGTAAATCGATGCAACGACACGCGTTAACCTACGTATCTCTGCTAGAATATGTAACTAGATGCTATTATGACCCTCGTCATTTTTATTTTTGGACGAACTAACACAGTTGGCCAGAGAAGCTGGCCTTTACTGCTTCACCGGATTGAGAGGTGGCTCTAAGGTCGCTAAATGGTAACTCCACACGAGGGTTCCCCCGTGAGGGGTAACCTCGGCTTGGACGGTTACTATTTTGACCCTCGTCAGTACAACAAACACTTGAAATAGAAGATTAATTTATCTGACAAATAAGGTCAATAGCAATATCAAACAAGTTCAAGCGTCCTCATATTTTTTGTCAAAATTATCAGAACGATATTATCTACAGTTAGTAAAATGTCGAAAGAAGGTTAATGAAATACGGAATGATTGAATGTGACACTTTTAGCTTGATTTATCTAAATTTAACATTCATTTACCTGGAAAATGTATTGTTTTATGTTGTTGTGAAAAACTTTGACGTACCGCTTTCACGTTCACTGAGGCAAGAACTAGCGATTTTAATGCACGCCTTCGAGACGATTTACACCATCGAAAAGCATAGGGATTAATTTTGCCTTCCTTACAGATATCCTCCGATATAACACGTCATCTTCCTTGCGAGGAAAGATGGAAAGAACTACCCGACCTAATTAGGATACATTAATGGAATGGAGACGTGGCACCAAAACCTTTGCCCGTCTCATCTTCTGCATTATTATCCGCAAACAGAAGTAGAGTACAGAGGAGACAAAATTGTTTCCTGCCAATTTTTAAAATAAAGACTCCAAGTCCGCATAAGCTCGTGACGTGTCCCTTATGTCACATACATTGAAATTGCGCTCTCAGGCCAAAAAAATATGTTTGTGTTACTCGCAAATGTTTGTTTTCTTGTCTAGGTGTGTTATTTGTCCAGTATCTTTCATTCTGATTCTTCAAATATTTTGTATATATTACATCATTGTTAAGCATTGATACTCTAATGACTGGAGTTGAAGATTCGGTAGTAGAAGGTCCGATTCTCAAGTGGATTGTAGTAAGGAGTTTCCGCTTTTCCCCGTTTGTTTGGAACATAATAAGCTCCGCCTGCGATTATGTGTGTCTACCCTGCTACGGTTAAACTGGCGTGGGAGCCTATCTATAAATAGATAAATATTTTGTACTTTATTTTACATCAAAATCAATCAAGAAGCAAATTACAGAACTATGGAACACAATTTGTACCAAGCAACCTTATGTATAAAATATATATTCTAGAAGACAAAGATTATTCCCCTCAGTATTACTAATTCCGTAACCATCATTGGTGGACCCTGAATTATCGTCTGGTACTAAAGAGAACGTTTCATGGATTGTTCCATGGACAAAACATTTTCGAAGTATATAATAAAAAATTTGGAACTTTACAAAAATCTATGATAAATGGAAACGGGCCGAGAACTCATTATGCGCGACAAATTATTATTAAATGTAATCGTACTACAAACAATTTCAAACAGACTTTCCGACGTCATTCTATATTCATTGACACAGATGCTAACACCGAATAAAAATAATGACACGATAACATTTTTGTTAATTTAGGTTACATCAAAAACGATATACTATGAAAAAAACTACATAAAATACGTTTGATAATTATTTAAACGGGCGGCAATTCTCTGTTCAAAGATTGAGATATTATGAACATCGTGATTGTTCGAACACAAAAAAGAAATTACCATTAAAAGAAGCACGGCAAATGCAAAATCACAATAATTATACAACAAAAAAATTTTAGTAAAAAAATAATGCAAGTCGCTGGCATACTTGAAAATAGATTTAAGAAAAATGATTATTAAAAAGTAAAATTATTATGATTTCTTAACAGTATTTTATTTAAAAATAACATAAGCTTGAAAAACCTTTAGCAATCTTTAATCTGTAATTTTTTATAGTATCTTTACATGGCTATTTCCGTTTTCCGGGTAACATTTTTTATGTTTTTAAAAATTTAAACTAATATTAATGCTCTGTAGCTTGGGCTTTTATATTTGGGAGGAATAAGTAGTGGCGATTTTGTCTGCTAAATCAATTGTGTACCAAATTAAAGTTCAATGACATCATTATGTTCGTTGATATTTGCTACTTTTAGATCACTGTTGGCATTATGGTCTACCGATTTTTTTTTATGACGAACTACACAGATTGGCCAGAGAAGCTGGCCTTGACTGCTTCACAGGATTGAGAGGTGGCATAGCTCTTAGGTCGCTTAGCCTGAACCTCTATCTAGTAACTCGACACAAGGGTCCCCCCGGTGGGGGGTAACCTCGGCTTGGACGGTTACTATGTTACGCGTAAGCATTTCGATCCGAGGACGCCTGAGGGGGCCGAACCACGACTCGGTCGGTAGCTATTTCACGGATAATCTGGTTTACCGATGGCGTACCACTGGCACCCCAATCACGTGTTTTGGTATTTGACGTAATATTAGTATTTTTTTAGTGACGATCTACACAGATTGGCCAGAGAAGCTGGCCTTGACTGCTTTACCGGATTGAGAGGTGGCATAGCTCTTAGGTCGCTTAGCCTGAACCTCTATCGTTAGTAACTCGACACAAGGGTGCCCCCGGTTACACGTAAGCATTCCGAACCGAGGACGCCAGAGAGGGTCGAACCTCGATTTAGTATATAATAGTTTCATAATGAACCGTCACTGGGACGTAGCAGAAGTGGGTTATAAAAAATCATTTTTATTTTAAAAATAAAATAATTGCGTAATAAAAGATTTTTTTGAAAGAATTCAATACCTTGACGAATGAAAATAACTTGAAATACACAAGATCTTTATGTCAATGTGTTTGCTTGATAAATTCTTGATCAAACACTATCTATTATCATTGAGGTTACCTCAATCAGTCAACATTGTATCGCCCGTGTTCTATCTTAACACGATCTACACGAATTCTACCCGTGTACTAATTTATCCTTTATTTACTGCTACAGATACGCGCCCTTTTCACTTCGGCTTACTTCACCTTATAATTAATCAAACCAAATCAAAAAAACATCAGATTAGATAATGGTATATATAAAATTATTGTGTCACAATGTTAGTTGCCATACGCCTCCGAAACGGGTAAAACAATTTTTATGAAATTTCAATGCATATTCGGTAGGTTATCTATTTTTCATATTCCTAATTTATAACCTAGATTGATTTTTAATATTTTGCACAATTTTTTTTATTGTAACGTAGCATTAAAAAATATATACATAATTGTTTTTAATAGTCATTTTATGCCCTCTCGGGCGCCCTTTGGATCGGAATACTTACGCGTAACATAGTAACCGCCCAAGCCTAGGTTACCCCTCACCGGGGGGACCCTTGTGTCGATTTACTAGCGATAGAGGTTCAGGCTAAGCGACCTAAGAGCTACGCCACCCCTCAATCCGGTTAAGCAGTCAACGCCAGCTTCTCTGGCCAATCTGTGTAGTTCGACATAAAAAAAATATATATATACACATATATATATATATATATATAGTCATTTTAGTAATTCAATGATTTTAATCCCGCTTGACAAGATCGTTGTTTGATACTGCTATAACAGACGTGATCCATGGCCGTTGAAAATGTTATTTTTATATTTTGACAAAATTATTTTTAGTGATTGTTGTGGTAAATATTCACTAAAATAATTTTGATGGCAAAACAACTTTTACCGGGTCCACTAGTAAACAATAGAAAGTCTGAATCGAATTAAACGAAATTGTAAAATAAAATCTATATTACAATTTAAGTATTTTTTATACAAAAAAAAATATCTGGAACAGATGAGTTAGTAATCAATATTATATTATTATACATACTAAATCGTTTGAAACATTATGTTTCTATACCTTCTGTAGTTTTTGCATTAAAAGCTGACGTAAAAATAAATCTAGCAATTTAATATGTTAGTAAGAATACGCTGGTTTAATCTGGGACGGGTTATAAAGAATACAATTGACGATCGTTATTACAATTATCGGTTGACATACGTAAAAAACACAATAAGCGATCATAAATTAATATAATTAACTAAATTAATGGTAATTATTTACTTCCAATATTTTCAAATTCCCTGGCGACAATCTGTTATCTGTGCTTCAAATTAATACAGGCTAATAAATTTATATGTCTTATTATCATTTAGAGCGTAGATTGAAATAATGTATTGGTTTGTAAAACACATAAATACAAATTTAAGTTTTTTCCTTATTCTCCACATAAACTTTAAACCGCCAAATCTATTTGAGGAGTAAACGTTCGCTTGAGATATACATGACTAACAAATAAAAAAAACAACAACAAAAGACTCGTTACAAAAAGAGGTTGACATAAAGGCTCATATTTCCTGATAGTAAACGACCACACCCGTGGCACGTGTCCATTCTAAGAACAAGACAAACAATTGTAACGGGCACAAACGGGCTTGCTTTTTGTTTGATGTTTAATGTAGTATTTTCATAACCTTTACTAATATCCAGAACCTATCGAAGCTTATATTGTTATATAGTTGTGTGGCTGTCACATTGTTTAATAATATAATACACTTGCTGCGCCCCGTGGTGTTACCCGCGTTTAAATAGTATGACGTTTGAATTGTTAGGGCGCGAAAGTGTTACAAACAAACTCAATTAGCCATGCTATCGTGGGCTTTTTGTAGGGTTGTTTAAGATAAACATTTCCAGTATACATTATGTCCTTGTAACTCCGATGGTTTTTGCGGCGCACGATAGATTCCTAGTAATCGTTATATTTTGGATAATTCACACTTTACCTTGTGTTATGTGTTACTCTGATGTGTAAACTATATTATTGTAAAGATTCATTAAAATCCATTAGGTCGTTTTTGCGTAGTAGTAACACTTTGTATACAAACAAAAATTCATGTCTATAATATTAATAGGATTATTCATACAATACGCTCGCAGTTAAATGTTAAACCAATAAAAATCCCGAGGGATGAGTCATGTTCAGGTTTATTATTAAGCACACATAAAACATGTATGCGAATGGTTTTGTAATTCAATGAGGTAAGACTCGAAGCTGTCGGCGTTAGCAGAAACCGTTAGTAACCAACGATGTTTACGAACGTGTCTACAAATGCACATACCAACCATGTTAGGAGTAGCAATCACCTCGCTTGAAACTCGTTGGACGATGCTGGATGTTTTGTTTTTTAAAAAACTAATATCAGGTACACTAGACTGCCCTGATCTGTTGTCTAAAGTACAGTTTAACGTTCCCAATAGACGACAAAGACTTAAAAATATTAAGCTCTTCCTAAAACCTAAATATAGAACGAACCTGAAGGCACACTGTCCTTTGTACCGGATGTACTCTGTTTACAGGGATTACAGTGACATTGATTTAGCGGTAACGTCTGTAAATAGGATTAAAAAAATATTGCTCCACCAAAATAATATAAATATGTAACTAACCTAGGCCTTACAATTTAACGTTTTATTTTTCTACTTTTTACTTTTAAAACAAAATCATAAATATTTCCTTTGTTAGTAAATTTTTCATTTTAGAAATTAGTTAAGTAGTGTTGTCTATGTTGTATGTATTTGTGAATGCTGTGTTTTCCTATAATTAGTAAGGTATTTGTGGATATATTAAATTAGCAAAGTATAATTGTACTTACTGTTGGAAAACCTTATTAAATAAATAAATAAATAAATAAAGACATGCCAAAGGTTTTGTATACAGTATATTTTAATGGAACAAATTTCAAATATAAATATATATTATTAACATTCTTGTGGACCATTCCAACTTAGCTTGAAGCTGCACTAGGAGATGGTTCACGAATGCTGTGAAGTTGAACGTTAAGCTGACCGTAGAAGTCCTTGCTTAATATTATTATGAATTTTACATTTACTCATGTTAAAAAAGTTACAGCCTTTATATATGTCCTACTGTTGGGCGCAGGCCTTCTCTGTAAAGAGAGTATAAGGGCATAGTCCGCCACGCGGCCCTAATGCGGATTGGCAGACTTCACATGCCGTAGAAATTTTTTCTAAAACATGTAGGTTTCCTCACGATGTTTTCCTTCACCGCCGAGCGCGTGGTAAATCAGCACATAAAATTGCAACAACAAATTTATTGGTGCCGGCACCGGGGATCGAACTCGGGTTGCTAGCGTACTACGCAACTTGAGCCAACCGCACGGACACTGAGCTACCACGGCTCTGTACTCATGTAATTCCTGTATATGCCCCTCAGGCAAAAAGGGTGTATGATATATTTTTTTTATACTTAAATATTTTTTGCCAGCATCCCATCCCGATGGCCCCTTGAGTTTTGCGGCCTGAGCAGTCGACCCATATTGCCCTCCCCTAACGCTAAGTGCTAACAAGCGTTCATGTCTAACCAGTATCTCAACAAACAAGCATTCTCCCATACAATTTGTAGGAGTCCTAAACCAACAACATTTTCAAGATTGATTCATAAATTTTTGCAATATGAGTGCACAAAAATACTAACGACTAGAGAAGCTCCTGCTTTTTTGAAGTCGGTAAAGAATAGGTTGAAAATGCTCCTACATCTGGCAGGTGTTTTTTGAGGGTTAGCTTGCTCATTTGCTTTTTCAATGTAAAATACTCAAATTCAAAAGCAGTTTCGTCCGTTGTTTTAATACACGCATGTCGGAAATACCTCGGCCATTTACTACTACTCGTATTACTTACGTTAAATGGGACATTGTTTCCCTCAATCAACCACTTAACGGAATTGTTCATAAATGCACTATTGCTGACTTCATGACAAGTGAAATAACCTAATTGATCTCAAAATAACATTCTGCATAATTTTAACAGACTCCAAAAAACGACGAGGCCCTTAATTTGTCAAATTTTTTTTAATAATCCCGTAACTTATAAAGAATGAATATACTTCATTCCACAACAATTAATGTGTACATCATAGTAATTTAATAGTACTTTCAATTAAGTCCCATGATATTTTATACCTCGAAATCCATATACGATTTGTTACAGCTCATAATCCAGGAAAAGATACAAGGGAAAAGAACTCCGGGAAGGAGAAGAACATCTTGGCTTAAAAATCTACGCCAATAGTTCAATAAGAGCACACGTTCTTTATTTCAAGCTCCTGGGTGGAGGATCCAAATCGCCATGATGGTCGCCAACCTTCGATAGAAGATGGCGCCAAGAGAAGAAGAAGAAGATTGTTTTATTGGTTCTAGAGAAGATTTAAGTGCATTGTCGGCTTTAAAATTTTCTGTACTTTCGGTCTCTACACCGCATATCGCGATTATCAATCGGAACAAATTTTTAAAAATGACGCTTAATATATGTCCACGTTAAAATGTGCCATATCCGTATTCAATAATGGAGTGGTCAGAAGTAGAAACAACCTTAAAGAAAATCTTCGGCAAATTCTTACTTTAAAAGGTTACAATAAACTTTAGACTTTTTAGTGAAAGAAGTGAACGATACTAGATCGTTCTTCTTGATAAGATAAACATCGAAATACATATTGATTTTCAATTATGTAGTCATTAACAGGATAAAGCCAATTAGGCTATCAAGAAGCTTGCAGTGGTTAATCGAGCGGGACAGGACTTTGTGCCAGTCTAATTAAACAATTGGTCGGCTCTGCCGCATATTAAGTACAGCGCCCGGCAAACTTCTTGAACAAAAAGTGGCGTGGGGAAAGTTCGCGCACATGCAGATAAAATCGGGAATGAATACTCGGGAGCATGAGCGCTTCGCGAGATACGCGATTGGTTGTTCACTCGGGTGTTCGATTCATCAACCAATCGCGCGCTCTTAACGATGTCACCTCATTCCCCTCGCCCCTCACGGTACCCAGAGAGACCTGAAAACGGCTTCTGCGCATCTGTCAAGTTAGCTGCCGTTATACTGTTAGTAATTCTGTGCCATCTTCTTCCATTGAACTTAATTGAACTACGTATTAGATCATTTATATAAACACCCTTTTATCGATCGTGTCAAAACCTTGACTCCAGCATTTTGTTTTTATTTCTGGTCTATAAAGTAAACACGACACTGGGTGTTACTTCAACCTTGTAATATGAACTATCTGTTCAACCGCATGCTATAAATACATCGATCGTGTTTATTAATTATTGAAATTTATAAATATTCCAACAGAATGGCCAACGAGAGCATTTAAATGGCAACTAATTGATTATGTTATAAACAAGTTATTGAATTCCGATAATTGTTTTTAATACAAGAATCCAAGCGCATTATTTATATGAATCATTTGACCACTACATATGAGCATACATATAACCACACAGTTGAAAACTGCGACTGCACGACAGCGTCCAACAAGCTGTAGTGACTATATCCCGACGCCCAGTCAGCTGTGTCTATTACGATGATGACTGCGATGACGCAACGGCCGCATCAAAAGAAAAAATAATAGACTACAACCTAAAAATGGCAATGAGAAACGGGGCGTAGCGGTCGCGAAGAAACTAATTTCAATGCAACGGGGCGTCTTCGACGCTTGAACCGGAGCATTCTCCAACACCACCTTTAAAAACCAGGCATTATAAAAACACAAAAAATATAGTAACTGTAGAGGTAGCACTCTTATTAACAAAACCAAAGTAAAAATGTACTTTACATTAGAATTTTTTTTTTTACGAAGTACACAGACTGGCTAGAGAAGCTGGCCTTGACTGCTTCACCGGATTGAGAGGTGGCATAGCTCTTAGGTCGCTTAGCCTGAACCTCTATCGCTAGTAACTCGACACAAGGGTCCCCCCGGTGAGGGGTAACCTCGGCTTGGACGGTTACTATGTTACGCGTAAGCATTCCGATCCGAGGGCACCCGATAGGGCCGGACCTCGACTCGGTCGGTATTTCACGGATAATCTGAGGGACATTCAAAAAGCTAAACTAACTTTGAGTGCCAGCTCGGGAAGCGTACATTAGAAAAGAGCACGGACACAAGGTTGCGCTTTATTAAAAAAAAAACATACACAGTTGACAACTAAACGAATCGAAGGATCCAATCTACGCCGTTTACATTAAACACTTCTCATTCTACAATTTAAATGTGTTTCAACTTAATAGGAACGAGAACACATTGAAACCGAGACATAGAGATACGGAGAGGCTGCGACGAAAAGATGTAAGTAGTTAACAGTCATCGTAGATAAACAAAACTAAACTACACAAAATTAAAAGAACAGCTGAAATATTATGTATATTTACCCGGCTTACAAATGATATACAATTTTTCACAGCGTTCTTATGTTTTTAGGCAAACATCTTTACGATAAGATACAAAGAAGAACTCCAAATTTACCGTCTTAACTCACACAAATAAAGAATAATGTTATTAGAATGGCTATTATCCTCATAATACCAACAGTCTGTAGATTTATTAAGTACAAGAGGCCCACTAAAATCGCCTAAAATCTCCCATGGTGAGCCATCCTCCGCCATGATGGAGATGGGGTCGTGTTACCTTTCACCATCTCGCCTCGACAACAGGCCCGGTAAGAAATACCAGGTTTCGTGCGGCTGTGGAGAGGTAACCCTGCTCACAAGGGTACCCCTCAAACGGGTGGAGCCTGTGCAAGCCGGCGGGAAGTTCCTCAACTCCCCCCCAGTAGCCCCACTAAAGTAGTTGGAGAAGGAGGGCAAAGTGCATACTCCTTGCCCCTGCTCGCCTGCACCAGAGCGGTTCCAGTGACGAGGCGCTCCCCCTTACCTCTGTAAGGTCTCCTTCTGCGTCATCACTACTAAACACTAGTGTCGTATGGTATCCTATTGCCAACCATGCCATTCTGTAGATTCTTACTCCCATTTGAAAGATATCAACATATTCCAAACTGGAAGGCCATGACGAGTTCGTTCTCTCGAGGACCTACCTGCACTGTGCTCAAGGAGAGCACGTCCCGGGGGGGGAGGTTACTCCCTCCCCCCTGTGCCCTCGCAGCGCAAGGCGACACGGGCCTGACGATGTCGCCTTCTTCCCGGGTCCACTTTGGTGGACGACTCAGCCCCCCCCCCCTTTTAGTCGCCTTGTACGACAGGCAGGGGATACCGTAGTCTTATTCTTGAGAGCCCAGAACTACAGGGCTGAAGGGCCCGAGGACCTACCTATTTTAACCTTTTAACCCCAAGTAACTCAACAAAAGTCAACCCAAATACATCTACTAAAGGACAACGTACCCAACCAATACTATGTAATATGTAGAGTAAGTATTATGTAAGATTTGGGTCATATAACTCCTTGGGAGAAACGCAGATGTACCGCCACTGTACGTGGATGCTACATTTTATGCGAGGACGTGGTACTTCTCTTGCCGGCGACCCATATATGCAACAACACATGCCAATGCGGTGGCCTTACCACTATTAAATTTTTGATTAATAGAAATGTTTACTTTTATTCGTAATTATTAAAAGAACTCATACATACAACTTACAAAAGCAAGTTTTTCTCCTTTACCACACTTTGTTATTTAGATGTACTTGTACTAGCTAGTACAACGATATAATATGTAACCCACTTAAAACTTGCATTTAATTTGGCACGAAACAGGACCGTCGTATCAAGAAGCATTACGGTAATAGAAAAGTTCATAATATTCGAATCTTTGACCGCTAGATCATGAGTCAATCGCCCTTGCCTCCAGGTTATCACCACGCAGTTTTTGTAACACGTTTTTATTAGCTTGACCTGTATATATCCTTCATGTAACGGAATCTTTAAATATAATGATTTGTAATATGTTAAAAGATTTTTAAATCCGCTGCCAAAGCACGTCATATGCATTATATATAACCACATTTTTTATTCCGATGAACACATTGTAATCGATCGTACATACAGACACCTTATAGGCTCAAGTGTTCCATCCTAAGCTTCGTCTTCGCCATCAAGCGAGATAGAAGCCAAACGTGAGCCTATTTTGCATCAATACTCACTAAAAAAAATGACCCTACTGACGTTGGTGAAAATTACTCAAATGTTAAAAATTGCGTTACATTGAAAGATACAGCTAATAACAATGTGTCATGATGCTTTTACGAATTATTATTTTAATAGATTATTAATAATTAATAGAATTTAAGATGCGACGTATTAGATAATATGGTTACAGTATGTTAATTAAAAATATATACATATACGTTCCATTTTATATGTAATTCTACTTTTATTATCCATATTAATTCTGCTACATCAACTAGCGACGCATTTGTGTTCGTCTCAAACAATAAAACATTTATATTTAGTTAATAAGAATTTTGTAGGTCCATTCGTCTTACACGTCTTAAGAGCTTGTACGTAGCATAATCTGTATTTAGCCAACTCTGTGAAATACAAAGACTCATGCATCAAGTGTTTTATGCGGGGCATGTTCACAGACGCGACTAAAATGAAATTTATTAGTTGTATATTTTACGTATAAACGACGTAACAGTATAATGCGGATATAAGCATCGTGTTTTATGAAAGAAAACATAGTATGAATAAATGAAAAGGGGAAAGCAAGGCACAACTACCCAATTTTTGACTAAAAAACCTCAACGACTCTCACGTCAATTTAACAGTAATCATTATATCGGGCTCAGCCAAAAGGCCGACTTAAGCTTCCATGATGCGCCGTCCTTTTCCATGATGGGGTAGCAATAGCATTCATAATAAGTAATAGCTTCAACCAGTGCAACCCGGCGAAAGGCGCCCAAATCACCACTTGTAGCCCCAAGGGTATTATCGCGCCTAAAATAAGGGCCAAGGTGAGATTACCTGTCGGGGTCCCTTGCACTTAGTCACTCATAATAATAGATTATGAAGCTGAGAGCCTAATGCGGTGTAGTAAAAGATTTTGGCTTACCAACAGAAATGAGAACACGTATTTAATTTTCCTTTTAATTACGCTATATATTATTTATCTAAGCTAACGTTCGTGAAAACAGGCAAGTACTATTCAGTATATAACATTGAAATAAGAAATCAATAAGAATTAATCAAATAGAAACAAGACTTATAGTTGGGCCTTTGAGAGCATGGGCACAGCCTAAGGTGGGGTGAGCTCCTTAAGCTAAGTCGGCCTGAAATAGCCAAAACCTGTAAACCTGAGCGTTATTTGTATTGTACAAAACTCTCGTCACCAACGATTATAAAAAACATACAGTATATTAATTTTTAATTAATTATTACCAGTAACAGATAATGGGAGCACTAACGCGAGCACTTCTCTCAAAGCCAACGGCTATTAAATAGAAAGTAAAGCCACCGACACGAGCACCCATTGTCTGCCCACACAACTGTCCATTGACTGGCAAGCAAGAAAAAACAACCTATTCACGTTCCCGCCGCAATACAACCAGATTTTTACTAGTAATCTATAAATGTATTTAAAAAGCTATGTGTGTATGTATGTTCTCTATGAAACGCGTATTGGTTGGATAGACTTAATTTTTTTTTTTAATTATTTTTATCAGGTAAACTTCATTTTCGCCCAGCAGGCGATAATGTTCAATTTGGTAACGATCGTATTAACAGAATTCTATCATAACTAGGTTAATATTTGTATGCTTGTGGTTTACGAATTCCTTACTTGAGGAAAATGTTAACAATTATACTAAGTATACAATAATTACAATTATTATTTTAAAATACAAATAATCCAATTAGACAAGTCCTACTTTGAGAACGAGATCAATAGTCGAATCTAACTCGGCTGGGCAGCGTTCTGGAAGCTTTGAAATGTATTCTCGTTCCAAAACAAAGCCAGAAGCTTACTAAGTTGAATGGTTAACAATGCTGTTTGTAATTAAAAAAATATTAGATCGTTTTTAAATACTATTTATTATCTATTTGACATTTAATACGCTAGCGATATACCAAGTTCAAGATCACAATGTAATGGGATTATCGCACATTGCTCGTAACTATGTTTACACGCAAGTACCGTATGATGCTTTCATATCTTTATATTTCAAACGATGTATACATATACAAGTATATCAATTTCTTTGAATGATATCATGAACGCTGATGTATGCAAACGGTATTATAATATCAAATTTGATTATTATGGCGGAGCTATGAGAGTTTAAACAATAGAGAAAAATTATACATTTTGATGTCGGCTAAAAACACAATCTAAAAATCTACTATTTCCGAGTTCTAAGCCTAAAACTCCCAAACCTCTCATGATGACTAATTCTGAGGGAGAGCGAAGCTTAGGTAGATGGACGGTGTAATCGAGTACAACGAAAACTGTGCCATAGACAATTGGGAGGCGATGACCACCGAAAGACAAAGGTGGAGTAGATTTCTGGACAAAGCCAAGGCTCACAACAAAAATAGAAGAAGTAAAAATCTGCCTCTTATCGTCACAAAACTTATTAATGATCATATGAGAAACACACGTAATTGCAGTGTTGCGTGTTTTGCTTTCAAAAGGACCTTAACATAAATTTATAATGATTATAATGCAATTCGGCTAACACGGCAGAATTTATTGCTTATCTAACTTCTGATCTTAATAACTCGGCCTTTCACGTGAACAATATCAATTTAATAACGTAACGAAAGCGATAAAAACCTCGACACGATTCGCAGTGAATTAACGCTGTTCACTTTAAATACGAGTAAGTGGGTAAGCATCAAACGATTCACTATGTCTATTTTCGTCGTGAGACGTTGTATCTTAATTGCCTTTTTTTGGACTTTCTTCTCCCGGCGCCAACGCTTCCCGAAGTGGCACTCTAAGTTAGTTTAGTTTTTGAATGTCCATTATACGTGAAATAGCAACCGACCTAGATGTGGTTCGGCTCACTCGGGCGCCCTCGGATCGGAATGCTTACGCGCCGTCCAAGCCGAGGATACCCTCACCGGGGACCTAAGAGCTACCAGCTGATGTTAAATGACCAGTATATTTATGAGTAAAACAAAGACCGAATTCAAATCCGATGTTCTTCCAAATTATCGTAGGAATATTACGATAGATGAGTTTGAATTAATCAGAGCTTGACCGGTTTGGTCAAGTTCTCATCGAACTACCTTTAGAAGAAAAATGAATTATCCAAATCGTGATTAGGAAGGCGTGATATTGAGTTATTCGTCCATTTGTTGCGCACATAATTAATGCAAATTTAAGACTTATACGGTTTTGTCATGGATGCCGTAGTCAGAATTGGACCAAATTGAAATGGAACCCGAAGCACCCGATTTCAAATGAAAAAAGATACATTAAAATCAGTTCACCCAGTCCAATGTTGATACGTTAAGTAATTATGAGCAAAACGTGAAATTTTTTTTTGACAAATTGAGAACCTCCTTTATGAAAATTCAGTCCTGGTTAAGGCGCCCTACCTTAGTAAAATACATGGGTATTTACTAAGCTGGTGCGTGTTTATGTACTAAGCTAGTACCTACTGGGATTCGAACGCGCGATCACCAAATCGCGAATGGAACTGTTTAGCCACAGACTACCACGGATGTGTCGCCACATTTTCTATATTATTTTAACACGGTTACGGAGCTGCGTCTCGATTGAAGATATTTTTAACAATCCAATGTTATTTGTGACAATTTATAGGTCACGGGAAAGAAATTCGAAGTCTGTATATCTTGCTTAT
This sequence comes from Meandrusa payeni, assembly GCA_029286785.1. NCBI lineage: Eukaryota > Metazoa > Arthropoda > Insecta > Lepidoptera > Papilionidae > Meandrusa > Meandrusa payeni. The sequence continues at coordinate 8,224,977 of JAGSMX010000003.1, read as the reverse complement.
TTCATGTAGTTTCGAAATATTGGCCGTATTATAATAATTTCGTGAGTGTATGGTTTCTTCGTTTACATTATTATGTGGCGACTTGCATTCTCCAATCACCAAAAAGTATTTTAACGGCGGGTTTCTATTCTCAATCTCGATCCGTAAATCGCTATCCGAGATTGATATTTCAATCCATTTTTGCACTAGAACTGGTATATTATTTTTACGGCGTAAAACGGATTATGAGAGAGGACTGTTGTTTACGACAAATCCATTCTTTTTCATTCACTTCCAAAGCCAGGATCGGATATTGAAATGCGGATTACGGATTGATAGATGGACCAAATAAAATCAGGATCGGAAACAATCTTACATTGAAGATCGAATATAGAAACCCGCCGTAGATGATAAAATTATTCATATTGTATTTGGAATGAGAAAATTTTATATAAGACATATGTCAACGTTCTTCACTTACTTTTTGATCACTTTTTACTTAGACATTTTTCCAAATTGTATATTTCTAATATATAATCATTTCTGTGTATATTTTTATTTACCGGCGGCACATTAGAAGGTCACGATCAAATGCAAAAGTAATAATGGCAGGCATTCCGCACTAATGCCACATTACCCAAAATTATACTGAGTACAAAGAAAACGTAGTAATGTAGCAATAGAAAGTTATCTTATATTAATATATTACCGAATGCTGTCAAGATACGAACATAATTAAGAAAAAGATATCTGGTCGTTATGACCTTTGAACATTGATGACTTTCTTACTTCATGTGATTTGTCTTTGCTTGTCTAATGCTTATCTAGATCTCACGCCCTTTTACCTAAAACAAAATTAATAGCTAGTATTATTGCTTTCCATCAAACTTTTTGTGTCCCTAATGTGTATCTGAGTCTTATACCTACCTAACGCCTAACAGATGAATTGTATAAAAGAACACAATTATTTAATATCACACAACTACACACTTACTGTACTTACACTCTAATTAGGAAAATTATAACTAATTCAATTCACACAAATATACAATTGCATAAAAAGATTTTTTTTTTATTGACGAACTACACAGATTGGCCAGAGAAGCTGGCCTTAACTTCTTTACCAGATTGAGAGGTGGCATAGCTCTTAGGTCGCTTAGCCTGAACCTCTATTGCTAGTAACTCGACACAAGGGTCCCCTGGTGAGGGGTAACCTCGGCTTGACGGTTACTATGTTACGCGTAAGCATGCCGATCCGAGGGCGCCTGAGAGGGCCGAACCACGACTCGGTCGGTTGCTATTTCACGGATAATCTAAGAGACATTCAAAAGCTAAACTAACTTTGAGTGCCACTTCGGGATAAAATAAAAGAAAGAACTCGTAACTTGAGGAACAAAGATAAGCTCGACCTAATCACCCCACATACCAATTACGGAAAGAAAACGATATTGTACGAAGGAGCACATATTAGTTACAGTTATACAATAGCCTACCAAATAAAGTGAAGGAGTGCGACACTTTCCAGCAATTTAAAAACAAGCTAAAAGATTTGATGATACACATGTGACGACACCTACCTGCGACCCAGAGGCACATCATTAATTATATTATTTAAGTACCTTATATCTCATTTTAAGTGAACTTTGTGAAAATGTTCTTATGAGAAATAAATTCTTTAAACCCATATCCAAAATGGTTTCCAGAGTCTATTGCCATACATACAAACTACAAAAGATGCATAAACACAATCCGAATGGTAAATGTATGAACCATTAGGCTATAATAGAGAAATATGACAGATAACAAAGGTAGTATGAATATCGCGACCAGATTAAAATTACAAATACTATAAAGTTCCCACAATGAGCAAATGTATGTGAAAGTAGGAAGACAAAAGTAAGTCAATAATTTATAGAGATCCCATCATTTTTTAAACTTTTTTTTTGTGTTGTTTTCTTATTTTTAATTTATTTTTATAACATGTTAATTGTTTTTAATGTATTATAAAGTTAAAGCATTGCATTAGTTCGACTGTAATGATGTTGTAATTTTGTCTAATAAATAAAATGAAATCAGATTGACTTATGTTTTAAATTAAAGTGTGATGTTTACTTGTATGTAAAAATTATATTTGAAAATGGTAAACAACAATTCGAGTGTACTTAAAAATAAATAACAAAAAAATCTGCGTTTTTATACATACAGGATCAAACAAAAGCTGGAAGTCTGGGTTTTTTGTTGAAAAAAATTAAAAATATGAATAACTAAGTAACAATGACACTATTACTAAGGTATATTGTTTTTCTTGTAGGTGACTTCTTCACCTATCTTCTCTTTCAGTTTGTCGTGCTATTTACGGGACACATGTTTATCAAACTGTAAGTCTATTTATATATAACTTTTAAAAGAGAATGTGTGTGGTTTGATCCGCATAGGCTCCGAAACGCCTTTACCGATTAAAATGGAACTTTCAGGGAATCTTCAGATTGGCCTGTCGAGTAATCCTGTAAAGTATGGTGACAATCGGAGCACTCCTCTTTTTGAACTATCAAATACAGATGATATTCTATTGTTTTATAACCCAAATTTTTATTGACACATGCGTTGTGTATATTTATGTCATTATGAGCCATATTGAAGTACAATGGAGTATAATAAATTCCTAAATGATAAGAACGATATTGTATTTACTGATGTGTACATGGGTGTAGTTAATGATCCTCACCCGCTCGAGAAGAGAATAGAAGAGAATGAATAGGGAGAGAAATCTATAATTTAATATATTGTGAGAGTTAATAAATAAAATAAAGCAAAGTACATTATAAAATCTACTCCAGCATCAGTATCTACATGTCAACTTTCAGTCAATCGCCCTGTAACTATGCGAGATATGTTAACCTATTTACAGATCCGTTTCCGATAAAAGAATAACGTGAATACATAAATCCTACACAGGTATCATGAGTTAAGAACACTGATAAATCACGTTTTATGAAGTTTCAGATATGATATGCGGTAGATAGTAAAAACACGTTGTTGTGAACAGAAAAAAAAATGGTGAAACAACTTTCTATGTACTTGAACATGAAGTGTTTTATTTTTGTAAGTAGTGAAGCAGCGATAGCTTACATTAGTGGTTAAACTTTCGACCTTACGGTCTTATGGTGGCGGGATCGATGCCGCGCCAGTTCACAACATCAGTTCCATTTTTTTGATATTACGTACAATAAAAACACTTGTTATGATTAAAAGGATGTGAGAGCTTATTTCTGATTTGCATCATCTAGAAATTATGAAGTCAATTATCTTACTTATCAAATCATAAATTATGTAAAAATATCAAAGGACTTTTCCATATCAATGATAGCCTAGGGTCTAAGCTGATCAACTTAGGATCCGATGGTTGTGGGATAGAATGTCATTCCGAGACCTGTTACATACGGGACCTAATCTTAAAAGCGGAGAGCGGAAGCTGTCTATTTCTACCCCGCGAGGGTTAAATGAATTTGATTTAAATTAAAAAACAAAATTTTTATATCAAATCCATTACTATTATAGATTTGTACTTTTTATTTGACTTAACAAGAATTCTTTGCCTTGTAATCCGATTTAAGCATCTGATTGAGCCAAAGTTCGACCTTTTCGACCAAAGGCACCCTCGAGTCAGAATACTATCACAGGGTCATTATCTTCTTTTTTTTTTTTTGTTGACGGGGAGGAAATCTTTCAGAAAGATACCCCGCCTTCTGGGGGGAAGGCGGCGGTTATGTGGGGTTCTTAAACCAATTAAAACCTCCCGGTGGCCCTTTCCTCGGTGCATGACGAGGGGCTCCGGGATCTCAACGTGGAACGCACCGGAGCCCCTCTGCACTGTGAGATGGCGACACGGGCCAGCCGATGTCGCCTTCTTCCCGGGTCCCCTTTGGTGGACGACGCAGGCCCCCACCTTTGTCGCCCAGTGAACCCGAGGCCCCTTTTAGTCGCCTTGTACAACAGGCAGGGGATACCATAGTCTTATTCTTGAGAGCCCAGAACTACAGGGCTGAGGGTACTCGCCTATGCCATGGCGTCAGTAACACATGATACAGGTTAAGGCTGCGGGAGAAGCTTGTAAAAATAAATGACGGTGCTATGAGCGCACAAATATTAAGAAAATTACATTTTATAACACATTGAAGTCAGTTAATAAAACATTAAACGATGCTGTAAAAAATCTTGCATATAGTAAATAAATAAAAGTGTGTACATACGACGCATTAGAAAGCAGAAGAGTTAAATTTAGTGCTTAAGTTAATCCTTGGCGTCTTAGAGCACGTTTCACGACGAAGTATTAACGCACATGTGTTTGGTAACGGTGCATTTGTGCTCACAAATTGTCTTCATACAAAGCACTTAGCTGAACACGTTCTTTAGAAATAAATGGCAAATATTTGGCAGTGATTAACATTAAAATTACTGCATACTGTATTCCCGTTAACCACTTTAAGTAAATTATTGTTTGCACATGATGTTCCACGATAAGAATATTAATGTAAACACGATTGCAGACATCTTTGATCTTGTTTTTCACTATGACACCGTGACGTCAAATACCTTCGACTTCCCGTGACCATGACCACTGTAAAATATCGGAAATCTCCAGACGTGTTTTTATTCAATGATCACACATTTTACGTAACTGTTAGTTTTTTTTTCGATAATTCGTCCCATTCGCTAAAATTTCATTGAGTATATTGAGGAATAGATAATTTTCTAGGTTCGATAACCGGTTAGCATCGCGACCTTGCGACAGTCGTATTATCATAGTCAAAACGAGGCCCCGTTTATTAAATTAATGAGTAAAACCTAATTCCGCGAGAAACATTTTTAGGATTCCAGAAAGTTCATACAAAAATATCTGAGTTTACTTTACCCGATATATGAGGCAATTAGTAATTTAAATTAGAATCTACTGACAACAGAAACCATTTTCACTAACGCCTCTGTTTTATTATTTTTCAAATTACTTCCCATCCGTCACATTAAGATTTAAAATTACTACACAGATACATTACTACGCTCATTGTTAATGCTATCGTATGAGGAAATTAATAACATAAATTCGTAATATTCTACGTCAAAACAATACAAACATATCTTAAACCGCTTATTGCTTCCCGCTAAGCTTCGGTTAGAATTTGTACAACTATATAAATATTTGTCCTTAAGTAAACTGCGTGTATATTATATTAGTTTATATTTATATTTTGGTAGCTCAGCGCGTGTTAGCAACCCGAGTTCGATCCCCGATGCCAGCACCAATAAATTTTAGCTATTGTATTTGTTGATGTACCACGCTCTCGGTGGTGAAGGAAGACATCGTGGGGAAATCTACATGACCTAGAATTTTTTTTAAGACACGTAAAGTCTGCCAATCCACACTAGGGCCGCGTGGCGGACTATGCCCTTTTACTCTCTTTACAGAGAAGGCCTGTGCCCAACAATCGGACATATATAAAGGCTGTAATTTATATGATTGGATCAGGTGCGGAGTATGGTGGGTGCTCCCCTCCACGAATGTGCCCGATTGACGACCAGCAGGCGGAGGTGGCGAAACGTCGTGCGGCGGGTGCTGTCTGCTGCCCAACCCACCGGATCATGATGACCACGACCACTCTGACAAGAGTGAAGCGACCAAGAAGAAGAATTTATATTCTTTTTTTAAGAATCATTTGCTCAAATATCTTGAAGTTTCTTAAGTATACATTTTAACAAATATTTCTGTAATATTAATCTGCTATGTGCCATGCCATGTTTAATTATGAAATTATCTCTATTACAGTCATATCAATTATCACGTCATCATTACCACCTACGTCGAATATTAACACACATAAGTTTACACACCAATAACCGGATAGAAACTACCAAATATCGACCACTATGATAACAATGAACGTTCATTTTTTATACAAGTGGTTTCCATATATAAATATATTAATATCACAAGGGCTGGCGCGCATTTCAGACAAAGGTTGAGCCTGGCCATTCAATGGAATGCCGCTAGCCTCTTGGGCACTCTGCCCTACGATTTGGGGTCGATTTTTTACACTATCTAGTTTTATTTTTAGTTTGGTATAGGTTAATAGTTTATTTAGTAGTTTTACCTATTATTTATGGTTTTTAAATATTAAAATTTTTGTTTTAGTTGTAGACCTATTTGTTATTGTAAATATTTCCCAATAACTGTTATTTTGTTGTACTTTTTTATTATTAATTGAATTAAATGTACTTATTAATTATAAAGCATCAAATAGGGATGTTCATATAGGATTATAATCGCCAATAAACTGTTACGCAATTTAGCGGTATCATAAGTAATTGCTACTTGTATTTTTTCTCCGATTTTAATCCAAAGGACAATATGAGACGGATGATTAATTTTGTGATGAGTCCCACATTTTATTGTGTCAGTAACCCTGTTTAACATCATTGGTATTCTGATACTCTCGTAGCGATAACGTGTTCACGCCAGCTCGTTAGCATTCAAATAAAATCGAATGTAAAACAATGCGTCTATAAGCGGAAACTTTTAGATGCGAGATGTTAAATAACGATACCGAGGTGAGACAAATTAACATACAGTTGAACTATTAACTTCCCCCTAGACCTCGCCTGCCTGTGATTCTAGATAATCTGGAAGCCATACCAAAATATCATAATTCCGTTAGCAAACTGTAATAACTACCGTGTCGCCGATGATAAAGATCGAAAGATTAAAAACACAACAGAGGGCGTATCAATAACATCGTTTAAAGGACAAGAAAGTAGTGCAAAAATAATTGTCAAAGAAAACACTCAATATAGATCTTGCAAGGAGATCGTTACACGCACGTAAACAACACACACACAATAGTACAATTTACTTAATCCAAGACCAACGCTATACCATTATTCCTAGAGTCCTAGATAAAAACTAGTAAGAACCAGTAACCTAGTCAAACCCAAAAGACCCAGGAAATCGAAAGTAAAGGAGGATGGCAGAAGTGGCAGAAGTGAACACGACCCAAAAGAGAAAGATAAAGTAACGCGTTACTATATGTCCTTTGAAGCCATAATGTGACAACATATGAAGTGCCAAAAACCTGTATACTGACGTATGTTTACGTGAATGTTCAGTCATTAACAGTATTTCAGTAGCGAAGGTCATGGTCAAAGTCGAGGTCACGGACCCCTCTCTCTCTCCAGTGTGATGTGTTCTGTTGTAGTGTTCAAAACGTAGGGGAATTTAAAAATAGTATTAAGCCGTAATAAAATCCATAGTATAAAAGCTTAATAACGCTTCTAGAGTTTCTTCTCCTATTTGAATTTACTAATCGAGGTTTCCACAAATTTTTTTACTTATCAGATAGCTTCCTAGGAATACCCCATTTCTAAATTTCAGCCTAATTGACAGGAAATAAAACATTTTTCTATCTTTCAGAAATCTGATCTCAAACCGGCGGCGGGTGGGTTGGCCTTCTGCATCCTGTGTCAAAACACTATCTTTGTAGTCCGGGTCTAAATTGCCTATTCGGGTTGACCGTTGTCAGAACTCTGTCACATATCAATCCGGTGAAATTTTAATAACCAAACAAAGGCCATCAAAAAAACAAAAGCTTATTGTCTTAGGATTTCTCCTCAGGAACAAAGGTCGACCATTCAACTGTTGCCATCAACCATGTCTCAATCCATATATTAGCTTGGGAGAAATCTTAAACAGCTGTAAAAATATTAAGCTGTCATGCCTTTCATGCGGATCTGGAATTAAGGTGAGAGGTATAATTATAATATCACGTTGTTAGGTTCGAAGAGTAACACGGAGATGTAGGGCCAGAAAATAGTAGTTACGAGTAGACCTTTCAGTCGCAGTGGCCGGGCAAGATTTCTAGCCGTAACAAATGTTACTTGCTTTTTAGGATGATACCCCGGGTACAACCAATACTTAGTGTCTGCAATTTATAGATTGTAATGTCCGGCACGCAAGAGTCTTCACAAATGTTTGTTGTTTTTCGTTTATAAAATGGAAAAAATCTTGCTTACTAATAAAACTAATATAATTCGAACACATTATGATATAATTGATTGATATGATGACATTTGATACTTATAACTTAGAGTTGCATATATTAATAAGCTCTCAGTGCACTTTCGTCTTGTACCAATAAGTTTCCCTTTTTCAGTATCTAACATATAAAAAAATATCTAGTGTTTAAATTTGTGTCTGGATTAAAGTATAGATATACTCTGTTATATGTGGAAACTAATAATTTTTATTCACAGTTTAAATCCGTGCATTCTTTGCTAGTGAAATTTTTAAATGGTACTAAAATGGCAATTTTCTAAATCAGTAATAAATAATGGCATTATTATAATGTTTTATATCAATGAAGACTGAACTTCATTGATATAAAACATTATAATAATTGAATTGAAAATCCTTTTGGAAGTCCGTTAAAACAGTATCACACGAACATTAAATTACCCTGCTTATCAGTTTGTAAACAGCAACGAACACTTTTTTGCAATCTCATAGATATTTAAAAAAAGCAAACAGAAAAGGCAAGGGAACGACCTCAAGTGCCATGTGAATTAAACGCTTTTGGCAACATTTCCGTAATCCGAAGAATGCGTCCCGCGGAATTAGGTTAAATCCATAAACAACATAAACGAGTCGTTTTCACTATAACTACTATTTCTTTTGACGCAAGGTCGCAATACTAACCAGTTGTCGAACCCAGTTTATAAATATAGATACATTAATGGAACATCCATTCTTTTATGATAATATATTCATAAAATTTTCGCAAAATATTCTGATATTGTTCAAGAAATTACATAAAAATTAAAATAATTAGTTATAATACAATTATTAAAAATAAATATTGTAAATTCTATCTGCGACATTTTGTTTTAAAAATTATACTTATCATTGTTGACGTTAAATGCTTAAACGTAGGAACTAAATGCTTGAATAAAATAAGTGATGACAGATAATTAACTCTCCTGAATTTGATGATAATTTCAATAAACTTATATTCGAACTTATTTAATTTCAAATGAATTCTGTTGTCGTTTCACAATACATATACTAAAAAGCGAAATCGTACTCGACCACAAAACCACATGTAAGCAAAACCAGGGCAGCAAATACGTGTACAACGACGGGCGCATATGAAATGTAAAAGTGCCTCGACTACTTTTAATGTAAGTTCTGAATTCCATATGTTACGAATTGTTGCTACCACTCACCGAGTTTCCCCATCATCTCTTCCAGTGCGTGGTCCTTGTCCATTGTGGGTGTTGAGTCTTCTCTTGTTCCCGTTTCCAAATTCCTGGAGTGATCACAAACACCATTGATGGATTGGCGGACAGAGCGCGTGTGCGTGCGCCAGGCGTGTTTGCCGGCGGGCGAGCGAATGGACGTTTATCGTTTAGCGCCGACCGAGGCGTTCGGTTAACGCAATCGGGCGAAAAACTCACATCGCCTGTTATCTCCGTTAAGTCATACCTGTCAATTGATCGGCGCCCGCGCAACGTCAACTATAAGCTTTGGTCAACTTGCAGTATTCGCAATTGTTTTTAACAATCACAATAGGCACCCCGCACTTATAATAACAATAGCTGCGCCCCGCTGTGTTACTCGCGATTACTATATATATATATTATAGTATTGTAGTAAAAGTGGCTTAAGTTATTCCTTATTACATTAGTCGGTGAAAGACCCATGAAAATCGGTCCTAGCGTTGCAGAGATTAGCCAAAACAAACACACAGAGAGACAAAAATTGAAAAAATATTATTTTTGGTATATGTGTAAAAAGCGGTTATTTTAATATTGCAAACAAACACTCATTCAATTTCATTTATTACTTTAGATAATCACGTATTTAATTGATATGCTAATTTATTTATCTAGTATATTAGTTCTCAAAGTTAAATATAAAATCAGAACTAAGTTAACAGATAAAATTAGTTGTTATAATTGGAATATACTGGAATTTAAGTAAAATAAACCTATTTATGTCCTCGTGTTGGGCATACATCTTATCTCCAAAGAGAGTACCGACTTTAACTCGTCGCTAGAAGGGACATGCAGATTTCTTCACTCCGAGCACTTGGTTAACAATTCTTAAACTTGCAACATTTAATTCCATTGATATCTGCACTGGGATTCGAACTGGGGTCGTAGCTTACTATGCAACTTCACTGATCCACCACGCCTCGCGAACTACAACATAACCAACAATAATAACAATTGGAATGTAGAGAAAGGAATATTTAATGCAGTATTGAAAAATAAAAGCCGCAATATTACAGACGTATTCCATAAACAATACGTTTACGAGTCACGCAACCGAATGACGCAACGAAGTAAATTAGATGATCGTGATCCAATAATAAGCCGTATAGGGTAAGCATGGAGCTTCACTTTTTATTGATCATAAAGTTAGTCAAATATAGTGGGAGTAATTAAATTTACTATATGCTAGCTGTGTTCGGGCGGTCACCTCAAGTGACATAGTCCGCTAGCAACCGCTGTTCAATCTTTGTTGGCGGCACCAATGAACTTGTTTGTAATTTTAAGTGCTGATATAAGTATTATACATAGAACAAAATTCTATGAATGAGTTCACAGAATTTTTTGAATTAAGTCTTCCAATCCATACTAGGGCTGCGTGGCGGTCTATGCTTTTATATATGTATACCCTTTTTGCCCTTATACTATGCCTTCATACTTCTCTTTACAAAGAAGGCTGGAGCCCAACGGTGGGACATATACACATATAAAAATACACAGGCTTTAACTTTCACCTTTCTTAATGTTAAAATACTACCACAACACGCGATTTGGTTTGCGTTATTTAGTTTGCGTATCACCGACGGCTTGTACTATTGATTTTTCATTCACAATTTCTTACATTTAAATTATATGCATAATACAATTGTCTATGGTTTCGGAAACAGCTATAACAAAGCAAATCGAGTGGCGGGAAAAGAAATTTACAGACGATAGGAGCTATCATCAAAACCATATTATAAAATTCATTTAAATTCGGAAATCTAAGAATAATGAACTCAAGCCAGTATAAAAATAGCCAAATTCATAGGTTAAGCTCAGGATTCACTTAAATATATTTTAGACCGATATTTTTATCTCGATCAACATCAGTTAAGATACAGCCCGAAGTTATTTTTAGGAGTCTTATATTTAGTAAACTGGTGATAAGCTGAGATAATAAAGATGATGATAGGTCGTAATTAATTACATCGTCTTTCGTCCCTAACGAGATAGCGGATTACCATAAAGTAAATGACTTTTTGTTGTCTGTCTCAATTCATATTGTTTCAATACGAAAATAAATTAAGTTTTTACGTAAGGAGGTCTTTTTTTGTACAAAGTCTACGCATTTTGTGTGCAACGCTTATTCGGTTACTCTGGAATTTAAGAAGAAATATAGTATATGGTAGTGATTAGTAGAAAAATATAATTATGAAATAGGCAGTAATAGCTTAATGACTAAATGATCAACGATTACCGATCATAGACCAACAGAGATTAGTACTAATTAGCTTTCGCTTTCTCAGAATAGTTTTTGTAGCTCATAAAAAAAATTGCCACAATGTTTGCCCATTGGATGCAGTGGCTTCATGTTGTCTATATTTGTATCTTTATTTATCTATATAAGATTATACGCTATTTTAGCTGTACTACCCCTAACACGCCCTTAACCACCAAAGCAAGTTAGCTGGAATAAAATGCTTTATAGCATTAAGTTCGCCTTTATACATGTATTTTGGTGCAAAAGGAATTTATCTATCTATCTAGGTTTAAATGGGTGTTCGAACTATTTTTAAGCATTTCAATTGAAATCTTTATATTCTTCTCAATGCCTCTCCGACTAGCGATGGTTGGCAGTCAGATTACCAAATTTATCTGTCTCTTGCGAGGCAATACAGATGGGCGGCACTCGCAATTCCGGTCCACTCTCTGACGTTACGCAGCCATGATTCCTTTCTACGACCAACACTTCTTTTGCCAGCGACTTTGCCCATTAAGTTGGAGGAGGTCATATCTCTTGTGCCTAAGCACGTGACCGATGTACTATTGACATCTTGACGCTCTGCAGTAGCGTGTCATCTTCATCATCATCATCAGCCTGTGTCTATCCACTGCTGGAAATAGGCCTTCCCACTCCCACCACATACGATCCTCCGCTTTCCGTATCCAGCCACTTCCGGCTATCCTTATAAGGTCGTCGGTCGTCGTCGGATCTGGAAGGCGGGCGCCCTACGCTTCTCCGACCCATGCGCGGCCTCCATTTTAAGACTTTCCTTCCCCATCTGCCGTCACTGACTCAGCAGATTTGGCCGGCCCACTGCCACTTCAACTTGCTGACTTTAAGAGCTATGTCGACTACCTTTGTTCTCCGTCGAATTTCTTCGTTTCAGATTTAATCCCTTAGAATAGCGTGTGGGTCTGGTTAACTCATCGTAAAACTTCAAACCCTCGCTTTCGAAGTCCATAAAATACCCACAATGCTCCTATTAGTCCACATCCCGAACGCTTCAATACAAATTTACCTAATTCATTTAAACATAAAAGCAAGAATATATTTATCTTCTTCACTTTATCATACCATCTACAAATATACATTTAACGTATCAGCTATGTGATAACTTTCATAACAAAGTCTCAAGATTATGTTATATTTGTATAACAATAAAATTACAATTACGTTTGTTCTAACTGTTAAGTAATACATTTATGACACTTAAGAGATTTTTTTGTTATGAACTACACAGATTGTACAGAGAAGCTGACTTTTACCGCTTCACCAGATTGAGAGATGGCATAGCTTTGAGGTAATACTTTTTTGCTAACGGGGAGGAAATCTTCAAAAGATACCCCGGCTTCTGGGGAAGGCAGCGGTTATGTGGGGTTTTACCCACTAAAACCTCCCCGGTAGCCCTTTCCTCGGTGCATGACGAAGGGCTCCGGGATCTCCAGTGGAACGCACCGGAGCCCCTCTGCACTGTGCTCAAGGAGAGCACGTCGTGGGGGACGTTACTCCCTCCCCTGTGCCCTCACAGTGCAAGGCTACACGATGCCAGCCGATGTCGCCTTCTTCCCGGGTCCACCTTAGCGGACGACAAAGGCCCCCACCCTTGTCGCCCAATGAAGCCGAGGCCCATTTTAGTCACCTTCTACGACAGGCAGAGGATGCTGTAGTCTTATTCTTGAGAGCCCAGAACTACAGGGCTGTGGAGGTACCGCTGATTTTCAGCGGTGCCCGGGACTACCTAAAGACGTGCGCGCGCAATACTACTTTTTTATGGAATTTATACAGACAATAAGAGTATAATAAATATGATACATAAATAAAACAGTTAATACTTAAGACAACGCCGGTGCGTTCCACTGCAGATCCTCACCATGCACTGAGGCTGGTCACGGAGGAGATTTTAGTGAGTAAAAATCTAACTTATACGCCAAAAAGCGGGGTATCTTTTAAAAAAATTCCTCTCTCCATAACTAAGGAAAAAAGGGTAATTAAAGTTAAAAAAAATTAATATTATTATAGCCTTTAAATAGGTCTGCGAAACATTAGGTCTATGTTCAAACAGCGTATACGCGAACGATCACCAGGTTTATTTTTGAATGAATTGTAAATTTGTCATAATTCATATAAAAATAATTCGAAAAGTAAATGGCCCTACCATTGCAGCGTTAAAGGAAAATTGAGCACATTCTAGTAAAAATGCTTTTTTAAATGACGAACTACACAGATTGGCCAGAGAAGCTGGCCTTGACTGCTTCACCGGATTGAGAGGTGGCATAGCTCTTAGGTCGCTTAGCCTGAACCTCTATCGCTAGTAACTCGACACAAGGGTCCCCAGGTAACCTCGGCTTGACGGTTACTATGTTACACCTAAGCATTCCGATCCGAGGGCGCCCAAGAGGGCCGACTCGGTTGGTAGCTACTTGTATTTAGCTATTTCACGGATAATCTAAGGGACATTGGAAAAGCTAAACTAACTTTGAGTGCCACTTCGGGAAGCGTTGGCGCTGGGAGAAGAAGTGGCCGATGAAACTCCAGTGGGGCCTGCCCATAAAATGGCGGTAAAGCGCGAGTATTATTCGCCTCCGACGATCGCGAATGGACGTAAAAATGCTAATAAATGACGCGCTATAGGGATTTATCTTTTAATTATTATGCACACATTTTACACGTTGCTCTTATTAATTCTTGCAAATTTTGATATGTTAAACCACAATATAAAGGCAATTGTAGTTTGTATTTTAATTATTTTACTAGCGATTTACCTGTGGTCGCCATTTGACCATAATCTGGAACTAAATTAGATTCGTATATTCTGATAATTTACAGCTATGACCGTGTAAGCAAGAAAACTGGCGCGTCGGTTGCTGCGTTTTTTAATATTTTTAGTTTATTTGCAATATAATCTATACCCTATTAATCTAGGTAGTTAAGCTTAAATGTCAACACATGGTCGACTGGGAGGAATATGTCTATGTACGTGAATTATATTTAACTCTTAAATTAGTTATAATTTAGAATAGCATTTTTTTATGCATACAAAGTAACCCATAAAATGTCAAAGATTATTTTCTCTGGTGAACTCACGCACTCACGTGCCGATACACTTATGCACACGCTTATATTTTTAATTACAAATGCAATGTGGCAGTTCCTTATGTTCTAAGATTAAAGTCTTTGCTTACTTTGAGAATTTAGCCTCCATATAAACTAAGTCTCTTTAGTATATAATATCTAAGATGGTTCGTGATAGTTTAGCTTGTGAAGAAAGTAAAGCCATATTGTTGTGCTTGTTCGACTACACCTGCAAAAATAAGCATTGTTAGCCTAACGGATGAGCTTTCCACTTTACGACGTCATCTTTGAGAACTTGTTTTTTTACAAGTAAGTCTCCTTTTTACAGTTTATTAAGTCCGCTATTGATTGTATGGATAATTGATTATATAGCGATGTTGTTTTTAACATCTATGATCTAATAAGCTTGCAGAGATACGGATAGCAATTGCTATCTCTGCCTAGTTACAAGGGTAAAAAGATGGGAGAGGGTCAAAATAAAAGGAAGTTATACCCTCCATACATCCCGGTCCGAAATTAGTTGATTCTCGTCTTATTCTAATATCGATGCGCTATATCGGTTTATTACGTACAATTTTTTTTACATAAAACCGAAAAAGAAATGACAATAGTGCAGGCGGTCCGGTATTCATAACATAACCCGGGAAGGAGAGATGGCTTCTCTCTTTAAGCTGTTAAGTCATAAATAAAACAGCATAGCCAATATGTACCGTATATACATTTCTTTAGATGTAGTAATAGGCATATATTATTTATTTGTATAGATATGTACTCAATTGTTTGTTTTAGAATCGGTACCATATATGAAGATGTAACAACCGATGTATTGGGTATTATGGGTGCGTGGCAGTGGTACGTAACAATCGTACTCACCGTGCTAATGATGCCTACGATGATAAATCAATATGAAGACATGTTCCTATTAAAACCGACAACGAGCATAAAATGCGAGCTACCAGAAGATATCGAAGTCGTCAATTCCAGCTTGTGCTCCTACACGGTGGTAAGCAATATCACTGAAGAGATGAAATGCAACGAATGGCGTACAAAACTCTTAGGATTGATTTGGTTAAAGAAAACTGTACGTATGCATTATTTAAATTATATTGTCAACATTCAGGCATTTATAGAGAAACAATTTAATAATTGTAACTGTCAACTAATTTTTAAACAGGAGTAAGTTCTAAATTTGGTTAAAAATTTCTAGATTTTTTTTCTTTATTTTATCAGTGAAAGAGATCTTACATTTTTAAAGCACAAAATTTTGTGTCCGTTGATTGGCGATGGGCCCACCATATGTAACAGGTGACCTGTCACATATTAGCTTGGCGAAAAGCGAACAGCGAAGGCTGTCTCTGTATGAATGAAAAGAACGTGAGAAATTTTTTCTATCAGTGCAATTTCTTTCTAATCCAATACGAATAATAGTATTTTTTCAACCGACTTCAAAATCAAAGGATGTTCTCAATTCGTCTGTATGTTTTTTTATCTTTATGACCTCAAAACATTCGGCTGGGTGAACCGATTTTGATGATTTTTTTTTTTTGAAAGCCGGTGCGTCCTGTGTTGATTTTGGGTTAATGCTGACAACGGCATCCATGAGAAAACTGTATAAGTTATAAATTTGTACCTAGTATATGCGCGACAATATCACGCCAACCGATTTTGATGATCCATTTTTTTGGAAAAGATGTCCTCCAAGGGTAGTTTGATGAGTGTGGTTAGGTTCTGATTAATTCCATTTTGTAATATCACTACGATTATTTGAAAAAACAAAGAGAGCGTCGGTGCGTAATAGCGTTTAATGTTTAATTCGATTTGAAATCGGCTTTTGTTGTTTACTTCTAAATATACAGCCGTGAGCAAACATAAAGGGTCGCCAAATGGAGGCAACACTTAGTACTTAAATTTAAATAAAAATAAAATTTAATGAAAAATACTGTATTAACCAAGTTTACGTAAGATATCCTTTTTGTTTAAGTGTTTTTTAATAAAATATAAATAAATTAATAAAAATATTTTATTTTATTTTAAGGATATTTAAATTTCTGTCATGCACAATTTATTCTAGTTAGCTAGCCTCTTTATCTGACTCTTTTTG
The DNA here is from genome assembly GCA_029286785.1 of Meandrusa payeni. Lineage (NCBI taxonomy): Eukaryota > Metazoa > Arthropoda > Insecta > Lepidoptera > Papilionidae > Meandrusa > Meandrusa payeni. The sequence continues at coordinate 8,208,241 of JAGSMX010000003.1, read as the reverse complement.
AATCTGAATTTTTGCTCACGAGTGTACTTGTATTTGATTTTAAACAGTGGCTTATATTCTGTGATAAAAAGGCTGAATTGTTATCTGCAACGATCGTCTGCCGCTTGGGTTTTATATTTGGCAGCGTTATATTCGGCTTGATTTCCGACAGGTGAGTTTGCTAACAAATACTGTACTTATGTAACATTATATAATTAAAACATCATCAAGAGTCATGTAGAATGTAACATTACGAAATCATTATTCAATTTCGATCGTCTTTGCATATTGTGGCCATTTAAGCAAATTATACCGGCGCCTAGATTCTGAAGGTTAGGTGTCAAACCTGTTTTTATTTCTGATGAGCGAGAGAATCTTCCTCTTAATTATACCGAAGCTTCAGAAAAGTTCATCAGTTCAGATGCTTTGTAAGCAATTTCTTATCTCTTTTTCAAAAGATTCAGGAGAATATATGAACTGAGCCCGAAGTCTGCTATATCAATTATATCAAAATTAACGTTCAATGACATCATTGAGTCAATGTTTGGTAGTTTTGGGAATGTGCTAATATAGTTGTGCCACTTTGGTTTTCCCGTGGTGTTTCACAGACAGTTGAATGTTGTTTTAATTGTTAATAATGATAATCTCGTAGATAATGACACCTTCCTAAAATGCCGTTGCATTCCAATCGATTAATCAATATGATTCACAATATATGTTTTAGGCACAATGCCAATTGCATTGTAGGTGATAAATGGATTTCCTCTATAGGAACATCAGTGACCCTAGCATACAAAGGGCCCTGACCTTTAGCTAAATTTACATGTAACGAATCATATCCAATAACCCTGAAAGGACCGTAAAAGGATACCTCGAAAAGTACCGCTGTACAGATTTATACACACATACTTACAAATTAGCACCTACTTTTGGCAAAATTAGTGCCACTATTAAACCTTTTTTTTTTAAATAGAAGCACTAAGAATAAGGGTAACCTAAGAAAGAGTGTCTACACTTATAAAACCAGTGGAGTTCAGCGGTTAAGAAAGTTTAAATATCTCGGAGCTTGTAATTGAAAAAAATTGTGCATGATAGACAATTGGATATCACGTAAAATATTTTTATTAATTTATTTATATTTCATTAAAAACATAAACTTATACGAAAAAGAATATCTTACATAGACTTAGATAATATAGTATTTTTCATTAAATTTTATTTTATTTTAATTTTAGTACTAATGGAGTCGACACTTTATTTTTGCTCACGGCTATATATGATACTCACAGTCACCAGTGGTATTTCCGATCCACCATGACTAAGCGACTATAAAATATTTTTATGTACATAAGGATCCGAAGGTCGATTCGATCTAGGTTCATCACTGAAGAAGTTATTACAGTAATGAAATTAAAATATTTCCAATTTATTTATCAGTTATGGAAGAAAAAAAGCGATTGCCATTAACATAATGGCGGAATCAATTTTTGGGTTAATTTTGACATTTTGCAATTCCGAGGCTTGGTTTCGTCTGTTGATATTTTTAAAATCGCTGTTTGCAAGCGCCAACTACTATATGGGAATAATACTAAGTAAGTAATAGTTATTGTTAGCGACAGTTGGTCATACTGAATGCCGATTTAGTTTTAAATATTATAATCTATAAAGTTGATGGACTGACTAATATAAAAGTACTTTAGTTTAGTCAACTAAAGTACTTTTATCGGTTGTCGGCAACCAAGGCCGTTCCCGCTTCCGTCTTTGAAAGAGATGCATATACTAGAATTTTAGGATAAAAAGGAGTGGACTCTCTCTGTAGACAATTAGTGTACACTTTAGAACAAGTGAGTTATGCTGGAGGAAAACCCCTTTAAAAGTGAATCTCTGAAACCAAGTCAGTAAATGTTTAATAAATTACCTCTAAGGCTCTTGATGTATTGCTGTTAATAATGTGATAAAATATAAAATATGTTGTGTGCGATGTTGAGCAAAGTAGCTCACAATATGATAACATTTAAAAAGGTTACCAATTAAAAAGACTATGCATTCCTTTCGTAAGATTGACCCGGAACACAATTTTACAACGCATTTTGTTACAAAAAAACTACAACTTTTTAAAAAACCGAAAATCTCGTTCATACATAAATACACGAACGTTTTACTTTTTTTTGGGTGAACTTCATATTCACCCAATGATTCTATCAGTACTTTATGAATATGTCTATACTTCTAAAAGTAAAATTCGTTAATTTATGCCATATGGCGACAGTGTGGAAGATGTCTAAGACTATAAGAAATATCGATTAAATTTAATGGCCTCTCACAGACGGAGGAAAGGATAAAATTATCTACCTACCAGTATTATGATAAATTTTAAGCTTGAATCTAGATGGACTGCGGCCATTTAATTCACACGCATCTGCTAAAATTTATAATTAATTAAAATTTTTAATAAGACATAAATAATTAAATAAAGCTTTTAATATTAATAATTAATATTAATATTAAAAGTAAAAAGTAAAATACAATAATAGTGCGTTTGGGGAAATTATTAGCTACGTCAAGGAGATATCTAACATATTCTTCTTCCAACTATCACCATAATGGCACGCTCGTTACATGCTTAATAAACTAAAAAGACAGTAGACATCTTTAACACTACAACTGTATCTATAAGGCGGGCATTTTATTTAAATTACATAATAAAATATATTACATAACAGCTATTAGTCAAATAAACCGCCTCAACGAGTATGCTGCCGCGCATTACTTTGGTTTCTGGTTCTATATTTATAAAAACAAATCTTAACATTACCTCGACAAGTAAATTCGTAAAACTTGACCTTGTTGTATATGTTATGGGAAATGTATGTAATCCGTCATTGTATACAATTCCTTGATTTCATACATTTCCGGTAACACATATATATATATTAGAGATGAAACGGATATCCGGTAACTATCCGGTATCCGGCCTTACCGGCCTTATACTATCCAGTATCCGGCCGGATACCGGATAGTATAATCCGAATGCGCCTGAATATATCCGATCTCGTTTACCGCGCCAATATTCAAATCAAACTGATCGCGTCAACGCAAGAAAGGGCCGAAAATCCGGCGCTCCGGCCTAGTAGCTTGCCGAATATCCGGTATTCGGTATCCGGCCACACTACTATCCGTTTCATCTCTAATATATATATTTAAATATATTTATGAATAGTTCATAAATATACAATGAGTAAAGTAAGATAATACAACACGTATTTAGGCATATGCATTTAAAAAAAGTAAAGGTACCGAGAGTTGATACGATTACTAAAATAAAAGAAACTCATTACACGAGAAAGAATACGATAACATAAGAAACCATTTCAACCATCTCTGAACTTTCTCAATTCAAATAAAAAAATCCATTGTTAAACATAACCACGGTCATCTGCTATTTAAATGGTGGATTTTTTGTAACATTTTCTACGTGACACGTCAAGTATTATCTGTTCGGGTTTAACAACGTCACCGAAAATAATTGACGTTTTCATTGCAGTTTGTGAAATAGCCAGTAACAGTTGGCGAACTTATCTGATCATGATTGTTACATTGCCAAGAGTGTTCGCAACCGCATACATCGTGCCATTGGCAAATAGTTTGCCAAACTTAGAGACTTTCAACTTCATAGCTTGTGTATTCTGCTTAATGTGCGCAGCACTTCTAAGGTAAGACCTCAATTGAATATATAAATCGAAATGCCGGCACTGATAATATTGTTTTTATCTATATTTATAAATAGGGATATTTAAAAAATATCTTTTACTGCAAAAACTACTTATTTTAAAGGATTAAACAAATATTTTTTTATTAAAAATTCAGTTCTTTCAATTGACAAGTAATCCTAGTGTTTACTATCCAATTTGACATTTCATAAATCATTTATAAGATAACTAGCGTTCCCAACCCGCTTCGCCGGGCTAGATTTTGCTTTATTTTATTTAAACAATAAACTTACATCATTAAATATTTTATTTTACTCTCACAATATATTAAAATATTAATTTCTCTTAGTATTCATTGTCTTGTATTCTCTTCTCGAGCGGGTGAAGATCATTGTACCATGACCATCATTGCCCCATGTAAATGTATGAGTAAATTTACTTTTACTTTACTTTTAAAAAAGCTAGCAATATTTCTTTTTTTTTCAGAAATATTACTAACAATCTTGTTAACCATTCCAACTAAGCTTAAGCTTGTGCTAGGACATGCAATAGTCCAATGGTGGATACGAACCCACGACCTTACGATTCGCAGGCCGTACCCTAAACCATTAGGCGATTGACGCTTCATTACAATATCATTCTTATCATTTAGGGATATACTTGATTGTACTTCTATACTCCATTGTACTTCAATATGGTTAATAATGGGTACGTTTTTGAGTCCTCTCGTTAGCTCGCGATGAAGTTTCTTTGTCACGCTTCTTAGATTTGGAGGTTTGTTTGCTTTTTTGGGTGGCATTTTTATTAATTACAATGATTCGGTGCAGAAACATGATTGGTGAAGAAAAACACAAATTTTCGTAACTTACCTTGAATACTTCAAAATTCTTAATTATTATCTTTAAAATGGTACTTGAATATGGTTCATAATGACATAAATATACACAAAGAACGTGTCAATACAAATTTGTCAAAACAATAGAATATCATAATAGTAAATAATAGTTGTATTTGACAGTTCAAAAGAGAAGTGCTCCGATCGTCACCAAACATTACACGATTACTTGTCAAGTCAATCTGAAGATTCCTAAAAGTTTCATTGAAATCGGTCCAGCCGTTTCGGAGCCTATACACACATTCTCTTTTACAAATATAGATTACAGAGAATACGGTATCTCTAGTATAAAATAAAGTAAGAAAGCAACAGTCTAATAAATAAGTTAATGTTACTTACAGGTGGCTTCCAGAATCACCTCAGTGGCTATTGTACAGTCGTAAAATTTTTCTAGCTGAAAAAATTCTATTGAAAGCCGCTTTAAAGAACAAAATAAAATTATGCAGTGATTTCAGAATAAGACCAGTTAACCATAAAGTAAATATTGCTTAATATTCTATAGACAAAATTTCAAAAAAAAAAAAAATTAAAAAAATCAAAAAGACAAATACCAAAAGCTTTGACCCTTAATCATTTGTATATCATTCATTTTACATTTAAAAATATTTAGCAAAATGAAACGGCTTAAGGACCTTTAAGAAAAGGGGCTATTCCGTACTCAAAGAGCAACAAAGTAACCGACAAAAATCACTGTAATTAACATTAGAGGAGCAACATACTGATTTCCCCCTTTCCCGTATAAAATAAAATAAACCTTGAGCCTATAAATGTCCACTTGTTTTTCACTTTTCAAGAATAATTAACACAATTCAAGATATGATTAGAGCTTTACAGAAAGACTCAAAAGAATATTATTAATCCAATGTTCATCGCCAAATGCAAAAAAAAATAGTTTGGTATACACTTATAAATATATCAGCTGATAAAACAAAGGAATGGGAAAACGCAAGATACAATTAATGATAAAAGAATTTTGTTTATTTCAATTTGTTAGTTTAGTGTTGTCATTGTAAGCAATTGAAATATTACAGGCTTATAACTGCATAGACGAAGACAGAACATGCATAAGTATTTTCTACACATACAATACAAGAATAATTGTAATTTTCTCATTGATATTTTGGAATCTATACAATTTCTTGTGGAGCTTTTTGTATGTGAAAACCTATAGCGACGGCCATGTCTCGTACATTGAAGTTTTGGTGTGTTGCGGTATTCTCGGATGCCTGACACTTCTGCTAATGAAGAAGTTTAAGTTAAAACATCTTCTATTAATAAACGTTACAATAATGGGGACATTGACAGCTGGTTTACTTGTTATGAGTCGCTTCCATTTGAAGGTAACTTACTGAAAGTACTTTATCTATACAAAGAAATAAAATTGCAGTGTCTGTAATATTAAAATAACCGCTGTTTCTATACATGCATATGAATGTGTATACGGTTAGCACGTCCTTATCGCGTAATATGATTTGCCCCGTTCGCTAACCGTCGCGTATTTTAATGCGGACGGGCTTAGGGAACAACAACACGAAGTCGCGAACTTCGTACGCGAATATAAGGTCGACGTAATGTTAGTGCAAGAGACTTTTATCAAACCGTCTATGTGCGATCCGAAGATCGCGAATTATAAAATCGTTAGAAATGATAGAGCCGGTGCCAGAGGCGGCGGCACCCTTATTTACTATAGGAGGTCTTTGCATTGCGTTCCGATTGACACGCCGCGACTAAAGCACCTTGAGGCCTCAGTCTGCCAGTTAGCCATGATAGTCACTCCCCTATAACTATTGCTTCGGTACACCTTCCATGTCACCGTAGCAAAGAAGTACTCAGAACCGACTTCGAAACACTCCTCTCTCTCGGAGACGCTACGATTCTAGCCGGTGACTTTAATAGCAAGCATCCTCGGTGGTTCTCCCATACCACTAACCCGCGAGGGCTGGCCCTCGAATCTCTGGTGGACCGCCCATCACATCTTTGTGTTTGTGTACAATTCATTCTTATTGAGCATCTGATATTTCGCTTACATATATATATATATATATATATACATATGTGTAGATTCGTCGGTCGTTACGTTCTTTATGGTATAGACTCATCGAATGTTAAGTACGACGGACTGCTTCCTCTTTTATTTCTATTACTTGCAAACACGATAAAGGGAAAATACTAAGCGTACCTTTTAACCGACTTCGAAAAAAGGGGGAATTTATCAATTCGTCTGCATTTTTTTAAAATTTGTTCGCTCATAGAACCGTCGTTTATACATAACTATTTCGTATTTTTTATTTATTTAAAAAGGTTTGGTTTTAATGAGAGCTCATTAGATTTTTGTGGAAGAAGAAAGAGAGCGTCCCCCTGTAGTAGTAATCTGCGTTTAATATTTGATCATTTGATTATTTTGAAGTCGGTTTTTGTTGCTAAAAAATGTTAATATTACTGTTTTATATTCAGATTATGGCAGACAGGTTTTTGTCAAGGGTTCTTTCGAATTGCGTTACGTCACAAATGTAAAAATAAACCTACAACATCGAAGCTCATAATACATATATTATACAAGTATCCTTTATCGTACCAAGCACCGATTGACACCGCCTGCCTGTGTGAGATGAGAGATACGCAAAAGTTCTCACCCTCTAACGACGTCATACTTAAATACAACCCCCACCTATGATAAAAACATAATGGAAATCAAAAAGGTCACAATCAAGGCGTCAATGTCTTTTAAGGCTGATAAGATTGCCTACAGAGGTACAAATTCAACGCATTTATAAAAAAAAATGTCTTACGTCCTAAGCCTCCAGTCTGTTAGTCCAATTGTGAATAAAATGGACGTTCATTGGTATCATAGTGGTGCTGTTTGTCTTTCAGCCCATCAGTGTCACTAACTGTAAAGCATTACCGATGCCATACCACTGGCTCGCCAATCGTGTGTTACTATTTGGTCTCGATGAAATGATAATAGATATGACTGTACTAGACTGGTTTCATAATGAAATATCACTGGCCAATAGCAGAGTTAGGGCCTTGATACAGATTTGTAGAGATGTAATTCAATTTTCCGCCTTTTTAACTGACTTAAAAAGAGGTAATTTAAAAAAATACGGACAAATGTCTCTATTTATTTAATATCTGTGCACTTAAAGCGCCATTATTTATGAATCAACTAGCTGCACCCTGCGATGTCAACCACTCCGATCAATTAACTCCTTTTTTGAAGTGTGTTAAATAAAAAGTAGCTAATGTGCTATTCCACAATAATCTTTCACTGTACCAAATTTCATCCATATCCCCAAATCCTTTCAGCCTTTCTGGAGTAATTTAGCAACATCCATCAACATCCACACATTTAATATAATAGGTTGTCAAATATCTCCTTCCGCCTTTTGTCTTTTGAATTTCGCGGCTATGTACAAAGCGCTACAGAGCTCGTATCTAGCAATACTATACATAATTTGAAAGGTCTTGACATAACCTACAAAACGACGCTATGCATAATTAGTTTGGATATTGCGTTCAACAGTTATAGACGTGTAAACATGGACTTCACTAACGCCGAAATTATATATTATATATTAGATTTCGTGGGTTTCTTTATTTTAATTTGATTTTGTTTTTCAATATTCGTAGAAAAAAAATTATACTACTTTCGAGTTTCCGTTTTTCGGTTTCTTACATCCAAAAACTTGGTAAATTTGTGCCTTTATGCGACGCAATGAGCTTCGATTGCAATAGCAAAAGATGAAATATTTATTATTATTCGGTTGATCCTTTACAACTACATATAATGTAATTCTATATTTAAATTTCTACAAATTACAGCCGAGATAAATTAATTTTAGTCCTCATTTTATCGAAGTTAACAACAGAATAATAGATTATCATAGCATAGTTTCTGTTTACAAATAATATAGTTCAATAACCCTTAATGTTTCTTTTGAACTAATTTTATTAATACATCAGAGTAATGGGTAGATATGAATAGCATCGTCCTCACAACCAGTTCATTATTTCATAATTGAAATGATACAATTTTATAGTAATATTGCATTTATACATTGTACTATCTAGGATTGTATTTTTCTGTGCATAACATCGCGGAATTATGTTAACAACACGTTAACATAATTCCGCGATTAATAAGTTTGTCCTTTTCTGTAACCCTTGTATGCAAAATTTCATGATTTTATTTTTTTGTACAGATCATTTATTATTTTTAAAGTAGCTTAAGGTACTCCTTATTACATCAGCTATCTGCCAGTGAAAGTCCCGTCGATCCAGCCGTTCCAGAGATTAGCTGGAACAAACAGACAAAAATGGTGAAAAACATATTTTGGTATATGTACAGTACATATTATATGCATGTCGTAAAAAGCTATTGCAATATCACAAAGAGAAACTTGAATTTTATTTATTTGTACAGATATTATTTTCTTTTGATTAAGGCTTGTTATGCAATCGTATGTTGTTTCTAAATAAACAAGTATGTTTACGAATAAAAACAAAAACCGACTTCAAATCGAATCAAACGTTAAACGTTATTACGCGCAGTCGTCTTCTTTGTATTTCCTATAATTATCGTAGGAATATTACGAAATTGAATTAATCACAACCTAAACAGACTCTCATCAAACTACTCTTAAAGTACAACCTTTCCAAAAAAAATTACTCACATCAAATTGAACCGAAAAAAACGTGATATTGAGTTTTTCGTCGTAGATGTAATGCAAATTTAAGACTTATATGGTTTTTTCATAGATACCATTGTGAGAATTGGACACTACCGTGGCAATAGCTTTTAAATAAAAAAAGAATTATCGATATCCGTTGACCAGGTCCACAGTTACAAACATAAAAAAAATACAGACTAATTGAGATCCTCCTCCTTTTTGAAGTCGGTTGAAATTTAATAAATAACTACAACATCACATCAATTAATCGTATATTTTTAGGACAGAAACCTTGGTTTCGTACATTCAGCGGCACTAAGCACTGGACTGATGGGCCATACAATACTTCTCAATATAACACCACGTCTCTTTGCTACAAACATCAGAGCGACAATCTACGGCTGCTGCCACTCCTGCGGGCAACTCGGCACTATAATGTGTTACTTGCTGTTCCTTCTTGACTTGAATGATCATAAATCAATAATATTCGTGCAAATCGCAGCCACGTTCATATTGACAGCACTATGCTATGTGATTCCTGATGTCGATGGACGGGAGCTGCCTGACGTTGTCGAAGATATGGACTATTTCTCTGAGTATGTGTTTTGTTTGCATATTTTTATTCAAGCGGATAATATTGGCTCTAGAGTGAAGTCACTTTTAGCCAGACGTTTTATTATGAGACCAATCTAGTACATATCAGTTATCATTACCAAATACATCAAATACTAACGATTGGAGTGGCAGTGGTACGCAATTGGTAAACCATAATGGAATCACTGTACCAAAAGACTACTAAAACTAGCTAACCTGCCCACTGTGATACCAATTAACGTTCATTTTGTTTGTTACAACTGTGTAATTGTTTAGCAGACTCCAGGTGCCGAATCTGCATTATGGTTCTATTGTATAATTTTTTTCAATGATTGTATCAAAACGAGGTATTTGGTAATCATCAGCGATACCGTCCTGGTGTTAAGATAGATGCGTCTCATGAAAAACTCGTACAAATAACCAATATTTATGGTATATATAATATGTATGTGTATGGCGATAAGATCACCACCAGTTAGATATAGGATCTAATAAGCTTGGTGAAAAGCGGACAGTGAACGCTGTGTCTGTCTAACCCACGAGAGATTAAAGGATGTGAACGTTTATTTATATTATTTTTAAACACCCAATATATTTTTTTAATATTCGTGATCCCTGATCATTTTGATTAAGTGAACTTTGATGCTATCGTGTCCGACACCTTCTTATTTTTAATTATACCAAGTTGTGATTATGAGTACATCGCTTCAATTTAGTATTCTGCTTTACTCTGCCTGCTACTTAATACGACTCGAGCATTGTTTATTCGTCCATGACCCGATGTCTTGTTTTGAGACATTTGCCCTTCAACATCTGTGTTGACATTTATTCGAACTTTAATAAAGCTTTGTTCGTACTGTGAATAGAAGGTAAGAATCAAATAACTGTTAGGAAAGTTTTACATAAAAGCTATTTATTTTTGCAAGTTACGTCTAAGCATTGTTAGCCCAGAAACTACGTTGGCTCCAACCAATGAAAAAATATATTTAGATTCTTTAGGCAAAATATTCACTTGTTATAATCTGTGCAACTTGTCACATATTGGAATCAATAAGTTAGGTAAAAAGAAAGAAAAGTGAAGAAAAAAAATAACTAAAATTTTAAATAAATTGTTTATTCAATAATATTATTAATATTTAAAATCCTGATGAAGTTCTAAAGCAGGCATGTATACTTTTTTTAAGAAATATTAAACGAGTGTATGAGCCTAAAACCTATTTATACTACATTTATAACTTTATAAACGTCTTAGTAAATATTTCGAAATTAAAAATACAAACGTCTTAATGCAATAACAAGTATAAGATACTTGCTTACAAACAAATTTTCCTAAAATTTGGCACAAGGACGTCGAGTACAGTGAATGTAATGCAAGCTCCACACTTATGTCTATCTCATTACAAATCTATAATAAACGATTTTAACACAATTGCCAATTGAATTAATTCATTCACTTTCAATATAATCACACAAGGATGTATCAAAATATTTATAATGGTCAAGTACAACCAAGGATTTGGATATACAAGATAGATTAAACGAAAATAGATTATGTGTATAAACGGTCATTGAGACGGTCACATGGAGGGTACGGTAAAGTTATCCAGCATAAAGCGGCTGCAATTATACTTTACTACTTTACCTAGAATATTGCTCCAATCTTCGGGATGAGGTTCTTCTGTTCTCTGATGTGTAACATTTATTCGACAGATTATCAAAACCGCTGCGTTGGGCGACCCAAAAGACTAACTCTCCTTCTCAAGAGGAAGTAGAAATGAGAATATATTCTTTTGGCAGTGGAGTACGAAATTCCTCAATCAACAGTCATTCTATAGAAAGAATACCGGCACAACCTATCGGTTTTAAGAATTTTTGGCGTACATATTTCATGTTTCCACGCCATAGATTGCGGTGACTAAATCGTCAGGCGCATTTAATAAACAGATGACAAACAACACTTTATTATTTCAGTTATGTTTTAATTTTATCAAGACGCGACATTATCTGTGTAATGTCTATTTAAGATACAAAAATAATTTTCAATTTCCGAGATTTTCAAATTTAACAAGGTATTTAAATGAAACAATAATTTGCAGCCAATTGAATCGTAGGCGTTTTAAGGCAGTTTGAAAAATATCGACAAAATTTGTATTAAAATGAAATTAAATCAAATAATATCCGACAATGGTGCCGTGCAGCGGCATGCCATTGCAGGCATGCGTCAGACCAAGCGGGGAAGCACCATGGCCCAGAAGAATACTGGTGAATACTACTGTGGGTAAAAAAGAGATTACAGTGTAAGTTAACACTGTAATCTCTTTTTGGGCGTAAGTGGGTAACCGAGCCACTTAACATAGGGTCAGCCACATTATCGTTTGCCCACTTCTATAAAAGAATATGGTATTTGTAATCGATTTTTAGTTGTAAGTTTCCCACTTACTATTAATATTTCTCAGAACAACTATAGCGTCATCATGACGATGATAAATGTTGTTTTGTATGGCATTTTTATCTGCCTATTTTTGATTTGTGCTATAAACGGATATTGTAAAAATATTAAGCATTTCATACTATCACGTTATCTTCCAGCTACAATGAACGCTGTAACAGGTCGAATGTTAGTAGATCAAGCAATTATTTATCGACAGCATACTTTTTGATCACGCAGAAAATCCTTGAAAGCACGGTACTGTCTCCTTAAGAAGTATTTTTTTTCCTAAATCCCTCTCAATTTACTTTTTATTGTATCCACGTCCTCTGTGCCAAAGAGATAAATGTGTATTCTTTATGGTCTTTTTTATAATAAATTGTTATAATAATTAAACTACTGAAATCGAAAACGCTAAATGTTTATAAATATTCCTTTACTTTATAGTATGATTTTCTATTAAATAAACTCTCCAAAGTAAATTTCAAGTTTCAAAACATACAAGTCGATCTTATTGTAGATGCTAAGAAAAGTTCTCTCACTTCGTTGATTTCTTTCATTTCTGTCGAGTGTGTGTTGAACAACATGTCGGTTATTATTTTATAAGAAAAAAAATTTAAGATAATTTAATTTTTGAAAGGCCTTTAAAATATTACTACGCATATTTTTAATTTTAATCAATAAATAAAAATCTTCACCGAAGAATGTACACGCCCTAAATTACTGATATCTATCGCTTAACCTCAAGTATATAGCAAGTTGGTAGTAGGAAGCATTTACATGCCATGTTTATAACAATATTACTTATTGTTTACTTATAGTTATCATTAAGCACAGGAATAAAAATAATTTATATAAAGTAAACAGATAATAAACAACAATGTGTATTAAGTCTAAAACATTATGTCAACATTTTATAAATATAGTGGTTATCAGTACATAATTGTGTACGTAAATTATAACAACCTAACCTCCAAGATAACCTCCTTGCTTGCTTTATACTGTTCCATACAGCATTACTGTGTTAGCATTATTGTTATGGACATCATCGAAATTAAAAATATTACTTTATTTAATTATGTGCTTATTCCCAGTTATTTTTATGTAAAAAGGGAAAACCAGATAAGATGTCAATTCACCAACGTCCAAGGACCTGCAGCATTAAAGTCTAGTGGTGGGAATTTTTGTAACATTAACCGAATAAAAGCGACAGTCCTGCGTAGAATTTTTAAACAATAGAATCATGCGCAACATAAAGAATCTAATTAGCTAGAAATTTAAGAAGCTAGAGCTCTGTACACGGTTTCAATATACAATATCTACGCGCACTACTGCTTGGTTACATTTGGCGGTTCTAGGCATTAACTGAACTATAAATATTACACTAATACAGTATTCTTTAGCACTCCCTCCTAAAGCTACAGACTGAGTCGAGGGTGATACAAGGACCTTGTTGAATTTTTAAAAGAAACAAGGAAAACGAAGAAGGGAAACGCAGAAAAACAGGGGGATACGCATTAGGAAAAATATTTCTATACAATGAAACGATAGATATATTTCGATGTAAAAATATGGTAATGCTTTATTTTTAAAATATAGTTAAATACAATCTGATGTTTAACTAATATACATCACTTAAACATATAATTATTCTATGATTATGAAAATTGGCACCATGTTTTTAATATTCATTAAAGAATTACTTTACGAGTTAAATGTGGACGTAAGAAAAGTTTATTGCATGATTAAAATGTAACTTAGCTACCTCGGAGGGGACATGGGGGGGCTGTGGCGGGAGAAAGGACTCTCCTGCTGCGGTCGTTTGTCTAGCGGCAGAGCCAAAAATCTTCGCCGCCGCTGGACGCTGGGTGGGCGAGGTGGCAACTCATATTCCCGGCCCTCAAGGCCTCCAGGTGATGGACTCGGGGGAGTGCATCATTTGCTTACGGATGCCGTGGAGGAAGATGCGTCTTATGTTCAGGCGACTCTTGCCTGGAACGATCCTCCAAGTCCCCAGAACAACTTATAGGGTTTAATCGGTGAAGGCCCGATATAACTTGTCCTTCCACCGGGGAACGCGGCACGTTTGCCACAAGTTAAACAGTGTAGGATGTAAAGAAAGGTTTTTACAGGATTTAACGAAATATGATTTAAACAAGATGACGCATAGTGAATACGGGATAGTATAAAAAAAGATAAAAATAATGTACATTATAATGCTGACTGAGGATAACTGAGCACGAGGGCAACATAAACCTTGTCATATCTAAAATAGAAATTTTTAAAAAATTATGTTACCACATAATTATAGATTTATAATTAAAATTAAAATTGTCATATGATAAAGCTGCAGTACTCTTAATAAGTTTAAAAAAATATTTTTAACAATTGGTAATTCACAATATCTTATACAAAATATTTTAACTGAACAATAATTAACACGTAGCTATGCTACATGTTTATGTATAACAATGATCTGACGTAAGAATTACGAGTAGATGAAGAAATAAATTCGTCAATGCCATAACCTCAAATCATTTACCATGTTTTACACAAACTGAAACAAAATTTGTATTTTAGGCGAAGTGCTAATTATCTTAACAGTACAATATGCACTTATACATTGTACACTAGTATACCATAGGACAAATAATATTACAACTACAATAATGAACAATAACGTAATTTTAATTTAGAAAAACAATATAGAATCTATAATATATCTAGATTTTTGAAAAATAGATTCAAAAACCGAAACAATTTAATATATCTTTAGGAATTCTTATTTTTAAGAAGAAAAATATGCTCTCACGCCCTTTTAACTCTAACGTATACACAGCTATAGCATTGTTTGACATAAATAGTAGTGCTATTTTTTATAAACATTTATAACATTATAAAAATTTATAAAGAAATTTCGTTTACGCAACTACCCGACGGTATGTTTATCACAGCTACTTTTGACGAAAATCTTGGTAAATCATAATTAATAAGAAAATATTTGTACATATTCTTAAAAGAGCAATTCTTGAATAAAAATAAATATGTCGTATCTAGGTAAACATCAAATTTTGTATTATATATTCGGTATGAATGTTGAATTCTATAATATATAGGTGTTTTGTAAAAAAAAGCGATAAGAAAAATTATAGAACGCGATTTTCCATTTTAAATAACACGTCTAGCACAGTTTTGTTGGTATACTGACCACAAAACTCTACGAAATTGCGTTGTAATGCACATTACCTACTATAGATACATCCCTATTAGTCTATGTTGGTGTAGGTACATACTCTATATTGTAAAAAACGGTGTTACTTCTTAACTTATCTCTGTTTTTGTATATTTTCTATACCACCTTCATGTTTTTTGGTAAAAAAAAGTAAACGCGATTTTACATTCTTTAGTAACGACGTTGCGATTGAATTACCTACCATAATACGTTTAAATTCTTTATAATATCTTCTTCCAACAAGAACTATTTTTAATATAATGTCAACATTGTGTCCGAAATATGTATATACCGTTCATATAAGATTCTGCAATTATTACGCAGTCAAAAGTGCTATGGCGTATTAAGTGAAGACGACATGGACTTATAGATACCCAAGCATGTTTACGTCATAGTAGGAAGCTAGATTAATAATGTACGTGTAAAAAAACTTAAATTGAAAATATTTACATGGTACTTAATTCTAAGGTTATTATTGATTTATAATTAAAATATTACAAAAATAATAGTCATTATCTTTGTAAATTTACAAATTAGACGTACGGTATCTATACTATTCCTTTTATGATAAGTTGAAGAAATATGTAAAGGTATTTCAAAACTACTGATTTCTAGTGACATGGAATGGGAATTAAAAAAAAATAGTTGGGATTTTAAAAGGAACTAACGAATTACCATTTTAAACTGTAATTAACAAACACATATGCTTTGGTACAAATATATGATACCATTTCCCTTATAATACTTTATATTCGAATAATAATAATTGACATTATAATTTCTCCGCCAAATAAGCAATTATATATAAAGGTAAATCAAATAAATAAATGCGAGCTAACGATTCCAACCATTGTTGTACTGAATACAATACACAGTATAACAAGGTACAAAAAGTTGTTTTACTCAAAATTTTACTGTTTGTTAAAAAACATTATTTTAATTATCAACAGCTCACTCAGACATATATTATACAACGTTTCATTGGTACACTGAAACAAACGAGACTTAACTAGAGCGAGGCCACTGCCGAACAGAAGTTATAAAATATATATTTTTTTTTACAGCATGCATGAACTTTAAGCTCTATGTTGTCAGCCAGAATGTTGTCCGAAACGGAAGACCAAATATAAACACGAAAACATGTTACGCAAAGTAGACAGATATCACCCGATCTCCACGATATATGCAAACGAAATTACATATTGTCCAATTAAGAGAACCTAACCTCTACCGTTTATAATAGCTGCATAATTTTTGATCACTTTCTTTATTAATTACTAGCGAATTTAGATTTTTCTTTATTTTTTAAACAATAAACTAACATCATTAAATATTTTATTTAACTTATTAAATTATTAATTTCTCTCCATATTCATTCTCTTCTCGAGCGGCTGAAGATCATTCATTACCTACACCCATGTACGTATCGTATACGTACGTTAATATGGCTCATAATGACATAAATATACACAACGCATGTGTCAATACAAATTTGGATTATAAAACAATAGAATATCATCATGTATTTGACAGATCAAAAAGAGGAGTGCTCCGATCGTCACCAAACTTTACACGATTACTTGTCAGGTCAATCTGAAGATTTCCTGAAAGTTTCATTGGAATCGGTCCAGCAGTTTCGGAGCCTTAACGAACGGATTAAACGCACACACATTCTCTTTTACATAAATAGATTTTTATATATGAAAACATTGAAACATAATTTTCTTGATTTTTTTGACATTTTTATGACCTGCTACATTGTCCTGCCTGCTACCTCTTCTTACCTTATTTATACTCTTACTGCACGGAGCTTGTACGGTGACGCAAATATAGCGTGATCATTAACATACAAAAGACATCTAATAAATAGCTCTTAGAGAGGTTTTCATCTATCAAGTTTTTCAAAAATAGCAATTATTTGGGTGATACTACCACACATTGTCGAGCATCCGTTGATCCAAATTGCAATTGAATTTATATATATAAAAAAGATTTTAGCAAATTTACTAGTCTAGTCGAGTACTAACGCGGTAAGAGTTGTTAATTTATCTCTCGTCGTGATTTAAGAAGAATTTATATGATCTGAAGAAGATCTTTGATATATATTTAGATGCATAGTCGATTTTTTTCTGACACTAGTAAATAAATTTTTTTCAAGAGAATAAATCTTGTGTATAGAACTTGCCTGCCAGAACTGTAATCAATAACAGAATGAGTTCGATCATTCAACAGTACGTGATACGGTATTTTAATCCATATATTACGGAAGTTGTAATATAAGATAAGATAAAATCTAAATAATGGAATCATAAACGTGAGTATACTAGCTCGAAGAAAATAAATCAGTTATGTTTGATAATAGTGATAACAATTTGATTGATTTTTCATACGTGGGCCATTTAGGGCCATATGTGAGTAATAGACATGACATGAAAATTTAATGAAGTGTTGACACTTCGTTCAATTTTCTTGCCCATTGTATCCACCCATCATTAATCCATCAACACTCGATTGCTGTTGATGTTGTGAGGTGTAAGTTCGTGTCCAATTTTGTTTTGTTATTGACACCCTAATGTATGCCAGTGACATTTAGAAAGCCTTACAAATCCTGAAGAGATTCTGAACAACAAGTTAAGACGAGAATATATCGTGACCAGAATTACAAGAACGAGTTAAAAAAAATATGAACAAAGACGAAAAACCAAATGATGTTGCAAAACTGAGTGACAGTATCAATATCAGGATAAGTAGGTGGAGATCCTCTTTTTTGTTCACGCGGGGGAATCTTTTTATAGACCATCCTCCAGTACCCTGGGTGGGCCCTGAGGGATGTGTGGGACTCGGCCTGGGCAGCCCCTACCCACTAAACCTTCCGCGAATGTCATCAGCCGTTAAGAGCGGGGTGCCCCGGATCTGTCAGCGATAGGACACCTCAACGAAGTAGGTGGAGATCCTTGCCGAACATGCATGAACCAAATTTTCAAAGTGCGTCTCCCGCAATCCATGAGCAAGGTGGCTGAAGTTTTTGTGTTTTGTTCACAAAGTAGTCCCATATAATCTATGTCTATACCGTCTACCCCTCTGTGTAACATGCTATATATGTAGAAATTTAATAATATAATATTTTCATTTCTAACACCACTGAAACAAGTTCGATAATAACAAAAAGATGTTATCGTATAGTATTGACTTGAGATTCAAATGTTACTCAAAATGTTATGTGTTAATTTCTTTATTCTAATCCTAAATTATATGATAAATGCATGTTGTTTGTCATTCTTTCACGTAATATAAGGTCGAGAGAGTTACATAGAGACGTAACCAAAATGTTACAATGTGTTATATATTTGTAAATATATGAATAATATAAATATAATATACAAATTGCGTTTTAAACACTAACTGTTAGCTGCAAAATTGACATTTTATGTTTTACAAATAATACAGTGTACAAAGAATTACTCTCTAAAGAAGCGTCCAAATTCGTGGGCAAAATCTCGTTATTTTATAACAACAACAACCTTTCACATGTGTCATACATATAAATAAAATTCATTAATATTTTTTACCTCATAAATAATAGGAAAATTAGTTTAAAATTAACTAAATTAGGAACTTCAATAGGTAGTACATGATAACACAGTAACATTATAAAAATTAAAATACAATAACAAAATGCAGTAAAATTAGGCAGTAACTATCGTCTCTTTTTAGGTAACATTAAAATCTTAATCGAAATTAATTGACAATATTAACGCTTCTGTCACGGCATCTTGCGAAGTTTTTTTAATGTTATAAAGCTGTCTGTTGGTTGATGCTACCATTAGAACTCGGGAATGACGTAGTGCGTATTGCTGAAACAAAAAGTAATGATCGTAAGTGTGTGGTTTATCCTTGAGGATAGGAAAAACTGACTGTGTTCATTTATCAACCGACTTCAAAAAAGATAAGGTTCTCAATTCGTATCTGTTTTTTTATATTTTCCGACTGGGGATTTTTTTTAATTTGAAAGCAAGTGGTCCCATTTTAATTTAGTCCAATTTTGACAATGGCATCCATGAAAATCACATAAGGACGGTTTAATGGGAGTGTGGTCAGGTTACGACTCTAATAATAATTCTATTTCGTAATATTCTTACGATAATTCGGAAATACAAAGAGTTCTTACGCGCGTAATACGTTTAACGTTAGATTCGATTTGAAGTCGGTTTTGTTTTTTTATTAGTCAATCATTAATATGAAGTTGTAATCGCTCAAAAATGTATTATTATAGAGGTATTTTTAAACGAATTTCTACAAAAATTTTAACATACATGTAAATATGAAATTTAAAATGAAAATTAAGCCGCGATAAAATCCATATAAATAGTTTTACAACGTAAGTATAAGAATTCGGTATAGATGAATCCTCTTATTATAAAATAGAATATTAACGCAACTGCATTTCGTGTGGTGAGTTAACGAAACGGAAGAACCTATTTCAGGCTAATAGATTTTCTCTCTTAGTACTCAGGGAACATAACGCAAATGAATTTCTTTTATTTAGATATGTCTTACTGTTGTATGAACTTATAACTATAAAAGATTTTTTTTGGTCACGTGGAAGACCTTCCCCGGGCCTTTGCTGGGGTTGTATGAAGGCCTCACATACCGACGAAAACTGTATTCACGATTTCTTTATTCCTGGCATATTTACATAACATATCCCCCGCCAAAAAAAAGGATTTATTGTGTTGATTATAAGTTAAATACATTTCACTTTTCATCACACAAAATAGTTAAAATATTAACATTAAGTGTAATCGTAGTCATGCACTAAATTGTTATGTATCCACAAACAAGAGAATATATAAGTATATGTACCCACCAATTTCTTTAGGAGGTAGATAGCCGTGGCCATTCTCGATAGCCTCATCCCGTTTCGAATCACGTCGTGGGTAATGAATGCTAAACATGACAGTAGCGCCTACTAGTGGCGAGATGCCGGCAAGCACGAATGCTGTTTTGTAGGAGTTATAATAACCCCGAATGTGACCAGCAATGGTGGGACCAAGTGATAAAGGTAGGGCAGTCAATCCTAACATACAACCTATCGCTTGAGCTGCATCTGATGCTCCGCAAAGCTCAAATGCTATTGGACCTATAAGTGCAATGAAGGCACCATCAAATAAACCCATACCTAGTGAAATAGCAATGAGCAAATTGAAAGATGTCACAAAAGGCAAGATAATCGTGAGCACCCCAATTACATAAAACGATATCTGCTGCAGTAGAATTCTATTAATACCACGCTTATCAGCCAAGTAACCAAAAGTCAAGCGTCCTAACCCAGAAGTAATTCCCATGCATTGTATAGGAAGGTTGACATTGACGTTTGAAAAGTTCTCTTCTATATACTGCCTTATATGAACATAAGGCACAAAGTAACCACATAAAGCGATAGGCATAGACAGAGCCCATAGCCTGTATTTTTTATTTTTCCAAATGTTTATGCTTATGATGGTTTTTAAAAAGGACACGAAACTGTCATGTTTTTGAGATGGTTTTTGTATTATCATTAAAGGAGTTGGTTTGAACAGTATACTGCATAGCACAATTCCAGCCGTAAATAAAGCTATAACTCTAAACATCCCCTCTAAGCCATGGTTATTAATAATATACTGCAATAATGGGGTCATGATCACTGTGAAAATGGAACTTCCTATTGTAACTATCCCATTAACAAGGCCTAAGTATTTTTTGAAATAATGACCGAGGATTGCTAGTGATGGCGTGTAGGCTAGGGACGCTCCTAAGCCATACAATAATCCGTATGTGAAGTAAAGTACATCGACATGATCCACAAACAAAGATGACAAAAGTAAGGCTATCGTCGCAATGCTACCGCCTAGAAGTGCAGTCGCCCGCAATCCCAGAAATCCAGTCAAAACTCCAGACAATGGTGACAAAAAAAATATTGTCCCCAAAGACAAGGTACCCACCAAAGCTGAAAATAAAACAATTTTTAATTATAGAATACATTTCTAATATTCTTAAAAATAAATATAAAGTATATCTTGATCTTAAATATATTATTTATCTTTAATACGAATCAAGGAAAAAATGTAAAAGGATAACGATATATGTATAAAAATAATTTTTCACTCCGAAGAAGTTATTAAAGCTATCTGGTAATACGTGTTTAAAAAAGTGGGGTTTGATGACAAGTCGACATTTGTTGAGAATTTATACAAAAAATACGTACTACTTAGGCCATTTCCGGTCTTGAATAGCACTTTTAGTACTCTTTTTGCTTAACAATATCAGTGAGAACATTATAATAATGTGAAAAATAAAAACAAAATGTAAAATCGATGTGATTGTGTTAACAGTATTATATTGTATTCCATATTTATTTCATTTTTGGGCGTCAGATGTAAAGATGTACTTTTCTTCATATATCAAAACAACTAACAATTCCAGGACATAAGTTAATAAGGAACAAACTGTGAAAAATATGAATACACGTACACATTACCGGACTTGACCTATCTAGGAGTTTACCTTTAAACTGGCCGAAATACTAAATTTGTAGCACTCGCATAAATGACAAGTGGCACACAATGTCTCTTAATCTATTCGGGTCACTACGCACACGAGATACATTCATCTTCGTCTTATTAACCGTTGGTTTATCATTCAATATCTATAGAATAACCTTAAACTATATAGCTTTTGCTTACATATTTCTTAAATCTGTTACGCATACAATGTGACAATAACATTGATAACCTAAATATATTTTAAGTGTGTACAGACGGGAAGAACAAAATTATATTGATTGTAAATTTTAAAAATACTGACCAAAGACAAGAATATTACCCAAATGATTATGATTTTTATTACCTTATTTTATGGTTTTAGTAATCGGAGTAATTTTAATTTAATGTTATCTAGATTTAGTGTGTTTGTATTCTCAATTAAAGAAGCACATTAGATTTGTATAATCATTATTTCTTGCGAAAGTATTGTGTATTCTTTGTTATAGATAATATAGTACGTTTATTCTATGATACGATCTTTTAATAACAACAGAAAATTCATTGTTCTATGCGGGATTTGATTTGAACCCAATATAAGAACATAGTTTCAAGACTTAAAGCTCGAGTCTATCAAGATCAGATGCTCCAATTGCATTACTAAAAATTCTGGAGCAAATTACAAGGTACTATTGCAATAGAAGACTGTAGAAGAAACCGCAGTAACGGTCTTTATTAAACCATAATAGAGGAAGAAAGAAGAAATGTAGGAGATACATCACAACATTGCGAATAAGTTTCCAACCATCATAGGCTAGGGCGGCATGATCTAAATGGAAGGCGCTGGTCTCCTTCTGCGAGTCCGTAATGACCCAGAAGGAGACCGCCGAACGGGATCGGGAGAGGGCCGATCCCGCAGTCCTGTAGTTTTGGGCTCTCAAGAATAAGACTACGGTATCCCCTGCCTGTCGTAGAAGGCGACTAAAAGGGGCCTCGGGTTCACTGGGCGACAAGGGTGGGGGCCTTTGTCGTCCGCTAAAGTGGACCCGGGAAGAAGGCGACATCGGCTGGCCCGTGTAGCCTTGCACTGCGAGGGCACAGGGGGAGAGGGAGTAACCTCCCCCCCCGGGACGTGCTCTCCTTGAGCACAGTGCAGAGGGGCTCCGGTGCGTTCCACTGGAGATCCCGGAGCCCCTCGTCATGCACCAAGGAAAGGGCCACCGGGGAGGTTTTAGTGGGTAAAAACCCCACATAACCGCCGCCTTCCCCCCAGAAGGCGGGGTATCTTTTTGAAGGTTTCCTCCCCGTTAACAAAAAAAAAAGGGCGGCATGATGCTTGTTTTTTGTTATTAATATTTTAATAACTTAGTTGTAAAAGATTTTGACTTTTTTAATTAATCGTAAATGGAACTTGATAAAAAGTACAATAGTAACTGTTAATGCTGTTAATACCTTAATATCTAATTATATGGTATAGTATCAATATGCCAATTGGTCTTTAAGTCTGTGCTACACCAAACAGGCTTGTATCAACTTGCGCTCACCCACTTTCATATGGGATCAGCGTGGTGAAAAACGGATGGCAATAGCTGTTACAGTCTACACAGCTTACCCCTTTAACGTGAGAGCTTTTAGCAATTAAATTAATATTAAAATAATTTTTCATTTAGATAATTAATCGTTTTAGAACAAAATGTTATACTTTTAATTTCATATTTGGTACGATGTTTCTATACATTATTTCTTTTTTAAACAGACATTTATTTGTTTCTAGCACCATGGAGAGACTTCGTTCTGTCAAAAGTTAATTGTGAAAATTAAATAAATATCACGTTTTTCCGAGTGATAACGATACTTATATCTCAACAATTGGTGAGTAAGGAACAACCCAACGATTATCAATTTCGATATTTTGTTGATTTACTTTAACAGCTGTTGATCTTCCGCTGCAGTCAATCGGCGACGATATAACGGATAGCCATTGTTCCCGGTTATCATTTCTGATACTAATTTCCTACACGGTGAATCTGGATTAATTCTACATGGGCCATGAAATTAAATGTGTTGTTTTTACTATTGTCCATCTATTATTTTTATTATTATTAAAACCATCTGTGTGCATTAAGGAACACACAAAAAAATTGCCGAATTGGTCGAGCCTTTCTCTAGTTTTGCACTTAACAAAATTCATTTTTATTTATATTTGCTACAAAGTGCACATGGCAGTATATATAACTAAATACACTTCATGGAGTAGAAAATTTCGTCACTGTTCAATAGAAACAATCAAACTGCAGAGTAACAATGACAAACGTAAGTTAATGCGTCAAATAGTCGCAATTATTTAGCGTCTATAAGAATTATATTGGAGCAATCAGACGGCCTTCGTCTCAGCCCAATCACGACGTAGACGCGCGACGAACGCCTGGCGCCAGATGATCAAATAACAATTATTATTAAGCCTATACATGATTTATTTTTAGCGTAGTCGGCCAGTTGCAATGTTATCTATTTGTGACAGGATCTGTTGTACCATTTTTGTATACGTATCATAACGCCTGTGTTTACTTATCAAGCATGTCCATAAGTAAACAATTTACATTAAAAAAATTAAATGAACAGTAATGCAATTTGTACATCACTTATGATTTACGAAGTGCCTGCATTATTGTATGTTGTAGTTGTCGGGAGAGTTATATGTGATAATAAATTTCTCTTTTGTTACAGTATGATACGTTATTATCCCATATACATGTCGATCAAATTAGTGACTTTCTAGGGAAAAGGCGAAGTAAAGACGTCTCGTAACCAAACATGCAACTGAATGTATGGATGAAGATGAAGCAGAGCTATTTTAGAAACATGCAAGAATAAAGAATTACACGAGTATTTGTTATATTACGGCCATTAAAGTAACAGAAAAAGAATCGGGCGTGAGGCAATAAAAATTAAATATTTTACTACATAATCTGTGCACTATGATAGAAGCACAGATACTATTAGTCTTTGTCTTTTCTTGACAATCTGAATATACATACGGTCATGGATTAAATCACCTAGCATCATCATCATTGGTGTGAGCGTTCTCTACTAAATGTTTTAAAATAGTTATAACCAGTCTGCCAACTAGGGCCGCGTCCCAACAGTGGGACAAATATAGGTTTTAACTTTAACTTATAATAGTCGCATTTTTCATCCCGTCGAGTCGAGAATCGCGTTTGAATCGAAATCAATGATTTGTCTGAAGTACTATACTATGAAAAGTATCCGTACTGTATCTTAATTTGACTGTAGCAACTGACCGAGTCTTGGTTCAGCTATATCTGGCGCCCTTGATTCGGAATGTTATGCCTCGGTAAGTTACAATAAGAAGCTAAGAATTCGGCCTATAAAAAGCGACTTCGTGACTGTTTAACTAAATAATACAAGCCACATCGAAAAATATGTTGCTAAATACTAAAGTAGATTGTAAAAATGTTTACAAAAAATTTCGCGATAGCATATTTACAGTTGACTCACAATGACCTTTATAATCTTATTTTTTTTGTTTTTCTTTTATGGCTGGAGAGGTGCCGAGAAAGAGCGCTCAGGTGAACCGTTAATAAAAGTTATTAAGTGTAAGCGTTCCCAGGAGGGCCCTTCGGCGCCCACACTAGACTCGATAGCATTTTTAAGAAAGAATGATAAATAAATTCCTAAAATTCTTCTACGAGATGGTTTTTTTCACATCGATAGTCGAATAGCGGGTAAACCATTAGGTTATGCCTGTCTGTCTCTAAATTGCACAAAAAAGCGGAGACATGGCTTTATCGTATAGTGAGATGCCTATTATAGGAAAGAAGGATAGTACTCTAAAATAAAAAGTTGGCGAGTACAATTAAATGGCTTTTAGAGGACTAGTCTTTACCTCCGCCTAAATAATACAGAGCTAAGTGCTTATTACAATTATTGTGTTGTTTTTGTTTTTCAACAGACTACGAAATCGAAAGGGTGTCTCAATTCGTCTATATTTTTTTAAATAACAACCTCATAACTTTCGTCTGGCTGAAGCGATTTTTGTTATTCTTTTATTTGAAAACTAACGCTTCCCGTGTGGTCCCATTTTTCAATTCTGATAATGGCATCCATGAGACCATGAGAAACCATATAAACCTTAAACTTGTATCAAGTATGTACGCCATAAATAAACAAATCACTCAATATCACGCCAACCGATTTTTATTTTTTATTGGAAAGGATGTACTTCTAGGGTAGCTTGATGACAGTATAGTTAAGTTTTCATTAATTCTATTTCGTAATATTTCTACGATAATTCGGAAATACAAAGAGGGCATATGTGCTTAATAACGTTAAACGTTTGATTCGATTTGAATTCGGTTTTTGTTTTTACTCATAAATATACTTGTTAATTGTATGAGAGTGTATTCTAGTTAATCATGCAATGTCATTTTCTTTTACATCATACGTTAGTCAACACCAATATTGTAACGACCACGCAATATTGTTTAGTCACAGTTGCGTGCCCGACTCGCGTTTCAGTGTGACAAGCTCGCGTTCCTCTATCCACGATAACCTCATATGCCGATATTTAAATTATTTATTACTTGATAACGAGTTAACTGACGAACATAATGAGAACGGGTCACACTAATAAGTCATCATTTAATTGACAGCACGATAAATCGTTATTTATACAGACAGTGTTATACTCGTATATGATATAAGTTCTTTTGATAAATTTCGACAAGAGTCTTCCTGATAAATTCAATCAAGAAGACACTACCAGTATTTCATCATTGCAAAGATAATAGCAGAGATAGGCTAGTGGCTACGTGATTCCATTTACGATCTGATGGTCGCGGGTTCAAATCCTAGTGGGTTTGTACCAATATTACTTTTTCGATTTTTTTAAGTATAAAAGAAATCACTTGCTAAAAATTCACACTCAAGAAAAGAATTCTATCACATGGGCCAGCCGATGTCACCTTCACGACAAAGGCCCCTTGTCGCCTAGTGAACCCGAGGCCCCTTTTAGTTGCCTTCTATGACAGGCAGGGGATACCGTTGCCTTATTATACAGGGCTGACAGTCTTGGAACTTGCCATAAGGCATCGTAATCGCCATACAGTTTCGGTGATTAGGCACATGAAGGTGTCATCAAATGAAGGTCTAAATTCTGTTGTTCAGAGAATTATTTATAGGACCGCTGGCATCTTTTTATACGAGTTTCATCATACAAAAGTTGTTTTATTTTGCAATTGTAATTTGTTATTTCCATTACCAGTTTTATCATTATATATACAGAAAAACATGATTTGGTTGGTTGTGTAGTTTTAGGTGTGGTAGTTGTTGGAGACTTCTAAATGGTCAAAGATTTGGCTACACTAAACAAAAAAATTAAAATCAGATTTATAGGAGAATTTAAAATCTAAAAGGAGATATTTATTACTTTGATATAATAAGAACTTATAAATCTTAAGGATAAATAAGTCACTTTATATATCCCTGAGATAGACCATCAACTATCCCTCTATACAAAGAAGAATATTACAAGCTTGATTGTGAACATAGACTATTCTACACAGAGTTAACTGTAAAATAAAAAAATAATAATCACTACAAACAATTTGTTGAAGTTGTAAATTCCTCTGAGTAACAATGGCAATCAGCCATAAAAAAGTATATCAGACAGAATCAATCATAAAAAAGTACCTCAGACCATGTGACTGTGAGCACTTTAAAAAACTTACAGGTCATGAATTGAAATATGTCTACCTAAATAAATATGTATAGCACTTTTACCCTTTTGTTTATTTTCTTAAGTGACACTGAATAACTTAGCCTTATTCATCAGTTCATTATTTATTTGTGTAGCAACAGTTTTCACCTGTTATGTGATTCACAATGCACTCTGGCAACAAATAAATTCAAAAAGACCTGCACTATTACAGATCACATTAGAATAAAAAGAGAACACATTTTAGAATATAGGGTTTTTATATATTGTAATTCGTTTCTGAAAACTAAATCACCATTCTGCAATTTCATAAACTTAACTAAACTAATTTTGTTTATTAAATAAAAAAAAAACAAAGCTATGATATAACTTCCAAATTCTATAAAATGTAAAAAAAACAGCTTTTTATATTTTTTTATTAGATTTTGAGTTATAAAAAAATTAAATAAAAAAATACGAACTTACATGTTTTACTTTCAGGATTTGGCACGTTTTCACTTTTAAGTTGGGCTAGAAGTTTGTTATAAATTACACTATAAGAATTAATAAATCCAAACAGAAGCCCGTTGGTCAAAAATGATCCTAGCACTATTAAATAGGCTCTAAAACCACCATCAGGAGGACTTTGTAAATCTTCATTGCGTTTTGAATTCGTGTCTATTCCAACATTTACAACATTATTCTTGTTTGTACCTAATAAATCTGTATTTTCTTTCGGTTCTGTCTCCATTATTAAATAAATCTTTATTGGATGTGCATAAAACCTGAGAGATATTTATTGCAAAAAGCACATGGTCAGTTTATCTTGTGTAATATTAGACAGTATTGCATTTTTAAGAAAAGAAAATACGTATTATTTAACAACATTATTGTTAAATACCATTCTAATGCAATATCTTTTTTCACTGCTTAATAATGAACGCACAATGTTTTATTTTTTTATCTGAAAACCGAGCGAAACGTACACAACCTTTTGATACATAAACCGAAATCGAATTACATTAATAACACTACGAACTATTTTAACATACACTCATGGTTGACTTCGAGTAACTGGATAGTTAGCAGTATATTATATATGGTGTTGAATACCAATCGATGATAGTGTTGTACGCGACTCGATTTATTACTCACTACAGGCTACATTCATTACGTGCCGTTTTAGTAACTGTGCGATATAAACAGTGTACATAATTTCTACAGACAAGTAATGAATTTTACATTAACGACTAAAACAGCTATAATAAGGATATAATAAGATAATGCAACTCTAGTAATCTTTCGCTAAATGAATAGGTGAGGTGACACAAATTTACATTATGAACGATCGACAAACATCAAAATTGAGATGAGTATTGATATTTTATTAGGGATTTACCACATATCAAACATCTGAATTAAGTAATTCATTCGATTTTCAATTGTTTTCTAATAACTACTTTATCTTTTTACATAAATAACTCGATGCCTTAAAATACTTGTGCGTTAGCTGTACAAAAATTTAACTAACTATTCAATTTATACATGATTACAATCCATTTACTGGCTCTAACATTATTTCAATAGAATTATAAGTTTTATTGTTCTACAACCACGTTTGAACTTTACATTTTTTATCTTTGAATAAAAGTCAAGTAATGGCTATTTCCAGTATTCATGATTTGAATGCGTCTTGGACAAAAATTAGTAGTCTTATGTCGATTTTACGATCTTATGGCAGGAATTCGAAATCTTATCCGGATTTTTACGTACAATATAATCACTTTAAAAAAGTGTATGTTGATGGGCTCATATGAGACTTAATAAGCTTCGTGAAAGGCGGACAACAATGCAAGGCCCAACCCCTTGGATAGTATTAGGAGCGTTGCTGGAGTTTCTTCGACCACTTCTTTTCTCAGGGCCAACGCTTTCCGAAGTGGCTTATAAGTTTAGCTTAGATTGTGATACTTAGGGCTAGTTAGCTATTTGTATGCCTTGATAGTTTTCTGAACGACTTATTCACGGTTTAGCTCCTACGGGCGCCCTCGAATCGGAATGCGA
The DNA here is from genome assembly GCA_029286785.1 of Meandrusa payeni. Classification (NCBI taxonomy): domain Eukaryota; kingdom Metazoa; phylum Arthropoda; class Insecta; order Lepidoptera; family Papilionidae; genus Meandrusa; species Meandrusa payeni. The sequence goes on along the minus strand of JAGSMX010000003.1, from coordinate 8,178,438 downwards.
TCGATCGATTGGATCATATCGGATAATCCGCCAAAGCCCAAGTATAACAGTGCCAACTCCCAAAACCCCTATAAAAGAGAGACCTCATGCCGTTATTTTTTAAAAATATCGTAATTGGCTCTCGAAAGGGATATTTAAACGCAAATTCGCGTTCGGCTATAATTCATTTTAAAAAAACTTACTTCAGATTGTTATAAGTAATCGCTTCAGAAGGGTTAATAACGTTAGTACCCTAAATATAGAGGATGTTAGGTCTGCTTTAGAATACTCTAGTACTTAGATCTCTATCTCGGCTCTAGCTGAGGTTCCCCTCCATGGACCACTGATTAGTTAGTGGTCAAACAAAAATCCAAGTGCGAAAGTTGTATCAACAAAATGATTTATGATAGAAGCATTGCTTGCTTCTTCTGTGACTTCCCCTTACGATTCTAGAAAGGCAAAACTGTTAGTAGCGGTAGTACCGTTTGAAGCAATTCGTCATGTTTTGTCCAATTCGGAACTCTATCGTTTCTAGTATAAGCAAAGCCTAGGCCGTGTTTAAAACCTCAATCGCCGCTTAATCCATTGAAGTTGTAAAAGCATTGAGGCTTACAAAGGCAATCGGCCGTTAAATAGCCGTAATAAAAGAAACCTTTTAATATTATTTATAAGCATCATTTTTTAAATTTAAACAACTGTTACTTAGGGATGGTTTACTGACTTATTACAAAGCACCTCTGATTAATTGACATGGGAATTTTATTTGTATTTTTTTATTTCATTGACTAGGTTTTTTATTGCCGGCATTTCTTCCATCAATGTATCTTCAATTTCAACTTTCTCAACTTCATTAGCTGTCAAATATTTTGAGACTAATTCTGAAATATTATGTATCTATTAATTAAGATGTAAGAAATACAATTTTTCTAATCATAAATTAAAAAGTCCACATTGTTGCATAAATGATTGACAAATTAAATTGTTTCAATATGAAATGTATGGAAAATCAAAAAAGATATTCACTATCATTGTTCAATTAGTATGTAATTTTGTTACACACTGTAAATAGGTGTATCTGCATGGAGTATATTGACCTTTTTCCATGTATATAAGTAAATGTAAAAAAATTAACAAATATTGTTTATTTTACAAAAATTATTAATTACCATGATACTGTTGTATTTGTGCGAAATGTTCTTCTTTCAGATGTGCTTGCAATGTCAGTATAATTGATGGCACTTGACGGCCAGAGGCATGGAGCATGTTCTGAGTCACAATAGTGAACACTGCCAACACAGCGATGTGTAGCACTAATGCTGGATCATTGCAATTCTCAAGCTCTGCAATTAGTTTTTCTCTATGGTTTTGTACCAAAAGTCTGAAAACAAAAGGCATACAAAAGAAATTAGTGCACAATACTAAGGTCAATATCATTTAACATTACAAAAATCTTAAATTTTAGACAATGTTATCCACTAATTATACTTTGTTGCCAAATTCACACTATATCACGGAGAATAAATATATTTCCACTTCTTTATCTATCTAAATATCTTTATAAACCAACTCAAGAAATCCGGTTTTTACCATGTGTTTGAAATGTGACAGTAGGTAACTTTATTAGCACATACCAAACCACAAGAATTAGCATATACGTTTTTGCCCTAAAACCTTACTCATAATACCCTACTGTGGAGTTTGAACCAGTAACAATCATATAGCAACCTGCTTTTGAATGCTTTGCCTCTACTATATCATAATTCTATAGTGAAATATAAGACTGCTACATAAGTGGAAAACCCATAATTATGTTTAATGTGCATAATTTTAAATTCTGTTAAAAAAAAATATTTGCCTAAGTTATAGATGGCCAACTACTTTATAAAAATTTAGGTTCCAGATAAGTAATTAACAATATCCTACATATTAAACCCTTATTAGAAACATGCTAAATATTATGGAATATGTAGCATGATCTTTTATATTATAGTTTTTGCAGTAAAAGCTAACAAAAAAAAAGTGTCTCCCAATCTATTAAAATAAATTTACCACATAGATGTATTTAAAGTTAATCATCAACATACTTATCCTTTTTTTTATCTACTTTTTTCAAGATCATGCCACATTCAGATAAACAGACCTCAACAGCTTGATAAAATAGTTCCAAATTAGTTTCAGACAAGGTTGCATTTAAAGCTTTTAAAGGTTTCATATATTCTTCAGACAAATCATTGATGATTTTATTCCTTTGTTCCACAGTTAGAATGTCACCTTTGAATGACAAATTGCACTGATTAGCTGCATATTTACAAAATTCAGATAAAGTGTCGCCACCAAAAGATTTTAATAAGTATTTAATGAATTGGGACTGTTGTTGCGTAGATAATATTTTGAGCCCTTTTTCATACAACTTAATGTCATTAACAAGGACATTTATTCTGTCTTGAGCAGATGAATGAGTTTGCTTTCTACTTTGATTAGCATCTTGAAGCAGTTTTTCCGCCATTTCCTTTGCTACAGCCAACGCAGTTTGATTTAAGGACCTGGAAGAGTTATCACTTATATAATCAAATACTTGGGTAGAAACAGCTAGAAAACAAAAGATTAAAATTAATAGTTTAATTGTTACAGTTCTACAATCAATAAAAAAAAGCTAGAGTGAAAGTGTAATTTACCCTTGTAGATATTCCGCAATTTGAGTTGTTAAATCGTCCAGGCCCTCATTCTCTAATGTTTCTTTTATAATGTTCTCAACATGTTCGACAGACACAATTTCTAAGTGTACAGGAGCTTTTTTTGCAGCATTTGCAGGCTCATCAGAGTCAGAGTCATGAGTCATCTGCTTAGATCTCTGATGCTTCTTCACTGCTTTTGTTTTAGTTTCTCGTCCTTGAGTGCCCCCACCAACTTTTCCTGATGCTGCCTTTCTCCTGCGTTCTTCTCGTCTTTCAGCTTTGTGGTCAACATGTGATTGAGATGACATATCAACTGATTTAGCCAATTGCTTCTCTAAATAAAACTGTTGGTATTTTCCTGATTTCACAATTTCCTCAGCCTGCTTTTGTAACATAGACATGCAAGAATTTTTTAAATTCTCTATGTAACTGTTACTGAAAACTAAATGAAAAGTGTTTCTTTATTACCCTATTTATATATAGGAAACTTTTAAGACCAATCACAGTGAAACGTGGTTCATGGTGATTTGTAAGTCTTATTAACCAGCTTTAATAAATGGCATATTTTTATTATTGGCCTGAATATATTATCAACCAATCTAAGCAATAATAGTATTGTGGCTATGTGTTTGGAACACAAAGTGATGTTTGGGGAATTGAATTCCAGCCAGCTTGTATCAATTCTGTTTATTGCTAAAGTTACAGACATTCCTAATAAAAATATTTTTATTTGGAACCAAAAATGCATACATGTTCAAACAAATTTGCAATATAGCAATATCCTGTTGCATTGTAGATTTGGTTTGTGAAGCAATCCCAAGATCAAGTTAGAAGGTGACCGCTCTCACCTCCTAGCTGTATTTTGTTTTCCCATGGAAAATAGACCAATGGCATAGGGACAAGACAAAAAAATATATAATCAAAGCAATAACAAATCAATTATGTTTGTTATCTCTTATTATAGTTAATAATATATTTACCTGTATTCTCAAATAAGATAGTAGTTTTAGCAGTGGTTTTAAGCAATGTTTCTAACACATTCTCAATATCTGCATCAGACAATACAGATGGTAACAAAGAAACAACATCCAAGTAACTCTTCGATGCCACACATTCATCCAGAGCTGTTTCTAATTGTTGTTTTATTTGCAAACCAATTACACAACTTCCAAGAAATGTCAAATCCTCATTAGGTAAAGCTCTTTTAACATAAGTCTTTGGATCTAAAATTCCTAACCGCGTTAGTGCATCATATTCAAGGTAATTATTCTGTTTGTAAAAACTCATTACCCATTCACTTTGTGATTTTGTATAGCAAGACGGTACAAAAAGGGCTCCTGTTTGACGTCCAGTCAGCACACCTGGGGCATGTATTTGATCAAATAATGACATAAACAGTCGTTCTGGTAAGTTACAATGACTTACAATTACGTTAATAGGTGTGGGTTTTAATAAACCCATTAAAGCGCCATACATTTTAGCTTTTATCCTAGTTATATACTCTTCTGTATAAAAGATTCTTGGTTCTGATGCATCCTGTCTACCAACAATTATTTTACCCAAATATCGTTCTAAAATGCTATGTTGTAAAAGCTCAGCAGGAAGATCATATTGCAAAGTTAATTCACCTACAGAAATTTGGCCTTGTAATTGCAATTTTTCATTAATTTCTCTTGCAATCTTCTCCAAATAGTAATGAGATATCAAATAACCAGACACTAATTGAACCTCTTTGCCTTTTATAATTTCTCCAATGTTAGCAGTAATCTGACTTAAATCAACATTTAGGTCTTTTGCTAAATCAACAGTATTTATACGTCCACCATGAATGTAAAGTTCATCTTTGATTTCCCTTACAAGCTGTTGTGGTGTCAAATATTCTTTACCGTCCGTTGTAAAAATAACATCTATTAGTTTAAGCTCTAATAACTTTGTTACAATTTCAACACAATTTCTCTCCGACAATCTGCATTGGAAATAAAAGTAAGAAGTATTAGATTATACAAATGGCAAAATATAAATAATAGAAAAACAATTAATCACCGTTGAGAAGTAGAACTTAATTGAGCCTTCTGAAAATCAGCTGCAAGTCTTTTTATCTCATCCCAATCCGTAGAAGGAGCCATGTCCGTAAATCTAGAAGTTTTAAATTTAAAGCAGTATTTATGTTTCTGGAAGAAACTTGAACAGTTAAATCCTTGACTTCATGCGCTTATTTTATTCACTTAATGCTCTTCTAATTTATAAGTGAGCTGTCTTTTAAATTCTTTTTCAAAAAATCCTCTCTTTCCCACAAAGTAAAAGTTTACTATGTATGCAATAATGTCAAAAATGTCACACGTCTGCATTGGTCTGTCATTTGTGACGATTACGTGCGCTGCGTTGACGTTTGCTAAACGTTGGATTTAGTAACAACACAGTGCTGTTTGGTTTATTTTAAATTACCTCTTCATATATATGTACCCTGCCGGCCAAAACATTATGTAATAAAGTAGTATATAAATATAATTGTCCATTGTAATAAACTCCCAAAGGATAAATAAAAGAAATGCTCAGCTGCATATTATATCATTAGTATCGTATATTTAAAATAATTCTTTTGGTAATTTCAAGTTTTGGACAAAAAACACCGACAATCGATGCGCTAGAGCCAGGTGATAGAGTCGTAATAATATTGTCATAATGTCCTCATTACTAATTTCTTTACATTTGTTACGTGTTGGTCAATACTTAGGATTATTTAGCTCCTTAAAACACGTATTTCTGACATAATGATTGGGTTTGTTCACAAACAATCTCAATTAGTCTAGATCTGTGTCGTAAAAAGGGAAAAGTTCGTGAATTTAGCACTTAGTGCGTTCTGCTATAGTTGTTTTACATAATAAAGGCAAATCCCAACGTGAGATTGCTCCACAACTGATGTTATCGAAGGGGAGACTGGCTGTTTTCAAGATCGTACACGCATGGGAAGACCGAGATCCACGTCCAGTGAAGATAATTTCATGGTAACAACCCTCAAGCGAAACATACACTTAACAGCTCCAGAAATTTGCGTTGAAGTGAACAAAATCAGAGTTAAATCTTTATCACTGACTACAATAAAACGGTGACAGAGATGCGAAGTTGTTCGGTCGCGTTGCCGTTCGAAAACCCCTGCTAAGGCCGCAAAACAAGCAAAAACTGCAGGGCTGTTAGCCACTGGAAACGACGAAACTGGAATGAACATTTTTGATGAATTCAAGTTTGAACTTTGATCTCTCAGTCACCGTTTTACTGTTGTCAATGATAAAGGTTTACTTCTTAAAATTTTGGTTGGCATTTAACATATTTTGATAACTTAATTTTAAAACTTCGTTTAATATTTATGTCACTCATAACACCGACATTTATGAACCGATTTCGATGTTTTTTTTTGTTTAAAAGGATTTGGTTTCAATTAGGTCCCATATGAACTTTGTGAGCAGTGGATCTTGGATTCTAAGATATATCAACTTATATAATCCTACGAAAGAACGCTTGTTGATTTATATAATGGTAAGTTTATGTAATGATGTGCTCCCTCCGTTTGTAATGTGTTTTACCATTCAAGGATTAGACTAAACTCAACATGGAGGGAAAGGCGTGAATTTCTCAAACAAAAAATCACATTTTTCGCCTCTCGCTCTTAACTTCTTCTGCCACCCAGCGATATTTTTCTCGAACAAGTTATTTAAAACTGTACTAAGTATATGGAAATATTTAAGCAAAAAAATCAATCATTAAGCAAGTTTAGTATAGTATAATTTGGAAAACATAACATTAAACTGAATACAGACACACCTGGTAATTTTACAGATTTTTAAATATATTGGTTCTATTAGAAACTGCAATTTTGAAGCTACAATTTTCATAAAAAAGATTGAAAGTACATCACATCGTCTATCACCTTCTTTTTTAACAGCCTTTATATATGTCCCACTGCTAGGCACAGGCGTTCTCTGTAAAGAGAGTATAAGGGCATAGTCCGCCATGCGGCTCCATTGCGGATTGGCAGACTTGACATGTCTTAGAAAATTTTTCTAGGACATGTAGGTTTCCTTACGATGTTTTCCTTCACCGCCGAGCCTGTGGTAAATCAGCACATAAAACTGCAACAACAAAGACCGAAAGCCGTTGTAGCTCAATGTTCGCTAAGTTGCTAAGTACGCTAGCAACCAGAGTTCGATCCCCGGTGCCGGCACCAATAAACTTGTTGTTGTAATCTTATGTGCTGTTTTCTTTATACCGTCTCTATCAGTCATCGTAAAATTAATGAAACCAGAAGCTTAACAATATTGGATCTTTGGATGGCTCAGTCTATAGTCTGTCAAAAATGATCCACAGATCCATCACAAATATCAAGAGCGCATATTCGTCCTTTTTTATCGGTTTCAGGGATTTAGAACAAAAGTATACTCTACTCCATCTAATCTCTCATCGTATAGGCAAGGGATACTTTTTATTAGCATACTTAATATTTCTCTAACAAAGGTGGAGTCAACACATCGGCTATGGAGATACGATAAAGCCAGTACCACAACCTTGCCAGGATAATGGCGTGAAGTAGAGATATATTTATAATTCTGCGTTATTTGCCTGGTGAGTGAGAAGGCGAGGAGAGGACATCCTAGAGATACTCTCCTGTTGTGTTTATGGTGGATAGTGAAAAAAGAATGCTAACGATATTTGCTTTTTTTCACATTACTAACATTTTAGTTAACCATTCCAACTATGCTAAAGCTTGTGCTTGAAGATGATGGTTCACGTCAATAGTCGAGTGGTGGAATCTTCGATTCACAGACCTTCTGTAAAATCACCATACAATATTCTAAGCAATTTTATCTTAACAGGTAATTCTTTTCACTGTTTAACAAGCATATAGTTGTAGCATCGGAATAGCATAAAATAAACAATGTTAATAGTAATACATATTAAATTCAGGAAAATAAAACCGTTAATGCTTTCAATTGAGATAAATATTAGATTACACTTTTATATTTATGCTAAATGATTTTTTGAATAAAACTATTCTTACCACTCTTTTTCCAATTTTAGACCAATAGGGGGATTAAGATCTCCACATAAAAATGGTGTTATTCAACAAATATTAGCTATAAATGTATTTTGTTCCAAGTAAGTTAAAAAAAGAATTGTTATGTTGTTATAAGTAGCCTAAACTAGAACTGATATGAAAGTTAACATGTTTTATTGCATACAAATAATTTAGCCTAACATTATATTAAATAGTGAGGTCAGATGTGGTCATTTCTTAGATGCTTTAACAGCTTGACGTCTCTTCACATCCCAGTTATATAATCTTGCCATATTTACTTCTACAGTTGTCCATTGATCACTAAAACACAAAATACATTAGTTAAACACAAAATATGTTAGTATTTGCAATATAAACAATTTATATCTCTCAAACTCCTTAACTATTAAATCATTGTTGCTGTTTCTCACAAGCTAAATCACTTTCCCGATAAGAAATATGAAAACAAAAACCGACTTTTTTTATACTTTCTAAGCAAAAGCTTGACTTCAAATCGAATGAAACAATATCACGCGGGAACACCCTTTTTAATTTCCGAATTATCGTATGAATATTACGAAATAAAATTAATCAACCTTACCGAATTGTCATCAAACTACTCTTAAAGTACATAATTTCTAATAAAAAATGAATCATCGAAATTGTTGGCGTGATATCGAGTTATTCGCCAATTTGTGAGGCACATACTTGATGCTAATATAACACATATAGTTTTCTCATGGATGTCAGAATTGGACCAAATTGGACTACATGGGAAGCACTAGCTTTTAGAGAGATTATTTAGAGTTTCTAAGTTCTTCTATGCCCATTTCTATACCCAAGGCACACATTTTACCCAGTGATTCTTTTGGAATTAGAAAAGAGTAAAATAGAAAATTCATTGATGCAAACCAGGCAAAAATCTCCTATAGCCGTTAGATGCCCTAGACTATTATGCCCACACTTTCATTAATATAAAGTATTCCTATGTTAATTGTTCCCTGAATTACTCTACTTACTGAATTACTCTCTATTACTAATGAGATGTTAAGCAAATTAGTTTTTTAAAAGCTTGCTAGCAATAGTTTTTTTCACAAATATTACTAACATCCTTGTAAACCATTCCAACTAAGCTTATGTTTGTGCTAGGATATGGTCTACATTAATAGTGTAATAGTGGTGTTTTGCAGATTGTTTACTAAACCATTAGGAGGTTAAGTTTAAGTATGGATAAAAATCTAAGAAGCTACATACAGATCTTTACTCCTTTTATGTCTAACAATAACAAATATCAATAAATAACATCATTTGCTTGATTTGGTTCATCTTCCGCAAGTCAAAATGCTAAGGTGCCCTGACTGAAAGCTAGAAGAGATTCCAGCCTCGGTAAAAGCCTTTGGGCTCAAGAACTACTTACCGTAAAAAGTCCAAATCATGGTCCACACGAGCTAAGTGATCCTCAGCTGTGGTAATATTTGTTAATAGTAGCTTTTCAGCTTCCTCTAGAGGGTATTCCAACATGACATTTGCCCCCAGCCATAAACAAACAGTCTTAGTTGGCGGTATATTGGCCTGTAAAAAATTGTAAATTCTATTTCAGTAATAGATAATGTAATAACAATATACTTCATCTTTAAAACTGCCAATAACAATTTCACTGCTGAAAATAGGCCTCCCTCTAAATGTGCAATTTATGAGATCCTTATTCACGATTTCTTTATTCATATTTCCAACTATCTCTGCCTCAACTAATAACAAATTTATTTATGTGCCTACAGCCCCAGTGTGGATTGGCAGATTCCCACATGTTTTAGAAAAATGTTCAAAGATGTACGTTTCCTTACGATGTTTCTCTTCACCGCGAAGCGCGTGGTAAATCAGCACATAAAATTTCAACAACGAATTTATTGGTGCCGGCACTGAGGATGAAACTCGGGTTGCTAGTATACTATGCAACTTGAGCCAACCGCCCGGACACTGAGCTACCATGTCTGGTCCTAGGTCCTATAATGTGGTATTATTTAAATAGGCATTGTATATAATGATCTTTATAAATTGATCTGATATACTAATACAAAAAATAGTTTTTAGTAGAATCTTAGCACTTGTTCAAATGAACACATAATACAAAACGAAACTTACCTTTAAATAAACTTGAGCATTTAAAAGAAACTGTGTTTCTATTTCATTCTCTTGAGCTTTTAACAGTTCTATCATTTGCAATGTACGAGAAAGCTCTGGTATTTGATAACGGAGACGTCTTCTCTTTGCAATCAAAGTATATTCCATAAATTTATACTTTGCATGCTGCTCGTCTAGTTCTTTTAAAGGCTTCTCCACACCACCGGAATTTTCAGATAAATTCATAAATTCATCAACATTATCCTGTAAAGTAAATTGATAGTTATTATTTTCACATTTTGTAATTTCTATAAGCTGCACATTGTTTATTATATTTTCTGTTACGAATTTTGTTTATGTTATAATATTAGACCTTTAAATAAAAATAAATATAAAAAAACATATTTATAAGACCCAGGTGTAACCAATATAACCTCTCAATCTTAAATTATGAACAATGTAAAACGAAACGAATTTTGAATATATACAACTTACAAGAAAAACAGCTTCTGGGATTCCTGAGTAATTATTAGAAGAATCTGGACGATCTCCTTCCATTTTAAACAATTTATTTTTAAGACAGTCTAGGCTGCAAATAAAGTAATGTGTCGTTAATCTTTCACGCTATAGAAAAAAATAAATCCATGCCTAAAATTAAATTAATAAAATTAAATCGCCATATTATATATAGCTCATCTATTCTAAAATATAAATACATAAAATATTTTATAACCTTTGAGGAGCAGTGCCAAAGAGAATAGAGTAGATAGACAAAGTTTAATGTATTACCAAGTTAAATATATATTTATTAAATCCTAGACGAAAATATGTAAAAAATATTTATAAAGTACAACTCTCTAGCATTTTTTAATTCGTTTCTGCTCTACGGTCTCCTAGACCATGACGGTTTCACAAATTTTATCGTCGTTAAAAAGACTTAACTCGTAACACTGGAAGGTTCTTCATGCCTAAAAATTTATGCTTACGAAATGTTTGGTTTCAAACAATTAAATATGGTATTTTTGGTATATGTATTTCCAAAACACAAAACATTTTTTTTGTAATGTACAGATTAGCCAAGAGAGAAGCTGACTTTTACTGCTTCACAGTATTGAGAAGTGGCATAGCTCGCTTAGCCTAAACCTCTATTGTAGTAACTTGAGTGAGGTGAGAGGTAACCTCGGCTTGGACGGTTACTATATTACGCTTTAGTAGTCCAATCCAAAGGCGCCTGAGAAAACCGAACCACGGCTTGGTCGGTTGCTATTTCGTGGATATCTAAGGGTCATTCAAAAGCTAAACTAACTTTGTGTGCCACTTTGGGAAATGTTGAAGATGATGTTGAAGAAGAAGTCAAGTTAATTATACAAAAGTAAATATTGCTTAAACAAGTTTCTGCCTTTACTAAATGTTGTTTTTTAAAGGATTTATAGAGATAAAGAAAACTCATTAGGAAAAATAATTTCGTGTCTAACATTTATAATCTACAATTATATACGGCAACATTGAATCTAATCCGATTGTCAAACTGAGTCAAATTCTACAGAAAACAGGCCTGCGGTTTTAATTTCTAAAATATTAGGTGGGTTTAATATTTAATTGCACTTTTTTTAATGCTCGTAGTAATTGACATTTTTATGTTGAGAAATTGAGTTGGTTGCAATGGTTTTGTATGTGAAATAAATTTTCAGGTAGTCCGTGGTTGCAGACTACGCCCTATCTTGTACTAACTGGGCTGTTTATTTTCGCTTTCAACATAGGCCTATCAGATACCGCTGTTATGGATATGATGGTATCGACTTTGCAACAGCAGAGAGCTGTTACGGAACAGCTGAGACGAGAAGCTGCCATTAAACGTATTCCCGTTTCTGTAGCAGTGTCAGACATTGTCAGATACATCAATGATCATGAGCAGGAAGACTGTTTACTTGTTGGATTTTCCAGCCAAAAAGTCAATCCTTTCCGCGAGAAAAGTTCCTGCACCGTGCTTTAAGCTCAAAAGTTATAATTTGCATAATTGATGTTGTGTATTGGAAATCCACATAGTAAAATTCTTAGCTACATCCTTTCAAATTGTTTCATCTACATCATTTATAGTGTGATTTCGTTTACGGCTAAACAGTAGAAATTGTATTGTTCTCTAATGATAAAATTTAAGCATGTATGTAAAATTAAAACAGATGTAATATTGTTTGACATATTTAAATAACTTTCCTTGTATTACTTGATTAATATATAAGATAATTATAAAATGTTGTTTGATTTACAATTGCCCAGAATACCTGAATAAAAGTCATCATTGTTTCTTGAATGTTTATTAGTGCACAAAAACTATCAATTCCACAATATGGTAATGATTTATGTTTGAGGTAACAAGTTTCTTTGGAATATATTAAGACATCTCAAATGAGCGCAATATTTGTGTTATTTGATTTTATATGGGTTAAATACTACTAGATAAGTGGTTAGTATCTAGGCGTATTTATCTACCAGTTATGCTGTTTTTAACCTTATGTGTTATTGTTTTTATTCTATAATTATTGTTTTATACACATTTTACGCTTTTGTTATATTTCTTTAAATTGCTAAGTCAGCATTATTAACACTATGCACTAAGTAATAGTTCCTTAGACATGTATGTTAAATAATTCTAGTACATCAAAAAAAAAATAACTACATGGTTTTATAGATCATAAAAATGTTAAAGAATATTTTCTTGTAATCCCATTAAAACACTATAGAAATGGGGAAATAACTAAGAAGTAACCTGATTGTAAGCGAATAGGGTGACCCTTGAACTACAGCATGAGGACAGGGATGCAGATGTCTGCCTTGTAATCACTGCGAGTAATCATAATAAAAGCATTATTTTTTTATAAAGATCTCCAAAAAGAAAATAGATTAAAATCAAACCATTGACAATGGATGATCCAGAAAATGCTTGTGTGATAGTAGTGGAATGTTAAGCATCAAATTATCTAATTTTGTGTGGACAATGCTGTACGATTGACAAGGTTAAATGATAAGATTAAGTTATTCAAGCTTTACGCAAATGAACACAACTTAAGACAGTGGGATGTGGTGATATAGTTATTGTTAGTGCCTGAACTAAGAATAAGCAAATACAGACCATAAAATTTTTATATATAACAATAAAAACTATCCGAACCTATGTAGTATAACTAAATTGGTGTTACATTAATATGCATGATTATTATAAGATGTTTACATGATATAGCATATCTATATGATCAATATAATTAATCTATTTAAATATAGTACTAACAATGTATACAATTCTACAATCATTAGTGATTATGAAATTGAATTTTTAATGTGCTTTTGACAAAAATTGCATTTTCAGACCAATCTTTAATACAATATAAACATACTGCATAATAATTATATAAAAGTTATATAATTTTAAGTTTAATATTTTGTAACTGAAAAGTTTTATAATGAAAGTTCAAATTTACTTTTGGTAGCTACATGTGCCGTATATGATTTATTATAATAGGTGCAGTTTCTTAAAGTAAGCATTATTTTTAAAATAAATTTGCTTTAAAATTATATTTGCCGTTTGTGCATTATTTGAAAATTAAGCATAATATCACAAATGAATTTATTGACCCTTAAAAAAAATATGATTTATGACAACTATATATTCCTCATCATACAATTCCTACAGCCCACTTAGATTACTTTTTATGGAGAACAATATATTTTCGTTTGTTTTGTGGCAGTGGAGTAGAACATAAGGGAAACTTATTTAATATTTGTAAATTGTTTGAGCAAATTTGGAATTAAATGAATAAATCTTACTCTAGGGGTAAAACTATATAAAAAAAATAAATTTACCAACTATCAGTCTTTTAAATTGATGTTGATTATCAACCTTGTAGCAATTTTTCTCTCAAAAGTTTACAAAAAGAACAAACTAAAATGATAGAAACAATACATTATAAAAGGTAGAGCATGCTTAAGTACTAGCAATCTATTGTCGGTATTTTATTTATCATAACAATGTACTAAGTAATTACACAAATTCTGACAAGCTTCTACTTACAGCAATTGTTTTTTAAATATTTATCATGGCTGAAAAACTGTCATATATATTGAGATATTTTGTCAAACGAGAGATGCATGGAGAAATTTTGATAGTAATGTTGATTATTGAATAAATTGATTTCTATAGTCTCATTACTAATCACATCCTTAATAAGTACTTAGTAGTTAAGTAAATACAAATTAACTATTTTTACCAAAAATGTCATTAAAACAAATTATACACAAACATATAAATTGAATAAAAATGCAGTTTATATGAAAACCTTAACAATAAAATAACCATACCCTATTTGTTGATGACTGAATTAAGAAATACATAATTATACATTATGTAAAGCAATAATAGTAGGAAAAACAATAATTTTAGAGTTACTTAAAAAAAATATAAATTCTAATTTAGTTCAGAAAAGTTTAACTTAATACAAGTACTTATATAATCCGGTTAATAATGCCTTGAACTGAGATCATATAACATTTGTGGTATGCAACAGACATAATAATATCATGCACCACAGTCAAAGTTGAAAGTGTAATTTCTATTTATGAATATATAAATAGGAAGCATATTTTTACAAATTCTTAAAACTAATACATAACCTGAATCCTATTAATGCTGGGCACATACATCAATTCAAATACCATTACCGTGTAATTGATACAATGGAAGTTGTTTCCATGTCTTTGTAAGATACACCAAGTTCATATGATTAAAGTAAAATCTGCCTGTAAGCCAGTTCTGTTAGGGTATTATACACTAACAGAACTGGCTTACTTCATTTTACAATGACTAATTTTAATATATGCTACATGTAATATTTAGAATGATATAATTAAGATTATCATTTGATTTTAGCTCATTCTCATAAGATTAGCTTCATAATTACACCTAATGTCTACACATTCAATTCAATCTGTGTCTTTCATAACAGCAAAAAAATACAACATTGTATCTATTTAAGTAAAATAACTTTTTTATGAGTATTTGTGAAAAACAAAGGCCTTTTATTAAAAATCTAATTTTTTAAATTTAATATTTAGACTCCTTTATAACCTAAGAATTGCATCGAGCCATAATGGCATTATTGCCTGTTTGCACAAGAATAATTGCAAGCATTTCTAAAACTTCTTTGTAAACTTTTGAGATATACCATCCCTTAAAAATAAATATTGAGGGTCAGATTAGTAGGACACTGTTGAGGTTGAAATTACAAAGATATTTTTAAATCCTCTCCTGGCTCGGTGGGGAAACGTCTTCATTCCCGTTTGATACACTCTGGTGGTAGAGTTTTAGTAACTCCATAGCATCTTGAGCTTGACGTTTTTCTAATAGTATTCTAGAAGAAATGAAAACTATAATTAATAATCACTTTTTTAAACACATAATTGCTATCAATACATTTTAAATATTATTATTATTTATTTTCACTTTTACTTAACATTCAATATGGGATGTTGAACTTCAATGTAACATTTTTGGTAATTTTCAATATTATGTATTTGCTTAATACACAATTATATGGATTTTCAAAACTTTTAAATATGCTGTGCCATATCAATTTTAACTCAATTTTTAACATGTTTTTAAAATTATAAAGCTATCCAAAATTGAAAATTGTCAATAAAGTTCAATAAACATAAAATAATTAATGAAAAGTTCTATAATGAGACTGTTTCATACATATAGTTATAACATTCTCTCACCTTCCAGAGGCTTCTTTAATATGTTCTAGAATAATTCGGTTATCCCGATCAGTTACAATATCTGCAAGGCTATCGGGATCCATATCCGATAGTAGTTCCAGGTCTTGACCTCCAAGCAAGGAGATGTGACAAAGATTGTGCTGCAGTCTACCCACGAGATTCGCCACCTGCCCCTTGTCACCAAGCACCACATCATCTGTTTGATCCAAGGAAACTTGACACTTGGGCATATTGGGTGCCCATTTTTCGTTACCGTGCAAAATCATAAGAGCTGTGTCAGGATCTAGGGTAGAGAAGTACTCTTCATCGTCTACCTCTGTACCATCACATTCTAAGACAACAGTCAAATTTTCACTAGGTAATCCTAATTTTTCCGGAACTTTTATAAGTAAATCCTCTAAAGAAGAGGCTACAATACCCTTCTTTTTGTCTCGATTTACATCACAGATTTTGTAAGGTTTGTTAATGTCGTTCTCCATTATATAATTTTAAATGTAGTTGGTAATTATAAACAAAATAGCAATAATAATAAACTACACTGCGGAGCTTGAAGGTATAAAATCAATTATCATGATAATTTTTATAGCATTAATGCAGGCCAGTATAGAAAACAGATGAGACAGACAAATTAAAACGTTGACATTGACGAAAATATTGCCATAAACGAAAAACGTGTTATTACGCAGCCATCGGTGATTTTTACACGTTGAATGAATGTTTAAATAACAAATTTTAATACTGACACGTACTTTTCATTAATTACGTGAAACATACTATTATAGCGAAATATAGAAACAAAACTGAGCTCGAGTACTATTAGGAGACTGATATTCGCGACGCGACTGCCTTCGCCGAGCGAACTATTGAATATGACGTTCAGTTCAGTACTTGCCCTTACCACAGTATTCTTTCTCGAACAGACGCGAGTTCATCCCAATAGATACGCTCAAAGCAGTTTACTACTTTTAATATTATGGCATATTCATCCACAAGTGAAAAAGAAAATCTAATATGTCATTGAAAGATGTCTTATTAAAATATTTTAATTTATGTATGTTTTTTTAGGAAAATAACATTTGTTTTATCAGCATATTCAATTACCGATTAGTAATTAGTAGCGGCATTTAAGAACAAAACCTGTTTGCTCGCTGTTAAATTTTAAAACGAGTGGCCAGTCGTTAGGCGTTAGAACGATAGTATATAAGTATTGGCTTTATTTTTCTAATTCCTTACTAATAACTGCATTTACGAGCTATGTGTGCACATTAGCAACCTGCATCAACACTTTTATTCTTGATTAAGTATCAGTTAAAATTTCTCTCAAACTTAATAACCTCGTTACGAGTAAGTGTCCGGTTCTTAGCAAAACGACAAAACAGTACCTCTATACTTCTTTCTCATGATTTCTCTATATTATGTTAATTTAAACACTAGACATTTAAACAGTTTTCTATTAAATTATTTTTTCTTATCCATTGGGTATTTTATGGATGAAAATTCTCGAATGAGCTAATTTATATCTATTGAATAATTATTTACTCAGAACTCGTAAAATGTTATGATCTTTCTTTACAGAATTCCTAGATTACGTACTTTTATTTGTGTATAATTCTAGAACATTAATGAGAAATTTAAGGATTTTAATTATAGCAAAATAAAGTAAGGACAGTCACAAATCATGATTTTACTAAAGAAGATTTTTTACTTAGAAAAATTGATGTACCAACGACTTATACATATAATAATAAAACGTTATAAGTTCAGTCAGTCTTCAGTTATTTAGTCTTATGCAATGTTATTGAAATATTGTTTTATTGAATATGAAAGAAAACGTCTATCATTACATGGCAGGTGGCGTACAAGGGTATCACAGGAGGTCATGCTCGGTCACAGCGTGGCGAGACGGAGAAGGATCAATAAGGCGCCCAGTCTCCCCATCTCCTTTCGCCGACATTGGAATGCATTTTGCAACTTACGCCTCACCTGCTCCGTATATATGCCTGATTTATTGTTATTTTTATTGTTATGCTACCGTTAGGGCACGTTTTACCCTGACGCCAACGACGTGTAATTTTAACTTTATTAATTTCAGACACACTATTTTCCCTTATTAAAAGAAAAAAATATATTGTATTATTCGATTAATTAATGTAAATATGAAATAAAAATCTTTATAAAAATTGATGATTTTAACAGTGTTAGAGTATGTTTAATGGGTCGGCACGATCAGGAAAGACTTACACCTAATAACAATGAGAACAAGATGACTTCTGCGTTGCGCCCATTGAGCTATTTCTTATACTTTCTCAGCAAGTGCTTGACTACGATCCCACCTGATGTTAAGTGGCAATGCAGGCCTGAATAGTAAGGCGAACCAGCTTAGTAAATGCCTATTCATTCTACTCTTAAAAATACCCACATTGTAATCGGAAGGAAAGACAAACGCGGGCAAACTATTCCAGTCCCTTGCTGTACGAGCAATTAAAGACGTATCAAAGCACTTCGTTCGGCTGTCGACAATATAATTCTATTTAACATTAGTTGGCAGCGATCTTGCAATCAAATCTCTTGCTCAAAAATAGGTGTTCGATGGCGCCGTCTTCTCATATAATTTAATTAGTATATACGCTTCCTTCTTATACTACACAGACAATGTTTTTTAAGTTCCGTGAAAAAGCAACTGAGCGAGTCGTGGTTTGGCCCTCTCTGCCACTATGGGATCAGAATGCTTACGCGTAACCTAGTAATCGTCCAAGCCGAGGTTGTCCCTCACCGGGGACCCTTGTGTCGAGTTACTAGCAATAGAGGTTCCACCTCTCTATCCGGCGAAGCAGTCAAAGCCGGCTTCTCTGGCCAATCTGTGTAGTTCGTCATAAAAAAATTGTTTTTTAATAAGTTTATTTGGACGTGTGCGTTGCGGCCGCAGTGCAGATTTGCGTCGGAAATCGTAAATATCCTATCATATTCGTCTTCCTTCACTGTTAAGTACTAGGAAATATACTATTTATGTACTATGAAAATTAAAGCGAATATCTAAACACGGAACTATTACTGCAATAGTTTATTTTCATTCAAAGGTTTTAGTTTGGATTTAAATTAATTAGAATATGTTCATCCAAAGATTCATTAAATATTTACAGAAAATAATGATACTAAAAGAAGGTTGTTAATTGGTCATTATTTTGTGATGCTATTTTAGGAACGCCAAATGAACAGTATCCGTAGTTGGATTAACAGAGCTTTCATTAATTTTTATTTAAGACAAAATGAAGGGACCAGTCGATTTATCTTTATCAACGTTTGAAGGAAAGACCAATCTAATTTGATATACTTATAATTTAAAACCAGTAATACTTTGGTCCCAGTTTCTTCTCTGGGTGAAGCACAGGGTGTCCACAGTATTCCTCCATCGCGATCGATCTTAGGCTTCACGCTTTATTTCTTGGCGTAAGAGGAACAATTTATATACGAGTATAACAGCCAAAAAGGTGATGGTGGCATATGTATTTTAATCATGGTTCAGATTTGACTTGAATGCCATAATTGTTATAATGGAATATATTCGCAAAGCACACGATAGAGATTACGATTAGTATATTTTAAGGGCTTATAAGAGCTTCGGATCAACTGAAGTAACGGCCCAAGACATATGAACCCTTTTGGTGACTTTTGCGATAATTAACAACTGTTGAGTTACCTAGTGCAAAGATACCCACAGCACCTTCAGGCTGAGTTCTCTAAGAACTCTGCTGCCTAACATTAAAAGCCTCTGAGCTAACAGTATTCCATAGAAAAATCTGTTTTTCCTCTACATAGTTGTATTTTTCGTGCAATAAGGAAGTAGGGACTGTATAATTTTATTTAGTTTATGCTCTGCTGGAAAGCGTTCATACAGAATTGAGTTCAAGTAAAGCAACAATTTAATAAACAAAATAAATGTTTAGGTTATTTCTATTTATTTAAATTCATTTAAGTAAATAGAAACGTTTTTATTAATTCAATCTAAAATCAACAACCTATAAATTTATTTTGTAAATATAAATCACAAGTGTTCTGTTATATATAAGACTATTTTAGCTTTGTCAAAAATTACTTGCCTTGGCTTTGTCCATTAATCGAATCGGCTTGTTGCAAAGCTGTATACAGTGTAGAGGTTTCAATTGGTACGACATTGTGTTGCGGTAACTTACCTATTGAATTACTTATCTTCTCAAGCGCTATCGTGTTTGCCTTTTGATATAGGGTACGGCCTGCGAATCGTAAGGTCGTGGGTTCGAATCCACCATTCGATTATTGCCGTGAACCATGTCCTAGCACAAGCTTAAGCTTAGTTGGAATGGTTAACAAGATTGTTAGTAATATTTCTAAAAAAAGAAATATTGCTAGCTTTCTTTTCAAAAAAAAAAAAAAAGAAAAGAAAAAGATATCTTTGAGCATAGCAATAAACTAAGAAGAAACGACTTTAACTTAATTTTTTAATAACGGTTAACACAAATTTCAGTTTACACACAATTCGTCGTATGTGTACTGATATTTTTACGTGACCAAATTTCCATTTTAATTTTTTTTTTTAAAAAGAAAGCTAGTAATATTTTAATTTTTTTTTTGAGAAAATATTACTAACAATCTTGTTAACCATTCCAACTAAGCTTAAGCTTGTGCTAGGACATGGTTCACGGCAATAGTCGAATGGTGGATTCGAACCCACGACCTTACGATTCGCAGTCCGTACCCTAAATCATTAGGCTATTGACGCTTCGATATTAAATTAATTAAATTTTTCTCAGCTATATATTTGCGACAAGACTATATTTTATATAAATAGCTACGCAATATTTCCAATATTATATATCTATCCAATCATATCTACCTAGACCAGTGATTCTTAACTTTTTTGTCGCGGCACATATTTATTTCAAAATTTGGCGGCACACAAAGAAAAAGATAAAAATTATTTACTTACAACAACACACTGCACAAATAGTTTATGACAAAATTTTTAAATTTACGAAATAATAATATATATTTATGTTAAAAATATTTTTCTTTTTAAATTATATAATTTAATAATATTAATATTATTATATATTTGCAAAATTTGGCGGCACACAAAAGTGCCGCGGCACAGTGGTTGAGAATCACTGACCCACACCATTTAACCGCAAACCCGCGAGGAATTTCGCCAATGTCACAATAATTTGAATTGTTTGTATTATGCGAAAACTATGTAACTGATTGTATCTAAATAATTTCAATAATTCAACAGATAAATATTACTGAATTATTCCAATATGTTAGGCAGAACTAATCGTATTCTCATTGACGCAGAATTGGATTGATTTATTATTAAAAATAATAATAAATCAATCTAATTCTGTAGTATTAATAGTAGTTTATAATAATAAGTCAATTAGAGATAAATAGACTATTGATTACTACTATATTTATAGGATAAGATTACTTGTACGATAGGCGTATTTAAGAGGAGGAGGAGATAAGTGTCTTTGTTTCCAAGTTTTATTTTTAATAGACCATCGGCACTTTACACACTGGGAGAAACGCTGAATTAGGATTCATCGACTACCCGTTGATAAATTGCTGCGGTATTGTACTGTGTTTTTAGGATACAATCTCATTCAGTAGATGATGCAGTGTATAACAAAGCGTCTATTAAATTTATATAATATTTGATTAAATTCTTAGTCAACTAACTGGAAAGAAAAGCCTAACGAAATAAAAACCCCTTTTTACCACAGTATCCAGCCAGCGTCGCCGGGCTAGATTTTGCTTTATTATTTAAACAATAAACTGACACCATTAAATATTTAATTTAACTCACAATATATTCAATTATTCATTTCTCTCCCTAATAATTTTCTTTTATTCTCTTTTCGAGCGTGTGAAGGTGAAGATCATTACCTGCACCCATGTACATATCAGTAAATACAATGTCATTCTTTTCATTTAGGGATTTATTATACTTCATTATACTTTAATATAGTTTATAATGACATAAATTTACACAATGCATGTGTTAATACAGATTTGGGTTATAAAACAATAGAATATCATCATAGTAAATGAAAGCTGTATTTGACAGTTCAAAAAGAGGTGTGCTCCGATCGTGAATCTGAAGATTCCCTGAAAGTTTCATTGAAATCGGTCCAGCCTCTCGGAGCCTATATGGAACATACCCATACACTTTCTCTTTTATTTGTTTTTTTTTATATGAAAAGTGGCAAACGAGCATACGGCTCACCTGATCTTAAGTGATCACCGTCGCCCATGAACATCCACAGCACCAGAGGAGCTGTAGGTGCGTTGCCGACCTTTGACATAGGAATAGGCTCGTTTTTGAAGGTCCCTAAATCGTAAACGTTCGGAAACACCGCTGGCGACAGTTGATTCCACAAGTTGGCAGTGCGTGGGAGAAAGTTACGCGAAAAACGTACAGTCGTTGAACGCCAACCATCAAGATGGTGGCGGTGGAATTTGGAATTCTGCCGAGATGTGCGGTAATGGAAATCGGTAGCTGGGATGATTCCGAACAATTCCTCAGAACACTATACACTTATATATATAGATTTTATTAATTTATTAAATTCTTAGTCAAGTAACTAGAAAGAAAAGCCTAACGAAATAAAAACCACTTTTTATTCATAATTACGAATGCGACAAAGATCGAAAGAGGATTTGAATATTAATGAGTTTCAGAAACTCTTTAGACTAAGTTTTGAATTTAAATTTCTTAAGAATCTTAGTATTTTACTCATACAATATCCAGCCAGCGTCGCCGGGCTAGATTTTGCTTTATTATTTAAACAATAAACTGACACCATTAAATATTTAATTTAACTCACAATATATTCAATTATTCATTTCTCTCCCTAATAATTTTCTTTTATTCTCTTTTCTAGCGTGTGAAGGTGAAGTTATTACCTACACTCATGTACATATCAGTAAATACAATTTGATTCTTATCATTTAGGGTTTATTATACTTCATTATACTTCAATATTGTTTGTAATGACATAAATATACACAATGCATGTGTTAATACAGATTTGGGTTATAAAACAATAGAATATCATCATAGTAAATGAAAGCTGTATTTGACAGTTCAAAAAGAGGTGTGCTCCGATCGTGAATCTGAAGATTCCCTGAAAGTTTCATTGAAATCGGTCCAGCCTCTCGGAGCCTATATGGAATATACCCATACACTTTCTCTTTTATTTATTTTTTTTATATGAAAAGTGGCAAACGAGCATACGGCTCACCTGATCTTAAGTGATCACCGTCGCCCATGAACATCCACAGCACCAGAGGAGCTGTAGGTGCGTTGCCGACCTTTGACATAGGAATAGGCTCGTTTTTGAAGGTCCCTAAACGTAAACGTTCGGAAACACCGCTGGCGACAGTTGATTCCACAAGTTGGCAGTGCGTGGGAGAAAGTTACGCGAAAACGTACAGTCGTTGAACGCCAACCATCAAGATGGTGGCGGTGGAATTTGGAATTCTGCCGAGATGTGCGGTAATGGAAATCGGTAGCTGGGATGATTCCGAACAATTCCTCAGAACACTATACACTTATATATATAGATTTTATTAATTTATTAAATTCTTAGTCAAGTAACTAGTAAGAAAAGACTAACGAAATAAAAACCACTTTTTATTCATAATTACGAATGCGACAAAGATCGAAAGAGGATTTGAATATTAATGAGTTTCAGAAACTCTTTAGACTAAGTTTTGAATTTAAATTTCTTAAGAATCTTAGTATTTTCCTCATATACATTTAAATATAACACTGAAAAGGATTTAATTAATAATTTCCAATTGGTTTCAGTCAATAATTTGTTGACTAATGACGGAGAATGTTATTCATAAATAACTTATTCAG
Organism: Meandrusa payeni; assembly: GCA_029286785.1. Lineage (NCBI taxonomy): Eukaryota > Metazoa > Arthropoda > Insecta > Lepidoptera > Papilionidae > Meandrusa > Meandrusa payeni. The sequence goes on along the minus strand of JAGSMX010000003.1, from coordinate 8,154,944 downwards.
TAGTATGTACTGCCTAACGCCTTACTTGTGGATAATTCCTTTCTTTGAACCGAATTGAAGACTCCTACTTATTCAATTAAAGTAAAATCCAATAAGGTTGTTTTAATTTAAAAGTAACATTCGTGTAAAAATGACAAAACAGTACGTGTTTTCTAATTACAAAAGAAGCTAGGAAATAGTTAACGTCAATAGAATCGAGGGTTTGTTTAACTCTCAGACCGTATACCCAACTGTTTTTGCAATTGAATTTTAAACATATGACAAACGTTGCATATCAAATTATTATTGGTGAAGTTACAGTTACAGTTACAGCCTTTATATATGTCCCACTGCTGGGCACAAGCCTTCTCTTTATAGAGAGTATAGGGGCATAGTCCTTCACCGCCGAGTACGTGGTAAAAAGCACATAAAATTGCAACAACAAATTTATTGGTGCGACTACTATGCAACTTTAGCCAACCGCCCGCACACTGAGCTACCACGGCTCTTGCTACGATTTAGTGACGTACATATGGGCGCAAATCGCCTAGTATCGAAAATACTGTTTTGATTTATCATTTTAATCAAATTTGGAATAACTACGCATTAAATAAAAGTTTAGCGCCGTCTGAGATGGGACTATGTAAGAACGATATTTGTTCATACGAAATTAACGTAATCATGTTAAATAAATCATTAAAAGTTGTGTTAAATTCATTTACATATTTATTGTGAATATTTAACTATATTTCATTAATTATTTGTAGTTATTTTATTTGTTTGTTACAAAGGAAGACAAATATTCCGTAACGGTTTAACTTATTGAGAGATCAATATAAAACGACTGTATTTTGTAATAAAGTAACATTCGTGTAAAAATGACAAAACAGTACGTGTTTTAATCATTACAAAAGAAGCTAGGAAATAGTTAACGTCAATAGAATCGAGGGTTTGTTTAACTCTCAGACCGTATACCCAACTGTTTTGCAATTGAATTTTAAATACATGACAAACGTTGCATATCAAATTATTATTGGTGAACTTATAGTTACAGTTACAGCCTTTATATAGCTGCAGGCTGCGGGCCTGTTCTGACGCGGCGCGCGAGTAACGAAGGGTAGGCTGAAAACCAGCACTGTGTGACATTATGTCACGCAGTACACGCTGAGCCTATTGCCTTTGCCATTCATATAAGAGATTTTATTTTTATTTTCTTTCTATTAAATTTTATTTAATTTTTGTATCTTATTATTCTATGTAATGTTTTTCTCTTCAAAGGATAAGGATGGTAATAAATGAGCTTTATTTATTTATATTTATTTATATATGTCCCACTGCTGGGCACAAGCCTTCTCTGTATAGAGAGTATAGGGGCATAGTCCTCCGAGTACGTGGTAAACAGCACATAAAATTGCAACAACAAATTTATTGGTGCGACTACTATGCAACTTTAGCCAACCGCCCGGAGACTGAGCTACCACGACTATTGCTACGATTTAGTGACGTACACGATACCATTACATTAGGTTTCAGGAATCAACTGACTACAACAGATTCTAACAAGATACCGATGATAGCTTACAAAGTACGCCACAATGCTTTTGCCACCTCACACAAACCTTGGTCCACTTTCTTATTGGTTATGCGATCTATGTGAAGTGAACAATATAAACATAATTATTATTTACAAATATTACTATTATTTTTGTTAACTATTGCAAAGAAGCGTAAACTTCTGCTAGGAGAAAGTTCACGTCGATAGTAGAGGAGGATTGGATCTTACCTTTCGCAGACGTAAATAATATACTTATTCCTGCCAAATTAATCGCAATACCTCTGGTCCGGGTGAAACTTAAATGTCACAGGATAATTTAGGTCATAAATTATTTTTCCTTACTTCGTCATTTGTAACCTATTTAGCTTTGTTCGAGGAAGCGAAATAGGTCACAATGCTGTAAATCCCTATAAGGTACAACATATGGAAATTTTAAATATTAGTTTTAATAACGCTGACTGGTTGGTTGGTAGTTTCGGCTAATAATATAAAATTGACAACACGAGTTTTGTGTCGCCACTAGAACCACTTACGATACTTGTCACACAACTCATATTCTCTAAATATATCTCTATCAAATAAAATTCCTTTCTAACGTCTGCGGCAGTGGCACTGACGTGTTGAACTTTGCTCTTAAATTTATATTCACTGAAACTCGGCACAATAGCTGTCAACTGTGTTTTGTAACTTTGAAAAAAGTTGTTTTTAAGAACTGTATCTACTATAATGCTTTTACTGAACTGAAATAAGTGACATAGACACATCTGCAATACGGTGCGGTATCTTTGGAAAAAAACTGCTATAGTTTTCAAAGAACTAATAACGAAAAATACGATAAATTACTGGAGTGCTAACAACCATGGTGGTGTAGATGGAAGTTCTGTCACAATAAACAAAGAAGAAATTAAACGGAGGACATAATTTCAAATTGGAATACTCCAAGTCGTATACGCAAGCAAGGCTTAGCAGAATCTATAACAACCGTTTTGGCTAAGCATCCGATTAAGAATTAATCACATATTTTAGTGCTAAAAAAGTTTCCTTTGCAAGGAATTCATTTAGTCAGCTATAAATTTATTTAAAAAGATAAAATTTCAGCAAGCAAATGTCATTTAGACGACTAAAAGCAAGCACTTCTATAAGTTATAAAATGTCAAAGTAACATAACATGGCAATGTGAAGTAACTTTAGCTAAAACAGACGGTTTCATTCACAGCTTTCAGAGCGCGAAGCTTCTACGACTACTAAGCGGATCTTATTCATACTTTGAATGCAGTTTTCACGTTACAAAAACAAAACTTTGAAACAATTTTTAAATTAAATGCTGTATTCGGAACGTATTTAATTCATGTGGCATTATTATTATTTACTTTTAGCCGACTTCCAAAAAGGATGTGTTCAATTAATGTTTATTTATTTCTTATCGTTATGGATGCGTTCCAAATTTGCTTCGCTTTGCTTTCATTCTGCTTTTTTTCTTTGAAGAGGTTAGCCTTCAAATGTAAAGAATAAAAATTTAGTTAACATGGGAACTTCTAAAAATTGTATAGACAGATAAATCTTTTATTGCACCAAAGAATATGTACAAAGGCGTACTTAATGCTATTTAGCATTTTCTTCCAGGTAACGTTTAGTGGTTAAGAGCAGGCTAAGGGTAGTGCCGCTAAAAATAGCGTTTTAAAACTATTATTTAGATAAATAAATACGAGTATACATTTACAAATACATATATAGATACTTCAATATAAATATAATAAAATACATACACATTAAATATATATAACGACAATATATATAACAGTTTGTAATTTTTCATTGTTTGAGTAAAAAGTATTCAGATACACGCGATCCAAAAGACAATTAAATGACGAAGCCTCCCTAATCTCAATCGGCAAACTATTTCATAGTCTTACAACAGTACAGGTAAAGGAATTGCCATAGAAATTCGTGTGACATTCGGGGAACGTTAGAAATTTGTTATAGAAGGTTCGCGGTTCGCGGCCGACGAACTGTTTGAGTACGAAGTGTTATTGTTCGTGTACGAATGTTGTTATTAGATTTGCAAAAATTAAAGAATAGATTGGTATTCCTTAATGACTACAACCAAGAAGTTGGAAGAAAAAAAGGCACTATAGTTGCCAGAACTTTGTAATTCTACTATAGTGGCACTAAGGAAATCAAAGGAAGCGTTCGTGCGTAGTAGCGTTTGATCCGATATTGGCGGTAAGAGGTTTACATTAACGTTATTATCGAACATTTGATTTGATGTTGATTTTTGGTTTTACTCGTAAATATACTCTTTTAATAGACTGGCTTATTTGTAGTATACACTCTCAAGGCGGGTAGTACTGCAATAAAAGTAAAAGTTACAGCCTTTATATATATAATATATGTCCCACTGTTGGACGCAGGCCTTCTCTGTAAAGAGAGTATAAGGGCATAGTCTTCAACGCGGCCCTAGTGCGGATGAAACCTATATGTCTTCTAAATTTTCTAAGACATGTAGGTTTCCTGACGATGTTTTCCGTCACCGTCGAGCGCGTGGTAAATCAGCACATAACATTGTAACAACAAATTTATTGGTGCCGGCACCGGGGATCGAACTCGGGTTGCTAGCGTACTATGCAACTTGAGCTACCACGTCTCTTTACTGCATTACCGTTGTATTATTGCCGTGTAATATTTCTGCCGCTGACCTGCAGAGTGCATACATTCCGCTTTGAAGGGCGATGTAGCCATCGTAAGTGCTACGCTAACAAGATGTCTCGTCGAGATCAGTCAGAGAACGACGCTGTACTGAATTTGTACTTGGAAATAATAAACCAAATGCATGTTAGATTTGTATATTTTTTCAAGTATTTGTATGTAATTTACAATTTTTTTTTATTATATATTATATTCTAAATATATTATAAATTACATTATATTTAGAATCTTTTTATTAAGAACAAAAAAATCATTTTATAAAATTTGTATCTATTGTATGGCGATAAATTTATCACCTGTCGCATAAACAGCGATTGCTATCTCTGTTACACCACTTAATAAAAATGGTTTAAGGACATAAGAGTGTTTTTATATATATTTTTATTTACGTACAAAATAATTACTACCTTAAAAATTTGTACCCGTTGTAGGCCAATGCGACTTCATGCATTCTAGGACCTAGTATTATTTATTTTTCAACGTTTTTTTTCTTGGTAAATGGAGGGATGATTTCCTTTCCTGAAATTGATCTAATGTTATCCTATAAATGAGAAGTTTAATATCCTCTTGTTACAAAGTTGGTGAGTGCAGAACATTTCCTGTTGGTTGAGAAGTTGCGAAGTAATAACGAGAATAACTAACTTTGCACTTTGCCCTTACCATGTTGGAAGTTTCTAGGTAAAATTTGTAAGGTGGTAAAATTTGATATGTTTAGTTAATGTTAACTGTTATCAATATGTGTCTCAGATGGAGTGGATAATGGATAAATAAATTAAACATTTATTAAATAATTGGGAAATCTTTCACAATTTTCTAAAATGTTATATCTACATATATTTGTTGTGTTTACTGCTATATTATATATATATATATTTATGTATATACGAGTATATATATATGTTGATTGGATTGCCGGTGCGTTTTCAAATTCAAATTAAAAAAGTATTTACCAATGTATTTCTACCACCATATTACACAATATTTTGAATTAGTTTGAAGGATGCTGTAAAATAACAGTCAAATTAAATATATGGACATATAAGCCGTTTTTAAGACGCAGTTATAGCAAACTATCAACTCAAAAGATTAGTCACAGTTTAAAATGCGGCCATGTTGCGGATTGGCAAGCTACGAGTACAGATGTGATTTCAATTTTTTTCACATGAGCAGGTTTTAAATATGGAATAAGACAATACAGATGACAGAACTTCGATATATAATGTTTGACCTGTGAAGTTTGATTTCCTTTGAAGTCGTTTTTTGTTTTTACTGGTAAATGTACTTCTCGTTCACATGTCCATGCTAAAGTAAGTTTGCTTTAATATGTCTATTATCCCTTCACTCCATCGTCCCTTGTTGCAAGTGCAGTCATATATTAGTTCGTGTAGAAGTTAGATAGAAGCGCAATTAGTTAATAAAGTCACTTAGCAACTTTATTGTGATATATGAGTTATTAAGTCGGCAGTCTCACGAGAATCTGTATATAATTATTACTCACGATAAGTTCTCTTGTACCATTATGGGTTTCCGATGGCGTACTACTGACAATTCGATATTGTTTCTACTGTAAGCATTTTGTAATCTCGTACGAAGTGACATCTTTCAAATACACCATTACATTCGAATCAATTAATTAATATCGAATAGTCACAATAAAAACACAATAAGTTAATATAGTCAAATAGCAACTTGAACTTTATTATGATTTATGAGTTACTAGTGTACCCAGCGCGCTTCGCAGGGGTATATTTAGCTTTATTTTATTTAAACAATAAACTTACAAAATTAAAACTTTAATTTAACTCTAACAAAATATATAATTATTCATTTCTCTCCGTATTCATTTTCTTCTACTCTCTTCTCGAGTGGGTGAAGATCATTACCTGCACCCATGTACATATCAGTAAATACAATATCATTCTTATCATTTAGGGATTATACTTCATTATACATCTAAATGGTTCATAATGACATAAATATACACAACGACTGTGACAATAAAAATTTGTCAAAACAATAGAATATCATCATAGTAAATAAAAGTTGTATTTGACAGTTCAAAAAGAGGTTTGCTCCGATATTTGACAGTATATTCAAAAAGAGAAGTGCTCCGATCGTCACCAAACTTTACACGATTACTAATCAGGTCAATCTGAAGATTCTCTGAAAGTTTCATTGAAATCGGTCCTGCCGTTACGGAGCCTATACGGATCAAACACACACACATTCTCTTTATATATATAGATTAAATCGGCAGTGTGCGCCCTCGCGAGAATCTGTATGAAAGTGGCAATATCAGCTGAATATTAGCTGGCTCTTGTCCTAGTTAACGCTATTCTGATGCCTTTTTTTTAATAAACCACAACCACAGACTTGTGACCGTGATCTTTTCTAATGTAATTTATTTGTTTACTTTGTTTTTGTTAACAAGAGTGCTACCTCTACAGTTACTACATTTTTTTTTGTTTTTATAATGCCTGGTTTTTGAAGATGGTGTTGGAGAATGTACTGGTTCACGCGTCGAAGACGCCCCGTTGCATTGATATTAGTTTCTCCGCGACCGCTGCGTCCCCGTTTCCCATGGTCATTTTAAGTTGTAGTCGATTATTTTCTCTTTTCATTTATTATCCTTGTCACCAGTATTCCTGTGGCGTCGTCATTTGTGTAATAGTTAATTCTGATGCGCATATTTTGTTCTGTGTATTATAAAAAAGACGAATTTGCTTTAGACTACACGACTGAAGAAAATTCCCCTAAATACCTATGGTTATAATAAAATCTTTATTTGTCTTTCTCCAACATTATATAGTACATTTTTACAATTACATACAATAGGTGGATGTGGGAGTCAGGAGCTCAAACTAAGTAAAACTTGTGTTATGAGTCTCCTGGCTCCCTCGCGGACAATTAGGCATATCAAAAGTTTATGTATCTATCTTTGTAGATATAGGAATTTTTCTGAATCCTCATGATTAATTTCCAAAAGCCATTCAATATCTTTTTTGCAATTAAGTTTAGATAGGTTATATATATTTAATAATTTATTTACTTTATAATACAGTTTGTTAATTTTGGATGTATAAAAGTTTTGTGCATTGATGAAAAGCGTATATAGAAAGTTCTCTATGGAAAAATCATCGTTAACGTTCGTACATAATATAGGTGTTAATTGTTAATCCCCGCATATGAAATGTACGAGCGACGAGTACGTGACGACGCTTAAAATTTTGTTCCTAACGCAAATCGATTCGTGTAAGTTTCCGTGACCTTACTAAATATCCAATGACAATGCCAACCAGCGAACCTCTGCAGAAACAACGCTTCCACAGAGTTTAGAATTGTGTAAGTATCTATTTGGTTTAGAAAAAGGAAGCTAGAATCATGAATTTAATAATAATAATATATAATAATGTGCTTTCTAACACTATTTTCTTTAGGAAACATTTGCAATCCCAAATATAACAGGTGATAAACCCATCGCGCACAAATAAAAATGTCTCGAGAGCTTATATTTGTGAGAAAATATTTTTGTTAACTTTGATGTAACTCTATTGAGTACAAAAGTTAGCAATGAATTAACTCCTATGACTAAATGATATATTAATGGAATAGAAAATACATATCTTGAAATAGGTATTAATTATATTGATTATTTATAGCGAAAAACACCGACTTCAGACAGAATAGGTATATTATGAAATAGAATTAATCAGAACTTAATCAAATCAACCTTTGAAGTACATCCTTTCCAATAAAAATGAATCATTGAGATCTGTTGGCGTAATATTGAGTTATTCGTCCATTTGTCGCACACATATTCGGGGCAAATTTAAGACTTATATGGTTTTCTCATGAATGCCATTGTCAGTAATGAACCAAAATTTAAGAAAACTGAACAAAAACAGCTTTCAAATATAAAAAGAAGCATCAAAATCCACCCAGCCAGTCGAGAGTTGTGAGGTACAGATGTACAGACTAATTGAAAACCTTCTTTTTTTTGAAGTCGGTTGAAAAAGGAAAAATATCATTATTTATATATAAATTCATAAATACAAAATAATAAAAATACAAACAATACAACGGTGTTATATCAAAACGCGTCCTCGAAAACAGTACTCATTTCTTACATTTAAGAAACGAGCCTATTCCTATCTCAAAGGTCGGCAACGCACCTACAGCTCCTCTGGTGCTATGGATGTTCATGGGCGACGGTGATCACTTGAGATCAGGTGAGCCGTATGCTCGTTTGCCACTTTTCATAAAAAGTAAAATACATGTAAAATACGATGAAGTACTGACAAGTTTTATCATACAAATGTACAAGGCCGGCTATTCTAGTCCACTGGGTTTTTAATAAAGCTCCTTTGTGTTGAAGCTCATGTAGTCGCAGATAAAAAATTTAAAAAGCTTGATCCCAACTTTGCACTATTAGGTCTAATTTCGTACTTACCTAAGCCGTGTCAAATAACGCTAGTAAATGAAATATTCACGTCTACATTTTTTTAAACATACGGCTTGATGAAACGTAGTACGTACGTATCAGTTTACGGTTTTAGGTAATATGTGAAAAATAACACTTGTTATTATTTATTTCTGGTACAAAATAAAGCCATGCCATGAACCATAGTAGCTCAGTGTCCGGGCGGTTGGCTCAAATTGCACAGTACGCTAGCAACCCGAGTTCGATCCCCGGTGCCGGCACCAATAAATTTGCTGTGGCAATTTTATGTGCTGATCTACCACGCGCTCGGCGGTGAAGAAAAACATCGTGAGGAAACGTACATGCCTTTGAAAAAAAAATATTTCTAAGGCATGTGTAGTCTGCCAATCCGCACTAATGCCGCGTGGTTGACTACGCCCTTATACTCTTTTTACAGAGGAGGCTTGCGCCCAACAGTGGGACATATATATATATATATATAAAGGCTGTAACTTTAACTTTAACTTAACAAAATAAAGATAGATTTTACAATAAGTACAATCAATTAAAGTAATAACTAAGCTTAAACTAAAAGCGGAGAAATCAATTTTTTTTTGGTAACGGGGAGGAAATTTTCAAAAAGATAACCCGCCCGTAAGGCGGCGGTTATGTAGGGTTTATACATACTAAAACCTCCCCGGTGGCCCTTCCTCGGTGCATGGTGAGGGGCTCTGGGATCTCACGTGGAACGCACCGCAAATCAAATCCTGTAGGAGAGGTAAATAAATAGGGTAATAAGAAAAGTCGAGAAAAAATTAATAACAGCCGGAATTAGTAATAAGGAGTTATAGTTATATTAGAAATTAACATAAGCCATACATACAATTTCATCGGTATGTGTGATTCGAACCCTTCCATAGTTAGCTCATATATCTGAGGCTATCACTGCTGCATTTGTGCTAGATATGACATAGTAATAAATTAATCGAAATACTTATTTTGCAAGAATGAAATCTTACGTGTAAAAAAATCACTTGCCAAGAAAATATGCCGGTAAGATTATCATATCATATACCTATTACCTTGGGTAAATAGCGTACTACGCTTGCCGACTCTATCTACCACTTAAAAGGATGGAAGGATGTGTAGTGTTTTTTATACTACTATTTACTAAATCTGTACTACTGTGTAATTACTTATATAAAAGCAAGAATAATCAGCCGTTTACTTAACTCAATATTACCGTTTAAATGTTGATAAAAATATTGCAATGTATAATGGTAAATTGATATGCTTTTAGCTTATTAGTTATTAAGTCGAGTGCAATAATGATTCGCGATAAGCTACATGACCTTTCATTTGAGGTTATGAGGTCTGAATATGCAAATGAGGCTAAATCATTTTCTGTCTATATTGTACTTTAGCTCTCAATATGATCGAATTGTTGGAAACCGATAGTTGCACAAAAATTATAAGCTTTTTAATTAAAAATCAGTTAATAACTAGTACGTTTTTTATGAAATCAGAAATAGTTTAATAAGGAAAGCCTTGAAAAATGTCCATTTTAATTTGATTCCAAGTTAGCGAAGATGTTTTGCAAAAGCGATTGAGTTATGCCAAGACCGTGAAAAATGTAAAAGTCTCCTCAGGGTCACTTCTCAAATATGTAAGCCTTTGCGTAAGCCTGCTAGTGTTAAACGAATCTTTTGTTTCTTTACTCTATTCATAATAAGGAGATCTTACATCCGCTACAGAGATTTTTTCTTAGAGCACTGCATTAAATATTTTTTGTATTCATAACGATAAATTTATATATTTTTTCTATAAAAGCATTTCAAGGGCATCGCGTTAATTTAAAAAGGTACTACAGTATTCATCGAGCATTAACTTGTCAATGCTTGAAATTCAACGGTTCCACTTTGCTCGAGAGCTCACGTTGAATGAATAGACGTCAATGATCCTCAATACAGTTAGGAATAATAAATGTTTATTATAAATTTTATTTTTATTATTGCTTGAATTATAAGCGTAAATAATTAAATGGGTCATTGGAAAAGGTTGATAGATACAACACGCTTTTGTGAATTATGAATATTATGAATGTATAGTACGGACAGAAATTTCTTTTTTTGTTAACGGGGAGGAAATCTTCAAGAAGATACCCCGCCTTCTGGGGAAGGCGGCGGTTATGTGGGGATCTTACCCACTAAAACCTCCCCGGTGACCCCTTTCCTCGGTGCATGACGAGGGGCTCCGGGATCTCACGTGGAACGCACCGGAGCCCCTCTGCACTGTGCTCAAGGAGAGCACGTCCCGGGGCTGAGGTTACTCCCTCCCCTGTGCCCTCATAGTGCAAGGCTACACGGGCCAGCCGATGTCGCCTTTTCCCGGGTCCACCTTAGCGGACGACAAAGGCCCCCACCCTTGTCGCCCAGTGAACCCGAGGCCCCTTTTAGTCGCCTTATACGACAGGCAGGGGATACCGTAGTCTTATTCTTGAGAGCCCAGAACTACAGGGCTGCGGGCCGGTCTGCCACCGGCCCGCCTGCGCCATCTTCGAACGGGATCGGCCTTCTCCCGATCCCGTTCTGCGGTCTCCTTCTGGGTCATTATGCGGTCATATCACATTGCGGACAGAAAATTACGCTAAGGTAACTACACCAGAAAAAGGCAGAAAAAGGTATGTTGCCAGCCTATAAAACCATCAATGTGTTGTTGCTCACACTAATGTATGGCAATAAATGTTGAGTATAAAAGTCAAGATTTATTAGAAATTCGATCATTAAGTAGTATATATTTGTCATATTTAACTAAATAAAGGTCAACAATTGGCTTGAAAGAAGATAATGTGGCTAGATTTAATAAAGATTTGGCGGTGGTATGAAGTTAATAAGGCATTAGTAGATTGGATATTTAGAATGAAGGACAAATAAAACATATATTGTGAATGTCAAAGGTTACGTTGCGACATCAGAATGGGGATACTACTGTAAAATGGATAGATAACAATTGCCCGCGATACGTAACCAACCGTTATGTAGAGGGGTGTATTACGGCCACTAAGCGGAAGTCTGTCATCCTTGCTTGTTATCTCTAGCGAGTGTTTAAGATATAATGACGAAATATATTAAACGAAGTTTATTTTTCCGCTATTAGCTTAAATCTGCTTATATTTTCACGGGGGTAGATGTACGACCCCGACCTGGATACGGAGAAAGGTCACACGGTCGAGCAGTACTAATATACATTCCGCTGCAGGCGAGTTCTGCGTTCAATTTAGTATATCGTATTCATTCCTCTTCCTGTTAATTAATTTGACGACGGAGGTCATTCGTGTGTCTTTTATTGTTTATGTTCATGCTAGTCATTTCTAGAAGCGATTACTTACATAATTACATTATTTCTTTTATTTATTTTGATATCTTAAGTTAATTTTATAAAATATTTCTATAAAAAGTAAAATACAGAAAAATATCTAGGGTCTAAATGAAATTATTTTTAACACTCATCTTTGTGCTCTTTATAAAAAATCGAAAAAATATAAAAAAAAAATTTTTTTTTTTTAGGAGGGACTGTCCTAAAAAATTGAAAAACTGACATATTTTGACATACGAAATCAACGTAGAACATTGTCTATGTCGTCAACTATAATTTTTAAAAACATATTTTTTTTAGCATCATAAAATCATTTTTAGAAAATTTTACTATTAATACTACAGACTAGATACTATGAATTAAGAGTATTATTTAATTTTTTAGAATGATTTCTCTTCGGTTTAGATAGACGCATTTTACGACCTTGAAATTACTTCATCTTCAGGTGTTGTTAGAGTCGTGAAGAAATATATAGTTATATCCTTGACGGTATGTTTCATGCAGAAAAACTAAATGATCCAATGCGGAAAAGGAATACGTGACTATGCTTAAATTTCTAGTCTTATCGAAATGAAAATGAGGTTGCTCCTGATTTTCGTTTACTCTGTAAGATATCGAAAGAAGTTTACTCGGTTCTGGCGCACCGATTTTGCGTCTTTCACATTAATCGTCTACGTGCCACGAGCTCGTTGATAATGTTACAAAGTATGGCCTTTCTTCAATCATGAATTCGGCAGATTCCCATGTACTATGGGAATCTGAATATCTCGTATGGGTAGACTAAATGGTTCTTTAGTCTATAAGTTAATTAAAAAATGATTACTTTTAGTTATTAGAAAGTCAATTTGTTTTTTTTTAATGGACGGAGAAAAGACGAAGTTAATTGTTAGTTTAAATAAGTTATTTTTTTATTTTAAAAGGGATAGATATAGCATAATACTCTGTTTAAGATAATAATCTATGGTATGGTGTGAACTATCAGTGGGGAACATTAGAGCGGAAGAAAGTGACGTGCCACGCCATCCTAGTGAACTTGAATTTAAGAGTAATTTCTTCTTATGCCTTCACTAAAATTTCGTCAATTTATTTCCGTTAAGTAGAATATATGAAGTAAACATTGTTTGAAACTTATAATTTTCAAGCGTTGCTGTAAACTTACATAACAATGAGCATAAATAAAACTTAAAGGGGTGTCGATTCCATATCAGATCTGACTCAGAGGGTTCTATTTGTAACTATAATTATGACATGTCAACGGATGGTTGAGTTCTCTCTACACGTAGGCCTTACACGTGTAATCTGTAATATTAAACAATTCATCGCTCCATTAAATTACGATACAGAACACGCTCGTGAATACGTGATTAACGTGTCAGAGGTAATAACGGAGTGAAAGCCAATTGCATAACAATATACCACCCGTTATTCGCTAGCCTTAATAGGCTTAGCCTTTCGCCACAAATCGAGCAAACAAAAAAGAGAAGCTGGCCTTGACTGCTTCACCGGATTGAGAGGTGGAGTAGCTCTTAGGTCGCTTCGCCTGAACCTCTATCGCCCGTAATGGCTTGGAATTTTTTTTTTTTTTAAAAGAAAGCTAGTAATATTTCTTATTTTTTTTGAAAAATATTACTAACAATCTTGTTAACCATTCCAACTAAGCTTAAGCACATTTTTCACGGCAATAGTCGAATGGTGGATTCGAACCCACGACCTTACGATTCGCAGGCCGTACCCTAAACCATTAGGCTTTTGGACGGTTACTATGTTACGCGTAAGTATTCAGATCCAAAGGGGGCCGAGAGAGCCGAACTACAACTCGGTCATATATTTGGGAGCTAATAAGATTGGGGAAAAGCGGTCTTTACCAGTCCATTAATAGCTTTCAAAAGACGCGAGGGCTATTTTATTATTATTATTTTGTATTACATTTGAATCGACTATATTATATTCTGTAACTAGACAGTCTAATTTGTAATATAAATAATCTAAATAGCTGATTCCGTATTTTTTGTTAAGTTTGTTTTTGGTGTTTTTTTAAGAAGTATGCCACTTTATAGATTGTTCTTTATAATTAGACAACATACTGAGGTGATGTTATATTCTTCTGATTATCGTTGATAAAGTTGAGCTCGTCAGTGTACGAAATATTGTGAACTATATTCCGTAATTAGAGAACATACAAAGGTAATGACAGTAACAATTCCGTTAATGGATTTGATACAACATAAATGGTTGTATACAAAGGCAGGCTCCGCAAATTTATTTAATTATGTATAGCTACATAGCTGAGTAAATTTGGCTCATCAAACAATAAACGCTACTAAGTTTTTTTTTTTTTATATGAAAAGTGGCAAACGAGCATACGGCTCACCTGATCTTAAGTGATCACCGTCGCCCATGAACATTCACAGCACCAGAGGAGCTGTAGGTGCGTTGCCGACCTTTGAGATAGGAATAGGCTCGTTTCTTGAAGGTCCCCCTAAATCGTAAACGTTCGGAAACACCGCTGGCGACAGTTGATTCCACAAGTTGACAGTGCGTGGGAGAAAGTTACGCGAAAAACGTACAGTGTGAATGCCTCGTTTTCAACGGACTTTAAAGAAGGACTAGGTTCTCAATTCGTGTGTTTTTATTTTTTTTTTCTTCTACCTTATAGCTTTCGACTGGGTCGACCGATTTTGGTGATTATTTTTTTAATTGAAAGTCCATGTTTCCTGTGTGGTCCCATTTCAATTTGGTCCTATTCTTACAAAGGCATTTATGAGAAAACCATAAAAGTAACCAAGTTAAATTTGCATTAATCGTGCATTGCACACAGCGCGACAAATGGACGAATAACTAAATATTACGCCAACTGATTTCGATGATACATTTTTTATTACTTCAAGAGTAGTTTGATGAGAGTTTGGTAAGGTATGTATACGTATATATAAATTTATTAATTAAATTATGAAAAAAATAATACTTTGTGCAATAATGCTAACTCCATAGCGCAACTCTGGCTCCCAAGATACAAGCGTCTGCTTAGTTTGGGGGTCACTGCTTACCAATAATATGTGCTGCAATGCTTACATGTATGTTCGTTTGGTTTGTGAAATGTGTAAGTGTAACCAAATCTGTGTTAATAAATAAATATTCTATTCTATTCTAATTCTATTACATTTTATTTCTATTATAACATTACTACGATAATTCGGAAATATAAAGAGTGCATCCGCGTTACACATTTAATTCGATTTGAAGTCGGTTTTAGTGTTTGCTCGTAAATATACTTGTATTTGCGAATTATCACAGATAAATTATGAAGTTCTGGTACATATAGTCTCTTAATATATTATTTGTAAGAATTAAATTAATAGGAAAATTATACAAAAGGTCGGTTCAAATTAACGAGGATAATTAAACAGGCGCTATTTAACTATACGATTAATTAAGTGGTAACACTGATTAAAATACGATGTCATGATGGCCGCCGGCTAACATATTTAACTGTCATGTAACTTTCCTGCATATATTGAATTAAAATTTAACAAAACCGTCGTTCAAACACAGTTTATTGGGACAACGCAACAGCTGGACGACATGTTATTGTTTGATTGAAAATATATTATTCACGAAAGTTTCGGATTTGGGCGTTGTTTCGTATAGAACAAAATGATGCTGACGTTTCACCTAATGGTATTTTTTTTAACTCCGCTGGTTAGCCAGAGAAGTGGACCGCAGTTTCACTATATTCGAGAGGTGGCAGAGCTCTTAAATCACTAAGCGCGAAACTTTACTGGGAGCACGCAGCGCAAGAGATCTCTTTTTTTTTTTTTTTTTGACGGGGAGGAAATCTTCAAAAAGATACCCCGCCTTCTGGGGGGAAGGCTGCGGTTATGTGGGGTGGCCCTTTCCTCGGTGCATGACGAGGGGCTCCGGGATATCCAGTGGAACGCACCGGAGCCCCTCTGCACTGTGCTCAAGGAGAGCACGTCCCGGGGGGGAGGTTACTCCCTCCCCCCCTGTGCCCTCATAGTGCAAGGCTACACGGGCCAGCCGATGTCGCCTTCTTCCCGGGTCCACCTAACGCAAGAGATCTCTGTACCAATGGTGACGGAACTTTCACTGGCAGACAGCTAGGTAGATTTAATAAGGAGTAACTCAGGGTACTTTTATTATATATTTTTTAAGCCGTAACACAGCTGGTCGCATCTAGTTTCATATAAAACAGATTATTTAAAGCAGTAACATTTCAAAAGAGGTAAATAATGATGAACAAACCAAAATACACACATGTTTTAAAACGGCCAAAGTACTTTTCATTCGTATTCGAAACGAATATAAAGTACTTATGCGCTTTTTTATCTGCCTGCCTTTATTTGTTGACCTTTCGATTCAAATTGTCAATTTTCGTGCTTCCATTTTACGCGGTTCTCTGACAAATATTATCTTTTTTGGCAATAAATCTTGTTACCGTTTATTAGGTCTATTTTTATTAACTATGGAACTAATAAACAAAGCTGCGTTAGCTAATTATCCGGGCGGTCGTATCAAGTTGTGTAGTACGATAGCAAATCGGGTTCGATCCCCGGTACCGGCTAATGAATTTGTTTATTGCAATTTATATGCTGATTTTTCACGCCAAACCAAGCGCTTGGAATGAACGCCGTGCATGGTCGCCCGCACGGCGTTCATTGGGAAGCGTTGGGCGTCCTAAATCTGATATGTGTACGTGCCTGGATGTAAAAGCTGGCGATCGTAAATGGTGGACGGCTTATGTCATGCTTATGCTATGACCTGTCATGATGATAATAACGAAGTACACAAATGTCAAGAAGAACACCCTAGATCATTCAGAACGGCCGAGGAACCTATTGGTTCAGAAACATTGTTGGTGGCAACGGATTTCACAAGTAGTCAATATTGAATGACTTACATAACATGTTATTGTCTGGGTCAGTCAGTCAGTCACGAGTCATCTACAAGGTTCACGGGAACCTCGCAGGTACGGGCCTCGGGGTGTTACCCCATTACCCGGGTTATCAGCGCAGAGGGCGACTGCTCCCCTGGTCTTGAGTACCGTTTAGAACGGATGTTTTAGGAATTTTTACGTCGAGGCTAATCCCTCAAGCGTCAGCCGCGACGAATCTATCTTCTACGCCCTCCCGACCTCTCGGTCTCGATTGAGACGGAGGTCGAGAGCGTCTGGGTTAAAACAATTATGATTATATACGTATACATGTAAGCGTCAATGAAACTTAACCTAAATGACTAGTGAACCAGTTTCGCTGAACAAAAGGCTCGTGATTCGTGTAGATTCCAATTACACGACCTGAAGTTTAAACAAATAAAGTTGTATGTTTGACTAGCTTTCGTCGGTAACTTTATCTATCTATCATAAACAATCGAAGCTGTGTAAGTTATAATGGGTTTCTTAATAAATTACAATAAAAAAATAAACTGTTCAAGATTTTAATTATAAGCGGCAACTTATACTCGTCACGAAAATGTCGCCTTAATTCGAAATTAAACAAATAAATTATCGGGAAATAATACTCGTGTGAAGTAGAGACTGCGGCATATATTTTGATTAAGTTGTGAACTCGACCTAATTGTTGAACCGAATAGCTCTAACTTAGGTATTCATATAACTTCTTGGATTTTAGCTGACTACATTCCATATACTACATTTCAATTGGTCGTTGCCACAACAAAAACACCAAGAGCTATGCCGACGCCGCGATTGTGCAACAGCATCCAAGAGGAACTCAGAGTCAAGCTGGGGAATAGATTTTTTTTTTATTGATGATTATGCTATGTTTGTTCCCCAGCGTGTTTGACTGTGGGGTATTTTTACTTTTACATTAATTATTTACTTATGATTTACCTACTTTATATAAGACTAATTTCTAATTTCCTTATTTCTACTTTTTACATTTCCTTCATTTCTAATGTTTCTACTACTTATTTCTATATTTATGTTTCTTAATTATCTATTTGTTTTTTGTCTTTTTTGTAGCTGGGGAATAGATTAGAATAGAATATTTATTAACAGATAGCCGAGGCTTGAATGTAATGGCAAAAGATTGTTGAGGTGGTCAAGACCCATTGAGGGTTGTAGCAATGATGAAAATAAAGCTGTATTTTTTTTAATTCTTTAGTGTAGTTTTTTATACTTTTTTATGCAGTGAAATAAATTGTGCTTGTTGTTATTTATTAACTGTATTGACTATCCTCTTCCAGTACTTTTAATATTTTTATTAAAAGCTATTCTTCAATGATGACAATGAAGCATAACTTCTCACGCGCATCATTACTTATGTACACACTTATGTACAAACTTAATGGCTAAGCATTCGATTTTATGATATATCTATATTGATGGGCACATTACTTGTCACATGGGACCTAATGAGCAATCGGTGAAAATGGTACAATTTTTTATGTCCGGATTTAGCAGAAGTTAAGTGAAAGTCTTTAGACAAAAGAAACTGTTATATACACGTAACGTACATGGATGAAACTTTATGCATTACGTATTCCATGACAAGTAAAAGGAGTTGAAGTTACATGTTTTCTCGCAAAGTTTGTAGTAAAACAGCAATGTGCACTTAGCTAATTGCTCAGCAGTGCAAGTTAGTTTTTTTTTTGCGGAATTACAGGTAAAAGTATAAAGAAATACAGGTCGAGATGCATTAGCAGATTTTACAATTTGAGGCAAAGCTTGGATTGTTTTGAATACTACCGTTCTCTTTATTTTTGATCATCTGTTGCAGATTTGGGTTGTAACGTTTTATACTCAATTAATTATAGTTGTACAAAAGACAATCATAATTTTTTTAGAAGAAGATGTCGAAGAAGTTGAAGAACGGATTAGCATTCGCTACGGATTCGTTAGTGAAAAGAAACTCGGATGAAAACTTTCTCGATTCTCATGTATTTAAATCATTTGAATCCATCTCTGAACTCTTTATTTAAAAAAGAAAATCTAATTAGGTAAAATTACACAATCTCTTTAATTTGTTGCTCAATTTCTAATGAAAACGATTCCATAAGAGTATCTAGGCAGTCGTCTCGATTTAAACTGAAGCAATAAATTAATTGATTTTTGGTACAAGTACCCTTATCATTTTAATATAATATATTTTACGCAGATTATTGTATAACGCGACGACACGATTTGATCATATATGTTTGATTAGGACATGATCTATTTCTATAAAGGAAGCTATTGCTTATGGCCTATGATGTTTGCTTTGAACCAATGTAGTATATTGGCTTAATGCAAACATAATTTTACTATTAATTTATTTCTTTTAAAATTCAACACATGTATATAACGAGGTGATTGTAATTGGCAATTAGAACATCGCGCAGAGAATGGGGCGCCGATGACCTGAATTTTCACAAACGTCGCTTGCCCCTTCTATAATACATGTTACACATTCTAGTGAACGTATTGGCTTGTAAATTGTAACAAGAATAAATATGTAAAGGTAAGGCGAGCAAGAAAATCTTTAAAAAGTAAAACCAAATAACTTAGAGCAGCGGTCGGCTACTATGGGCCCGCTCGTCTCTTTGTGTGTCCTCGGCTTTTTATAAATAATGAAAGTCTTTTATACTTAAATAATAAATACATTTTGAAATTTACGTAATTTGTTTCTAAGCCAATGACAAGCTTAAAAACTCTTTTAATGAAATCAATGATTTCGAAAATTTTTCAAACTTAAACTACTTGACAAAGATTGATCAGTAACTAGTTATTAGCTGTACTTACCTGGCTCGCCTGAACAGCGAATAGTATGTCTGAAGAGCGTATAGCATGCCTGGAGAGCGAGTAGCATGCCTTGTACCGAGTAGCAAACATGAAAGGCGAGTAGTGCGCCTGAGGAGCGAGAAGCATGCCTGAAAAGCGAGTAGCATGCCTGAAGAGCGTATAGCATGCCTGAAGAGCGGAGAAAACACCTGTACTCGTATAACTACAGACTTTAAACCGTAGATCGAGCTAATTGGCGTATCTTGGGTGGCGTCTATAACCTTTACCTTTACTTTTACCCCTGATTTAGATGATATGGATCGTTTTATTATCGATTATGAATAAATTTTTCCTGAAGGTTGCCGACGTACGGCTTAGAGAACTAGACTTGCTTTTTTATACCTTTATGTCGACGAGAATTCCAATTCACTGAAGAGACTCGTGTTTCTAAAGAAAATCGTTGAAGTTGTTTAATATTCTAGAAGCGAAAACATAACGTAAGCTACTTCAGTACGTACCGTTACAACAAAGCAACCTTGTATGACGTTCTTTTTCTTTTTGTTCTCCGCGTCGGTTTTTAAATAAGACTGAATTTTTTTAAGATTATTATTCCCCGTTCATTTATTTTATTTCGGCGTTTCTCATTATTTAATTGATCTAAGCGCTAATTATGGTTGATATTGGAGACTGCTCTCAAAATATTCTATACACGTTTATTAATTATTATTTGCATCCTAAGCTTCATCATCGCCTTCCATCAGGCGAGATTGAGGCCAAACGTGAGCCTACTTAAAATTAAAAAAAATGTTTGCAAAATGTACTTTATTCATATTTATATTTTAAAGAGTGTTTTATTAATATAGACTGTTCATTATCGGCTTTGTTTTTAATTAAAGTAGATAATTTAGATTTAAAATTTAGAATAAAGGGCGTTTTTGTTGTTAAGTTAAAATAATGAATATGAAATCACACATTTTTTAAAGTTCTTAACTCGGCTGCACTGTATGTGAACGTGTTAAAGTGGCAGAGGCTTTTAAGATCAGCGAGCTAACTAGGGCTTAGTTTCTTAACGAGGCGTAACCTCTTTGTAACTAAAATTTGCTTATATTTTAAAAGTCTATACATCATAGTTTTCTACTTATCACCGTTCTGGCACACCTCTCTCTCTTCGTGGACGTCATTTCATAAGACGTCACATTCCGTTAGTATATCAATCGCGTCTATACATTTACCTGTTACCGTTCCCTATTGAGCCATTCGTTTCGTCATCATTTATTTGATCTTTCTTTCCCCGTTTGTACGTATTATATTATAATATTAAACCTTATACAATTTTCTGCCACATCTTACCGGATGGTTTATAGGTCGAGGTCATACCACCACTGATCAGTGCACTTGGAGTAGTGCCAGTTTTGTGAAATTTCATCTGCTGACTGCATTTATAATCTTTTACCTATTTTTAATTTGTTTTGAAATCGATTTATAATACATAGTACCTAGGTACGATGTATGCGATGATTTGACCGATTTTTTCAAATTAGGAATACTAAAGGAACGTATGTATTGGAGAGAGAAAAAGAACTTTCTTTATTTAAATAATAGAATCTAAAAGAAACGTTTTAAAAGATCATAGAAAATATTTTAGAAATGATAAATTTACTTTAACTTTTCGAAACCCTTTTTTTTACTTCATAAAGATTTAAAAGCGTCAATAGCCTAATGGTTTAGGGTACGACCTGCGAATCGTAAGGTCGTAGGTTTGAATCCACCATTCGTTCCACTTCGTCGTTCCACTATTGCCGTGAACCATGTCCTAGCACAAGCTTAAGCTTAGTTGGAATGGTTAACAAGATTGTTAGTAATATTTCTGAAAAAAAAAGAAATATTGCTAGCTTTCTTTAAAAAAAAAGCCACTTACAAAAATGAAACATAAAGGTTTATTTGGAAATTTAATTTTCTCTAGGAAGAGACGGCTGAAGAGAATTTTCAATCTTATAATGGTTTATTAACATTGTATCTTGTGAATTTTCTCATTCAAAATGTTTTATAAACAGTTTTATGAAAATAGTCACAGTATACAGGAAACATTATAATTTTTAGGGACGTGGTAAAAGATGCGTTGGGAAAACAAGTATAATTACTAAATAGATTATGTCGCATCGGTTCATAGACTGAGACATATGTAAGTGAAGCCATAGACAAAACCACAAACAATGTCTGTTATTGATTATTCTATATTGTTTTTATAGTCTATTATGTTGATATAGATCACAATCAAAAAACTTCCGTGCGATTTTTATTAGTTCCCTGGTATATTTTCATAACCCGAAGACATATGCCAATTAAATTGATATGGATCCTAATGAAAACCAAATTAAAAAACATTAAAACCGGTTTATAAATAACGGCGCCATGAGTGCATAACAATACAGACGAATTAAGAATCTTCTCCTATTTGAAGTCTGTTCATAAACGTAACTTATCATAATTATGAACACTTTAAGTACCTTTATGATCTTAAAGTAATGAAGAAAACTTGTAAGGAATAATATTCATGTTGTGTTATTGATTCCAAAGTTTACAACATCGAAATCACACAAAATGCATTCGTTAATTAATTGATCTGTTATAGCTCTTGAATATCTCTCGTAGGCCATATACAAGCCGAACATTTGCATCACAGAATCTTGTGGGTGTCGAAATAATACAATGAACTATACAATTGTAGAGAGTTCGTTTTGTAAAAGTATTGAAAACCTCAACATTGAGAATAAATTCAGTACAACAACAATACTTGAACATTGCATTCGAACAGACCGCATTGGAATACGAATACAAGCTCTGCACACAATACAGTTCTAATCTATTGACTATTAAGGTTTGCAAAAATTTACATACAAGTCAAAATAAAATCCAATATCTTTTGTTTGATTGAAAACGATGCTTTTTTAAAATCAACCTTTATTAATAATAATTTAGAACAAGGGATCCCGAAATTAAATCTCCGCTTGAATTCGCTCGAGAGTAACGATAATGTGGACGTCAGTAGTGTCTTTCCTTACTCCAGTTCCTTCATTAAGTCTACAAGAATTTCTACATATAATATTACAGCTAAGCTTTGGTTTTGGCATGACAGAAAGCTGCTTCTGCTGTTGCATCGCGATTGGAGGAAGTACCTTGTCTTGCAATACCAGCATGAAGTAAGGTTATATACTTCAACTATGACAGAGGTGCCAACGACCGGCCTTTCCTAGATGTGCTTGATTATGTCGTCGCCACTTTCCCCTATCTGCAACCGTGTAACATTGCTAACCGATATGCCGAGTGGTGCGGTTCTGATTCCTCCAGCGAGGTGTACCTTCAGATGTTATCTCGTCGATTGTGATATTCAGTAATTTCTTCTGGAATCCAAATGAAAAATTAACACGCACATTAAAAGTAAACCTACGAAAGTTAGGAAAAATATTAAACAGCGATAGAATTAGTATCAATTCTAAAGCTAGTATAAAATAAAGTATAGTAATCACTCATCAATCAAATCAAATCAATCTAGAGCCCTGGTAGCTCAGTGTCCGGGCGGTTGGCTCTTGTTGCATAGTACGCTAGCAATCCGAGTTCGATCCCCGGTGCCGGCACCAATAAATTTGCCGTTGCAATTTTATGTGCTGATTATCCACGCGCTCGGCGGCGAAGGAAAACATCGTGAGGAAACCTACATGTCTTAGAAAAATTTTCTAAGGCATGTGAAGTCTACCGCACTAGGGCCGCAAGGTGGACTATGCCCTTATACTCTCTTTACAGAGAAGGCCTGTGCCCAGCAGTGGGACATATATATTAT
Organism: Meandrusa payeni; assembly: GCA_029286785.1. Lineage (NCBI taxonomy): Eukaryota > Metazoa > Arthropoda > Insecta > Lepidoptera > Papilionidae > Meandrusa > Meandrusa payeni. The sequence continues at coordinate 8,131,333 of JAGSMX010000003.1, read as the reverse complement.
ATATATAAAGGCTGTAACTTTAATCACTCAAGATCAAGTCAGTCGTAAGCTGTTTTTTTTAAAAAACTTGTCTTCTATATTTTTATAACTAATCAATGATAATGAATAATAATAAATAAAAAAGACTTAAATTTCTTACTAACTAATACAAAATATACTAATTTCTAATTATCTACTACTAGTGAAATATTTAAAGTCATTTCTTATATTTCTAGATGTATATATAAACAAATATAAATTATATATGTGTAATTTAGCTATTTATGTAAGAATTCCTCGTTGGTGACGGTGAAGGATAATGAATAGATGGGATAATAATATCGAATCCATCGATGGTTATGGTTTATAAAATTTTAACTCAATTTTTAATAATATAAGTTTGATTGTAAAGAATCGAAAGTAATAAATTTATATTCATAAGCTTCCATATTCAGTGGAATAATTAAAAAGTTAATTGGGTCAAAAGGCGAGAAGAGGGAAAGATTTGCTAGTGAAGGAAATAAGTATAAATATCGACAGATATATTTTTTACCATTTAAGATAAACATTTTCATTATACATTATATACGTGTACTACGGTTTTACTCTCACTATGGGCCTCATAAGCAAGCTCAAAGTCGCACAACGAGCTATGGAGAGGGCTATGCTCGGAGTATCTCTACGAGATCAAATCAGGAATGAGGAGAGCAATGGGCAGGGCACATAGCGCGTAGAACAGATGGGCGATGGGGCCGAAAAGTTCTCGATTGGAGACCACGGACCAGCAAGCGCAGTGTGGGACGTCCACCCGCAAGGTGGTCTGACGACCTCATAAAGGTCGCAGGGCGCAGCTGGATGCGGGCCGCTTACAACCGGTCCTTTTGGAAATCGTTGGGGGAGGCCTATGTCCAGCAGTGGATGTCTTACGGCTGAGATGATGATGGTGATGACTACGGTTTTGTCGCTTACGCCAGAATAGCTCGCAGATGGTAGAATTTAACATATCGTTATAATTTGGTTTAATTCACACTATATATTTATTTTATCAAAATCCATTCATTCGTTTTCGTATGAAAGAAGCCACAAGTCTACACACATATCGACACTGCACTGCTGTAATGATCGCTAAAATTAAAGGTTGTCATATTTCTACTTAATTAACTGCTTCGAGTAGTTTCATAAGAACTTCACTTCTTTCAAGTTTATATAAATTTCAAAATCAAATGAATTTCTTATCCGTTTTCATAATTATGTTTCTTTTCACGATAAGTAGATAGCGTTCCAGTTTTAATTTTCTTTCTTATGTAAATAATATGTTTGTTACAGATATTTTCAGTACGAGGAAATAAATAAAACAATTTTTATTTTTTATTTTTTAATAAATAATATAAACAAATATTACACAATAGCCACACATGAATACATAGGAACGCTTACGAAATTTAAATGCACACAAATATAATCATCATCAGAAAATTACGACTTTTTTTCTAATTCCAAAATTAATTTCATAAGTAGATCTACGATCAATACTTTATAGTGTTTACACATAGCTCACCATGGGTCCTATATATCTGCTTCAATTTACAGGTTGTTGACGTTGCGAACTAAAAAATATAATGTTATTACGACAAGTTTTTACATAATCATTTAGGTCGGTTTCTTAATTCCCTGTGTTGCAATTACTTTACAGTACTAATAGTTATTGGGCAGTGGGATGTGGTGTTGCCAATGCCATAATTGCCCATCCATGAAGCGTACTATTCTACGACGTAGTATGCAAATTCGATTGTGAAAGTGGAATATCCCATATAACTTAAAAAACTTCAAGAGTCTTAGAAACTATATCGAAAAAAACGCAGAGCCGACTTGATCAAACCAACCACGCGATAACTATAAAATAGCGTATCTTAGTACTATGTTAGTTTAGCTTTTGAATGTCCCTTATTTGTTTTCCGTAGAAAAGCTGCCGACCGAGTCGCGGTTCGGCCCTCTCCGGCGCCCTCGGTTCGGAATGCTAACGCATAACGTAATAACCGTCCGAGACGAGGTTACCCCAACTTGGGAGACCCTAATGTCGAGTTACTAGCTAGAGACCTACGAGCTATGCCACCTCTCAATCCGGTGAAGTAGTAAAGATTAGTTTCTCGGGCCAATTACTGGCAGTATATACTGATACGATTCCAGTAATTTAGGTATAGTTTACTGTAAATATTAAAATACAAAATATACAACATGTATTCACACTAAATTAGTATTTCATAATTTTCTTGTTTAATTATTAGTACAAGTATCTACCCTACCGAAATTCTTAAAAATAGATTAGCTTAAAAATTCAAAATATATTTAACTAAATATTGATATAGATTTTATTTAGTGACTAGATATTTCAAATCCATATATCACTTTTTAACATAGGATAATAATTTCTGTTAAATCGGGCTCCGTCATCCACTTTTGGGACGAAGCGATATAGTAGAAAAATTACTTTAAATACTCGAAGAGACTACGCCAAGGTTTACAATTGTTAATAGCATGATTATAAGACAAATAAAAAAAAGAAATATATACAATACATTAAATACTTCTTAAAAGTTTCTGATTTGACGTGTTTGAAAATAAAAAAACATCCCTTCAGAAGTTAATCAGCGTAAGGTAAGACATATATTAATCCATGTTAAAGCCTAATTTTAAACGCCATATCAATTCTCTTGCTTCGCGTCCTCAATCACTGTCATCTGTGCAACGGAACAGCTGTTCAACGGCGGCCATTTTGTCGTTAAAACGATTAATACGTTATTGCAGTATACATACATTCGTATACATTAAATGTATATATTAAATATTATTAAATATTCTTGAATATATCAAATGAATATAAAGCTTTCTAGATCAATAAAACCTATCAGGATCTTAAGTAACGTCAACGTCTAAAGTATACTGAAAAACACTACACTCGTGAGCAAAAATAAAGGGTCGGTTAAGAAAGTTTATGTTACCTACGTGTTATGTACTAATATTTAATGAAAAATACTGTATTATCCACGTTTACGTAAGATATCCTTTTTCGTTTAAGTTTATGTTTTTTAATGAAATATAAATAAATTAACAAAAATATTTTATTGTAAATATATTTAATTAAATATTGATATAGATTTTATTTAGTGACTAGATATTTCAAATCCAAATATCACTTTTCATTTCATCATCTTTCATCTTTTCATTTTCCGTCATCAACTTTTTGGGACGAAGCAATACAGTAGAAAAATTACTTTAAATACTCGAAGAGACTACGCCAAGTTTTACAATTGTTAATAGCATGATTATTAGACAAATAAAAAAAGAAATATATACAATACATTAAATACTTCTTAAAAGTTGCCGATTTGAAGTGTTTGAAAATAAAAAAACCATCCCTTCAAAAGTTAATCAGCGTAAGGTAAGACATATATATTAATCCATGTTGAAGCCTAATTTTAAACGCCATATCAATTCTCTTGCTTCGCGTCCTCAATCACTGTCATCTGTGCAACGGAACAGCTGTTCAACGGCGGCCATTTTGTCGTTAAATTAATACGTTATTGCAGTATACATACATTCGTATACATTAAATGTATATATTAAATATTATTAAATAATATTGAATATATTAAATGAATATAAAACTTTCTAGATTAATAAAACCTATCAGGATTTTAGTAACGTCAACGTCTAAAGTATACTGAAAAACACTACACTCGTGAGCAAAAATAAAGGGTCGGTTAAGAAAGTTTATGTTACGTACTAAAATTTAATGAAATATACTGTATTATCCACGTTTACGTAAGATATCCTTTTTCGTTTAAGTCTATGTTTTTTAATGAAATATAAATAAATTAACAAAAATATTTTATTTTAAAGATATTTAACTGTCTATCATACACAATTTATTTCAGTTAGCTAGCGTCTTTATCTTCCGAGATATTCAAATTTTTTTAACCGATCCTTTATTTTTGCTCACGTCTATATTTTCAAATGTAATATAAAAGTGTGATTGTTTTTGTCGTTAGGAATCCGAAACCCCGTATGTCGTAGGTTGTACCTACTGGGCCTCAAACTTCCAAATATCAGATAGTCGAATTTTTAGCCAGTTTTATTCTAGACGATTTTAAAAAAAGTTATTGATATAAATTAGTAATTTTCGTTAAACATTTTTTTTAAATATCGTTAAATTCAAATGTTAAAATAGCGTTAAATTGAAAGCTACTCGTAATGCAAAAATTTATCAACCTGTACGCTGTACATTTGTTTGCAATAATAAATTTTGTTTTGGACTTAATTTTAAATACAACATTGTAGAAAGTGTATAATTATTTAGATGCTTTGATTATATCAATTGCTAACTTAAAAGTGTTAGCATAATATTTTTTTATATTCCAAAGTAATATAAGTAAAGACTCATCCACTTCAAATGACTCAACCATGTAAATAAAGTACATACACTTCGGCCCGTGTTCTTAGTGCGGATGCGGACACTTCAAACATCTCCGGTATCATTTTTAAATATATACGTTTGCGCATTATGTTTTACTTTACCCTAAGACCAGGTAGTAAACAGCTCTTAAAATACAATGGACAATTTTTCCATTTGGGTTCAACTCCGTTGAAATGCACTGGTTTGTAATTTACTCATTTTAACCCGCAATTACGATTAACTATGGTTAAACGAGTTAATAATTAAAGTTAAGAAGCGAACTCGTTACAGCGTAACCTCAAAAGCCAGGATATTTAATTAAGGACTATAATTTTCAGCGGTACAAGTTTTTGCAATTAACTTCTGTAAGTGCTATCAAAAGCTTAGGCTAACACGACCGCAGCCCTGTAGTTCTGGGTTCTCAAGAATAAGACTACGGTATCCCCTGCCTGTCGTAGAAGGCGACTAAAAGGGGCCTCGGGTTCACTGGGCGACAAGGGTGAGGGCCTTTGTCGTCCGCCAAGATGGACACGGGAAGAAGGCGATATCGGTTGGCTCGTGTCGCCTTGCACTGCGAGGGCACAGGGGGGAAAGGAGTAACCTCTCCCCCAGGGAAGTGCTCTCTTTGAGCACAGTGCAGAGGGGCTCCGGTGTGTTCCACTGGAGATCCCGGAGCCGGTAAAGGTAAAAACCCCACATAACCACCGCCTTCCCCCCCCCCCCCGGAGGCGGGGTATCTTTTTGAAGATTTCCTCCTGGTTAAAAAAAAAGGCTAACACGACCGAATAACTTAACCGGTCATTGAAATATTTTATATGAATATTATATTATTTATAAGAATATGTATATACATATATTTCTTGTGTTAACTTAACAATATTATAGGCAGTGTTAAAAAAAGTCAGTGGTATGCCTGGGATGGGATTTCTTATGTTACAAATTTCAAAAACAAACATTACTTGACTATTCTCCAGCTATAACTATGATTCAGTTGAAATAATTTATATATAAGAGTTGAGAATCTAAAAATCGTCTATTAGAATTTCTTATTCAATTAAAATAGTTGTAACAATGTTGTCACAGAGTATTGTATTGTTCTTTATTCAGTATAATCCTGAATGCAGACCAAACTTTGTTTGCAATGGTGTTGTAGCAAAATTGAAAAAGTTAGATTAATTTGACCTGTTATATGTAAGAGACTTAGTTTTTTCGCAGTATTTTTTTCGTTTGAAATCATTTAATTCGCTTAATCCGAATAAAGTCCTTCGTATAGGGAACGAGGCAAGTGCTCTGCCAATAAAGACTTCAGCTTCTCGCGTGGTGACACCGGGGTATAGCGCGCCAGGGGGAATGTGCGAGTCACGCCGTCGCTCAGGGAACGGGTGACAGCAGTCAAATCGGCATCCTGGAAGATATAACGATATTAACAGGTTAAAGAATCTCTTGTTAAAAAAAATCATATCGATGATATTATCCTCCCAAGTTCCGCAATTCTTCTTCAAAACTCCTATTACATAAGATAGATCACAAAGATAAGTGTGCCTACAAGTAGCTTGCATAACCAAGTATCATAAATATAAAATGCAAGATCCCACTTTATCAGGTGATTTTTTGCATGGAATAAGGATTGAAGAAATAAGCTTCTCATCAAATGTTATGTGACCTCTACCGCTTTTAAAAATTCATAACAAGGGAGGAACCTATGTCCTGTGACATTATGGATGAAAAGTGTAAATATATAATAGAACCTACGAAATTAAAAACGACTTTTTTTTTTACGAACCACACGATCGAAATAAAAATTCTTTAGCCCCAACTAAATGAATATTAATTTATGTATATATGTGTAAAAAGTTCACGATTGTGAAAAAGAGAAATAAAATGTGTGCCTGCACTGTTCTCTCTTGCTCCTACAGTGTGATACGGATACCTGTACTGTGTCTTAGATATAGGAAACGTAACTCTGTCATTCTACCTTCAATAATTGATATCTCCCTTTTAATTTCCCTACGCCTTGCCCGATCACACTTTTATTACTTATAACGGAATCATCAGGGGCCCTGAGTCTGCTAAACTAATTGTGTACAAAATGATAGTTCATTCCCAACATAGTGGTTGATAATTGCTAGTTTTAGGTCTTTGAGCACATTGATGCCACTATGGGTTACCTATCGCGTACTGGCACGCCAATCGTGAGTGGGGCCGGGACCCAGCTTTACTCCCCAAGGGTCAGGTGCGTGGAGAAGTTTTACTTCAAAAACGAAGCAAGTTAAGACAGACGTGTTCAATATGTATATAAAGTAGTATTCCATACCGCGCTTTTGGTGTATTTTTCAAGGCTGCGTAGAGCTTGTTCGAAATAATCTTCACCGTATGCGCCCTTTTGCTCATCGCTGAGCCTCTTCCACATGTCGCGTGCTTGTTCCAGAAGTTTCTCCTCAGACAGCCAGGCACTGCCAGTCGTGTACTCACCGGCGGCGACGACGACCTTATAAATGCATATGGTATTTAACACTAATGAGGGATAATTTTGCATTATGTACGCAGCGACAACGTACCGCGGCGTTTCGGTGCAATTTTCGTTATGCATCAACCAAATTCTGAAATAATGTTCCACTATAAAGAACGTGCAGACCAAGGTTTTTGCAGCGGGCACATAAAAAAGGGAATTGCTTACTCCATTATAAATACTTTATATATTGTACCCTCTCTTTTGAACATATTGGTTGATTGCGTTCTCTTTCGTCCTGTTTTGTTTAATTTTCCAATTTATATACAATCTAGTTTATATATTTTTTCCTCGAAAGAAGGAAGGATATGAAGAATATCATAAAGGAAACTTTTCGTTTATGTAATTCTTCGATATTCTTATTTTTGTTAAAAAAAATATTCTGCGGCTGACGATTGTTTCTGAGAATCATCTGGGTTGCTGCAGAATACAAGCGCTACCCTCCTTGGGTAGTCAGTATTGCTGAGCAGTAGTGCTGAACAGTGAACCCTGTCGTTTCGGCGTTGCAATGCATGGCCTTAAGTCTTGGACTTTTTAATATTATAATTTTTTATTTTATTTTTTTATATTATCTCTTTTGTTTTATTGTGTGCTTAATTTTATTTGGTGTACCGATCAAATGGCTTATTATCATTATCCTTTTAACCACGACATAGAAAGAAATAATTACACATATCGGATTGATTATCCGACCGAGTCGTGGTTCGGCCCTCTCGGGCGCCCTCGGATCTGAATACTTACGCGTAACATAGTAACCGTCCAAGCCGAGGTTATCCCTCACCGGCGGGGCCCTTGTTGTCGAGTTAATAGCGATAGAGGTTCAGGCTAAGCGACCTAAGAGCTATGCCACCTCTCAATCCGGTGAAGCAGTCAAGGCCAGCTGCTCTTGCCAATCTCTGTAGTTCGTCATTAAAAAAAAATATTTCGGCTTTTCAAGACTTCAAAATAAGAGGTTTTACATTCGTATGTTATTTTTGAATCTTATAGCGCCATCATTTATGAACACCGACTTTGTTTTTTTTTTTGCTTTAAGGTATTTGGTTTCAATTTGGCAACATACAAAATTCATATAGAACCTCCATTTAAATTTTGTTGAAATAGGGCCAGGTAATTCCTCAAAATTGTATGAATAATAAAGAACGCTTGTTGATGAAAATCTAAGACTAAGTACTTCTTAACGGTGACAGAAAAAAATCTAATACAGCCAAACTTCATCAATCCGCCTAGGGCCGCGTCTAGGGCGGTTTATGCCGGAATAATATTTTTTTTATAGAGAAGGCTTAAGCCCAGCAACCAATATTGATATTTTAATATAACGTTATTTTCTTCTACTTTATGTATACCACGGTATATTTTCAACAGATTTCAAAAAACATGAGGTTCTCAATTCGTCTGAATGTTTTTTTTTAATATAACTCAAAACTTTCGACTGGATGAACCGATTTTGATTATTATTTTTGATTTGAAAGTTGGTGCTTCCCGCGACAGTGGCATCTTTGAGAAAACTAAAGTCTTAAATTTGCTTTAAGTATATAGTGGTGTACTTAAAAAGTATATTCCTATTCTATTTGAACTCGGTTTTTGTTTTTGCTTGTGAATTTACTAGTTGGTATAGATAACTTACAACATCTACGCCTCGTGGTTTGAGTTCCCGACGGAGACAGGCAGCGAGTGCGTCCAGAGCGGCGAGTGAAGCGGCGTGGACCCCACGAACCGGGGCGGCCACGTGTGTGAGAATAGAAGACGCAAGGACCACGCGACCACGCGCTCGCCTCACAAGCGGCAGCATTACTTGAACCAAACGGGCTGGTCCTGTTCAAATGAAAAAAAATGTAACTTGTCCGTATAAACAAAAAAAGAAGGTCATTTTTATTTAATTGTTCGACAATGTAACTACGCTCGTGAGTAAAAATAAAGGGTCGGTTAAGAAAGATTCAAAATCTCGGAAGATAAAGAAGCTAGCTAACTGAAATAAATTGTGCATGACAGACAATTAAATATAATATAATATGTAAATAGTGTATCTCAGTTATTTGAATAACGTAAAGTAATAATACAATTCAAAAGTGTATAAAAATGTGTTTCCGCATATAATTAGTGAAGTTATCTCAAAGGATGATACGTAAATCAATTAGAAGGCTATGTTAAATAAACAATAATTTTCATAAACCCATTCAATCCTCGAGATAGTGTTTTTCCATTTTTTTTTTCAAAGATTAACAAGACTATATTTGGTTTAATTGTTTTAAATACAAAAGCTTCTCATGATCGGTCCCAAGATCAAATACACGTGTTCTAAATTTATCTATCTACGGCGGCCAAATTGTTTATAGGTTCTTGAATGTGATTATGCTTGAAATAGATAAATGTTTACAGGAAGCATTACGTTTATTTACAGGTTTACTCAGCTGTAAAATATCAAATCGTTGCCGCTTTCAGGAAATACATCAATGTTAGATTTATTTTTGTTTTCCTCCTTTTGACTTTATTGCATCGTAAATATTCAATGCATATAATTGTAATGAAATTTTGGCCATGAATGATGAAAATAAATATCTTGATATAGTTTGTTTTTCCTTTATAGATTGTGAGCGGTAGTAAATATGTATTTTCTATGTTACAAGTACAAAAAGATAAGGATGTCTTCAATAGTCTAATGGTGATGGTTTGAATCCATCATCCGACTATTGGTGTGAACCAACTCCTAGGACAAGCTTAGGCTTAGTTGGAATAGTTAACAAAAATGTTAGTAATATTTCTGAAAAAAAAGAAATATTATTAGCTCTCTTTTTAAAAAAAAGAATTTATGTTTTAGATAAGAATAAGTTTTAGTTTGAACAGAAATTTATATGGAGTTTAAAAAAATGTAAAATGTAATTATCTATAGAAATAAGTTAAATATATGTAAGTACATGTTTTAATAGGTACAGGTTTTGTAGGATATATAACATGATGTTATTAAGCCATCTTTCGGAAATGTCGTTAACTTTTTCGTCTACACATAGACTACTAGACTACATGTAAAAAAATATATATAAAATCACAAGATGGAGCTGTCGTAGCTGCTATTTAACAATAAAAAAGGACAGCGTAAAAATATAAACATTTTGGTTCTAATTTACTGTCTTTCACTATTTATTCTTAAAAGTTATAGTTACTTGATTTGATAGATTATAGCTTTTAGTATCAGCGCCATCTATTTATAACATGCATAAACTAGTTTAACCGTAGCTAAAGCGTAACCCATAGCGTAGCCTTTTGTAAATCTACCAGATACATTACCTAATAAATTAACTTCCATCGCCCTGCGGATGACTGAGAAAGGAACCCATTCCAGTTCACCGAGTGCACACCATGATTCACAGTTGACGATCGCCCACAAACCCTGCGCGCCCTCTGGCAAGTGATCCACAATATACAGAGACGCTGACAAGATCTGGGGAGAGAAATTTATTAGTTGTACAGAACGATGTCGCCACATTACATGTTTCTGGAACAATTATAATTGACTGCTCAGCTGCTAAGAATACACATAAAAGATTTTTCTATTTTTTATTTTATAAAAACTACACAAAATAATAACTGTTTAATCACTATATTAGTTTCTTTATCATTTCATACGTAGTATACGTAGAGGATGCCTAGAAAGAGGTATAGCGACTGATTGCCGACATATTAAAAAGCGGGCAGGTAAAGAATGCCAAACGACAATTATGTGTGCATATGAAAGAAGCGAAAGAAGTGTCTCAGGATCATGCTAAGTGGAAGTAAGTGATCTCTGCCTACTTCTCCAGGCGACAGGCCTATTTGTATTTGTAACATTTTATTTCATTTTTTTTTTGACCAAATACAAAGATTAGCTAGAGAAGCTAACCAGATTGGGAGGCCACATAACTCTTAGGCCTCTTAACCTGAATCTCTATTGCTACTAACTTAACACACGGGTCCCCGGTGAGGGGTAACCTCGGCTTGACGGTTACTATGTTACGCGTAAGCATGCCGATCCGAGGGCGCCCGAGAGGGCCGAACCACGACTCGGTCGGTTGCTATTTCACGGATAATGACCCACTAGAATTTATTTAATCATCCTTTGTATTCAGTGTTGCTAAATTTGTTGCTGTAATTTAACATCAACGTAATATGAACTCTCGGGAGTTTAAAAGCTTGTGAAATTACGTTTAATGTTGCCCTGTAAAGTGCTTTTATCTTTATCCTGTTATATGAAACTTTAATTAGCTGTTTCGTTGGAATATGAAATATTAAAGTAATATAAAAAGACGGGGGTGTTATTTTAGAGCGCTAGGATTTGGCTCAGACACAATTGATAAATTTAATAATTTAAATTTTATTTGGACGCGCAATGAAAAATTAATTGTTATTTCAATTGAAAAAGAATAATATAAAAGAAAGAATATTTAAAAGGCTTTCTTCTAGACAATCCCTCTAGATAAAATGCGACACAAGTTTTAACAATTGATTTTTTGTGCTTAAGAAAATGTAGGTTGGGTTTTGAATCCCCCATTATAACAGTTCGCAAGTCAAAGAATTTGTCAATATGCTATTACTGTTTTTTATATAAAAAATATTTGTTCAATTGTCAGTTTCTTTTAGATACATTTTAATTCCGATGTTAATTCGTTGTAAAATGGTTTAAAATGAAAAATACTCATTGTTTAGGATTTTATGGGCAATTGGAGACGTTGTCTCGATACATGCTGCCGCAATGGGAATATAATATGTTACTATTAACTCGCCGTTATTGTGAAATTTATCGTTCTCGGATGCCGGCTTAACGACACCTACAGCATCCTAACGGCCTTGATAGCTGCGGCCAAATATAAATTTACGTCAAATATTTCAGATTTAGCCGTTTACTCAATCTATTTTTCACGATTCATCAATTGACGGAATTAATCTATACCAAAGTTTGTTTTCATTTTCTGTATTTTAAAATTTCAGTACACTTTGTGATTTCCTCTATTAGTTTTGAGTCAAGTAGATTAATAGAATATTATGTGTGCATTTCGTTATCATCACCACCGCAACCAATAGCAATTTATCAGCCAACCATCACCAGTTCATTGTTCAGTGTTTCGTTGGAATATGACACACAAGTTCTTGTCTTCGTTCGTCTCGATTGTATGTTACCAACCTAAATTTAATACTCGCCCTAATTAAATTGTTTATAGCAATTTGACCCTAAATTTTATTATATGTTCTACTGTCGGGCATATGCCTTTTCCCTTAAGAGGGTGTCAGGGCTTGATCCAAAATGCCGATTTCCCATTTCCGTACTTGTAACCCGATTGGGAGACTTCACGTGTTTTTCAAAAAAAAAATACACATTTTCCTTGTTTTTCCTGACAGCATTAGAATGAAACAAGTTAGCACTTAAAATTTCAATTAACAGTATTGTGCTAGTGTTATTATACGCCATGTAACCTTCTTCTTTTTAAAGTGTTGTATGTGTTTTGTTACTTGTGTGATATACTTAACCTGTGTTTCAGACGTGATGTCAAGTTGTAACGTGTGCAGTCGGCCCGAACAGTCTTCTTTCAGCATGTCGGCGTCGATGTTCCCCGCTTTAGTCTGGAAGCCAGCGAACACGTGGTATCCAAGATCATCGAGCCGCCGCGCCAGTGCATTCCCGAGTACGTTGTCACATCCCGTTACAAGGACTGCTTTGCCTGCAGCTGTAACCTGTTGAAGAATAAGTTTCTTAGTGGCAACCCATATTATAACTTACGCAACAGAATATGCGCCATCTTGGAATCCATTAGGTTTCTCTAAACTTGACTGGTCTTTGGTGATGGCGTTATGTACGGTTAGAAGACTTCAATGAAGTTATTCAAAATGTTATCTTGGAAGTAATAAATTTTATGTTTTTGAATAAAATATATTATAAAGTTAAAATATTTTTTTAAGGTTCGTTAATAATGCTTTCAATGATATTAATACCATTTTCGATGGCGATTCAAATTAAGGTAATGCTCATATAATGCGATGGGCCGACAGTAATCAATTTACAGATACAAATCGAAAGATCGACGTATGTTTGGTAAAGTACAGATTAATAAATATTATAATTAATGAATAAGGAGTATAACAACTGATCGTGCACAGATTATAAGCAAATATAATATATATTATTATACAAAAAATATTCAATAAGTTGGATACATATTTCGCACTTCATGTTGGCCAGCAATAAAATATATCTTTTTTTATTTTTGTGACGAACCTCAACTGATTGGCCAGAAAAGCTGGCCGTAATAGTTTTACCGGTTTGGGAGGTGGCAGAGCTAAATAAAAAAAAAATAATATGTAAAAATTTTAATAATATCTATTTCTACGTCTAAATGAATTTGTTGGCGTGTCGCAAATGAACCTTATATCTGATGTAACGGCAAGCAAGGAAATTAAGTTTTTGTTGAAAATAGACGGCGACAGCTTGATTGATGTCGATTGTTATAACTGCTGAGTGAATATTTTATTCATGCTCTCAGGCATAGTACTGGCGATGTGTGACGCAGTAATTTCGAGGTTAACTATTTCAGGACACTTGTATTGTTAATACCGATACCCCAATCTAAGTTAGTACAAAAACAGTAAACAAAATTTTATTTTCGTTATAAGAATTCGTAAGAAAATAACTTCCTATAATTAGTATTCTACATATGGTGGTTTATGGTTAATCAGATTGGTGTAACGTGGATAGCGGCGTTTCGGGCCTCGGATCGGTATGATTTCGCGTAGCATAGTAACCGTCCAAACCGAGGTTACCCCTGACCGGGATGACCGTTGTGTGGAGTTCCTAGAAATAGACGTTCAGGCTTAGCGATCTAAACTATGGCACCTCTCAATCCAGTGAAACAGTAAATGTCAGCATTTCTGGCTAATTTTGTTTAATTTAACTAACTTTGGCTAATCGCTGTCTACCCATATAGGGTTAAAAGGACGTAAGTTGTCTTACCAAAAGGTCTCTTCAGTTGAGGCAGACGGAAAACGGAATACAATTATATATAAAAATTAATTCTTAGCAGCAGCCAGTGCTACGTAGGTAGCTCACCTCCAACAACCTAGTCAATAACCAATAACAGTATCAAGTAGCAAGTGAAAGCCTTATGGCTTAGCGGTTGGACTTAAGAGTTCGAATAGAATAGTCGGCTTATAGCAGTACCTTAGCTACTTTTGTTTTTTTTTTAAAAAACAAAAATGACATCTGGGACCTAATAATAAGCTTAGTGCAAAAAAACGGACAGCAAAAGCTCTCTCTGTCCCCTACTCTAAAAGCTTATAAATAAAAATATTTGCGAACGGTTGCATGTATTCTTATGAAAATGTGTTATTTCAAAACGTTTCCATGACGAAAGTGCTACGTCGACGATGCCAAGACGAATCAGTCGCCTGTCCCGTGGGTGTCGTAAGAAGCGATTAAGGAACGAAATAAATCAGGGAATAGGAAAGGTGTTTTGTAATGAAAACCTTTCTGGTGCGTTCAATTCTTTATAATTTGAATATTTTATTCGTTAGCGATGAAATTTTGATGATAATGTCGAAAGGTCGATGTAATGTAATTTACCATGTTTTTACCATGAACACACAGAACGTAGTGTTAACAACTAAGGCATATTTAATTACCGCTACAATTAAAATACTAAGACCTATCATGTCTTGCGTTAATATCTCAATCTAATGACATACATTTTAGGAAGTGGTTTTCGTTCTAACGAGCCTAAATAAATAAGCACTAGAATAATAATTATTTTATTAAACTATATCGAAACACAAACGCAACATGCGCGATACTAAAGTAACGAATTTAACTCAAAAAAGACACAAATTCAATACAATATATAAATATGCATATGTATAAATACTATACATGATTAACTTAGAAAGACTGAAGCACAATCTATATTAAGTAGGAAGACAACAACATAAGAATTTTATTTAGTAGTGTCTATTCTGTGAAAACAACCATTAACCTATTTTTAAATTGGACTTTCGAAAGGAATAGATGACGCAATAGGATATTCCGAGGTTGGCACAAGTCACAAGTGATCCAATATAATTGTAAAATCGACAAGTAATACAACGGTATCCTTTTGTTACTACTGAAATCTTTATTTACGAAACTTGTTTTAAATTATAAAAATTTATAAGTTGTTATAATTTACGTTGTTGAAATAGGAATAAGGTTCGGTAGAGGGCGCCCAAGATTTACATTCAATTTTGGCGGCTTACTATAAAATAAGGACTTGTCTATGGTTTTGGTTATTGGTTGATTTTTTCAAGTCATTAATATCAAAAAATAAAGATCTATTTTAACAAATTATTTTATGTAACACACAACAAATAAGAACTTTTTTGAGAAGAAACATTCAGAACAGTCTGTATTGATCACACATACTGAAACGTCTTCGCGTACTGTGTGTGTGGAGTGTGCGCTCGTTTGCTAAAAATGTTTTTTTTTTTTATGATCCCACCTGGTGTTAAGTGGTGATATAGTCGAAAGATAGTACGCGCTAGTTTAGTAAGTGCCTATTCATTTTACTCTTGAAAATACCCACATTGTAATCGGAAGGAAAGACAGATGCTGGCAAACTATTCCAGTCCTTTGCTGTACGCACGATGAACGATGACTCAAATCGCTTCGTTCGGACGCGCGGAACATCAACTATAAAAGGATGGAGACCCGCCGAGTGTCTAAACGTCCGAAGGTAGAATGGGGATGGGGAATTAACTCGTGTAATTCCTGTGCACACTCTCCAAAGTGTAATCTGTAAAACACCGAAAGGCTGGCCACCTTGCGCCTGTGCTCAAGACTATCTAGGTGTAGATCTTGGTCACCTATCAATGTGTAATATGTGCACAACAACTCGTGTCGACTTTACGGATTGTTTACTGTCAATTTGAAATCTTGTGTGAAAGCTGATTGTTGAGTCTTGACAAACTTAAAATAGGTTTTAATGTCCTTATTATTATTATTTTTTTTAACTTACTAAACAAGTGCTTGACTACGATCCCACCTGATGTTAAGTGGAAATGCAGTCCTGGACGGTAAAGCACACTAGCTTAGTAAATGCCTATTCATTCTACTCATGAAAATAATCACATTGTAATCGGAAGGAAAGACAGATGCTGGCAAACTATTCCAGTCCTTTGCTGTACGAAGAATACCCACCACTTCCCATGGCCCCACCAACCTCGCGGTTATATGGGCCGAAACGCGGGAGGGCACGCGTGGTCTGGCCGTGTGGCACGCACCTTCTTGACTCCCTACAAGTTCTTTATCAGGGCCTTTCTCCACCATTCAGAGCTCAACCCCTTAAGGGGTTCTACGGCACGCAACATAATAGCTCGATCGACGGCGCCAGACGACTTTTTAACGGGTCCTTCGTTTATGCCAGGCGTGTGCAGATTCCCTGAACTTGTGAAAGTTGCCCTCCGAGGAGACCAGATGTACGAAGAATAATTATTAAGCTTATTATTGTGTAATTTGATTGTCTTAGATGTAAACTGAGTTACGTAATAAATAAAAAAGTGCGAAGTTCTCTGAGCCGATGCCGAGTAACCAGTGAAGTCAACACACATTGACTAGCGGAATTCTATAAGCACAACTTGACGGCTGTAGTATCTGAACTATGACTTGAATGGATTCTATCGACTTACTGGAAACTCTAGTAATAAGATTGAATTTAAAGATTTATTTAATGTATAAAATATAATTAGTTGTGTGTCGTTTCAATAAAATCAAGCATTTGTTTTGTGGACCAAGGTTGTTAGTAAAATAATTGCTATTATACCAAAGTCAATGTGACGAAAATTTTTGAATTTTACATTTCTATCGCCCTGTTACAGAAATAAATTGTCTAGTAATACAGTTTTATGTGTGTACAATTCGTTATGATGCTTTGCCATCGGTTTCATGAGCGTAGCACTAGGTTATCTAAACATTAGATGTTTGCAGTGCTAAGTTTATTTTAGATTGGTTAGTATATATTAGTATTGTAACTGATTTTATGGGTATGTATAATTTTATTTGAGATTAGCGCGATTACCGTTTCGGTTACGTTCGCTTTATCCTTGTGTGTACGAGGCCAGAAAACGTTTACGATAGATTGGAACGCCATTATCCGTTTATAGAAATCGGAGTAATCAAACGAATGTCTTATTTATTTATGGATAAAATTGTATTTAATTGATATCTATACTAATGTTATAAAAAGATAAGATTGGCTTGTTTGTAGTGGAGAAGGTCTGAAACGACTTAACCGATTTTGATAGATCTTTCACCTTTAAGAAACTACATAAATATTATTTATTCAAAATATATATATTAATGATAAAACTTTTTTTAGTTTATTTTTTTCTTATAAATTGGGAGAGCCCATTGGAAACATAAAAACTCATAACTCCATTTTTATTACTTTACGTAATTTTTAAAACATAAATTTATCCCAGCGTGAAATACTTTATTTCTCCCTGGCCACATCGAAAGCTTGTAAATTAGACAAATATTAAATAAATAAGTACTGACGTAAGACCTGATATATAACATTATTAAAAATGTAACATTATTTTACCCATGATCCATCTACATAATTATTAAAATTATAAAAATGTAATAATATTTGCATTATGTAGCAAAAAGTTACAAATCATTATTGTAGCGTCAATGGCTCGATCGACATGCCTATAAAGAATATCTATTTTCAAATTCATCAATCATTTTTTTATTTGTTCGGGTTTGATGAAAACAATGATTAATGGAAACTAGAGTAACAATTATTAATAACAAATTATTTCGATTTACTGCTGACGAATTCGTCGAAGGCAACTCGTTTCCTTATCAAGTATCAATGTTTGTAAAAAGATTAACATCTAGTGAAACGCGTGAATAAATAAATGCAAATATGTGTGCGTTACTTTCTATCATAAGTAAAATACGATTTTTTTACTTTTTCTTGTATCTTAGCTCTTGCTTGTGAATTTATCCCAGTGGCCAGTGGTTTATAATAATTGTGTTTAGATTTCTTAACTACCCATGAATCAAACATGTATCACAAATGGGACTTAATTAGTTCCACGAAAAGTTTGATTTTTTCCTTTTTGTTTTTTTTCATACGGCACTGTGTTTGTAATTAAAAAAATTGTACATTTTAATTTGAAATGCAGCCTTAATAAATATCTGCTTTTCTAAATAACTATAGTTTTCCTTTTAAGTGTATAATTTTATAACTTCTTCTTAAAGTGCCACTGATATTGTAGAGAATACAATCTTGAATGCCGCGGGCTCCCCTTTGACATTATGCCGTCTCCCGACATTCAATACTGGAGGAATTAACATTAGGTTACTATTACGTTTTCTCAGTAATTAAGTCAACAGTATAGCGTGGTACACGCTAATCTGAATTTCATCTGAGGTGATTAGGAGGCGTTTTATTTCTTATTAAAATAAAAGCATAAAATATATGTATATTAACGAGCAATAACAAAGACCGATTTCAAATTGAACGCGCGAATGCCCTCTTTGTATTTCCGAATTATCGTAGGAAAATTTCGAAATAGATTTAATCAGAAACTGACCAAACTATCACCAAACTACTGTTGAAATGCACACTTTCCAAAAAAAAATTAATCATCGACAACGGTTGGCGTGAAATTGAGTTATTCGTCAATTTGTGGCGCACATACTTGATGCAAATTTAAATTCTTGTATGATTTTCACATGGATCCCGTTGGCAGAAATGGACCAAAAATTTAGATTAAATGGGAACACACGGGAAGCACTAGCTTAGAAATAAAAAAAAGAATCATCCAAATCGGTTCACCCCGGCGAGAGTTTTATACATTAACAAACACAAAAATATGTTTTAAGTCCATGCATTAAGTCAACCAATTTTGATGATTCATTTTTATTGGAAAGGGTGATGATACTTTAAGTAGTTTGACGAGAGTTTGGTTAGGTTCTGATTAATTCTATTTCGTAATATTCCTGCGATACTTCGGAAAAACGAAGAGAGCGTCCGCGCATAATAGCGTTTAACGTTTGATTCGATTTTAAATCGGTTTTATTTTGCTCATAATTAATATACTTGTACGTCCTGCGCCTGTAGCATAGCCATGCTCACGAGGCTAGCCCTCAGTCGGTAGGTCGGCCCAAGTTAATACTAATTGCAGCCCTGTCGTTCTGGGCTCTCAAGAATAAGACTGCGGTATCCCCTGCCTGTCGTAGAAGGCGACTAAAAGGGGCCTCCGGTTCACTGGGCGACAAGGGTGGGGACGGACTGAGTCGTCCTCCGGTGCGTTCCACTGGAGATCCCGGACCCCCTCGTCATGCACCGAGGAAAGGGCCACCGGAGAGGTTTTAATGGGTAAGAACCCCACATAACCGCCGCCTTCCCCCTAGAGGGCGGGGTATCTTTCTGAAGATTTCCTCCCCGTCAACAAAAAAAAAGTTAATACTAATTACCTCAACCTAATCTTATATTTAACTTTATTAGGCTTAGAGAAAAGCGCATACGTGTAATTGTCTCTATCTTCAACCTTGCGGTTACGATAACAAAATATATTTTATTCAAAAATATCTCCACTAATTGTGATGTCCGATGTGTGTAATGGTTAGCTTTCAGATAAATATAAACGCACTGCTAATGCGTTAAAAAAATCTTACGGAGAATGCTTTCTGTGTACGTAATCTGTCAGAGTGATAACCACTCAGTAAGGTCACTTAATCTAAATAACTGTGATGCTCATGGAGTTTTTGTATAAGTCTATGGCACTAAACACACACTTAAAAAGTGAATGAATCTTTAAAAAGATTTTAATTGAATTTAACACACAGAGATTTGGTAATCTTAAGAACATAATATACAAATATTTGTTGATATTAATATATAAGTATGAGCCGTGGTAGCTCAGTGTCCGGATGGTCGTCTGAAGTTGCGTAGTACGCTAGCAACCCGAGTTCGATCCCCGGTGCCGGCACCAATAAATTTGCTGTTGCAATTTTATGTACTGATTAAGCACGCGTTCGGCGGTGAATGAAAACATCGTAAGGAAATTTACATGACCTAGAAAAAATTTCTAATTCATATAAAGTGTGCCAATCCGCACTAAAGCCGCGTGGCGGACTACGCTTTTATACTTTCTTTACAGAGAAGGCCTGTGCCCAGCAGTGAGACATATATAAAGGCTGTTTTCTAACCAAACCTTCATCAAACTACTCTAAAGTACAAGATGTACATAATATCCAATAAAAAATCAATCATTAAAATTTACTTGATATCTACTATATAATATAATCTAATATACTTGACGCCAGTTTAACACTTTTTCTCGTGGATGCCATTATCAGAATTGGATAAAATTGAACCACATAGTAAGTACCATCTGTCAAACAATGAGACCCAGCAGGTAGGATATATATAAAGGCTGTTACATTAATATATAAGTATTCGTTAAGCAAAAATCACTAAAATGTACATTTGTGTGCGTGTGTCTATGTATAAGTGCGTATGTGATTATCTTTACATTTTGCGGTTGTATAGCTTTCCATATCAAAGCCTTAAAACGAACAAACAAACAGCTGTCACATCCTTTGGACATTAAAAGGGTTGAGTGAGATAGCATTCGCTACAAGCGATTTGAAATTTGCTTTTGTGAACTTAACATATCGGATTAGGCAGATATATATCGTATATATCATGCAAAATTTTTAGCAGGAGGTTAAGCAGTTAATAAACTAAATAAAACTACCTCTCAGTGTTACAAGTTGCCTGGTATTTCAACTCCCGATTGTCAAGCTTAGCCATTGGGTTATCAGTTGTCAGTAGAACTTGTAGCATTTATGTCACTGGTTTTAACTGAAAAACAGCGATGTAACTTTGTTGTAGCACATAGCTGACCTGGTTGCCTTTTAGGTCCCAGTTTTTTTATCTTCCTTTAAAATGTTGCTTAATGAAGTAGCAAGAGGGAGGAGCCCTGTGCGCTGGACACACCAAATCAACAACAACACCAACACGAGACTCCATGAGGCATTTCACACCGCCAAAGACCGCAACAGGTGGAAAGCGATCGTCCGCCACATAATTCGTGGAGGTCACGACCCTCAGCAATGAGGAAAACGACGCAAGGAGGAGGAGGGATGAAGTACTGAATATACACTTTTTTAACGCCAACCCTACGTCGAGTCAGGGGTTAGGTTCAGCCCTGTAGTTCTGGGCTCGTAGAATAAGACTACGGTATCCCCTGCCTGTCGTAGAAGGCGTCTAAAAGGGGCCTCAAGCACAGGGGAAGAGGGATTAACCCCCTCCCAGGACGTGCTCTCCAAAGAGCATAGTACAGAGGGGCTCCGGTGCGTTCCTCTGGAGACCCCGGAGCCCCTCACCATGCACCGAGGAAGGGCCACCGGGGGGTTTTGTGGGTAAGAAGCCCACATTCCCGCCTTTCCCAGAACGCGGGGTATCTTGTTGAAGATTTCCCCCCGTTCAACAAAAAAAGGGGTTAGATTAAGAAGAAGAAAATATACTTTTTATCTCTTTTTCTACTAAAATCTGTAATGAAGCACATAAATGTTTATTCGGCTGCGAATGCAGTTACATTGACTTACATGCTGGTTTATGGAAACCAAGAGATCATATTGAGGGAAAATGTGAGAAAATTAGGTTTTCGAGGTAAATGTCAAATTTTAAAACCCTTTATTGCTTTAATCCCACGCGCTCAAAGGAAATGGTAAACTAATTTTCATTTATTTTGTAAGGCGGCAGTCCGTGAGACGGTCCCCCGGAGAATCGTGCCGTGTTCCAATTCGTATGCCTAGGTAATTGCTTGTGAGGGGAATATCAGTATACGGTAAAAACGAGCCAATTTAATTATCGTAAGTCATATTCACTTAATTGTTTTGAAAAGTATTTATTTTTAATTGTTAATTTTTTTCCTATAACTTCGCTTTTATAATATAATAATTTCGCTCGTCTTGTAATCCAATTTAGAATAATAATTGCTGCTGTATGGGCCGCCAGCTATATTAGAATATTAATAACAAGAAAGAATTTAATGTTTTTAGTTGACATTTGAGAGCCCTGGTAGCTCAATGTTCGGGTGGTCGCCTCAAGTTGCATGATACGCTAGCAACCCGAGTTCGATCCCCGGTGTCGGCACGTCTAAATTTGTTATTGCAATTTTATGTGCGGATTTACCACGCGCTCGGTGGTGAAGGAAAAGATCGCGAGGAAACACCTACATGGCCTAGAAAATTTTTCTAAGACATATCAAATCTGCCAATCCGCACTTGGGCCGCGTGTCGGACTATGCCTTTATACTCTCTTTACAGAGAAGGCCTATGCCTAGCAGTAATGTTAGTTTGTAAGTTGACAGTACAGCAACTCCTTGAACAGATAATATAGTATAAATATTGCAAACCAATTGCGTGGTACTGTGACTAGGGTATGATCGTGCTAAGAACATGTGGTATTGTTGTTTTTATTCAGATTCGAATTATCCTAAATCTAATTAACATTATTTTCAACCTATTTAGATCTAGATTTAAGGAGCTCTCTACATGATTGTAAAACAAGAGTTGTAGAGCGCCCAAACATAGAATAAAGTAGAGTATAAGAAAATGTATAAAATAGTAAGTAAATAAAATGTAATAAAAGAGGAAAATATAGATAATAAGAGTAACAGAATTGTATAATAAATAGAAGTCAAAAAGAAAAATTTAATAGAGTAAAAGTGTAAGAATAAAATAGTAATAATAATAGGAAATAATAATAAGTGCAACAGTAAAAGTAAAATAATATAGAAATAGAAGATATATGAGTGACTGTAAAGTATATTTCTTTGTGTGTGTGTCAACAAGAGATGGAAGAAAGTGATGAGTGAAAACATCCCTAACCACCCACGTTGGGGGAACTAGCTATAGCATAGGCAGACTATGCTCAGAGAAAAATATGACAAGGGGCAATAAACTCTGATTTCTAGCAAATAAGTCAGTAGTCCTGCCTCATGCCACAAAAAAAAAACCTATTTAGATCAATCTAAGAGATCGTACATTACAATAGACGAATGTTAACTTTGAACCTTTGTCTTTTTACAGACCATAATCTAAAAAATGACGTTTATTTACCTTATTTATTTAATCAAATTAATTACACAGAAAAGTGCACAATAGGGCGTACTTAATGGCAAAGGGCATTCCCTGGCAGTCTACCTTGGGGTTTTGTAGGGACAAAGTAACAGGTGCACGCTTGAATAAAAATATATTTATACAGTATTAATACATGCATATGTACATAAACCACATTTAAATAATAAAAGTATTCTTCCTTGAATATCCTTACATCGATGTATTCCATCGGCTTATAAAACTCACTTGAATGCCTATTATACCTTTTGAGTATATGCTTTTGATATACATATATAAATATATGAAATTCCAACAAAGGGCAAAGATACTTCAGAGCGCGGTGATAAAGATTTTATAGGTTAATAATAATGAAATATTTTCCTATGGAAGCTAGTTCATTGCTTATAAAGCTCAAATCCATTTTATTAAACTCAAGATATATTTCAAGATATTTCCTTTTATATAGTCATTAGAATTTATCCCTGTGATATCGTATATTGTAAGCAAATAATACTTTATTTTATCAAATATTATTTCTTCAATTTACTATTGTAGTAAAATAATTACGATTCACTTGTAGAAGAAGGTTTTTCCTTTAGTCATTAACGTTGTTGCAGAGAAACTCGGCGATAAATCAAACAGTAGCCAATTAAAAAAATCTTCTATTATTATTAAAATTAAATAATATGTATACGTCGTAACCGACGCGATACTAGCGCTACCAATGCAACACTAGCGACATTTGCGGCATTCGAAAAACACGGAACGCTAGCGCCCTTTGTCGGCGTTCAATGGAGACAACGTTTTGCGCCTAATGTGTCATCTGTAAATCATCATGGCCGTCAGTGACATCGGCGGCACATCTCATTACAATTATGGCGACGTGCCGACATATATATACTTGTAAAGTCATTAAAACATTAAAAATTACCTAATTAACATAGGCTTTACCAATTTAAACCCATTCAAACATATATTCAAAGAATGATTATAGATAGACATATTTAATATACCCAGAGGCTTAGCAAACATTTATAAAATTCCTCCAGTGATAAAATATAATAATAAATGTAATACGGGTTAATTCCAATAAGCCTTTCAAGTCATCTGAGGCGATTGGGACTCCGGGAAGGTATGCTTCAGGGTCAGATGCACAAAGCGGTGTTGCTCGATACCGCGCGTATTGTCCGCCGATTTCTTTCTCATTCTCCCTGACCCTCGGGCGTTTGGTCTCCCCTGCTAAGGGAATCTCGTCTGGTTGGATTTATTTATTTATTCTGTTATATCTATTGTGTATAATAAAACCAATAATGTAATATTATTTGCTGTGAAAATTTTACAAAAATGTATTAAAAAGCTAATAAATATATTTAATTAGCGTACCCAGCCCGCTCCGGGATTTTACTTTTTTTTTCTTAAACATTGATAAATTAATCATTTAAAAAAAATATATATTTCTTTTTTTTTTGAACCATCGTATCTATTTTTAATACATATATTCCATTCACTACAATATTGTTTACAATGACATAAATATACACAACGCATGTGTCATAACAAATTTAGGTTATAACACAATAGAATATCATCATAGTAAATAAAAGCTGTATTTGACAGTTCAAAAGAGAAGTGCTTCGATCGTCACCAAACTTTAGAAGATTACTCGCCAGGTCAATCTGAAGATTCCTTGAAAATTTCATTGAAATCGGTCCAGCCGTTTCGGAGCTTATACGGATCAAACACACACACATTCTCTTTTATATATATATAGATGTGTTCACGATTGTTCAAGAGAGGAAGAAAATGAGTGCTCACGCCTCTCTCTTTTGTCCCTGCAGTAATATTATTCGAAATCCGCCTTTTGTACACTTTTATTATGTGCAAATACAGATTAAATAAATATACAGAACGTAACTCTTTCTCTTTCTAACTTCGCTAACTTTTATCTCCCTATCCCTATCCCACGTCACTTCCCTTCGCCTAGCCCGATCACAATTTTCGTAACGCATTAACCAGTTTATCAGGCAAATCAAGAGTGCGTAAAGAAATTTACTTCAAAAAAAGGTATCCCTTCAAACAAGCAAACAAACAAAGCCTTTTACGTATTAGTTTTAGAAGTATAAATAATTGTTAGCTCAAAGGGTGGCCATAACTAACCGTGAACATTTAATAAAGATAAGAATCTCTGTTGTAACGCGGGCGGTATTACGCCAACGTACCCAATAAAATTTCTCACCAGCCTCGTGTTATATCCCAACAGAATGTTGTAATACGACCACGCTGTTTAAACCATCAATCATTGTACTCTACACGGCCCCACTAAGCCTGAAGCAATTAATATGACTTAGAAAATAAATTAATTATTTAACATGCGAAGTCCTCAGGGCAAATATCTAATTTAGAGCTGTGACCTTTGTTAAAGTAGTAATATATTTTTCTCCTTTACGCTATTGTACCTTCAAGAAATAGATTCCGATGCATTATCCGCCTACGCATGCAATTAAATATTCTACAACCTTACATAGATAGAATCGAGAAAATACCGAGACGGAGGAAATTGCAATGAAAACAAAAGATTCTTTGAAAATGTTCCAGACATCTTAGTAAAAGTATACAGTATAGAAAAATATTAAGTAAGTAATAACACTTACAAAATGTCACGCTGAGTTTGGTATCATAAAAAAATTCGTGTGAGGACATATATAAAAATACGATAGCGTGGCATTGCTAAATTAGTAGGCTACGCCAGTTATGGCCGCACCCTTCTTTGAAAACTATGAAAATGATTCGAGTGGAATTATAATCAAATACGGTACCAAACTATGGATATTAGACTTTGTCAGCAATATTTACCGTCTTCTTTATTAAAAAATAAGTTAAATGCATTTTATAAATACAATATTAAGTACATGACATAAATGAACATACCATAAATATAATGATTTACGAATAAAATCCATAGAATAGTTTAATTCGATGTGAAACATTCCGCCAAATATACTGTCACTATGTACCGATTATAAATCAATACGAATAAATAAAATTGAATTGTCTGTTTGTAACATTAAAATAACCATTTATTATACATACTACATGTATATGAATGTATTTACGATATACCAATATATTTATTTTTTTAATTTTTGTCTGTCTTTAAGTATGTTCCAGCTAATCTCTGGAACGGCTACACTGATTTTAGAAATATTCTAAAATTATCTAATTACTCTAATAATTTCTAAAAATTATTTTATTAAATTTATTATTAATTAAAATATAAAACTATATATTTCCTTTCATTTATACTGTAATATAAGTACCTTCAAAATAATTCATATTTAACTGACATCTTTAACATTTAAAAGTATATTCATTGAAAGGTTAAAAATCTAAACCATTTATTATCATATGAGGTTCAAAGCCTATAAAAATAAGGTTCCGCTTTTCGGACAAAAATCGCCAAAGTTTTAGAATAGAATAGTAATAGAAACGAAATAAAATTAAAAAAAGACTCGATTAAAAACAAAAACATAAAATTTCTTTATAGCGTCTATAGCCTGCTTTAGAGTCTGGTCTGCCATTCATAAGGTCGTAAGTTCGTATCCACCATTATACTATTTACGTGAACCTTCTCCTAGCACAAGCTTAGCTTTATTTTCTTTCTTTCGAAAAAGAACATCTAAAAAAGCTGATAATTATTGCCTTACCTGCAAGTTGTGATAAAACCAGAGGGACCCAGTGACGGATATGGAGAACCAGAGGAAGAGAGTGAACACTGATATTTGGCTGAGATGCATCGCATTCATTAGAGCAGACAACACCACGGCGAGGGCATGGCACAGCACTATTGGTAGTGCGCATCTATCAATTATATCCCACGGCACTTCCTGCGGACAATACAAGTATGAATATTTCTAAATAAAAACGAAAACCGATTTCTACGTTACGTACGAATTATTGTACGAATATTACGTAGTAGAAATAATCAAAACCTAGCCAAAACTTATCGGACTACCCTTGAATCATCGAAATCGGTTGGCGTGATTTTCAGTTGATTGTCCATTTGTCGCGCACATACTTAATGCAAATTTTAAGCTTTTATCGTTTTCTGAAGATATGCCTTTGTCAGAATGAGAATTAGACCACATGGAAAGCTTTCAAATAAAAAAGGAATCATCCAAATCGGTTCACCCAGTCGAAAGTTATAAGGTAACAAACATAAAAAAATATATAGACGAATTGAGAACTCCTCCTTCTTTTTTTGAGGTTGATTAAATTTTTTAACTCTTGTTAGCTTCAAAATCGGCTTACCACTTGTCACCATATGTGACCATGTGAGCGATTGACGTGCACCTAGCACAAGCTTAAATCAAGTTGGAATGGTTAACAACAATGTTGGCTCTGTCGTTGGTTTTTTCGATTGCTTACCTGTGATTGAGTTTGTGGATTTTTGATGAGAGAGCCGCGCCGAGCTGACGGTCTCCGGTGCATGGAAGGCGCGGTGATAGAAGCGCGGCGAGTTACATCGCCCGCGGCCATTTTGTTCCGTTGATGTTATATCTAAAACACAGTTAACCTTTTATCAATTCGATTTACTCAAAGGCTTTTATTTAAATTGAATAAAAATATTAACAGAGGCATGCGTAGATTTTTTTAGGCGCGCGTTTATCCAGCAGGATAAACACAAGCTAATAATGATGATGATTTTACGATCCCAGAAATATAGCAAACCTTAAAAAAATATGTGATGAATGTGAAATCTGTATAAAAACAAAACGAGGCGAAAGTCAAGATATTGCTTGATGTCAAATTTATATTAACTTTCTTAAAGTCAATATAAGACCTCACGCGTACAGATAATTCTGACAACGTACAGTTAATACGGCTCAAGGAGACTTTAATATTATAAAAGTAAAATTTATACTCCATAATAATCGTAAAATATCTCGTGTATCCACAATGAAGGCAACTGATGCGTGGGAGACTAAATAACAGGGGTCGTGTAACGCTTACCTACTATTATAAGAAAATTTTAATACTGCTATTTTTAGATAAGTTAGCTTCATGTTTCCAAGTAATCGCTAAAGCATCTTTAATTATGAACAATAAAATTAAACAGCACAGTTTAATTTAATCATTTCGTGGTATTTATCTACATACTCTGTCTAGTTTATTGTAGTTTCATTGTTTTTATTTTATTATTCAATTGCGGACCGAATGCGGCGCAATTGTGGCGCACTTCGCGGGAATCACTAAGAAAAATATAAAATTAAAATCATGATTAAACCGCGGTAAAATTTTTAAAAATAGTACAATCTTAATGTCAAAGTGACGGTAATTTGTTAGAAATTAATAAAGTTTGTAATACTTTAAAACAGGTAAATTAGACATTTGTCGGAACGGCTAGTTAACGTCGTTAATGTCTTTAAATTTCAGTTATTTAAATAATTTCTACTTAAGCAGTGAAAATTATAAACTGGCTCGCGCATCTTTACCGTGCATGAGGCCCAAGGTCTCACGTACGGGTCAGTGGTGGTCATGAGAACAGTGACGAAAAAGCTGCAACTGCACGACAGCGTCCAACATGCTATAGTGGCGATATCCAGAAACACAGTCAGCTGTGTCTATTACACAGATGACTGTGACGGTGCCAAAGGAAGACTGGTGAGAAGGGCAACGGCGGCATCAATTTAAAAAATCAAAAGAGAAAATTATAGACTACAACTTAAAAATGGACATGAGAAACAGGGACGCAGCGGTCGCGGGGAAACTTATAACAATGCAACGGGGCGTCTTCGACGCGTGAACAAGAGCATTCTCCACCACCTTCAAAAAGCAGGCATTATAAAAAAAATGTAGTAACATTAGAAAAGACCACGGACACAAGTCTGTGGTTGCGCTTTATTGAAAGAAAAAAAATTATAAACTGGCTCGCGCATCTTTACCGTGCATGAGGCCCAAGGTCTCACGTACGGGTCAGTGGTGGTCATGAGAACAGTGAAGAAAAAGCTGCCACTGCACGACAGCGTCCAACATGCTATAGTGGCGATATCCAGAAACACAGTCAGCTGTGTCTATTACACAGATGACTGTGACGGTGCCAAAGGAAGACTGGTGAGAAGGGCAACGGCCGCATCAATTCAAAAAAAAAAAAATTATAGACTACAACCTAAAAATGGCCATGAGAAACAGGGACGCAGCGGTCGCGGGGAAACTTATAACAATGCAACGGGGCGTCTTCGACGCGTGAACGAGAGCATTCTCCAACACCAACTACAAAAATCAGGCATTATAAAAAAATGAAGTAATATTAGAAAAGACCACGGACACAAGTCTGTGGTTGCGCTTTACTGAAAGAAAGAAAAATTATAAACTGGTAAGTATTCAGTTCATCTATACATTATATATTCTTACATATATTATAAATGTACCTTAATGGTTTTGTATCGATTTAAGATTGTTAAAGTACAATTTTTACACTACCCGTAACCTTCTCTTTCTTACCGTCTTTTTTAAAAAGAATTTTAGCAATTTTCTTTTAACAAATATTACCAACATACTTATCAACCAGCTAAGCTTGAGCTTGTGCTAGGAGATGGTTCACGTTATTAGTCGAATATTGGTTTAGTACCTACGATCTTGCGTTTCCGGGACCGTACCCTAAACCAATAGGTGCCTTTGTACACATAAAATAGATTCATCTATCTAGTTCCTAATGAAGGTTGATTGAGCGTTGAATAGTTAACATTTCATATAGTCACAGGCAAGGTGAGCTGGAGAGCGGGACGTCGTAAATAGAAAGTGCAGCTGATGTAAATGTCGCGAACGTTCCCGGCCGCTATCCAGAGCGCTCGGACACGAGTTTATTTATACACAGATCGCGATCAACGCGGTGACCTAAAATGCCGCCACGCAAGATTTAAATAAATTTTGATAGATGCCCCGTAGGTGTTGTTGATTTACTGAGCTATCGAAAATACTCGGTAATTCGTAGCGGTCCAGACTCCACTACTGCGTCATTATGACATGATACTATCATATATTTTACTTATAATGATATTTATCAGTCATACTTAAAAACATAGCAGTGATAGCTGTAATAAAATGTCCGTATACAACTTAAATAACTTAATAGTAAAGTGAAGTACCAGCCTGTATGTATGCTACTGTTGGACTGTTCTATGTTAGGAGAGTATTCTTTTTGTGTCGTCTATATTTATATTGTACTTGCACTTTTTAACTTAACTTTAATCTTGGTAAATCGTCCACATAA
Organism: Meandrusa payeni; assembly: GCA_029286785.1. Taxonomy (NCBI): domain Eukaryota; kingdom Metazoa; phylum Arthropoda; class Insecta; order Lepidoptera; family Papilionidae; genus Meandrusa; species Meandrusa payeni. The sequence continues at coordinate 8,100,987 of JAGSMX010000003.1, read as the reverse complement.
AACCTGAGCACAGAACACGGCCAGACGGGAAGGCATAGGTACCAGCAGAATACCAGCGTTGGCTTCACAGCCAACACAATGCTGAGCTGGTACCTATTCGATCCAGCATCGCAACCAAATAGATCAAGTTTTCGTATTTACTTGGTTTCTTTTTTTTTTATTTTATCTTTTATTTATTTTTTACCTATTTTTAATTAGTATTTAAGGAAATGTTTTTTTTTATTGTTAGTAGATAAGTTCTTCTTGTTTCATTTTTGTCTATTTCTGTGTGCTGGTTCGAATAAATGGTTTATTATATTATTATTACAAGGACATAGTCCACTACAGGACCCCAGTGTGGAGTGGCAGACTTCACATGGATTAGAATTTTTTTCTAAGACATGCAGGTATCCTCTCATTGTGCTTTTTAGAAGTTTTGAAGCTTAAAGCCCTTAAGTTAAATTAAGTGTCTTGGCCTTAGATTCACTGCGCGACAAGGGTGGGGGCCTTTATTGTCCGCTAAGGTGGACTCGGGAAGAAGGCGACATCGGCTGACCCGTGTCGCCATGAAGGGAGGAATGAACCTCCCCCCCACGAGACGTGCTCTGCTAAGAGCACAGTGCAGAGAGGCCCCGGTGCGTTCCACTGGAGATCCCGGAGCCTTTCACCATACACCGAGGGAGGGCTACCAGGTGGGTTTTGTGTCTTATCTTGTTACAAAATGTTGTCAAATGCTGACTGTGTTTCTCTATGCTGTTTGGCATAAAAGACTCGAAAGAATTTTATTAAATAAAATTAGAATTTATATGTTTTGCTAAAAACTATCTCAAATGTACAAAGTTTTTTTCAAAATAAACCTACAGGCAATGTGTCTGATACAACCATCGGTCTCCAAACAAACACTATAAAAACAAAAGAAATTGAAAATGTCACCTTGCGATAAATACGCTGGTGACTTTATGATTATATTTCGGGCAAGTTGCCACCGAAGTCATAAAGTTGCCACAAATACATATACATATATAAAAAACACTTAGCGTAAGCGCTCATTAGCGAGTTTACGTCCGCGACGGGTGTCGCACCAACTGCGGGCGGTCCTCTGGTCGCTTTGATTAACTTGCGTCATAAGTACACTAAATATGAGTTGAAACTAATTACATTGATTGATACCAATTTAACATTGCTTTAATTTCACGACATTGTTAGTTTGCAGTAGTCAAACGCTTTGCAGTAATAAAGTTACAGCCTTTATACATGTCCCACTGCTGGGCACAGGCCTTCTCTGTAAAGAGAGTATAAGGGCATAGTCTGCCACGCGGCCCTAATGCGGATTGGCAGACTTCACATGTCGTAGAAAAATTTTCCAAGGCATGTAGGTTTCCTCACGATGTTTTCCTTCACCGCCGAGCGCGTGGTAAATCAGCACATAAAATTGCAACAACAAATTTATTGGTGCCAGCACCGGGATCGAACTCGGGTAGCTAGCGTACTACGCAACTTGAGCCAACCGCACGGACACTGAGCTACCACGGCTCCTTTGCAGTAATAATAGACTAATGATTTTAAGTATAGTGCAGTAAGAGCCGATAACAGAAGAGCAGAAGATAGCTCAATGTCCGGACGGTCTCACGTGCCGGAACCAATGAAATTTTTTGTTGCTATTTTATGAGTTGGTATACCACTAAACTCGTGGCTGCAGAAAAATATTTATAATATTGTTTGACATTTCTCTAATAGAGTTATGTATCTATGGTACTGAATTTTTCAGAATGTACCTTAAGTCGTAATTTAAATGTAGTAGAAGAGACCGTACACAGGAATTGATTATTCGATGTATATATATTAGGAAGTGAAAGATTACTTGCGATATTTTTAACCCCTATATGCTTTATGCAAAAGTGAACCATTGTAGAGCTATCAGGTTTTTTAGGTTTCTTCGAAATAAGTCAGAAATGCAACTTCAAATATTATAAAAAAAAGTATCCGTTTAAATCTCATTTTCTCTTCAGATTTATTTTAAAACGATTAAACACCGGTTATTTAGCAAATTTAAAAACACAATTATCGTTCCATATTTAAAAATGTCAGATGAACTATGATATTATTTCAATATTTTAAAATTATTTAATAGCCAATGTAAAAAAAAAAACAAATAATACAATATGTATAAATAATAAAATGTAATAATAAAACAATTTATAGCTGTATATTGTGAATTAATGTATCCTCACGGTTTTTAGGCCGGATCTCTTTCTGCCAAGCGTTGTCAAAGCAATGCTTGACGGGGAGAGTTCATGGCAGGCTATGGTCTCCTTCTGTGAAGAGGTAATAACACAGAAGGAGACCTCGCAACGGGCAAGGGGAAAACGCGTCCCTATCAGACCCGCTCCAGCGAAGACGACCGGCGATAAGAGAAGGCAATTTGCCCGCCTCTTCGAACCTTCTAAGTGGGGCAGCTGGTGGGAAGTTGGGGAACTCCCCGCGCTTGCACGACCCCACTCGACTAAGGGGTAGCCTCGTGATCATGGCCCACAAGCGCAGGAGGCCCGGTTTTAAACTGGGCCTGTCACCGGGGCAAGATGGTGAATGCTAACGCGACCCCATCTCGCCCCATCACGGTGAAGGACTGGTCTCCATGGGAGGTTTTAGTCGGTAGGGGGCCTCTAGTAAGGCCGAGCCTGACATAACTTACTTAAAATAAAAAATCTTTACGGTGAACATCGTGAGGTTACCTAAATGTGCTAGGAAATTTGCTAAGACATGTAAAGTCTGTCAATTCACACTAGGGCCGCGTGTAGTGATGCATACGTTTAGAGTTGTGCCCAGTAGTGGGACACATATATCTTATTACGTAACTAACTTTTTTGTATACCACTAAGAAAGTAACGAAGTCATCACATTTTCTTGCGCTTAAGTAAAGTAAGTTTTTATTGACTATTAGATAAGTTGACTGAGAGAGCAAATTTTGTCATATTGTAAGACAAACGGATCGACTTACGTACTCATAATCGCGGGTGCAGTCGGCTTGTACAAAAAGTTTGTGCACGGTGTATGTCGATGGGCTATATGTGGCTACATGTGCGTATATGGGTCCTAATTCGTGAAGAGTGGACAGCGAAAGTGTCTCTATCTACCCTGCTGGGGTAAATGGATGTGAGAGCTTATTTATTTATAAGTATAATATTTACCATATAAGCAAATTAAAAATATATTTCACAAAGGAATACTAAAGGATAATATCTTAACGCATCTCAGCTCAGTCTTATATGAATTTTGGTAAGGATTCACCTCATACGCCAGTGGGAGGTTTTGTTACTTAAGAACACGATTTCATTTCTTACGCTTCATTTGCACTTTCGTATCGTGCTTTTCATCCTTTCTATCAACAACGTATACAGGTATATTTACAAGTAAAAACAAAAACCGGCATCGAATCGAATCAAACGATAAACGCTTCATTTTCTTGTACGAACTAACACAGTTGGCCAGAGAAGCTGGCCTTTACTGCTTCACCGGATTGAGATAGCATAGCTCTTAGGTCGCTTAGCCTGAAACTCTTTTATCTAGTAACTCGACACCAGAGTCCCCCCGGTGAGGGGCAACCTCGGCTTGGACGGTTACTATTTTACGCGTTAGCAGTCCGATCCATCGACTCGGTCGGTAGCTATTTTTTACCGCTATTAAGCTCAGACGCTCTTTATAGTTCAGAATTATCTAAGGTAATATTACGAAATAGAATTAAACAAAACCTAACCAAACTCCCATCAAATTGTTCTTAAAGTGCATCCTTTCTAACAAAAATAGAATCGAAATCGGTTGGCGTGATATTGACTTATTTCTCAATTTGCGGCGGACATATTTGATACAATTTTAATATGGTTTTCGCATGGATCTCATTGTCAGAATTGGACCAAATTTGATAAGAACCAAACGGGACTCATAAACTTTCAAATAAAGAAGCCATACAAACATAAAAAATACAGACGAATTGAGAATCTTGTCTTTTGACGGCGGTTGAAAAGTTATGATACATTCCGTTATATATATGAAATATCATACGTATACCTACATATAAATATTTAATATTAATACGTGATATGAATTCTTTCTTCCCCTTTAATATAATAAGGATATTGCGCACCCGCTGGCATGTTACTAAATAAAATATAAATTGTTTACGTTCGTTATACAGTTGCTTCGCAACGCTTGTAAACGTACAGGCAGATTTGCTGCTGCTATATAAAATAAATCTCTACATCTGTAGACCCTGGATAGTCGGTAAGATGGTGCCAGGATATTAAATTTATAGTAACAGACACACGATTGGCACTCTAAAACATAGTCCCCTTTCTTTATTTTTTCAAATCGTCGACAGTACATAGATACGTGGACGTAGTGAAACCAAAGTGTCAATTACGTGTTCAATAGATCTGAGAGCTTATTTCTAATCGACTTAAAAAAGGCGGAGGTTCTTAATTCAACATTGTAACGTGTAACGAGCAGAAATGTGGAAAACGAAAGAGAATGATCTTTTAATAGCGAATGTTGTGTACACCCATAACTGGCATACACAACAGGACATAGTTTTAAGTAAACTTGTTGCCTACTAATGTATGCCTGTATAATGCCGTAGGTGTACCTTATTAAATAAACAAATAAGAATGATCCGTAAGATATTAGCCAGCATCGTATTATGTGTAAATCCGTTATCTCTGCTTAATCAACATAGTGACAAGCGTGAGTGTTTTTTTCCCGAATAAGTCCAGTTCGTTTTTACGTACAGTTGGAAAGTTCACTAATTAGGCCAATAAAAACGATTTTTGTACGCCGAACCTCTTTAGGCAGCTTGTTCTCTTTTTCACTTGGCAACATAACAATAAAATAATAATCGCTCTGTTGCCAGTTAAAACTTTAACATTTTACAAAGTAACGGAAGTTAGTAATTATTTTGTTACATTTCGGTTTGAAACTTTCGAATTCATTTGAAAATATTGCTATTACAGGTAGTTCTCAAGTCCAGCCCTGTAGTTCTGGGCTCGTAGAATAAGACTGACTGACTGACTGAGACGGTATCCCCTGCGTGTCGTAGAAGGCGACTAAAGGGGCCTCGAGTTCACTGGGCGACAAGGGTGGGGGCCTTTGTCGTTCGCCAAAGTGGACCCGGGACGAAGGCGACATCGGCTGGCCCATGTCGCCTTGCACTGTGAGGGACCATGGGGGGAGGGATTAACCATCATGGGACGAAGAGCACAGTGCAGAGGGGCTCCGGTGCGTTCCTCTGGAGATCCCGGAGCGCCTCACCATGCACCGAGGAAGGGCCGCCGGGGGGTTTTAGTGGGTAAAAACCCCACATGACCTCTCCTTCCCCAGAAGGCGAGATATCTTGTTGAAGATTCCTCCCCCGTCAACAAAAAAAAGCTGTAGGAACAAACTCGCTTTTGTAGAATATTATTTTGAATTGAATAAAACAATTTTATCGCGGCTTAGTTTTGATTTGAATACTAGACATTTCGTCACTTCAAGTTTTTGCTCTGATAAGCTCATACTAAGACTCTATAGGTCTGCTTTGATTATTTTTTTTTAATCACAGGATCCCATAGATAAAGTATAAATATTTATGCCCGATATTTTCAATAGAGAATACATAAAAATAAAAAGAAATGAATAACTCTTGCCACTCATTTGTTTTTGATACGCAAACACTGCGGATTAATTTCATAGGTCCGGACACATCATCGACAGCGAAAAATCATATATACGTATGCATAAATAATATGTCACCACTCAACACTGGCTCTGTTATTGTTGTATTATTAATTTTCTCCATCTCACTTTCTCAAATTCTTATTTTAATATATTAATTTATTATTTATTTCTTATAATTTTATATTTATTTACTTGTAACGGAAGGAAAATTAAACGCGAGCAAGTAGTATAAACAACGTGAATACAATTTATTAGCACTTTAGTGGAAGAGTTTCATAATTCATAAATATATCCAAAATGTGTCTTGCAGGGAAACGTACATTGAAAGTTATTTTTACACACTTCTAGTACATTCGCACACGCTCTGAAATTTTCTGTGGCATGTACTTTTTTTTGGGTCGGCCAACCACGATCGAAATGGGATTATGTACGTACGGTTAGAATACGCGAGAATACGAGCAAATATACCGAACATTTAGAGAAAGTGTCTTATGCAATATGCAGAGACACAGTACATGTAATGTGATTTGGAGAAATATTTTGCCCTTCTGACGTTGGATAGAAGACGTGTGCAGTCGGCGATCAACAGCGAATCTCTCAAGAAACTGTAATTACCAGTATCTCTAAGTATTTTTGTATATTATTAAATCAGATCTATTATTTATCAGACCTCAACAATCGAAAAAGACATTATTATTAGCTTAGTAGACCTATGGAAAAGACCGTTACCTCCTTTAACGTGAGCCTCCGATCCCATCTGATGTCAGGTGTAGGCGAAGTCTTTAATAGTAAAGACCATTGGCTACTCATCACTGCTGAATACACCCACATTGCAATTGGTGAAATCGACAATTTATTGCAATAATTATAAGATAGGACGTAAACACTTCATCCAGGTGAGATGTCTACAACAAAAGAAACACGGAAATCCGCCGTTTGCGGTGATGTATCTTTTTTATAGGAAAAGAGGCAAACGAGCATACGGCTCACCTGATCTTATGTGTCCGTCGTCCAGGAGCATCAATACTGGAGGAGTTGTATGTGCTTTGAAGGTCTTTGAGAAAGGATTAGGCTCTTTTCTTAAAGATGGTGGTGGTAGCGAAATGGGGTATTGGATCATGTAAGTCACATTTCGAAGTAAATTCTATAAAATATTGCAGGCTTACCTAACGTCCGTTGTAAGGGTTTAAACTGCGTCACCAGTCCAGTTATATATAAACAACGAAAGGTTTTGATTTTTCCAATAAGGTCACGTTATGAAGAAATGTTTTTTTCGTTCGTAGCTTTTGTTGAAACATATTACAACTTGGTAAATTTCACGTGCCTAATTCCGTGAAGTGCGTCTTCAATAGGTTCTAATTTCTCAGATTAATGAAAAAAATATTGCTTCAATTAATTGCAACATTTTTTCGTGTTTCATTTATAGCGAGTTTATATGAATTCGAAAAGTTGGTTTGAACTTGTATTCAAGCATTTAATCGTTTGAAACCCCAGTAAAAGTTTAAGAAGTTGAATTCTTAATTGCTTTTGGATTTAGACGAAAATGTTTCTGTTTGAAATAAGCAAGGTAAAAAAGGTTGATAGGATTATTGTGTGTGTTTCATATTTTTTTGCGCAACAAATTAAATAGGTTTTCATTACTTACACATTACTGGCTGTAGATCTCATTGTACGATAATATAACGGTATTCATTAGGTTTTTTTAAAAAATTATCATTTAGAAAATTGTTAAATTCGTACCGAATTCATTACTTATTTCTATTCCTAAGCGTAGCCTCATGCAGAAAATACGAAGCATATTTAGCAATTAATGCATATTTCTTTGTTATAATACAAATAGTATAATTAAATTTTAATTTTATAATATCAGGCAATAATCGATCTTCGAATCAAAAAAAATTACAGCATTTCTTTTGTTTTTAATTCTATTTCAAATAAGTGTTTTAGAAAATTGGTTAGATAAAATCGTTAATTTTTAATCTAGCTTCTTCCACTGTTTAAGTTAAGTCCTTGTTCACATTATGTAACACACGATATATTTGAGTATCCAATAACACCGTAAATAAGTTGTTATATACTTTTGTCACTGATTCACAAAATGAATGAACGTCGCGCAAGCATATTGTTTGGTTATTTTATAATTAACGTGAAGCTTTCTTAGTAATATATCGCACGTACAAATGCCCTGGTCGGTGGAACTGGGGCGTGCTGGAAGTCAACGTGTTTTCCGATGCTCTCGCGGACTGCCACTGTGGGTCGCCAGTCCGCCGGCGCATACGCACGAAAATAACCTTCCACATTTTATTATTTATCACTTACTACATTTTCGTATGATTTGTAAAATCATCTACTCAATGCGTCGGCTTTATGTCGGGACTGAAAATATTTTTTGGCAATACACAGCGGTGTTAATTCAGTGACGGTTTCTAATCGAACTTTTTTTTTCTGTTTTTGAAATATAATTGCGAATCGCGGATTGTCGAAATCCATAACATACATACATAGACTATGTATAAACGAAAAGTTATTTCAGTCCATAGTGACAGGTATATTCTGTGAAGTCTTAGGTCCTATTTCGAGGTCTCTAGGGTACTATCTCGACTACGAAGTGTAGAAGCCACATCGGTTTTGGATTTTACATGGCAGGTGATCGACAATTTTCACATACGAGGCAAACATTTCACTCCTTATGGAAATCGTTAGGGGTGGCCTATGTCCGGCAGTGGATTTTAGACGGCTAAAATAATGATAACGCAAACATTTTTAAGAGCTTTTGTTACTTTATGTGAAGGGTTTATGAAGCCCCAATAGGTAATTTGATTGTCTTCTGGAATTCTAACACCGATCGTAAGATTGTAAATCCAAGGGCTCAGCCACCACGCTATCACTGCCTTTAATCTCGTCTATTATGTAGGTTTTGACAGTTTTCAGAAATTTGCATATCGTCGATATTTTCTTTTATAAAAATAGAAAAAGTATAGAATAGTTTGTGTCTATCTTTCCGTCTGATTCCAATGTGGGTAGTGTGAATACATGTTTACTAAACCAGTGCACTTTAACATCCAGTACTGTAATACCCGTTAACATCAGGTAGGATCGTAGTTTACTATAGTAGTTTACTATTAACTATGTTTTTAAGTCCTACTTCGGTCTGCTAATCGTAAGGTCGTAGGTTCGAATCCATCATTCGTGACTATTGACGTGAACCATCTCCAAGCACAAGCTTAAGCTTAGTTGGTATGGTTAACAAGAACGTTAGTAATATTTCTGAAAAAAAAAGAATATTGCTGGCTTTCTTAAAAAAAAAGAAGAATTAACTATGTACAGTATTTTTAACACTAGTTTGTTGCCAATTGAATCGATAAGATGAAACATTTCTTACTGCTGTGCCCATAATTAGTTTTCAGCTTTAGTTAATAGATTTCAGCTGATAAATCTGATTAAATTCTGTGACACATATGAATTGTATAATTTTTTTTTCTCTTTATAGTGTTTTTTCGACGCAAACATTATTTATGATTTCATTTTCTTAGGAGCCAAAAGATCTAAATGTTTTATGTTTGCGGTGTTTTTAGTAATCTATATGAGCCAATGACGTAAGCGGTGAAATTTAAATTGGACGCCTATGCTACAATACTTTAAAATAAATCTTTCGCGCACATGCAAGCAGCGACTTCTAAACATCTTAAAAATAAATTTTAAAATAGTACGTACGCTTCAACATTTCCTGTGTGAATAGAATATTACCTTACACTTGAAAGTTTATTGCCCTGTTAAAATATTAAAAAAAATATTTCTTTGAAGTGAGTACAGCACTCAAATCTTTTTATAATAAACAGGTGCGTTATCTGCAAAGAGATTTTAACACATTAACACTCTCAAAGATTTTATTATACCCAAATTTATAATATTATCAAAATCAAATTCAAATTAAATATACGCATAATATCTCAGTTACATAAATTTGTCCCCATTACCAGACCTCTGTCAGTTATAATGCGACCTTAAATGCTTCATGCATAATCGACAGCAATTGTTGACACTGTCTACCCCGCTTACAAAGGGTTAAGAAACGTAAAAGATTAGTTTTTTTCTAACTTCGTAGAAGTGCACAGATAAAGTAAGCAACTGTATATTAAAGTTACTTCATATATAACTACCACCATGTATGTTATATGATCAGTAACAGTAAGATCAGGAGAAACCCAAGTCATGAATATGAGACCTTTATTTATTCTTGTTATCATTTTTTTAAATAGAAAGCTAGCAATATTTCTTTTTTTTCAAAATGTTACAAACATTCATGTTAACCATTCCAACTAAGCTTAAGCTTTTGAAAGGAGATAGTTAAAGTCAATAGTCACGGATGGTGGATTCGAACCTACGACCTTACGATTCGCAGACCGTACCGGCTATTGACGCGTCAAATATTTTATTTTAATTCGAATCCGCTTCAAAAATTTAATTTACATATAATTATGATGCACTGATATCCTAGTGGCTAAGCGATTCGATACGATCTGATGGTCGTAAGTTCGATTCTCAGTCGGCTAGTACCAATTAATTGATTTTCGGTTTTGAATGTATGTCTTTTTGAAAATTTGTGCCCGGTATATGGCGATGGGCTCACCACTATGTGTCAAGTGAAGTTTGGGGAAAGGCAGATAGCGATAGCTGCCACCCTCAACCCGGTTGAGTTAAAAGGAAGCTTAAATATATTTTATATTACTTGTAATCTATATAACCTAGGATGAACGTCAACCGGACTAAAATAACTTTTTTTTTATGTATCCAAGAATGTAACTACTATACGAATGTAGGTACTATGGAAGTCATCGGTTCAAGCGTTTAAAATTGGAACAAACTATCGCTGTTTTCACTATGATAATTAGCTTCAATAGCCCAATTGTTTAAGGGTCCGTCTGCGAATCGTATGGTCGTTGTTTTGAATCCACATTTCAACTATTGACATGAACCATTTCCTAGTACAGCTTTTACTGAGTTGGAATTGTTAACAAGATTGTTAGTCATATTTCCGCAAAAAATGAAAAAGCAATAATGTTGTTTGTTGTGGGCTTTCTTAAAGGAAAAAAAAATTAAATTACATTAAACAATTAAAGTCTATTGCAAGAGATTCAATTCCTTAATTAGATTCATTAATTATTCCTTAATTTTCTTTAAAATAGATTAATCCGACGTTATTACACACAAAGCAATAAAAAATTAAATAGTTTTACATGAAAATGACTTATAGAGGTTCAGGCTAAGCGACCTAAGCTATGAGCCTCATTCTAAGAAAATAGATTTAGACCCATTAATTGTACAAATATTGACAGGGCACGGGGATTCTCCGAGTACTTGCACAAGTTCAAGAGAAAAGAGAGTCGCGCGTGCCCCTGTGACCAGGACACGAATGAAACAATCCTGCACCTGATTACAGATTGCCCAATTAATGGGAAAGAGAGATCTTATTGTGAACTAGAAATTAAGTATAAAATTAACATAGATAATATAAGTATAATTATGCTAGATAGGAAGATTAGAAATAAGTTCCTAAATTTTTGTAAATATGTAGCGAATAGGGTGATAAAGAACAATAAAAGTGATTAGAAATAGATAATAAACTGTACATATATATTATATTAATTATAAATGTATAAATTTACGTATATATTATTGTGTGATTCTGATTTTTTAAAATAAATGAAGAAATTGTGTATAGAAAAAGAAAAATTAAGAAAAACAAAGAAAAAGATAAATACTATACTTATATATATTATTTATTTGTATAAATTCAAATGTAAGGAGAGCCCATCGTGTCCCTTTGACCCAGAAAAGGAGGAAGATGTGATGCATATCCTGATGGAGTGCCCGATATACGGCGGCGAGAGAATGGGCGCGGAGCTGGGGCAAAAAATTTGATTGAAACATTAATTCAAAATAAAAATATAAATCAATAAATCAACAAATAAATAAACATTAAGGATGTACGAGTATCTAGGAACTATTGAAAAAAATGTTCCAAAATCACCAAAAAATGTAAAATTAAAAAATAAGTTAATAAAATAGAATATATAAGAAATAGGAAATAGAGATGAGTAAAGTAGTTAAAAAAGAAATATTGTTAAAAATAGAATAGTTTAAAATAGATTTTGTAAATAGAATTGATAAATAGAAGAATGTAAAGTACTATAAAGTATAAATAGGGAATAATATAAACACATAAAAGTAATAGTTTGTAACATTTCGATAATAAGGTCCGTAACTAAACATGTTGGGGAATGGAAAAAAGCCGTCTACCTATAACTCTCAAATCTGATTAAACAGTGGAATTAAGAGTGAAAATGAAGGAATAATAGAAACATTGATTTATTGATTTTTATTTTAGATCTACGCTTACCTTATTTTATTTTATTTTATATACAGAAGCAAGTTCTGAGGGCTGCACAAATCCGTGTACTTTGGTCACGTTCATCTAGTGCGCACAAAACAATATGTTGTGATAATTTTAGCTTAACATTAACCATAAATTCACTGAAACGGAAGCAATTTGCATACACAACTACAAATCCAAGAGGTTTAATTTTGTAACACTCGTATGTACATATGAAATGGAGTATTCTAATTTATGCCTGAATATGGTAAGGTTATTAATTTCTCTGTTTATCTCTACGCCATTGTTCGACAACAAGGACTCTGGACAAGATGTGAAGTATATGTATGTTACTGTAAACATTAAATGGGAACTATTTGAAATTATCAAACCATTTATAGTAAAAAGAGTTGTCATTTTAGGGCTGATCGAGCTGCCTTGATTTTTCGGTTTCTTGAGTATAAAAAGTCACTAATATTTCTGATCATTACACCTATAGACCACCTCATAAGCTGGTAATAAGCAGAAAGCGATTCCTGATAGGGTTGAAAGGATGTGATAGCTTATCAATTGACTTCAAAAGAAGAGTTCCTTAATTCGTTTCATAAACCGATTTAGTTTTTTTTTGTATGGAAGGATTTGGTATCAATGGTTATCAAGGTTCTATATTAATTCTGTTGGCATAGGAACCAAAAAGCTAGGCCCCTTATTGGTTTCAGAAAAGCAGGAAACTCCTAAAAATCGTATGGGAGAACTCTTGTTGATTATGATATTGTAGGTTTTTGACAAACCAAGTGTAGGTAGCACTCCGTAACGACAGCGAGAAAGGAGTAGGAGACACGTCAGAAGTTTGAAATATATTTATGACACTTCAGAAATAAATGTCCGCATGTAGTAATGTTTATTATGTGTAGTAGCATTTAATGTTTGTTCCGTAACTTTTCATTCGATTTGATTTTACGTGTAAATATACGTGTTCTCTTATATAGTTTTTTTTAATTAGAATTTGAAGAGCCCTTTTACCGCATAATACCGAAGGCTAGCAAATAAAACTAATGTTGCGATGTATCGCTTGCATAATTGTTATTACACAATCGATGATTATTTTTGAATGTGTGTCGCGTCAAATGCATGGTGAATTTAGAACATAGGTGACGTCGAAGTATACGTGCCGGATTGACTCGCTGCCAGAATTCAGCCGGTCGAAATTATTATCACATTGCTCTCGGCTCTATGCATTCTTCGCATCATATTTTTGGTAAGAATAAGAACATAAGAATAGATGTGAGCCTCATGTTTTGAGTCGGCAATAGCTTAATGGCATGGGATGCGAAACATAGCGTAGTTAAATAAAACTACTTTTACAGACTACAGCGTAATGACGCTTTAATATTATTTTGGAACTCCCAACGTTTCGAACATTTTATAGTTGTCACCATCATCTTTATAGATGTCACTATAGAAAAGGCCCCCGGTGAAAATAAATAAGATTGAAAAGCGATAAAATCCGTAAAAGTTATTTTGTTAAAGAAATAATATTCGCGTAAATATGAGAAGTCAGAATAAAGGGTAGTTCGCTAGACATCAATAAAGTAAATAAATGATTACATATATACCAATTACCACTAAAGGAATGTAAGACACATGTTACTGAATGGCTCCAAACCCTCTCGTATGAATATACAGATCTTTTAAAACCATAATACAGTCAGAGTAACTCACCCCCTTCATACTCGTCCCTACACATACAGTCACTCTTCAACACACGCAACCTTTTACACACAAACACACTCACACACACAAAACGATTAAACTAAATTACGTTATAAGTTGTTAATCTTACTAATTTTTTATTTGTATTTGTATTTAACTGTTTGGAGATGGGCGTTAATAGCTGCGACACAGTTTTTACTACTGCGGCTATTATCGAACTGGTTTGTACATGAATTTTTGGTTTGAAATAAAGTATATTATTATATATATAAGTATTACTAGAAGTGCCATGCCAGGGTGAAGTGGAAGTATATTAAAGGTCTTTGTTTCGCCAGAGCTTTTGTTCTTTAACGCTAGCAGTTGCTGCTGGCCTAACTAACCTAACTTTTAACTCGAGCTGTAGATCTCTCTTAGCTCGGTATAAATCGGCAACGCGGCTGTAATCGCTATAGCAGTTCTTTGTGGATAACGGAGTCGTTTAACATCAGGTATACCGCATATTTTTTGCCGTAATTGATTATAGAAAGTATTTAAAGTAAGTTTGTAAGTTTTTAATCTTTTTTCTTAAATTAAAAATGCTAAAAATATTTTTTTTTCACAAATGCTATTAACATTCTTGTAAAACATATTAAATAAGCTTATGCTTGTATTAGGAAATGGCTCTCGTTAATAGTCGAATGTTAGATTGGAACAACCGACCGTACCCTAAACCATTATGCTATCATTTATAAATAATTTAACGCTGCATCATTTAAATAATAAATTAATAAAAAAGATATTTAGATGTATTTATGTTACAATAGTAATTCTTTTTAAGCCTGCACCCCTTACTTTGAATCTACTCAAACCCAAGGTAGTCCGACAGACAATTCTCGGCTTCTTCCTTTTGGCATTAAGTCAGCAATTTGTTAATTTGTGCAACTATAACTTATTTTAGTTCCTTGTGCGAAATTTCTTTCTAGTCATTCGAACTGCATATTTTGGGATGTAATTGATTCTATCTAACAATACTCCATAACCTTTCGAACGTGTATAGTATACAGAACGTATTTTTCCAATGGCAAATTTCGGTTTTCAAATGCAAAAGGTCAAACGTACACGTTCCAACCCGTACTCTTACATAACAGGACGATCGGGTTGACTTTAGTCCGAGATACTCGAGAGATTTACGTCATCTTTCGATCAATTGGCTTACGTACCATGTTAGAACGTGTAAGTAAAAACTGTATCATTTAGAAAGTCAGCCCCGAAATGAGTGAAGCAACGAAGAAAGTCGAATAACCTTTTCCAAGCATCTATTACGCAAGAAACTTTGCGCAACGATTGATTTTGACAACTAACGTTATGTCTATGGACACTTCGACACCTTAAGCTACCGAACTTGGAACCTGCGTGGATTGGACTAAAGATTTTTATTAAGTCGGAGAGGGAGAATTTGGCGCACTTGATGTTAAGTCATCACGGCCACCTATAAATAGAGTAAATACAGGGGAGTTATAAAATAGTACGTGACCACTCTTCTCCACACTTCTTGAATTCCACCCGTCAAAGGGGCTTGACGAAGTCATGAGACACTTGTCGCCCGCGAACTCTACGACCCCTTTTATTTTCCTACAAGCCTAACAAAACAGTCAGCACCTTTCTTTTGTTTAAGGCGGTGAAATCTTCAACAAGATACCTCGTGACTTGTGATGGGAAGGCTCTTATTTACGAAAATCCTCGCGGTAGCTTTCTTAGATGATGGCGAGGCGCTTCGGGATCTCCAGTGGATCACACCGGAGCCCCTCTGCACTGTACACTGAAGCATGTCCTGGTGAGGTTACTCCCTCCCCAGCACCCTCGCAATGCTAAGGCGACACTGGACCACAAGTGTCGCCTTCTTCCCGGATCCACTGCAGCGGAGGGCAATAGCCTTGCCTATAACCACGGGCAGGAGATACCATAGACTTATTCTATAAGCGCAGGACTACAAGGCCAGACAGTCACCCAACTCAAATTTATTCTCCTTATACTCCAGGAGTTGCTCTGAAGATAATTTAGTTGTTATGACGAACAAAATTTCCGTAAGTACGCCTCCACAGATATACTCTACGTTTTCTCTTTGTTCTTTCATACAATGTTTTGCATGGGAATCTTACCCAGAATCCGTATGTCATCTTTCTCAACCAGAAAGCACGCTGTCGTTGTTTACTAGATACATCTACTTTCAAACATTTACTATGGAAGCTTTACCTAAGCAAGGAATAGTTTGTCAATTGCTGTCCCTATCCATCTATAATTCTATATATATGTATTTATATATGTATCTATTTATTATTATTATATATAATTATTATGTTTATATGTTTAATTTATTTGTAAGTATGCATGTATTTATTATAGTTTTCTTTTATTTATTATTTTCTCATATAGCTTGCACCCGTTACTTTGTCTCTTCACAACCCCAAGGTAGACTGGCAGAGAATGCCTACTGGCATTAAGTCCGCCTATTTGTACCTTTATTTTTTGTATTGTGTGCAAATAAAGAATAAATAAATAAATAAATAAATAAATAAATACATTATAATGGAGATTTACTTACTTTACATTGAAAAATGTAAATAAAAAATACCAAACTTTCGTTCCGTTTCCGTTTTTTTCCATTTTCCAATTCACAATATCTTTACAGGGCGATTCCAATTGTTTCTTAGGTTTAATTAGCTGTTAAGTCATTTCCATTTTTTGCTATTTCTTATAAACGTTTCTTTTAAAAGTTACTCTATTCGTTTTTCCCGAGGATTTATTCGAGTCAAGTAGCTGTTATTTTTCATTTGTTTTGTTTTTTCATTACCACGGTTCGATGAATTCGTTTCCCACAGCCTTGCATTATTTTATGTTCCAGATTTAAATGATTTATAAAACATTAATGCGAAAGTAAGATAAGGAATTGCATTTCATGAATATTCAGACCTTTTATATAACTGGTAGAATTGAATAGAAGCAATATATTGCTTATTTATCCTTAAGGGCTAAATGTTCGATTTTCGACCTAAATGCTAGTCGAGGGTTTGAATCCAAGCCACCTGGTGGCAATAAGTTCCCGTTTTTCTTACGTAAATAAGTAATTACCGCCCAATGTATTAAGAGAGTCTCCCCGTCTGTCACATGTGGCACCTACTAAGGTGTTTCTCTGTCTACCCCAGTAACAGAGGTTAAAAGACGTGAGAACTTGTTGAGCTCATTTATTATGTCCAAAGAACTACACTGATACACAGAGTAGCTATGGTCAATTTGATTGTCTAAATTTATCAAGATTACATATTCTAGTCAATTGAGTACGAAATCGAACTCAGATCGTAGCGGTAGTGTTATTATAATCTGGACGAGCGCACGGTCGTAGCGCTACCACGGTCATAAAGCACATTTTATTTTACCAGTTGTCTCTGGTTTTGCTTAAAAATAATAGAAACTATTTAGCGAGTATAAGACGCCTGTCTAAACAGAAACGTCTGTTTTACATTTCAAAGACAGCTCATGTAAATCGATTTGTAATTGAGTAACGTATTTTAAACAAGAATACGCGTGGGAAACTACACTACGGCGTTTGATTATTCCAGAAAAATAACACATTTTAATCCCTTATCATAAATTAGGTTTAGTTTCTGGTTTTATGGCTGATTTTATGATTGCTGTTGTAAGCCGGAAGGATTTACAATTACACCGGTTTGAGAGACATTACGAGAAATTTAGAATAAAATTGGAGTTGTTTAATGCTTTTCAGATATGGTGTTCGGTAATCGGTAGCTGGGATGACTCCGAACACGAAACACTCTTCTTGGTAGATGCTATAGACAATATCTACTCAAGTGGAGTTAAAAAAAGACGTGGGAATTAATTGCATAGAATTAATTCGTATGTGATTTAACTTTTCATTAATATAATAAAGACCAGCTGAGCGCGGCGCTCGTGTTTTTCGCGATTATAAACTTACTTTTAATTCAATTTTCTAATATAGCCTAGCCTAAGTTACTCTTTATAACATCAACTATCTGCCAGTGAATGTCCCGTCTAAATCGGTCCAGTCGTTCCAGAGATTATCCAGAACAAACAGACACACGAAATAGTAAAAAACGTAATTTGGGTTATGTGCCGTATATACGATTATTGTTTTCGCATATTGACTAATTAATTTTTATTTGTATGCATATAGTAAAAAGCGGTTATTTTAGTATTACAAATAGCCGCTCCAATATTATTTATTTGTATGGATAAATGCTAGAAGTTTGTATTCAGTCGTTGATTACATTTGCTTATCAGGGAAAATGTAATTTCTCGACCACAGTGGCGGAAAAGTTTTGATTCAACTGAGCTCCGCAATTGTATAGCCGAAGGGTCATTTGCAATGTAAATTTAAATTTTTGCAACGGCTAACAAATGATTTATATTTGAGCGTTGCGTAATGCTTGTCATCTCACGTGGACGAACGTTATTAGCGGAAGCTCTCGTTAATTAAGCCAAATTAACTGCGTGCTTTTGTACGCGCGGAGCTTTGATTGGAATTTTAATAGTGGTAGTCCCTGTATTGTAAGGGTGAGTACCACGATTTCGCAGAATATCGGTATGGTACCTTCACTATTACGTTACTGCGTGCGTTGTGCGAGGTAACATCGGACATGTGCAAAGTTCAATGAACCTTGCAGGTACGGACCCCATTACCCGGGTAATGAAGGCAGAGGGTAACTGCTCCCCTGGTCAAGGGTACCGTTAAAGAGGGATTTTTAGGAATAACTATGTCGAGGCTAATTCCTCAAGCGTTAGCGACGATGAATCAATCCTCTAAGCCCTCCCGAACTCTCGGTCCTAACTGAGACGTTGGTCGAGGGGATGGCACTTGCCAAACTACTTAGTTTACTTGACTTAGTTACAAAACTTCCCTAGAATAGGGTCTGTGCGAAGTGCCGACGACTGAACTATTTACAATGGGTAGGCAATACACCTGCAACATCTTTAGTAGGTGTGTAAGCCACACGCTGGAATAAATAAATTGTGATATGTTACAGCATCATCATCTTATTAGCAATAGAGGTTCAGGCTAAGTGACCTAATAGCTGCGCCATCTCTCAATCCGGTAAAGCATTAAAAGTCCTTAATAAAAAACCTTCATTAGCCTAGGGTACGGTAATCGAAAGCTCGTA
Organism: Meandrusa payeni; assembly: GCA_029286785.1. NCBI lineage: Eukaryota > Metazoa > Arthropoda > Insecta > Lepidoptera > Papilionidae > Meandrusa > Meandrusa payeni. The sequence goes on along the minus strand of JAGSMX010000003.1, from coordinate 8,082,042 downwards.
GATTCGTTTCATCAATTCGACTATTAACGTGAATCATCTCCTAGGACAAGTTTGAGCTTAGCTGGAATTATTAACAAGAATGTTAGGTAATATTCGAGAAAAAAATATTGCTAGCATCTTTTTTTTTTTAAAAAAGTTTCTAGTCTTTTAGCCTCTGTAATTTTACTTTTAATCCAATTTCAAAAATCCACAAAACGTCCATTCGCGACCGTCGGAGGTTGCGAATAATCCTTGCGCGTTACCGCTATTTTATGGGCAGGCCCCACCCCTTAGATGTTAGGAGCGTTGCTGGAGTTTCTTCGGCCACTTCTTCTTCCCGAAGTGGCACTAAAAGTTAGTTTAGCTTTTGAATGTCTCTTAGATTATCCCTGAAATCGCAACCGACCGAGTCGTGGTTCGGCCCTCTCGGGCGCCCTCTGATCGGCATGCTTACGCGTAACATAGTAACCGTCCAAGCCGAGGTTACCCCTCACCGGGGACCCTTGTATCGAGTTACTAGCAATAGAGGTTCAGGCTAAGCGACCTAAGAGCTGTGCCACCTCTCAATCCGGTGAAGCAGTCAAGGCCAGCCTCTCTGGCCATACCGTGTAGTTCGTCATTAAAAAGAATCCAATTTCACGTTTAAGCCGGTACACGTTAATGTATTCCGGTACAAATGGTCTTATGTAGGGAAGCCTACAGTAATTATATACTATTCATCTACGTTACGAGCTAATTACACGACCGTAGTCACGGGCGAACTGACGTAAAATGAGCGCTGTGTGTGCTGTAATAAAGATTCGCCATATGACGAGGGTGTATCTTAATAATTATTATTGATTAATTTATTATTATTGATTGATTAATTAATCGTAGCAATTATAAAACAAATAATAGCGTTTTCCATAGAATTTCGATTCACTTAAATAATACGTAAATTAACGATGTATATTTAGCATTTATTTATTTTTATTACATGTGTACCTGCCACAGTGTAATAAAAGAAATTGCAATACAACAAAGTAATATTGCTAGCATTCCTTTAACAAGTTTTAACTAGCAGAGTCGTGGTAGCTCAGTGTCCGGGCGGTTGGCTTTTGTTGCATAGTACGCTAGCAACCCGAGTTCGATCCCCGGTGACGGCACCAATAAATTTGCTGTTGCAATTCTATGTGCTGATTAACCACGCGCTCGGCGGTGAAGGAAAACATCGTGAGGAAACCTACATGTCTTAGAAAATTTTTCTAAGGCATGAGAAGTCTACCAATCCGCACTAGGGCCTCGTGGTGGACTATGCCCTTATACTCTCCTTACAGAGAAGGCCTGTGCCCAGCAGTGGGACATGTATATTATATATATGTAACGGCTGTAACTTTAACTTTAATTTTAACTTTAACTTTAACTAGCAGAGTACAGAACATTTATGAAATTTTACCCAACTTTTATTAGGAACCTAATAAGCTTTTTGAATAGTGGGAAAGTTGTCTCTGTCTCTACCGCTAGGGTTAGAAGGTCGCAAGATTTTATTATTATTATATTATGTTTTATTAGGATTAATGACCATGACTGCTTCTAATATAATACTGTAGGAAAAAACTACTACACTAATTCAATAAGCACCCACATCATTTTAGTCGTAACGGAGTAGATCCTAGCAAAGGTTATTAGTCTCTAAATGTGAAAGGTGGGTTATCCATCGTCAAACAAATACAATACATTCTCTAATATATTTATAAATTTTTTTCATCTATTATTTTATTTTATAAAATATATTTTAATCTCATAACTGTTTTATTTATGTATCATATTTATTATACTCTTACTGTCTGTATAATAATATTCCATATAAAAGTAGTATTGCGCGCGCACGTCTTTAGGTAGTCCCGGCACCGCTGAAAATCAGCGCTGTCGCATCCTTGTGACAGCATATGCTGCGACGGTGTCCGATATTGGCATCATATGTTTTGTATTATTTGTCCGTGTAACTTTAACTGTGTTTTGTCTATTTTTCATTCTTTTTAATGTATGTTATATTCAGTCTGTGATGTGTTTTGTATTGTGATGCCAATAAATAAATGTCTATGTCTATGTCTAATATATATAATAAAACCGACACGTTCTTGACGATCCGGACGACGCGATTACCATTGCACTAGCTAGATCTCTACAAATCCACAAAGAGTCCATTCGTGGTTGCGAAAAATCCTCGCGCGTTACCGCTATTTTATGGGCAGGCTCCAGCCCTCAGATGTTAGGAGCGTTGCTGGAGTTTCTTCGGCCAATTCTTCTCCCAGCGCCAATGCTTCCCGAAGTGGCACTCAAAGTTAGTTTAGCTTTTGAATGTCCCTTACATTATCCGTGAAATAGCAACCGACCGAGTTGTGGTTCGGCCCTCTTGTGCGCCCTTGGATCGGAATGCTTACGCGTAACACAGTAACCGTCCAAGCCGAGGTTACCCCTCACCGGCTCACCGAGGAGACCCTTGTGTCGAGTTACTAGCGATAAAGGTTCAATCTAAGCGACCTAAGAGCTATGTCATCTCTCAATCTGGTGAAGCAGTCAAGGCCAGCTTCTTTGGCCAATACGTTTAGTTCGTCAAAAAAAATACGAGGAAAGTATCCAGCGAAAGTATGTAATAGTAATATTTTATAAATGTTATAAAATATAACGACAAGACATGATTTAAATTTTCCCATCGTCCTTTAATCATGACAATACAAGGCGCCCGGCGGGTTTTTAATCCTTTTGTTGTAGACGAATTCGGGGACACCGTTTTGCTTCGTCTTTCATTATGCTTAATAATGAGTATTATTTCTGCTGGCGTTTTGAGGAAGAAGGTAAATAGTAATTTATTAAATTAGTACACACAAGCGTCAATAGCCTAATGGTTAGGGCTTGGCCTAAAAACTTCGAAGGTTCGAATCCACCATACGACTATAGACGTATTTCCTTGTATATGCTTCCCGAAGTGGCACTCAAAGTTAGTTTAGCTTTTGAATGTCTCTTAGATTATCCGTGAAATAGCAACCGACCGAGTCGTGGTTCGGCCATCTCGGGCGCCCTCGGATCGGCATGCTTACGCGTAACATAGTAACCGCCCAAGCCGAGGTTACCCCTCACCGGGGGGACCCTTGTGTCGAGTTACTAGTAATAGAGGTTCAGGCTAAGCGACCTAAGAGCTGTGCCACCTCTCAATCCGATGAAGCAGTCAAGGCCAGCCTCTCTAGCCAATCTGTGTAGTTCGTCATAAAAAAAATAAAAAAAAATTCCTTGTATATATACTATAAGTTATATATGCTAGAAGAACAAATACTACTAACAAAAAGTTATTATTTGTGATAAAGAAATAATTGCTAGCATTCTTTTGAAGATATTTTATGTACGGTGTATAATGAACTGTTTATTGACCTAACGTACCTTATTATCGATGATTACATCTTAACGTAGAAGGTGGAATTTTGGTCAAGCAGCCTCAAAGAAAAATCAATATAAGCGATAACACCACCGTTGACAAACTTTCCTAATAGCTAACGGATATGTTTACCTAGCTTCGTTTCTTTAAGATGTAAATAACATACGATACAATACATGTATTTTTTACGCTACAATGTTTGGACGCAGCGGTATAAGTCACGTCCTGGCTGATATTCGGGCGGGACTTTTTTATAAATGAGAAAACACGAATTACGACTCTCTTTTGTTTTTTCTATAAATTATTATTTTTTTTCTGTACATGTACATTTTATTAATATTTGTTAGTTTAGCTACATAAATTGCTTATGTCTCTTTGCAAGATAACTAGTATAAAGAGAACAATGGTTCAAATTCATTTACATTGTACAAATGCAACAAAATTGCGTCTGTGTATTGCAAAGACTGCAAATGAACGCTGTTCTTAGCGCTGTAAAGCAGAGCAATTTATTATTATCCTGTGTATAACGTTGAGGGAATTGAAAAAAGTGAAAGCAACTAACTGATTTAAAAATAGATTACAATTTGAGATTTCACCGTTGTCGTAGAACAAAGAATAAAACTATTATAGGCAAAATGCCTTGAGACAATTAGCTCTCAATACTGGATTACTGATGGGGTTATTTTATTAACTGATGTAGTCTGAAGCCGTAAGGTAATTTATTTATTTATAGGAAGATCAACAGCAATAAAATTTACAAAAAAGACATAATAATAATTAAGAAACAGACTGCCAATAACAGATCTTCGCGAATACGAAAAACTTTACTATTATTTTATTGTGTGAGCAAAGAAAATCTTTAATTAAAGAAATTTCGATAGAATGTCCGTCTTATTCCTACAGTTGTAGTATAAAAGATGTCTTCTTTTGTTGTTTTCAAATATTTATTGAGCATGTAACCAGCGCGCCACATAAATGAATTTTGACGATAGTTGGAAGATGCCAAAGGGAGATAGATAGGAATATGGTAGCGCGCTGATTTCTTGGGCACGTTAAATTTTATTTTCGAGAGAAGGGACCGTCAGTAATGAGCCTGACATTACATAGCGGCCATAATACTCATATGAGTAAGCAAAATAATATTATACATGTATCAACATTTATTTTAATTCCGACACTGGTGACGTCACATTACAGAAACTTTGTCTATAGCTAGGGTTGTGTCCATGGATTTGTCTTTCTTTGGCTTCTCTAAGCCTCCGTTTTTGGCCTTACCTTACCGAAGGCCGTAATATAAGTCCTCGATATCAAAATAATCTCACAACATCCAATAAAAATAATCAAATGTTTTACAAAAGCGTTTACCGCAAAACGGGTAAACAACCATTTACCGACTGTAATATACTCCGACTATAAAGGCACTGAATGTCACAATTTTTAAATTTCAGCCCAAAATAAAGTTATACAAAGAATGTTCTATTATTTATTACATGTGATATAACTTTGTCAGCAAATTTATTAAACAAAATCTAGGTAAAGTTTATCCAGTAATTTTGTGTTACATTCTATAATACCATTATCATATTGTGTATATATTTTATTAGTTAACTTTAATTTAAAATTAGTTTAGGTTTTATTTTTTGTGTTATACTGTCTTTGTTATAATGTAATATTGTCGTCGCCATTAAATTGCTTACAGTCTTCACCTATAAGTACGATGGCATTAACTTTTTAACTATTCACTATTTTTAAATATAGTATGTTGAAAAGGTTTATTGTGTTTGTGTTTAATAAATAAATATATTACCAATGTACATGTCTGTCTAATACAATTTTTTTTTTTTAAAAAGAAAGCTAGCAATATTTCTTTTTTTTTTCTGAAATATTACTAACAATCTTGTTAACCATTCCAACTAAGCTTAAGCTTGTGCTAGGACATGGTTCACGGCAATAGTCGAATGGTGGATTCGAACCCACGACCTTACTTAGGCTATTAACATATTACGTTATGTAATATATAAATTTATATATTTATTTATCTATAAAAGATACTCCATCTTCTGAACGGAAGGCGCCGGTTAACCACCAGGCACTACATGCTAAGCGATCACTATCACACGGTACTAATTTTTGAGACTTAAAAAGCTTGATGAAAAACAAACGATCGTTATCTTTATCTGCTAGATTTAAAAGGAAAACTTGTAAATTTATTATAATAATTTCTAAGATAAAAAAAACATCAAGAAACGAAATTGGAGTCACGGTTTGTCTGGCTCTGTCTTATTCGCCGTTCAAATCTGTAATCGTTAAGCGAGGCGGGTTGCGCGAGCTTTATCAAGCTTAAGTAATTAAAAGCTTCGGGCTGAGATGTGGGGCGAAACTAGATGACATCATTTTGTAGTCAGAGAGCGTAATATGTTCATTACAGCCGTGTAGAGGTTTACTCAGTCGGTCGAGAACCGGGGACTGCAACGGTTAGTTAATTTGCATTCCTAATGCAAATGAGACCTTATGTGATGGCAACTAAACGTCATGCGGTTTGCTGTTCGTTGATTTTATTTATTCCTCTGTAATAAAGGTTTAAAGTTAGCACTTTTTTTTTTTTTACGGGGAGGAAATCTTCACAAAGATACCCCGCCTTCTGGGGGGAAGGCGGCGGTTATGTGGGAATCTTACCCACTAAAACCTCCCCGGTGGCCCTTTCCTCGGTGCATGACGAGGGGCTCCGGGATCTCACGTGGAACGCACCGGAGCCCCTCTGCATTGTGCTCAAGGAGAGCACGTCCCGGGGAGGTTACTCCCTCCCCCCCTGTGCCCTCGCAGCGAAAGGCGACACGGGCCAGCCGATGTCGCCTTCTTCCCGGGTCCACTTTGGTGGACGACGCAGGCCCCAACCCTTGTCGCCCAGTGAACCCGAGGCCCCTTTTAGTCGCCTTATACGACAGGCAGGGGATACCGATTAAAGTTAGCACTACCCCAACTCATCATCCAAGGAAAAATACAGGCTAAACGACCACCTGGAAGACGTATTTCGTGGTGAGAAATCTCCTGACATAGTTCAACATGAGCACACGATCCTTGTGCCGCTGCATCAACAATTAAAATAGCCTTAATGATAGCTGACTTCCGGTAGGAGATGGCACTTCAAGAAGAAGAATGAAACGACACTGGTATATAGCAGACTCGGGGCTCTGGAAAACCACTTCACCTGCTTCCACAAGTTGGTATAGTGGTGGAATACCATCAAGATGGAATTTGGAATTCTGCTGGAATGTGCGCTTCCACTATGTCTTTATTGTCTTCTGTCTTGACATATTAGGTTGGTTTAGTGACATCAGTTACCAATATTGTCTACAAAAGATTCCATCACAGTTGTCACTAGTACTATTAGAAGTTGCATCTTGTCTTTTTATCACAGAGAAAGAAATGTGTATGACTTGATGAAACGGAATAAAAACTTGAGTCCAAAATTTATTTCATAAAAACAAACTTTCAACTTCAATTACGAAGTAAGGTTACAGGAAGACTTACAAAAAGTTGGCGAAGAGCTTTAATTACTTTGTAAGTAAAGTTTATTTGCTTCAAGCTTTGAATCCGCCGTCGACAAAGGGCCACGATTGCCTTAAAAGATTTCAATTCATGCTATGAAATGTTGTAGTGTGTCAACGACAACTAAATTGCATGTTCATAATCGCACCTAATCCATATACTCATATAAACCTATTTTATGTAGTAAATTTTTTGTCGATTTATAAAAATTCTTGATTAGTAACTTGACTTGACCTGTCCCATTGAATTAATGTAATGAACCCCCCGAAGGGTTCTCGGCTTGTCGTGCCGGAGGGGCTCAGTAGCCGTGGGGGGCGCTTACGAGCGCCAGGGCCGCACCCCACGGTGAAGCGAAGAGGAACCCACACGCCGGCCCGCGAGGTAGGGCCGGCCGAGGCGGCGTCACCAGGCGGGCTCGCTGGAGCCCGCCGAGAGTGTGCCAATGGGCCGTGGAAGGCGGTTTATCCGCGTTCCATGGCCGGGAGGGAGTCGCGGGAGAAGAGGAGTGTTGGTGTGTTGTTGCCTCGCTCCCTATCCCCCGCGACTAAGCGGTGCCGCACCGCAGTTGCGGCGTGGTGGGGCTGCGGCGGGAGGGGCGACTCTCCTGCTGCGGCCGTTTGGCTAGCGGCGGAGCCTAACATCTTGGCCGCCGCTGGGGGCTGGGCGTGCGAGGTGGCAGCTCGTATCCCGGTCCCCAAGGCCTCCAGGTGACGGACTCGGGGGAGTTTGTCACCCACTTACGGAGGTCGTGGAGGAAGGCGCGTCCTATGTTCCGGCGCGCCTTGCCTGGAGGGCAGCGAGGGGGAGGGTCGTCCTCCCCCGGGACGGGGATGCCGAAAGGCGTCCAGGTCGCAGGCGGGGCCGCGGTGCGTGCGCAAGCGATCCCATAGCCCCGTCGGTGAGGGCCCGACATAACTCGTCCTTCCCCCGTGGGACGATTACGCGGCTAGGTACGTTCCCACAAGTAAAACAAAAATGTAATGAAATAAAATGTACACTAGATTTATTTCAAAATATCTGGTATATAAATAGTGAGATTCGATTTGCTATGAATTTTGGAGAACATTAGACTAAACTACATAACGTAATTTACAAATGGATCGGGAATATCCTACACATCCATTAGTTTGTTTAACTATCGTAATGAAATATGCCGGTTACATCGAGCAATTAGTAATTAACAAGCAGTCTATTTTCGTATGTACATGTAATAGTGAATATCTATTCAAGATGGCGGAATGATAGTGACAGCCAAAAGCCATAAGCAATTCAGTGGTCTGAGTACAAACGTCTAGAAGCGAGAATGATTTTTTTACCAGCGAATGTCAATCATTTTGTTACAGTTATGGTTTTAGAATCTCAATGTGCAATTAGAAATTTTAAAACTTTTATTTATATGTATTCTACGTATATTAATTTCTTTGTATATTCAGTTACGCTGCAATAGTTGAAACCGAGCTTTGAAGTGTAGAACAACTAGGACATTGCCAGTTGTCGCCAGTCATGGGTAAGGGATACACCTTTAGTGTTGTCTGGATATTTTGTAGGAAAAAGGGTAACTAAGAATATAGTATGAAATATAACATTGTGAATGTACCTTTAACTTGTAATCTTTTCCTGTGTTGCACAGCACGTTTCTTTAACAAATTTTGATTACAAATTTAATTTTGATTTCCGGTTTTAAATTTAACCCAGGGATAGTTCCCAGGACGACAATAGAAAATAACAGACACGTTATTTTACATACTCCTTTAATTATGACAGCCCGTTATAAAGTCTGGCAAAACTAGGATAGTGTTGTTTTTACAATTGGAGCTTCATTTATTTACCGCTGGCCAAGCATATATAACTTTAAGTGGAATCGAGATGCCTCGAGGTCTCCGTATTAAATAACGAGATTGTGATAAATTTGACAGATGACCGTTCAACAGAAGTACAAAATAACAACGTATTTTTAATAAAATGTGGAATTTTTCTGACAGCGCCATCTAGTATTAAGTAGTACGAAACTTACTATGACATACGAAAGTTTTTCTATTGACTTACGATACCTACACTCTTTACCTCCGTCATTATTCCCCTTACCGCAAAATACACAGAATGAAAGTCAAGTCCAAAATAAGTATAAAACAAATAAACTAATTTATTTTCTACAACGATAATGATTGGTTCATATTGATTACCAATATATAGGCATCAGTATTTTCACTAGTGTAGAGACGAAAGTCGTTCTTTTATCGAGATTTAGGTCTAATTATGCAAATGTTGTCTTAGACCTAGTTAAACAATATCTCTTTGTGTACTAATTATGTAACTAACAGACAACAACCCCATCTAGATCAAATAACGACGGAATTAAAGTGAGAGAAAGAGGAAAATTATTTCGGTAGATTGGCACTGTTTCAAACAAACACGTACAGTTTCTCAATATCGTCGCCTGTATTGCGTTCTAGCTTTTCTACTGAACTCCACAGAGATCCTACTGCCCAGAAATTTCTTTAGATTTAGATAAGAATACTTCTAAATTTAAAAGTATCATAACGGTATTTATGCTTAATCTCGCCCCAACCAAATTATTATTATACGTGAAATAGCAACCGACCGAGTCGTGGTCGGTCCTCTGGGGCGCCCTCGGATCAGAATGCTTACGCGTAACGTAGTAACCGACCAAGCCGAGGTTACCCCTCATTGGAGAGACCCTTGCGTCGAGTTACTAGCGATAGAGGTTCAGGCTAAGCGACTTAAGAGCTATGCCACCTCTCAATCTGGTGAAGCAGTCAAAGCCAGCTTCTCTGGCCAATCTGTGTAGATCATCATAAAAAAAAATCTCGCCCTAAGCCTTCGTACTATATCTACACCGGTCAGCTATATTGTTCTACCGCTAGCAATCGGGTGTTCAAGAGCAAGTTCAGGTTCGCAAGCGATATTAGAGCTAATGCCCGAAACTAGTTAGGGTCGCCATCAACGGTCACAAGAACAAAAAGTTATTTTTCTTCTCCGTATGGTTTTGGTATTGTCAAAAAAAGCTTGTATTCTCTTTATATTCTCACATATAATTTACCTTGATTAGACTGCCGACTGACTTACTTGATTAGAGCCGTGGTAGCTCAGAGTCCGGTTGGTTGGCTTTTGTTGCATAGTACGCTAGCAACCCGAGTTCGATCCCCAGTGCCGGCACCAATAAATTTGCTGTTGCAATTTTATGTGCTGATTAACCACGCGCTCGGCGGTGAAGAAAACATCGTGAGGAAACCTACATGTCTTAGAAAATTTTTCTAAGGCATGTGAAGTCTACCAATCCGCACTAGGGCCGCGTGGTGGACTATGCCCTTATACTCTCTTTACAGAGAAGGCCTGTGCCCAGCTGTGGGACATACATATTATATATATATATAACGGCTGTAACTTTAACTTTAACTTTAAGACTGCCGGTTGTTATGTACTGTATAGTTATGTTTTGTATTAGATATTAGAAATTATAGATGGAATTGTGGCTCACTACAACTTTTTATAACATTGTTTTCTTTTAATTTAAAATAGTAAAAAAAAACTGAAAGATTTCTGCTGTAAATTACTGATGATTGTTTTATTTTTATTCATTAATATAATTTAATATTAATCCCATTGTACACTCTTAAGTAAACATAAAGGGTCGTTTAAGAAAGTTTGAATATCTCGGGAGATAAAGACGCTACACATTCAGGCAACACTAAATACAAAAGTTTAATAAAAATTCTGTATTATCCAAGTTTACGTAAGATATTCTTTTTCGTTTAAATTTACGTTTTTTAATGAAATATAAATATAATATAATCCCTCACCCTCTGTGCCCTCACAGTGCAAGGCGACACATGCCAGCCGATGTCGCCTTCTTCCCGCGTTCACAGCGGACGACAGAGGAAAAGTAGAAAAGAGTAACCCCTCTCTCAACGGCAAGAAATTGCAGATAAATAAAAAAAATTGAGGATAAGCGACCTAAGAACTGTGACACCTCTAAAAAGCCTGATGAAACTCCACAGGTCTCCTAACTGATCAGTGTAGTATAGTAAAAATTACGCTTACATCTAAAGAAAAAAAAATCTTACGAAATTCCATTTTTCCCATTTGCTACGATTGCTGAATATTTCGGAAGTTGATTTCCATTTAAAGTTTACGATTAAAATCGTGGGCGACATGATTTAAGTTTTAATTTAGTAGTTTACGCTTGAGTAGTTTAGGGTCGGTTTTAATTAATCCGGTGAAAAATGGGATTAAATGCGTTAGATTTCTTCCATCTATTTCAGAAGCCAGATGGTGAGAGCTTATATTTTTTTATTAAACATAAAAAAAAATTAGCTTTGAGCAAATTTAAATAATGGAATATACACGTTTTTTTTGTAGACCAACATTATTTTACACAACTAAACAAAGTTTACTAAATTAAAAACGCATAAAGTTTCGGTAGTTTTAGTGTTATAGTAAAAACGTACGGAATAACCGAGTTGCGTCCGAAAATCGTAAAATAAATTTTTAATGGACCATTGGGAACTAGGGAATAGAAATTATTATCGGTTAAATTTATTTAACAACTATCTGATATGAATTTAGATCGTTGCGTCTGCGTGTAACATCGCTGGACAAGGCACCTGTCACGATTTTATAAGCGGGGTAAACAGAGACAGCTATCTTCCCGCTTATATTCGTATTTCATCAATCTTACTACGTCCCGTATGTAACAGGAGGTGAAACCATCGCTGTACAATGGGCACAAAGTTTATCGAATCGTATTTTTTACTTGAGCAAACGAAAAATGGAAAATCTTTGTTATGAAGAGGTTAGGCCATAATGTCAAAAAAAAAATTTAAATTGTATACAACATACCAAAATCCGAAAATAATTCAGAATTTTCTAGAATATTTTTGTTGGCTGTAAATCGAGCTCAACACCCGCAATGTAGTAAGCAGGTACTGTAATGGACTAGTGCTATCGAATGACACCATTGATGTAAGACAAGAACAGTAAAGTAGTCCACTTAAAAGCGAGAGCGAATCGAAATGAATCCGTTACACTACAGTCTTACTATAGCTTGCAATATCATCCGCGTGGAATGTCAGTTTACGTTCAGACTTGTTGCGTCACTTCAAATGTTATTTCTGTAAATTCTTCAATGAATTAAGTAACAGTTCAGTGGACTCTTTCTATATAGAAATGAAGATAACCACATAACTAAGTAGGTTGGTTAGTCGTAAATGCTGGATTGAGTGGCATAACCAGGCTCGATTAAATACGCAACGAGTATACGGAGAGCGGAAAGATAACCTTTTTTTGTTGACGGGGAGGATATCTTCAGAAAGATACACCGCCTTCTGGGGTAAGACGGCGGTTATGTGGGTTCTTACCCACTAAAACCTCACCGGTGGCCCTTTCCTCGGTGCATGACGAGGGGCTCCGGGATCTAAACGTGGAACGCACCGGAGCCCCTCTGCACTGTGCTCAAGGAAAGCACGTCCCGGGGAGGTTACTCCTCCCCTGTGCCCTAGCAGCGCAAGGCGACACGGGCCAGCCGATGTCACCTTCTTCCCGGGTCCACTTTGGTGGACGACGCGACGACGACGGACCCTTGTCGCCCAGTGAACCCGAGGCCCCTTTTAGTCGCCTTGTACGACAGGCAGGGGATACCGTAGTCTTATTCTTGAGAGCCCAGAACTACAGGGCTGCGCAAAGCTAACCTAAGCTTTTTTATCACTGTGTGGTACCAATAGCAATAGAAAACAGAGAGAGAGAAATTTAGTCCAGTCACTAATAAGTGATAAGACAGGTATAAGTGATGGGACATTTATCACGGAAAGGAAAGGAGCTAAAAGGCAGATAGCGATTAATAGTGGGGTAGATTCTATACACATTTTTTTTTCTTTTTTATGGGGGTATAAACTAGTGCTTGACCGCGATTCCACCTGATGTTACGTCGTGATATAGTCGTCATATGGTATGCGCTAGTTTAGTGTATAGATAGAACTAGAGTTAAAGGGTCGGGACGTAACAAAGTAAGAGTTATTTTTCATTGGAATATCAAACTTTATTTAATGTTACTTCATATTTTATCCAAGAAAGTAAAACACGAAGCAAAGATATCGCCAGTGGCGGAATTTGTTTAATTTAGTCAACGATTTTTCTTGTGAAATGTACGTAAAAGACATTCTTAACATTTAAATTTATGCAGAGTGTACACAATTAGGCAAATGGTAATTGGATTAAAAAGATAAGGGGAATATTAAATAAAGTTACTTTTTTAGAGGGAGAAAAAGTGAACCTTCACTACTAAAATACCTCAGCCGAACGTACAAGTGGCCACTTATATTGTGTTAACCCGCCAGGGCTTTTTGGAGTGTCTTTCGTTGTACTGATTGACAAGCAAACAATTATATGTTGGTATGTGTATATTTGACATATCAAATTCATCTTTGTTGTGTACGACAGTATTCAAATGTTGCTTATCAACGATCATCTAACATAACTCTAATCTTATACATCAATATTATATTTAATTACTCTGTTATGTTACTCTATCTACTTACTTATCTCTATAGTACATCCCCCCTTTTTTTCCCTTACAATACTATTGCTATATTTCATCTTAGTATATATCATTTATTTACTATCTTACTCCGGCATTTGGCACTCGGTCATTGTATCCAATAGAAACAACCTGATGACCAAGGGAGTCTTCCCTATGCAAAAATACTCTAAATACTTGAAACCAAATAAAATTGTAAAAAACATAAGTCTAATCAAAAGGTGTCAATAGCATCAAAGCTTAGTATACCATTTAACGTGAACCACTTCTTAACTTGTTTTGGTACTGTGTTTTTTTTATTTGAAAAATAACTACTACTGTGTTTCGCAACAAGATAATGTGTGGGTTACATGAAACGTAGGCATGTCTGCCCTTATAAAAAAAAAATTGCCTTCGAATGTCATTGGTACACTACGCCTTCGGAGATTTAATCCCTGATTTTGGCGGAACACTCAATCACTCGTCCGTCGTGGCTTTTTACACGAGATATAACCAAAAATAATGCCGATTTCTTAGTAGCATTACCCATTGAGGGTGTTTAATTACGGAGGCGTCAATCTATTTTCCTATTCAATTAGTTTCGTACGAAAGACGTCATGCTCCATTATAAAGTTAATTACACAGGACTTCTCAAGTTAAATATTTTGATGTATAAAATATTAATTTTAAAGGTTCAAATTAGAAAAATAAGCTGTGCCGTCATTTTAGCACCAGCAAGTGAGATAGAGACATATTGTTGTTCCCATTTATTAAAATTATATTTATTTTCAGCACCATATTATCGTCACCATCGCTGTACAGTGCATCCAAACATGTAATATCTTGGTAGAGTTTGTTGAACACTTTGTCGGACGAATAGTATTGAAATTCAGTTGACGAACTTGCTCCATCCCTCTTCACTACACAAAATTTCTAGGCTTCCGGCACGTGATCCGCGTGTAAACACAAAACATACTACACGGCTATACCCCAAACTAATATTTACGTTAAAAAGGTTACAACTAATGTATAAATATATGCTTCAAAATATATAGATTTGAAATATGAAAATGTTTATTTTAGTTTATTAAATTAATAAAATATTATATTTAAAATACAATTTAACTTATGTTAAATTATAGCAAAGTTATTATAAAAATAAATTGCTAATATATTAAACCATTGTCCAATTTTAAAATAATTAGTCAAATAACCCGCCCCTGATCGTTCCCGGCGCAAAAGTGCCCATCACACTCGACGCGTTCCCACGCTGAATGGCAACGGACATCCTCTGCACCAGGAACTGAAATATTTATTTTACTTTTACACACACACACATTTTATATTACCGACATGCACATACACAAAAATATTAGATACATATTATCAAATGTTATTATACATATTATATAATATATTCTATAAACATTTTCTTACTTCGTTTTCGTCCTTCGGTACACATCTCCCTGCTAGACTAATACATAGCCTGTATTAGGGAGATGTTGTACCTAACTCCGAGTTTATGAACTAAAGTTTGTTATATATAGATATGTATGCAAGGTATGTAGTTGTGAGGAAAGGTTATATCTTCCTTAAGTTTTTCTACTTGGGCTCATTACCACGCACAAAATCCGACTTTAGCACGGCAAACGACAAGTATTTAGAACGCAAATAATAACATGTTTATAGATGTACAGAAAGACAAAATGACTCACGCACTTCTCCTCCGCTTCAGTGTTACGGCGGCACTACTTACTTCAGAAGAATAACGGTTTAACTGCTTGAAGACTCTTCTTTGTATCGATGCTCCAAACTCGACGACAGATCAGGCCACAGACAGACACAAGGCTGTCTGAGGCCATAGACAAAGTGCCCGTATTGCTGGTATAAACCTAATGTTTCCCCACGAATAATATTGTTACCTAACACAGTGTATGTCGGATGGACGGATAAATCTAATGAGATTAAATTGATTATTATTGACATTATCGCATTTTGAATAGAATGTGGGTATATCGATATTTACTATACTAGTGCTAATTTAGGGAATGAATGTACCTCGTCTTTGATCCGGACGGCAGGCTTAAGCATATAGTTTGCTAATTAAAGACATGACAAATTTGAAGTATAATATTTGAACTCGGGTTGCTGGCGAATATTGCGCTACGATTTACTACGGCTTCTAGTACCCACGCGCTGCACAAAAATGCTACCATTCTAGGTAAAATCTCATGACTCGACTTATTACACTAATTTCGATAGAGTATAAGTTGAGATATTTTTTATAAGTAAACTTACAAATGAGCAAGTTGCTTCGACTTTTCACCTTTTTTTTTATATGAAAAGTGGCAAACGAGCATACGGCTCACCTGATCTTAAGTGATCACCGTCGCCCATGAACATCCACAGCACCAGAGGAGCTGTAGGTGCGTTGCCGACCTTTGAGATAGGAATAGGCTCGTTTCTTGAAGGTCCCTAAATCGTAAACGTTCGGAAACACCGCTGGCGACAGTTGATTCCACAAGTTGTCAGTGCGTGGGAGAAAGTTACGCGAAAAACGTACAGTCGCTGAACGCCAACCATCAAGATGGTGGCGGTGGAATTTGGAATTCTGCCGAGATGTGCGGTAATGGAAATCGGTAGCTGGGATGATTCCGAACAATTCCTCAGAACACTCCTCATGCGATACAGGATGCAAAGTGAACCGACATCTCTTCGCAGACTCAGAGGGTCGAGTCAATCGGAAAGACCCTGATCGTCGACTATTCGAGCTCTACGTTGTACACGGTCAAACGGAAGAAGTTGGTATTGGGGAGCCTACTTTATTAGTTCCCTTACGTGACTGTAAGTACTGCTAGACTCTATGATCTAGTTAAAAAGATGTTTGTTGTTATGTTACGTCGGGCTTTTTTTGTATTTTATACAATTGCGATGGTCACAGGAATACCACTATTTATAGATAGAGATCAATTGTACACGAAAATAAAACAAGAAGCAAATTACAGAACTAATTCATTGTATGTATTGCAAAATGCACCTTGAAAAATGTAATTGGCGACCTTATCGCAAAGAGCGATCTCTTCCAGGCAACCTTTGTGTGGACAAGAAATATATGAACAAAACAGGACAATGACATACAGATATAATCATTAAAACTATTCATATACTAAACAATTTACTCTAAGTATACTTTCATAAATAAGTAAATAATAAATATACTATTATTATTATATATTATTTATAATGTTTTTAAATAATTTATGTAATAGACTGAGATCATAATCTATTGCTTATTAGAAAATCAAAGGCATTGGACGGATGTGTGTGCTGGTTTTGTAAGACATAATTGACTGATCAATAATTAGTTCAAGATTGAATTTGTATTTGAGATAAAGACGGTACATCCGTTTGTATATATACAACCGGTTTTCTTAGAGTTATTCTTTTTCTGTTTTTGAATTGTTTAGAATGCGTGTCACAACAGAGAATCGGAACGTTTTAGAAAGACATGATTCATTTTATTCTCTAGAATTATATAGAAATGCAGTGACTTTTTTATTTAGTAAATTATAATATCAAGAAAATACATATTATATATTATAACGTATGAGAAACGGGTGAATCTTTTCAATCAAATAAATAAATTTTGTAAATATTATAGCCCAATGAGAAAACGTGATTTTTTCTTACCTTCTACTAAATACTACCTAAAAAAGCAATTACTGTTTCTCTCCTCTTCCCACTACGGTCCTTTTTAAATGTGACAGCTTAATTTTTAAATATGTGTTTTAGCGAAATAAGTAAATTCCTTTATGTGTTCAACATCTGCGGCGACTGTATCATATGCTAAGATATGTAGGTTTCACGATGTTTTCCTTCCTCACCAAGCGTGTGGTAAATCACTCAAAATTGCAACAAATCACTTCATTGGCACCTGCACCGGGTCGAATTCGGTTTGCTAGGGTAATATGAAACTATTAAGGTTTTAGGCCCGGACACTGAACTACTACGGCTCTCGTTTTTTTTTTTTTTAAAAGAAATTCACGCACACAACATTTGGTACTCCTGACCACCGCTGGAAATCAGTACATAGGTAGCCTTGCTATAGCACATGTTGAGACAACGTCCAATGTTGGCATCACGTCCTATTTGTACGTTATTTCTTGGTTAAACATATTTTTATAATGTGTTTCATATTTTGTTTGCAATATGTTGATGCAAATCAAACCAATAAAGAAAATGTCTATGAAATGTCTTTTATTATAAAACTTATTATAAAAATATATGTACTATGTAAGTATACAGAAATTGTAAAGTAAAAAAATAAATAACTTGTGAAATATGAATATCAAAGTATTTATTCGAAGAGAACTTTCAGTTTGTCCTTTAGATACGGTTCATGGAGCGGGAGCAAAATTACAAGTTAGATATTCAAATGTCATCCTCATTAAGGAGCGCTATGTTCTCTAGATGAGAATAGAATAGGTAAACTGTATGTAAACATCTTCAACGGATGTATAATGAGTTAAATTGTATTGAATAAAATAAACAAAGTTATAATATTAGTATTAATATTATTTTGAAGCGTCAATAGCCTTAATGGTTTAGGGTACGGCCTGCGAATCGTAAGTCGAATCCACCATTGGACTATTGCCGTGAACCATGTCCTAGCACAAGCTAAAGCTTAGTTGGAATGGTTAACAAGATTGTTAGTAATATTTCTGAAAAAAAAAAAAAAAAAAAAAAAAAAAAAAAAAAAAAAAAAAAAAAAAAAAAAAAAAAAAAAAAAAAAAAAAAAAAAAAAAAAAAAAAAAAAAAAAAAAAAAAAAAAAAAAAAAAAATTTAGTTAATAGCCTAACGGTTTACGGTAGTGGTAAGCAAAAATTAATTAAAAAGTCAAATATGAACATTACAACAATTTTAAAAATAAATGCACGCACACGACATTTGGTACTCCTGACCACCGCTGGAAATCAGTACATAGGTAGCCTTGCTATAGCACATGTTGAGACAACGTCCAATGTTGGCATCACGTCCTATTTGTACGTTATTTCTTGGTTAAACATATTTTTATAATGTGTTTCATATTTTGTTTGCAATATGTTGATGCAAATCAAACCAATAAAGAAAATGTCTATGAAATGTCTTTTTATTATAAAACTTATTATAAAAATATATGTACTATGTAAGTATACAGAAATTGTAAAGTAAAAAAATAAATAACTTGTGAAATATGAATATCAAAGTATTTATTCGAAGAGAACTTTCAGTTTGTCCTTTAGATACGGTTCATGGAGCGGGAGCAAAATTACAAGTTAGATATTCAAATGTCATCCTCATTAAGGAGCGCTATGTTCTCTAGATGAGAATAGAATAGGTAAACTGTATGTAAACATCTTCAACGGATGTATAATGAGTTAAATTGTATTGAATAAAATAAACAAAGTTATAATATTAGTATTAATATTATTTTGAAGCGTCAATAGCCTTAATGGTTTAGGGTACGGCCTGCGAATCGTAAGTCGAATCCACCATTGGACTATTGCCGTGAACCATGTCCTAGCACAAGCTAAAGCTTAGTTGGAATGGTTAACAAGACTGTTAGTAATATTTGTGAAAAAAATTGCAAGCTTTTTTTTTAATTATTTGAAGTAGTTAAATATTTATTTTATACGTACTTAAAAATATAGGACCTGGACCCTAGGTATTTTTTTTGTAAATCATGTCTTTCGATAATAATACTTATTTCGATCTTAGCAACATAATAATATTCGATGCCGTTAGTGATTCCTGATCATAACTGACTGCACCATCTTTTGTTTGAAATTTGCAATCTATTTCTTCTGTATGTTCTACTATTGTCTGGTGCACCCCAACAATCCACGCGCTATATCTTTTTTGACTGATTTTAACTTTTGAAACTCATTTACTTACTGTTTTTACTTAGCAACGCCATCTACTGGAGTATACTTTCTATACCCTACATCCGGATTAAACGACATTTTGTCAAAAGGACTCTAGTTAGATCGATTTATCGCCCCCAAAACCCCTTGCATGCAAACTTTCATGTAAATCGTTGGAGCCGTTTCCGAGATTCAGATTATATATACGAGTATACAAGAATTGCTCGTTCAATGATATAAGATATCTTTAAATTATATACAATTGGGTAAGGATTTGATTCGAACTTCTAATGCTTAATATAAATTCCTTATATTATATAGGTAAGTGCATACACTGGTCTCTGAACCTTTACAGCGCCCGGAGGCGTACACATAAATATCTTTTACTTAGGGTTAACACAAATGATGACATAAATTTTCACTTAGCCTTAGCATAAGAAAATAGGTTTATTTTTTTTCGAACTGGTATTACGTAAAAGATTTAACAAGTATTTTACCATACCGCAAGTTTTACTGTAAAACATTAACGCCTGAGCCACCAACGTAGATAGAGGGAAATGTTGTAACTGTACACAAAGAACAGTTCAAATCCCATTACGTGGCTCCTCTGCCTACTGGTATCGTTGCCTACTCTATCTTATTTGCAATGCCAGGGAGTTCCTATTTATTGTTGGGAATCATTATAACCGCCAACATCACGACTAAATTCTTTTTTCCATCGACATAACCTTGTATGTGCTAATTTCACGTAATTACAAATTGCAGTTATTGCATTGGTTACACTGTAATGGTGCTATAATTCTGTTTGATAAATAAATGAAAATCAGTAGAAATTTGTGTGTGTGTTCGGCATCATCAATCTTGTCTTCGCAGTACATGCACATTGCGCCTGACGTTTGCCTATCCTTGTTGTGTATGTCATAAAGACTCCGTGGCCAGTCAAGCATTGTGTCATCCGGTAGTTCACCTCTCCGTGCGTTCTGTTTGTCCATGATGACTTTAGGTGGTCCTGACACCGCTGAAAATCATCAAAAATGGGAATCATTAAAACCGCCAACATCACGACTAAATTCTTTTTCCATCGACATAACCTTGTATGTGCTAATTTCACGTAATTACAAATTGCAGTTATTGCACTGGTTACACTGTAATGGTGCTATAATTCTGTTTGATAAATAAATGAAAATCAGTAGAAATTTCATTCGTATCGTCTTATAAATAAAATAAAGCGATAATTTGAAAGACTTCCAAATCGACCCTAAAGAAATGGTATTCGTTTTAAAATGGTGGTAGGTTTCGGCCGTGGTTTGTCACCACCCTCTTGGCAAAGCCTTGCCGCCAAGTGATTTCGATCGCGTTTCGGCTTGATGCCTTGAGTAGCCCTTTTGGAAGGGGAGTCTAGGCAGTAGCATAGTGATGAGAACCGATCCTGATACTGCGTGGTGCTTGTACTGGGTGACTGTTCGCGGAGGGTAGCGGGATCCTAAGCACGGTTTTCCGCTGGCCGACCGCAGGTAGTAGGGGGCCCAACTAGTAGGATAGCCACCTATGAAAGGCTGCCCCGCCAACTCGCGAAAAATCCCAGGATGCGTCATCGTGCCGGTTGGCGACCGGATGCGAGGGCCCGGTGATCATCCCTGGGGGGGTTAGGGCGTCCCCGCGCGCTCCGGACCAGTCTCCCGTCAGTGCGGCACTATGTTTGTATAGCTTGGCATTTATCTATACTATGCCTCGCCTAACTGTCCCCTTCCTGTCTGTCTGTTCATCAAAAATAAGTAATGAAAAAGTCAAAATAAGAAACTGGTTAAACA
Source organism: Meandrusa payeni (assembly GCA_029286785.1). Lineage (NCBI taxonomy): Eukaryota > Metazoa > Arthropoda > Insecta > Lepidoptera > Papilionidae > Meandrusa > Meandrusa payeni. The sequence goes on along the minus strand of JAGSMX010000003.1, from coordinate 8,060,856 downwards.
GCGGTTGCACTCCCTCGCACTAAAAGTGCACCTCTCAAATATTCGAGGTCTGCACTCCAATCTCACCCCGGTCCATCATCACCTTGAGACTGAAAAACCACACCTGCTGTTCCTCACGGAAACGCAAATCGGATGTCCATCAGATACAGCATACTTACATTACCCAGGATACACCCTGGAGCACAATTTTAAATCTCGCGCTGGAACCTGTGTGTACGCTCGCGATGACATCTGCTGTCGACGACTCCGTAACTTAGAGGATTCCAGTTTTTCCGTATTGTGGGTTCTGGTGAACACTGGTTTGGAGCAGATACTCTACGCCAGTGTTTATCGGTCGCATACCGATAACATGGAGACAACCAGGCTCTTTCAGTATCTAACTGACTCGGCTGAAACAGCTCAGCTCAGGTACCCGTTGGCCCAGCTAGTTGTTCTGGGGGACTTCAACGCCCACCACCAGGAGTGGCTGTACCCATACCAGAGCACCGACCATGCTGGAAGACTAGCATACTCATTTGCTCTACCGCTAGGTCTCTCCCAGCTAGTAGCTGGCGCTACTCGGATACCTGATGTTGATGGCCACACGGCTAATTGCTTGGACCTTCTAATGACAACTGATCCAGACCGATATCAAGTTGCAGTTTCCTCTCCGTTAGGTAGCTCCGACCATTGTCTGGTAAAATCTGTGTCAGTCTACTCGCCTCCTGAACCCGAGCACATAGGGACTAGGCGTGTATGGCGATACAAGTCAGCTGATTGGGATGAGATGCGACATTTCTTTGCGTCTTTCCCTTGGCAACGCGTATGCTTCTCTTCAGACGACCCGGCATGCTGCGCGGACGCTGTATCTGGAGTGATATATCAGGCTATGGAATATTTCGTTCCATATTCTGATGTCTCACTCCATGTCAAAGCCCGCCCATGGTTTAATTCTGAGTGTAAAAGCGCCGAAACACTTAAACACTTAGCATACCAGGAATGGGCGGATGCTCGAGCCCGCAAGGCGCCAAACGTCCAGAAACTGAAAAATGCCTTTAACTGTGCTGCCAAGTCCTGCAAACATGCCCTCCGTAAGGCCCGTTTCGACCATATTGGCCATATTGGAGCCAAACTAGCATCTTACCCTTCTGGGAGTAAAGCTTTCTGGTCCCTTGCCAAATCAGTCGAAGCCAATTTCTGCCAATCTTCTTTACCACCATTGCAGAAGTCGGATGGCTCGTTGGCTCACACCGCCAAAGAGAAAGCAGACATGTTTGCCTCTCTATTTGCGGAGAATTCACAACTAGATGCTACTGGTAACTGCCCACCCTTGATACCACGTTGTGACTCTACAATGCCTGAAGTACACATTCGGCAAAAAGAGGTACTCAAAATACTCAGATCTCTAGATGTGAATAAAGCCAACGGGCCTGACGGCATTCCTGCCATTGTCTTGCGCTCATGTGCGCCTGAGCTGACTCCTGTTCTGACTCGCCTCTATCGCTTGTCCCTGAGGACTGGTCAAGTTCCGAGATCCTGGAAGATTGCCAATGTTCAACCCGTCCCAAAAAAAGGAAGTCGTGCCGACCCAGCCAACTATCGACCTATCGCAATCACCTCCATACTCTGTAAGATTATGGAGCGTGTCTTAAACAACCGTCTCCTTGCATATCTCGAAGACAACGACCTCCTCAGTGACCGTCAATTCGGATTTCGTCGAGGCCGGTCCACTGGAGATTTGCTCGTGTATGCCACTCACATCTGGAGTGAAGCCATTGAGAGACATGGTGAGGCTCTTGCGGTGTCTCTTGATATATCTAAGGCTTTCGATAAAGTTTGGCACGCTGGTCTCATTGGAAAGCTTCCGGCTTACGGTATTGCATCCGGGCTTTGCACATGGATCGAAGATTTCCTGAGGAACAGATCGATTCGGGTCGTCGTTAATGGCGCCTCGTCCGACCTCTTTGCTATTAATGCCGGTGTCCCTCAGGGGTCTGTGCTCTCCGCGACCCTTTTTCTGCTGCACATCAACGACATGTTGGCAACACCCGGTATCTTTGGGTATGCTGATGATAGCACGGTCTCGGTAAGATACATGTCCGACGCGAAGTCTGGATCAAAAACCCAGTCTTTGAGGGAGTCAATGATCGATCAGGTGAACTCGACTTTGGAGGCTGTCTCCCAATGGGGTGATGCCAATTTGGTCGAATTCAATCCCTCTAAAACACAGGCTTGTCTTTTTTCGGCGAAACGGAGTCCATTCCAACTGACTCCGACTTTCCGGAATGTCCCCGTTCCGATTAATAACCATCTTCAGCTCTTAGGTTTAGATCTCTATTCTAATCTAAACTTTGGCCGCTACATTGAGTCCATTACAAAAACTACTGCCAGAAAACTCAGTATCCTCTCCAGGGTGAGGCGGTACTTCACGTCGGAGCAGCTACTAAGTCTTTACAAAGCTCAAGTTCGCTCCTGCATGGAGTACTGTTCCCATCTCTGGGATGGGTCTGCTAAGTATCAGCTGGAAGCTTTGGATTCGTTGGAGCGCCGAGCGAAGAAGATCATAGGCAGTGACTCGCTCGTTGAGGCAAATCTTCAGAGCCTCGCACATCGTAGACGAGTGGCCTGCCTCTCGGTTTTTTATCGGGTGCATTTCGGCGAGTGTGCGGAGGTTTTGCATGACCTAATACCCCCCTCCCCTTTCCATCACCGAACGACTAGGCGCGGCGAGCAGTTCCACCCTTACGTCGTAGACATTCCATCAATACGCACGAAGCGGTTTGCTTCCACCTTCCTTATGCGGACCGCTAAGGAATGGAACTCTCTGCCGCGTTCAGTCTTTCCTCACGGGTACAATCTGGACACCTTTAAGTCCAATGTGAACAGACACCTTATAGGCTCACGTGCTCCATCCTAGGCTTTATCTTCGCCTTCCATCAAGCATGATAGAAGCCAAACGTGAGCCTATTTACTATAAAAAAAATCTTTTACTTAGGGTTAACACAAATGATGACATAAATTTTCACTTAGCCTTAGCATAAGAAAATAGGTTTATTTTTTTTCGAACTGGTATTACGTAAAAGATTTAACAAGTATTTTACCATAACGCAAGTTTTACTGTAAAACATTAACGCCTGAGCCACCAACGTAGATAGAGGGAAATGTTCTAACTGTACACAAAGAACATTTCAAATCCCATTACGTGGCTCCTCTGCCTACTGGTATCGTTGCCTACTCTATCTTATTTGCCATGCCAGGGAGTTCCTATTTATTGTTGGGAATCATTAAAACCGCCAACATCACGACTAAATTCTTTTTTCCTTGTATGTGCTAATTTCACGTAATTAGAAATTGCAGTTATAGCATTGGTTACACTGTAATGGTGCTATAATTCTGTTTGATAAATAAATGAAAATCAGTAGAAATTTCATTCGTATCGTCTTATAAATAAAATAAAGCGATAATTTGAAAGACTTCCAAATCGACCCTAAAGAAATGGTATTCGTTTTTAAAATGGTTTTACGATTCCCGATAGTGTAATTGACTCAAGGCTATGCTTCACTAGAACTTAGTTCCGATTGCCGGGGAGTTAGTAATTGGTATGCTTAACTTGATGCGCATCGGAACGCGGTCGTAAGCTACTAGCTATTGGAACATTATTATGAAGCAGTTGGAATATACATCCGTTTATTTCATTTCTTAGTTTCAAATTTAAATTCAGTAATTAATTAGCGACAGTATATTACACGAGGAAATTTTTATCAGGTTTTAAGCTAGTACGCGTTACAAATTAGGATTGCATATCCACTTAGCATTAGGAAGGATCGTGCCTAAACACTTGTAGTCGTAGTGTAAAATCCATGAGAAAACGATATAAGTCTTAAAATTGCATTAAGTATGTGCGCGACAAATGGACGACTAAGACAATATTACGCCAACCGATTTCGATTATTCACTTTTTTATTAAAAAGGATACACTTTAAGAGTAGTTTGATAAGAGTTTAGTTAGGTTTTGACTAATTCTAATTTGTAATATGCCTACGATAATTCGGAAATACTAAGAAGACATTCGGATTTGAAGTCTGTTTTTTTTTTGAACGAACTAACACGGTTGGCGTAGAGAAGCTGGCCTTTACTGCTTCACCGGATTGAGAGGTGGCATAGCTCTTAGGTCGTTCAGCCTGAACCTCTATAAAGTCTGTTTTTGATGTTACTCCTAAATAAACTTGTTGTTGCAGACATCCCTCAAACCTGAACGAAGTCTTTCGTCTTACGATATTCGTACTACAGAGGACTGGAATAGTTTGAATAGGTTCGCGTCTATTTTTCTTTCCGATTTCAATGTAGATGTTTTCAAGAGTGAATAGGCATTGACTAAGGTAATCTTACCGTCCGGGACTGCATTTCCACTTACCGTTTGTGAAATCGTGGTGCTTGACTTGTTAAGAAATTCATCTGCTATGTAGTCTACGTAATTATACATATAGTCGTAAAATATACATACACAGAGTTTTGACAGCCCTTGTAAAGAACTTAAACACGTAAGTTCCGTGAATGTGGCACGTTAACGTGATTACGGAAACGCAAGACGCAAGCCGGGTGTTCTGCAAAGACCGCTTTTATTAAAAGCATAAAATCGAGACGCTTGTTTCTCAATTGAACGGTGTGGTAATTTATCAGCTGCGCCGTCGCGAATGAATAATTCAGAAAAGTGTTAAAACTCACTACATTACTTTATATATAACCATATTTATACTATATATTAAATTAAAACACTTGATGTTAAAGTTACTAAGAGATTCAATCCCCGTGATATTGGTGGCTTGTTGTTCACAATATTTTTAATATATAATATAAACTTTATACGTTTAATAATTTTTTTGTTAAATGACCGTATTCGGTTACGCTTTAAATTTTTTTTTAATGACGAACTATACAGATTGGCCAGAGAAGCTGGCCTTGACTGCTTCACCAAAATGAGAGGTGGCATAGCTTTTAGGTCGCTTAGCCTGAACCTCTATCGCTAGTAACTAGACACAAGGGTCCCCCCGGTGAGGGGTAACCTCGGCTTGGACGGTTACTATGTTACGCGTAAGCATTCCGATCCGAGGGCGCCCGTCGAGATGCCTGCTTAAAGAATTGGGCTATTGTCGGTAACCCTGTGTCAACGTGGAGCTTGCGATTACGTACGAACCACGGCGCACCCGTGGCTCGTCGCAAAAAACGATTCTGAATTACTTGTAACCTATGGATATGTTGATGGGCGGCATGCGCGAAGACCGGGCTCGTGTAAAACGCTTTAACACATTGTGAACTGTCTATGACACACTTGCGCAGAAAGTGCAAGCTTTGGTACCTGGGGATCACGATCGCCGGGGAGTTTTATTTTTTAATTTAATAATTTATTTATTTATGAAAATATTTCGTTCATCTATTATTTTATTGTATATAATATACATAAAACTAATACCTATTTATGCACGTATTATATTAATTGTATTATGTATTTATATTACACTGTATAAATTCCATGTGTAGGTAGTATTGCGAGCGTGCGACTTTGGGTAGTCCTGGACACCGCTGAAAATCAACACATACTGAGACGGTGTCCAATGTTGACATCATATCCTTTTTGTCTGTACCTTCTTTTAATTGTATTGTGTTTATTTTTATTTCTTTTTTTTTAAATATTTTATGTAATGTGGATACTATATGTAATGTGTTTGTATATTGTGAAGCCAATAAATAAAATATCATAGACATTCTTAAGGTCTTAACTTTTTTTTACTTGTTGGAATGGACCTAACCGCATACTCGTCCCCCGGGGGAAGGACGATAACTCGTCCTTGTCGGGCCCTCACCGATCAAACCCACAAGATGTTCCACCATCAGCGTATATTGGCGGGCAACTACCCTGTCACGCTTCGCTGTGGCACATTATGGTTAATGAGAAACAGGGAACAAAAACATAGAAAGAAAGCAAGAGGTCAATACAATTGCTAATAAATTAAATTGATTAAAGTCAGATTGTTTAATCACGCCTCATCGATCTTAATTTTTTTTTGTAAAAAAGGTCACTACGGTAAACAACGCAAAAAACGGATATTTCATTGGTACAAACTGGCTGAAATTCTAATCATGATAAATCGAATCAAATGTCTGCTTCTAAAAATCAAAACTACTGGCAGTCACTGCTGCCTCGCTTAAAGGACATATTAATATACAATTTATATTTAATTAAATATCATAAAGTTCGGTAAGTGCTTAATATGGAGGCTTCCTACGTTGAAAGTAAATAAATATTTATGAGCCGTCTATTACTTATTCAATAAGTACCCGAACAAAGTACTCTTTTACCGAAATTGATAAGACAATACAAAATAGAAGTATATAAAAATCAAAACCGTCTTCAAATTGAATCAAACGTTTAACGCTTTTACGCGCGGGCACTCATAAATTTTCAAAGAATCCTAGTTATATCGAAGTTCCACCGCTAATGTTCTCTTTCTTCTTTTATATTCATGCTCGTTGTTGTCATGGAGTTCTTGTCCCAAGATGGATTATTTCATTTCCTTAGTTCATCTTCGAAACCCAAGGTCCAATGTCAATAAAAATTATATAAAAACTAATTGCAATGAATTTCCGCTACATATAACCTCCTTAATACTAAGTCTTCGTCGGTTGATATTTTTTCTAATTCGCGGAAGGTTTTCCGCACCTTAGTGTTAAAAATTATGCAGTAATTAAATTTGGCTAATTTAATTATTTTATTACTGTTTTTTTTTCAGTATTTAAAATATTTTTGTAACTCTTAATTATTAATCGATTCTTCATAGTGAAGGTTGTGTACACTTGTAATTGGCGTACACAACAGGACTTAGTTTTTAAATTTGATTATTACTATCAATGTATGCTTGTGTAATGCTGTTGGTGTATCTTATTAAGTAAATAAAAACAAAAAAAATTGAAACTAAATCCTTTCAGACAAAAAATAAATTTAGAAATCCGTTCATTAATACGGCTTTATAAGTGCACAAACATTTAACAATAGATAATATAATATGTAATATACATGGCGAATTGGGAACTTCTTTTTGAAGTCGGTTGAAACAAGTCTTCATTGAACGTGACCTAAATGCAATAGTTTTTCTATCAACTTATTTCGTAAAACCACCGTAGGATGAGTTTAAGCAATGAATTCTTTTACTTCCTTTACTATCGACTTTACAGTCTGTGTAACGTTTGAAGGCCATAAAATGCACGCTTCTTAGCTCAGTTTCCGCCACTTTATTGCACTTAAAGCCAATTTGCTTGAGAACTAATTGCGCAGTCGATGTCAGTGTCTCGGCTTTCGATGCGGTTAAGTACTTGTTTCAAAACAATCTTTCTCATAATTAATATAATTATAATATACACTACGAGTTAACAACACAAACGAATGTCAAATCAAAAACGCGGACGCTGTCTTTATTTCCGAAGTATCATAGTTATTATAAGAACCATGGGATTTCTGTTTCTGTCGTCTCAAGTCGCATAGTAGCAACCCGAGTTCGATCCCCGGTGCCGGCACCAATGAAATAGTTTGTTGCAATTTTATGTGCTGATTTACCACACGCTAGGAAAACCATAGTGAGGAAACCTACAGAAAAAATCTAACACATGTGAAGTCTGCCAATCTCCACTAGGGCCGCGTGGCAGACTATGCCTTTATACTCTCTTCACCTCGGCCCGTGCCCAATAGTGGGACATATAAATAAAATATAATATAAAGGCTGAAACACAAAACAACATCCCTTACTTCACATGCCTTAGAAAAAAATTCGAAGACCTGGTTTCTTCAGGATGTTTTCCTTCACCGAGCGCGTGGTAAATCAGCACATAAAATTGCATCAACAAATATACCGTTGCCGGCACCGGGGCTCGAAGTCTGGACACCGAGCTACCACGACTCAGTTACTATAACTTTTAGTTACAAGACCTTTGTGAAAATTTTCCCAAATTACACTTAAGAAATTTAAAAAATCTACTTCAAAACAACTTATTTTAAATTTTTAAAATCTTAATAAAAGTTTTTGTTCATATTATAGCCTTTTATTAAGTTCGTCCACTCACTATACATAAAGCACTTTCAATATCATTGACATTGACTCAATCCATTATTTAACATGCCCTTGTTTTTAGTGACGCTAAGAAACTATGATCAATATAAAGCTTCTATATTTTCACTATTAATTTGCCGACTACTTGCAACACTTAATCTATAGCAACAGTCACAGTAGTAATTAATTGTAACTAAAAATCAGTTCTTCAAGTTAAAGCCATAAACCAAGTATTCATGGGTGTCTTTAATTTTTTTGTCCCTTCCATTCCAAGTCCGAATGGCGAACTTGCCGAAGTTCTCAGATAATAAAGTCCTCGAGTGGCAGTCGAGGACCCATAACCAAGCACTGCAAAATCCTTATCTTTGCACGCATTCTCTTCAAAATGCTTCCAACTTTGGCATCTTATTCCAATGAATGACTTTGGTGTTTTATGCTCTCCGTGTAAACACTTGCCGCTCGCAGGTGACTACAGGATGGTACCATACAACCGGGCTGTATCGGCCCTCCGCCGTTTATATAAAAGTCCGCGTGACCCAACGGTTCAATCACACCCTGTATCAATCTGTTAGAGTGTACAATATCCACATACAGTGCATCTGTTTTATCCAGTCTCTGATCGGCATATGCATAAGAGAAGCATGGACCAGCAGGGTCTAGGCCTGTTATACGACCTATGGAACGGCCTTTGTACTGTCGAAAATATTTTCCAGTCCAACCGGCTATGTGAGCTCCAAGGCTGATCCCAAGAAGGTGGAAATCTTCAGCATTCGCTCCAAAGTTTTCTAAATTTGCTAATAAATTTGCGAGTCTCTTGCCCACTAAACGAGCATTATGTACGGATAAAACGTATCCTTTATTCATCATTTCTTCAGCATCAACCAATAGTACATTAAATATTTTTTTGTCATTGTAAGCGTCGGCTAAATCCTGTGACACTGATGAGTGGGAGCTGTCTCTATAACCGTGTATAATTACTTTAGTTTGCTTTGTAATATCAAACATTGATGGTTGGATAAGAGTTTGATATGCTTTATCTACAGGAAATGTTTTTGTCATCGTCGCATCTAAATAGGTAATTTTCATAGTCTTTACAATTCCATTCTGACTGTTCATTGAGTTGTACTGTAGATCCACTAACGCTCTACCTGTGAAAGTAGAAACCATTACAAACATATATAATATAAATAAATTTAGAATCTGACACACAATAACATAGGCTTTTAAAATTGTATATACACAATAAGCAGTGACAGCCTATATAGTTAAGTATTGGACGACTATTTCACGGTTGGGGATTAAAATTCCAGGCGGCTTGAGCATCGAACTAAAGAATATTACCAGTTACAAGTACAAAAAGTCACCTTCTATAATAGATTTTTAACATTCCCCGAATGTCACACGAATTTCTATGGCAATTCTTTTACCTGTACAGCTATAAAACTATGGAATAGTTTGCCGATTGAGATTAGGGAGGCTTCGTCAACTATTGTCTTTAAATCGCGTGTATCTGAATTCTTTCTACTCAAACAATGAAAAATTACAAACTGGTATATTTATTGTCGTTATTTATATTCCATGTGTATGTATATTATTATATTTATATAGAAGTATCTATTTATGTATATGTAAATGTATATTTATTTATTTATATAATAGTTTTAAAACGCTATTTTTAGCGGCACTACCCTTAGCCTGCTCTTAACCACTAAAGGTTAGCTGGAAGAAAATGCTAATTAGCATTAAGTTCGCCTTTGTACATTTGGTGCAATAAAGGATTTATCTATCTATCTATCTATCTATCTACATGGCAATGGACTCACCTGTCACTTATAGGACCTAATAAATTTATTAAAAAGCTGACAGCGATTGTTGTCTCTTCTCTACATGTCTTATAAAATTGTCAAAGTGTTGAGACCTTGTTTTATTTTATATTAACACTTACATGCACTTGAGAGCCGTACGTACACGTTTTCTGCGAAAGTAAGTTCTGGTTCCGAACGCCGGGCACCTTGAGACGTAACTGGTAAGCACGGTAATAAGATAGCGAACGTAAATACCGCGGTATATTGGTGCATGGCCTGGACCCTACGCCGTTAACACGGTCACTGTGTCACTGTCCGCAAAGAGAGAGGTACGTCCAGCACTCGCTTACAAAAGGGAAATCGCCAAGGAGGGGGTTATCTGGTGCAATTAATGCGCACTCAGTAGACTACATTCGTGCACCGAAGGCCACTGTATCTGATATAAAGGTTATTTTGGAGCATATGACATAACCGCGCGCGCGACAGTTAAGTGTATATCGGAGATATTTCATTGTGTTTTGCCCAAAAAAATAAAGTAGACCGTACGAATTATGTAAAACGAGTTAGATAACTTAGAATAATGGCGTAGTGGCTAAGTGTTTCTACTAACGATAAAATAGTCGCGACTTCGAATCTCCGTGATCTGCCGTTTTTTGGTTTTCAACCGACTTCAAACTTTTTTGTGTAGTTTCTTCTAGGAGGTACGAATTGTACTTTTTGTCTGTATGTTTTTTTTATGTTTGTTACCTCATAACTTTGAACTGCGTGAACCGATTTTGAAGATTCTTGTTTTATTTGAAAGCTGCAATATTCTTACGATAATTCGGAAATGCAAAAAGGGTGTCCTTGCGTAATAGCGTTGCACTTTGATTCGATTTGAAGTCGGTTTTTGTGTTTACTCGTCGTAAATATTGTTATACGAGAAGTTATTAAAAAAATGAGAACGGAAATATTAAGTATGTATAATATTAGAGCCTAGAGTTTATTTTTTATATCAACTTTCTAATGTAGTTTTGTAAGTGCTTTTAAGGTTTCCTCTCGGAGACCGAGTATTCTAAATGTTCGTGCCACTGTTGATGATGATTCCGATTGCTATCAAAAAGTTCGTTTCCGTTAAGCATAAGGTAGTATTACGATCAAGGGTTACATAAAATATATTCTGTAACTGAGTATTCAGAAACCTATAAAATATGGCAAATTTTGGATTAATCAGACCAAGATTTTTTTATTTTTTACGAATCTATGCAGAGGCTTTTAAAAAATTCAGGCCAATTAAATGATAACTAGCTCCTATTTTGTAATCGGTTAAAATTCTACCTTAATAGTCCAATTTTCACATGAATGCCTAATTATAGGAACGGTAAAATGTCAAAAAATGTTTCTACAATTGTGCATACAGTGTAATAACAATATGATTACTTTAACCTTGTCATAGATAATGGAGATTGTGCTGAAGCGTGAGAGTGTTTTTGACGACGCCAGTTATATTTTTTTACATTTGACTATTACGTAAATGGATACATTAGTAACGTAGTACTCTACGTCAATTTCTGCCATCGTGATATACGTTGATCATTTTCTTTCACTACATGGTATAATGCTGTAAGGATAGCCGTGGTAGCTCAGTGTCTGGCCAGAACCCATGAATTTGTTGGTTCCAATTTTAAGTGCTGTTTTAACAGGGGCTTGGAGAAAGAAAAACCATCGTAAGGAAACCCACATGTGTGTGAAGTCTAGCCGCACTAGTGCTACGTGGTTGACCACTCTACTAGTGTGACCACTCTACTCTCTAGAATGTCTGTGCCAACTAGTGGAACATACCGTACAGTAATTTTAGCTTTTTTGACAGCGCAGTAGCACAGGAATGTTCGATTGACGCCTAATTCGATGCAATGGATGAAAATAAAATAGAAGGAAGCTAGAGTTTCTGCTAGAGCTAGAACTTTTTACAAATATTTTAAAATACATTTATACTTCGTGTCTATGTAAATGAAAAAAGTGTAAGTCAAGAAGCTAAGGGGATCGGCTTACGATCTGATGATCGCAAGTCGGTATTCAAGCAGTCGACTTGATTCATTGCTTTTCACTTTTTTATGTACCTAAAATTACTAGCTAAATATTTGATGTTCTTAAATATGGGTCCTTATAAGATTTAAATTGAAAATATAAATTGAAAAAGATGTGATAGCCAATTTATTTATATTTGTGTCAAACATGGGAAAAAAAAACGTTATGAATTTGTAAAAATTTAGCAATTTTTCTAGCGTTCTCGTTACAAAACAGAAAGAGCACAATAGTTCCGGTCGTTAAAGTTAAAAACCGTCCGCGAAAACTGTCGCTGTCACGTAGTGCTTCCGCGTTAAGCACTGACGTAATATCATTGTGACGACTGTTTCCAAATGTGACGCTTTGTTATATAAAGCCATGTACAGATTTAGTAACATTATTTCTATAAAATAAATACAAGTCATGTTAGACGATGTAGTGATCATAATTTAAAAAGACATGCATAAGTGTTTCGGACATGGAAGAAAGAATGGCAAAGAAAACTTCTACATCGGAAGAAGTTTGTCAGGATACGTCCGTCATATTAATATTTCTATGAGAAAATAATGTCAACAATTCTGAAGCCTTAACGACGTCATGAAGTGAAGTTTACGGACTGTGAAAACAAAAGTCTCCCCATTAAATATATCTATGGATTAAAAACAGCTTATTGACACGTATAAAAATAAATACACATTTTACATTTTTCATTAAATTTTAATGCTCGCTTACTTCTACCCAAGTGAATGTTGCTTCCGTCACCGAGTGAGGTTGTGCGAGACATTTGCTAATTAGGAAGGGGTTCTGCCGGAGGTCTTTAAGGTTTACTATCGACGTCTAACGCCTTCCTCCCGGGTGTAGAGCGCAATCGTGAAGCAATTTCTACCGTTCAGAATGGCCTTAATGACTATGAAAGATTAATATCTTAGCTTAAGCTTGAAGTCATTATATAGGTTTTTTTAGCAGGGTAGACCGACTGTGATAGTTTTGTGCTATCGAAAAGGAAATCTTCAAAAGAAACCCCACCATTAAAATACTGTATTATCCAAGTTTACGTAAGATATAATTTTTCGTTTAAGTTTATATTTTTAATGACATATGAATAAATTAATAAAAATATTTTATTTAATTGTATATCATGCACAATTTATTTCAGTTAACTAGCGTCTTTATCTTCCGAGTTATTCAAACTTTCTTAACCGACCCTTTATTCCGACCTATTATTTTTGGTCACGAGTGTAGTTAAGCAATTAGGCTGTAATTTCTTTTAAACTTTTTGTTTGACAAAATAAATCCAATGAAACTTAGATTTAAAAAGAGAATGCTAACAATATTACTAACATTATTGTTAATCTTTCTAAGCTTAAGCTTGTGCTAGGATGTGGTTCAGGTCAATAATCGAATGGCGGATTCAATCCCCTTTACGATTCGCGGGCCGTTCCCTAAACCTATGAAATGGCCAGTTATAATCATTATTTAATAATGGTATACAATATTCTCAACGCATATGATATTCGTCGTTACATTCTTTTAAAAGACGTCTTCTATTGTGTGCAACAAACATCTTTTCACAAACCAACCGGGAATAGCAATGCTTCATTTTAAACTGCATTTGCATTTTCAGTCAATGCAAATGCGTCCGTTGTGGGTCTCATTTAATTTAATTTAACCAGATATACCTAGCATGTATTGTGTTTTAAATTTATATTTAATTGAGGGTACGACTTAGCGTACTAAAAACCGGTAACGTTACACCAATGTCGCTTGTTGGCGGGGCTGCGGGAAATCTCCTTGAGTGCCAGCAGCCTTGTAATACGACTCCGCTTGGTAACGGATGGTGATGATAATACGCGGTAAATAAATTAATAATACGTACTTAATAATAAAACGTTATATCATCGCCCCTCTCCCACCGTGACATTTACAATAGTCAACAAGAAAAATAACAAAGTGTGGCAAATATAAATAAAAGTAGCAGTAGCCGTTTTCTTTAGCCTCTATTGATCACACTTTTCGTAACGTATTCACTTATGCTTACTCTCCTCTTACTCTAAGTTAAGCGTGCTTAAAGAAGTTTTACTGAAAAAATCGCTCAATATCGCACCCGCAGTCTACCAAAATCATGGTGGCCTCAGATAGTAGGCTGAGGGGCCTAGGGCCTTCGGTCACTTGGGTTCCTCTTGGTTCTTGTCCATGTATCACGGTTACAGTCACCGTGTTGTAGGAAAATGGAAAATTATTACTACTATTTCATAGTAACTGCTGTTTTGGGTTTAATTCAGAAAGTCAGTATATCCCTTTATTATTCAATTAAACCTAGCCGTTGACGCCCACGTTTCCCATAAAATAAAACGGATCCAGACATCGTAATCACATATTTGGCGATCCATTTGGCCCAATTGGCCGGGTATTTGCCTGCCAAGAAGTGTAACAATTTGCGTCTTAAATCCCTCCGCGTTAAAAAAAAGTAAGCAAATTATTGAATAATTACAATTTATGAAAATACGAAACACGTGTATACATACTCGTAAGTATGATATACAGTCGAGTTTTATCTTTAATAAATTTATAGCAGGCTTTATCATAGGATAAACTCTGTACTATTTGTAGGAGAACGAACAGGCGGCTTATGAAAAGTAAAAAAGACAATACCAGTGTAGTATCTAAGCCTTAAAATTAATGATCTGACGTTCGGAATTTGAATCTCAACCGGCATGTTTTTTTTTTAAAGGGTTTCCCCCGGGAAGGACATGTTTTGCCCTTTCTGGGAGATTCTATTTGTTTCTCTGACTTGTGGGGGTCAGAGATTGTACAAACTAGTATATCTATTTTCTTATCTTAATGATTTTCTTCGTGATAATTTCTAGATTCTAAGTATATATTTTGTATTTAATTATATATAAGTGTATAATATTTATCTTTTCTTTGTTTTCTTTATTTTTCTCTCTCTTTATTAATTAGTTTGCACTTATTTTTCTAAACCATTAATCACAACAAAATAAGTAGATAATTTATATGTATATAATCTATAGAGATATATTGTATATATATATGTATATAGTTTTAATCATCTGTTAATTATGTTTATCTTAATTAGTTCAACCGGCATGTTAGTTGAAGTGCCGTGTTTTCTGCATTTTTTTCGAACATAAAATCAGCTACATTTTATGTCCGGACTATGGAGATGGGTTGGGATATACATAAGTTAAAAGTTAAATTTAAGTTACAGCCTTTATATATATTATATAATATATATGTCCCACTGTTGGGCGCAGGCCTTCTCTGTAAAGAGAGTATAAGGGCATAGCCTGCCACGCGGCCCTAGTGTGGATTGGCAGACTTCACATGCCTTAGAAAACTTTTCTAAGACATTTAGGGTCCTCACCATGTTTTCCTTCACCGCCGAACTCGGGTTGCTAGCGTACTATGCTACTTGAGCTACCGCCCGGACATTGAGCTACCACGGCTCATACATACACACATACGACACATACATACTTATATCTAATGAGTTTTATAGAAAGTAGCTAGCAATTGCTATCTATGTTACCCTTGCTACAATTCGTTCCACTTAAAATGTTGATTTCACGGAATAAAAAATAAAAAAAATGATTTCGTTACATTTTAATATATTTACAAGTATATCCATGTATGTATAACACTCGTGGCCACGAACAGACTGAGTTGTTAACCGTGAAGTTGTAATTGTTGCGGTTTACCGTCTCTTTTCGTTTATAATATAATATTAATTTCAGTCCAATCTACATAGAATGAGCTTACATTATCTTAAAGTCTCGAAAATGTTCGCTCAGTTTGGGATTTACGATCTACACCTGTGTCGAACTTCAACCGATTTCAAAACTGAGTGTGTCACGTAAAGCATTTCCTAAGGTTTTCTATAATTATAGGTATTATTATACGTATAATAATACCCCTGCTTTTAGTAAAAATCGATTTGAAGGGCCGACGTATTCAAGGGCGCCAAGGATGCCGCCTTTATTGCCAAAGTGAATATGGGGACAAAGGCATCGTGAATCACAGTAAGGACACTTGTCTAGCTAATTTTTTTTTTTTATAATTTCTAACCTGATGTTAAGTGGAAATGCCTGGATGGTAAGGCGCACTAGCTTAGTAAATGCCTATTCACTCTACACTTGAAAATACCCACATTGTAATAGGAAGGAAAGACAGACGCAGGCAAACTATTCCAGTCCTTTGCTGTACGAAGAATGAAAGACGAAGCAAATCGCTTCGTTCGGGTTTGAGGGATGTTCACAACAAAAGGATGAAATCCCGCAGTGCGTCTAGAAGTCCGATGGTGGAAAGGGGATGAGGGAATTAGATCATGTAGTTCCTGAGCACACTCTCCAAAATGCAATCTGTAGAAAACCGAAAGGCTACCTTACGCCTGTGCTCAAGACTGATACATAATACAGCCTCCAGCTCAAAAAAGTTCACCCGGTCGTCCTTTCAGAGATCTTAAAGTATTTAAATAACCGAATTGTCTTCTAAGAGTTAATTGTTAGAATTATATCTAATGATAATAAAAAAAGAGCTCAATTCGTCATGTTTTTGTATTTATGTTACCTCGTAAATTTGGACTAATTCTGAAAATGGCGTCCATGAGAAAACCATGTACGTCTTAAATTTGCATTAAGTATATGCACGACAAATGTACGAATAACTTAATATTACGCTAACGGATTTCGGTGATTCATTGTTTCTTGGAAAGGATATATGTCAAGGGTAGTTTAATGGGAGTTTGGTTAAGTTCTGATTCATTCTATTTCGTAATATTCCTACGATAATTCGAAAATACAAAGAAATGAATCAATTTTTGTTTTTACTCGTAAATTTATTTGTTACCATTGAAATTCAACTGGCAAAATTAAAATCAAACATATTTTTTTTTTATAGTAAATAGGCTCACGTTTGGCTTCTATCTTGCTTGATGGAAGGCGAAGATAAAGCCTAGGATGGAGCACGTGAGCCTATAAGGTGTCTGTTCACATTGGACTTAAAGGTGTCCAGATTGTACCCGTGAGGAAAGACTGAACGCGGCAGAGAGTTCCATTCCTTAGCGGTCCGCATAAGGAAGGTGGAGGCAAACCGCTTCGTGCGTATTTATGGAATGTCTACGACGTAAGGGTGGAACTGCTCGCCGCGCCTAGTCGTTCGGTGATGGAAAGAGGAGGGGGGTATTAGGTCATGCAAAACCTCCGCACACTCGCCGAAATGCACCCGATAAAAAACCGAGAGGCAGGCCTCTCGTCTACGGTGTACGAGGCTCTGAAGATTTGCCTCAACGAGCGAGTCACTGCCTATGATCTTCTTCGCTCGGCGCTCCAAAGAATCCAAAGCTTCCAGCTAATACTTAGCAGACCCATCCCAGAGATGGGAACAGTACTCCATGCAGGAGCGAACATATAAGCTCTCATGTCCTTTTAACCTTAGCGGAAGAGACAGAGACTTCGCAAATCGCTTTTTACCAAGTTTATTGTGATAGTTCTTATATGCATATTACATTCATTTTGTTAGTGATTTTGTGAAAGAAGCAAATTCATTGGTACAAACCGACTGGGATTCGAAGTCGCGAATATCGTAAGTCGAACCGCTTAACCACTAGACTAAAATAATTATTAAACCGACCTGAAATCATAGAAATATTGTTATAATATGTATACCATGTAAAGGTGCACTGTTAAAGCTTAAGATTTTATCAAGCTTCTCAAACTTACTTCGCGGAACGATTTTCACGAAAGCTTTATTCACGTGAGCAAGTCGCAACTGCAATTTTCCCGTTTGCTTTTATACAACCTCTTCAATCTTGTCTTTGCTTCCACCTTAAATTTTAACAATATGTACGAAATAAATTTTAGGTTATATTATAATTTAAAATAAAAGATTTTAAATTATAATATAACAAGTACTGTTTTTCTTTTACTTTAACTGTATTATTTTTACCTTTTGCTTCTAATATAGTCAATTTTTAAACACGAGTCATGAGCAATACAGCACGTATCTTCAGGTATTTCTCCCTCAATCTTCAATAGGCATTTCATCGGTTTCTATACATATAACACTTTATCAATTTGCAAGGAAATGTCACTCGAGCCTTACTTCTTCATCGGCTTTAGTTCCACGAGTTACTCGACGTTCTCGTCATGGTTCAGCCCTCTCAGATCGGAATGCTTAAGCGTAACATAGTAGCCAAGTTGAGGTTACCCCTCACCGGGGGACCCTTACGTCAAGTTACTAATGATAGAGGGCTATGCTAAGCGACCTAAGAGCTATGCCACCTCTTAATCCGGTGAAGCAGTCAAGGCCGGCTTCTCTGGCCTATCTGTGTCGTTCGTCGTAAAAAAAATTGACGTTCTAGTGACAATAACTTGTTCGTAATTATCCTTTAGTCTATTATGGCTTTTTCTTTATGTATTTCAATCTGTTCCCATAAAGAAATAATGTAGGTAAGGTAATTCTAAAACAAAATAAAATATGGCGTAAAAATGTACATGTAAGATTTTCACTCTTAACTTGGATCATTTCGCATCCTGTTTACATAGGAAGCGTTCTCATGTGACGAAATACAGTTGTTGTTGTTGTTTTCTTATTGTTGTTTGCTTCTTTTAAAGTGATATCAGTCTAATCTTTTAGCACACTTTCAAAAATGGGGCAATATAATCTGTAAGATTAGTTTTAGACAATGAATTCAATTAATTAAAATGGGATTTTTATCTCAACTGTACCTAGAAAAATAAAGTAGAAGATTTGTTGTATCTGTGGGTGGTAATACAACTGCACTGTTACATTGTTATTTTGTTTTAATGCCTCATCTGTTTTATCTTCGTTTCGTTCGTCATGGTCTAGTCGTAAGTTCTGTTACAAATGAACATGTATTCTTTTTTCGAAGAAATGTATCTGTGTACTTCTTTATGAGTCTACACCCACAAAACCCTGACCGTCGCAGCATGATTACCATATTACTCATCTTTGCTAACACTTGCAAAGCATCTTTAAAGCCATGATGAGCTTACACATTGCATATTTAATCGTAAATTGCGATTATTTCTATGTCTTTTAAGCACGTATCGGGTCTGCAAGTGTTTTTATTGGTTCACATTCTTTAAATAGCCATTAACTTAAGGCAGTTTCAGGTATATAATTTATTGATGATTTTCGATAGACTCCTAGTATTATTTTTCCTCCTAAACATTAAATTCATATTGCAAAATCGATGCATTCCAAAATTTAGGTTAGAAAAAATTAATAATTAAAAGCTAAGCGTTATTTCAAATTCATCAATAAGTGTTCATCTATGAGTCCAAAGTACACTCGTGAGCAAAAATAAAGGGTCGGTTAGGAAAGTTTGAATATCTCGGAAGATAAAGACGCTAGCTAACTGAAATAAATTGTGCATGACAATTAAATATCCTTAAAATAATATATTTTTATAAATTTATTTAAATTTCATTAAAAAACATAAACTTAAACGTAGTATTTTCCATTAAATTTTATTTTTATTTAAATTTTAGTACTTAGTGTCGCCACATGGACATAATATTTTCATTAATTTCAGTTAGCTAGCGTCTTTATTTACCGAGATATTCAAACTTTCTTAACCGACCCTTTATTCTGACCCTTTATTTTTGCTCATGGCTATAGTTAGATGTCACACCTAGTGGTATCTTAAAACTTATTTCTCAATTTTTTGACCTTAGGCTACTAAAATAACTTATACCCTACATCGACCGCGAGAATCTCTTCCCAATGCAGTACACTCGACCAAGTCTTGTGATCACCATTAGCCAGGAATTACTGTGCACTCACAGGAAACCAATGGATGTAGCATATGCCCTCAACGAAGCGTACGGTGGCATATACTCATCCAGACCTGCAGTGCACTCTCTGAAAAGAGCCTAATTACAAAGGCGCGAATATAATACCAACCCTCCCCGACACACTATACCTGGTATACACCCAGACGGAAAAAGAATCCCTTTCCAACCAGGGATACGGATCGGGGTCAGGTTCGCGCATCCTTACCGTGCACGAGGCCCAAGGCCTCACGTACGGGTCAGTGGTGATCATCAGAACAGTGACGAAAAAACTGCAACTGCACGACAGCGTCCAACATGCTGTAGTGGCGATATCCCGACACACCGTCAGCTGTGTCTATTACACAGATGACTGTGACGACGCCACAGGAAGACTGATGACAAAGGCAATGGCCGCATCAAGGGAGAGGATAGTGGACTACAACCTGAAAATGGCCATGAGAAGCAGGGACACAGCGGTCGCGGAGAAGCTAATAGCAATGCAGCAGGGCGTCTGCGACGCGTGAACCAGAATCTCTGGCCACCTCCAAATTCAGGCATTATATATATATAAAAAAAAAATTGGAAAATAGTAACTGTAGAAGTGGCACTTTTAACAAATGCAGCGTAAACAATTTAAGTGTATTGGAAAAGAGCACGGACACAGGTCTGTGGTTGCAATATAAGAATAATAAAAATATATATATATAACTTATACAATTAATTAATAGCTCAGAGTAAAGCATTTGTAACAGCGTCTCGTTTTAGGTACTAGTATCAGACAATAATCTGTTACGAGAATGTTCATTATAAAAGTCGAATAGTGTGTACTTACCTACGACCTCATGTTTTACAAACGCTACTTAAACAATTGGGATACTGATACTTACGGCTTTTATCTTAGTGAATACATAAGGATATATGACTCTCGTTCTTGTTCGTTGACCGGTTTAGTATAACAATATTTGGTTACAATATATATGTTATTAAACTAATGCTGCGATCGGAATACAAATCCGCTTACAAAGTGTTGCATCATTTCGCTTGTAAATCCCTAGAGAGGCTTATACTCATCCGTGGAATTACTACAGGCTGTAAGGATTTTTACAGTCACGTAAACATAAAAGTTGCAGAGCACCTATAATTTATGGCGTGTTTTATTGAAAGTATCAGAATAATATAAATAAACTGACAAGGATTTTATTTCAATTCGGATAAATACTATATAATATATACTTCTTATTTACATCATTATTATACATATATTTACCTATATATTATGTAAATTCATGTACTGTTACGGCTTATAAACAAAATTGTTATATTGGTTGGATATTAAGAGCATCATAATATTCCTTAAGTCCGTACGTACAGTGGTTGCTCAGTTTACGTACGCAATGTTAAGCGAGTGACGTTAGTTAATAAGAAACAGTTTAACTTTTTACAATGTAACCGCTAATACGGATACACTTGCATGTATATAAATTATATTTCTGGAAGTGGCTAACGTCTAAGGCTTGGCCTAGTTTAGACATCAGAACAGTCCTGTAGTTCTGCGCTCTTAAGAATAAGACTACGGTATCCCCTGCCTGTCGTAGTAGGCGACTAAAAGCGTCCTCGGGTTCACTGGGCGACAAGGGTGGCTGCTTTTGTCATCCGCTAAGGTGGACCCGGGAAGAAGGTGACATCGGCTGGCCCGAGTGGCTTTGCACTGCAAGGGCACAGGGGGGAGGGAGTAACCTCCACCCCGGGACGTGCTCTCCTTGAGCACAGTGCAGAGGGGCTCCGGTGCGTTCCACTAGAGATCCCGGAGCCCCTCGTTATGCACCGAGGAAAAGGCCACCGGGGAGGTTTTAGTGAGTAAAACCCCACATAACCGCCGTCTTTAACAAAAAAAAAAAGTTTAGACATTACAAAATCCAAAGAAATACGTTAAATTTCATATTATTTTACAATAATATTGTGTTACAGAGTACGATGTAAGTACTTTTGGTTCAATAAATTATTTTTTTAATTATATTATAAATATTTATAAATAATAATAGCTGAATAACTAAAGTAAAATGACAGCATCATTATGAAACTTGGCCTGTAATCCTCTACTGACTTAAGTTTGTTAACTAATACGTCTCGGATGTGCGTAGGCGTGTTCTGGCTGTTTGACAAGTTTAACATAACTCACCCGATTGCCCACACAAAAGATCCAGTACAATATGAAATTATTCCAATTATGTATCATTTTTATTGGAATTTTTTTCTCGAAATTATAAAAAACACCACTTCATTTTCCATTGTATGTTTGCGCTGTAGTTAAAAACTTGCTGTAACAGGAATAGGTCTGCTTTTTTACGGACGGACAAATGGTTCACCTGATCCTAAGTGATAATGTCGCCCACGTGCATATACTGAAACAGTTGTAAGTACGTTGACATATAAATTACGAAGTGTGGGTTCGCTCGCACTTACTAGGAAATCATAAATCATCAAGAAGAAAAAAAGAAGTATATTATATATACATGAAGTACACTTTTTGTTCTGTAAATATTGTTTTACTAAATCATTCGAGTGCCTTAGTTTAATCGAAATTACCGATCACATAATCTATCTATTGCTTGTAATAGGCCTTTCCCAATACCATCCACCATATGCGATCCTCCGCTTTCCGCATCCAGCCACTTCCGGCTATACTTATAAGGTCGTCGGTCCATCTGGAGAGAGGACGACCTACGCTTCTCCGACCCATACGCAGCCTCCATTCCAAGACGGGAAAGTCCATCTGTCATCACCGACAAGGCAGATGTCCTGTCCTGTCCTGTCCGGCTCTCTTCCACTTCTACTTACTAACCTTAATAGCTATATCGACTAATTTTATAATTATTAATATACCATTACTAATTTTATAAAAATAAATGATAATTTTTTTTTACAAATCGCCGTTTGAAACTTAAGGCAATTTTAAAGTCAACCAATATTCTCTCATAAGTCCATTTCTATCGTCTCAGATTTTTCTTAAACGCAGCTTTTATATACATCTAAATAAATATATATTTTTTGCAACGGAAGTGGTAGCGAGAAACGAATTTTCAATGATTTATCTCGAAGCAATTCCAATTCGCTATACCATCTCTTCAATTTACCCCATTACGTTCAACATTATGATAAGTGGGAATTTAAGGGTGGAATTTTAGGAGGATATATTTTTATATTTATAAGAAATTTTACGACAGTCAAACGATATTTTATCAGAAATATAATTATATAAGTAATGTATAAAAAGGGTAGCGTGCTTAATTTTCTTGTGTTTGTATTAAAGACAGTGCCTCATAATGATATATCCTAAATTACATTGTAAATAATGCAAACTTTATATATGCGAGACACAAATAAAACGGTATATAAATAAACTTGTTCGCGATACTCGTAAATAGATACTGAGAGGTATTATAACTAAATATAATAAAAGTGAATCAATTGACATGTCTTATGTGCAGTACTAAGAAATATATCTGCCTCCACTGGCCTGCAATATTGTGATTATTTTTTTAAATGTTGGAAACAATCTAACTTCTGATTTTCACTTTTGTACGCGGTAGAAGTTCAAATTTCATCTTTTTTTTTTTTGACGGGGAGGAAATCTTCAGAATGATACCCCGCCTTCTGGGGGGATGGCGGCGGTTATGTGGGGTTCTTACCCACTAAAACATCCCCGGTGGCCCTTTGCTCGGTGCATGACGAGGGGTTCCGGGATCTCACGTGGAACGCACCGGAGCCCCTCTGCACTGTGCTCAAGGAGAGCACGTCCCGGGGGGGAGGTTACTCCCTCCCCTGTCTCCCTCGCAGCGCAAGGCGACACGAGCCAGCCGATGTCGCCTTCTTCCCGGGTCCACTTTGGTGAACGACGCAGGCCCCTTTAATCGCCTTGTACGACAGGCAGGGGATACCGTAGTCTTATTCTTGAGAGCCCAGAACTACAAGGCTGAATTTCAAATTTCATCTGCACTAACTCGTAATTTTGTACCACCTAAATTTGTATGCGAATAGCGACTGCTATCGAAGTGAAAACATATTTTTTAGAGTAAGCCAATAAAGATTTATTTTTTTATAGGAAAAGAGGTAAAGAACGTGTCACTTGTTTTTAAGTGATTATTGACATCTATGAACATTTACAACACCGGAAAAGCTACAAGTGCGTTTGCGGCCTTTGGGAAAGAAGTAGGCTCGTTTCTTAAAAGTTCCCAAATCGTACAGGTTTGGAAACACCGCTGGTGACAGTTGATTCCACACGTATGTAGAAGAACACACGAACAAACAAGTCACGCGAAAACCCTGTACTGTGTGTCAAGATCAAAATGGTGTCGATGGAATTTGGAATTCTACCGTGATGTGCGATATTGGAAATGGGTAGCTGGGACGATTCATAACAATTCCTCAGAACACATCATTCGTTATAGATATGTAGATAAATTATTTATTGCTCAATTTTACATCAATTACAAAACAATTTCATATCATGATCAGGTAATGTCACTATAGATCTTAAATGGAAAATTATTTTTGACCCCTTGCAATATTAAGCAGTTTTGTAAACACTTAAAAGTTATTGCGAGGAAATCTACAAATGTAGGCAAATTGCAAGGGCATGTACGATAAGAGAATTTAGTTGCTTACATTCAATTAGTATGCAAAGCTAGAGCATGCATACAATTCAAATAGCTTCACCAAGGATGTTCTGAAACTAATTCCAATTAATATAGTAAAAAAAAGTAAAAAACAAACGTTTAAATGCGGGAAAGTCTAATACTATTCCGATGTCTAGTTTTATGGAATTTAGTTAAATAAAATTGGTAAATTATAGGTGATATGACATCGTGAGTAACTTAAGCTATAAATGGTCGCTTTTCATTATTTACGTATTTATGAAATAGGTAGGTTACGTATTTATGGTATAGGTAATAAAACCCAAATAACGACATTTTTGCTACCTACTATAAATAACATTTTTTACAATTTTTGTCTGTCTGTCTGTTTTTCGGGCTAATCTCTGGAATGGCTGGACTGATGTTATCGAGACTTTCACTAGCAGATAGCTGATATAATAAGCAGTAACTTTTTTGTTAGAAAATTTTAAATAAATTGTTTTTAATCGCGGATAACATCGCGGGGCGCAGTTATTTTTCTTAAAATTGCTAGTCATATCCTCCCTGTATTAGTCAAGGTTCATGTGAGATTTATCGGATGTTCAAAGTCCATCACCGCCCAAGAACGCCCACAACACTAGAGATCGCAGCCACAGCTAGGTTAGGTTTTACATTACTCCAGCCCTGTAGTTCTGGGCTGTCAAGAATAAGACTACGGTATCCCTTGCCTGTCGTACAAGGCGACTAAAAGGGGCCTCGGGTTCACTGGGCGACAAGGGTGGGGGCCTGAGTCGTCCACCAAAGTGGACCCGGGAAAAAGGCGACATCGGCTAGCTCGTGTCGCCTTGCGCTGCGAGGGCACAGGGGGGGAGGGAGTAAACTCTCCCCGGGACGTACTCTCCTTGAGCACAGTGCAGAGGGGCTCCGGTGCGTTCCACGGAGATCCCACAGGAGGTCCCTCCCCGTCAACAAGAAAAAAAAAGTTTTACATTACTTCACTGGATGAAACTTAAAAATATAAACGGCTCTACTTTATTGTATTATTTGATACATTGCGAGATCGTGGTACGTCCCCGAGGCACTATCACTATCAGATTTTTTTAAAAGCATGACGTCACGATATAATCTTTATGTAACGTGCTCGGTTACTTGGTTTTTAATCGGGGGAGAGGAGATAACGTTACATTGGCAAGCGCAAAAGGGTCCCACAATAGTATCGATTAGTACAGAATTACGGATAGTGGACGAATTACGTGTAGTTTCGGATTGTGTTTCGTACTCGTTAAGCGAAGCGTCAGTAGCCCAAAGGTTTAGGATACGGTCTGCGAATCGTAAGGTCGTGGGTTTGAATCCACCATTCAACTATTGACGTGAACCATCTCCTAGTACAAGCTTAAACTTATTTAAAAATGTAGCATTATTAAAATAAAATAAAAAAAGCAAAAGTGTTCAGGGCCAGTAAAATAAAAATAGCAATTTTTTAATTTACGCTATATTTGACAAAATTTATAAATTGTATTCGTTTACTATTTGCCACTAAAAGATTCAAAATTTGATACTTTTTTAGTTCTACATTGAATAATCGTAATAATCCACCGTTCAACTATTGATGTGAACCATCTAGTACAAGCTTAAGGATATTTGAATATTTGTGAAAAAATATAGCATTATTTAAAAAAAAAAAAAGCAAAAGAGTTCAGGGCCAGTAAAATAAAAAGCATATTTTTTAATTTACGTTATATTTCAAATTATTTGTAAATTGTATTCGTTATTTTTTGTTTCGTTCTACATTGAATAACCGTCAAATAAAACTCGCTTCAAAGGTAAAATGCTCTACTATTCGAGAGAAAATCGCTTTAGCGGTTTGTCGATACCTTTGTTTTGTTCAACAACATATTCGATTAAAATTTGCATGTAGCTCCCGAAAGTTTTTTTAAACCCACGCAGATTTTTACTGCTAGTCACGAAACAATTACCGTTATACAACAGCAATCGGGTGAGGATTTTAAAAAACATTTTGGATTTCTATTTATAACGTGCAAAGAAAACTTTGTACACCATTTTTAAGAAAATTGCGCTTACGGATATGAATTTGACATAGACAAAGACTATATTGGGAACAAAAATAAAACATTAATTGTTAATTTCGTCTATAAAATAAATACATATATTGTATAGTGGCATAAAAAAATTAATTTAAACAAAAAACTTACATCATAAAATATTTAAGTTAACTCTCTCAATATATTAAATTATTCATTTCTCTCCGTATTCATTCTCTTCTCGAGCGGGTGAAGATCATTACCTACACTCATGTACATATCAGTAAATACAACATCATTATTATCATTGAGGGATTTAATATATATATCTTTCGTTTAAGTTTATGTTTTTAATGAAATATAAATAAATTTATAAAATATTTTATTTTAGGGATATTTAATTATGTATCATGCACAATTTATTTCAGATAGCCAGCGTCTTTATCTTCCGAGATATACAAACTTTCTTAAGCGACCCTTTATTTTTTCTCACGATTGTATTTTAAAATTATTTTTCAGAGAATTTGTTAGATTGACTCTCGGTTACAAAACACAAATAGTGATGTGCTTTGTCCACAATATGGCAACAGCTGAATTTAGTTTTATTGCTTATATTTTTTTGTTAAATTCTATTATTTCGCTCAAATCCAATTTTACCACAAATGAAAAAATAAAATTAAATGGACACTTTTTCATGCAATAGATATCATATTTATTTTCATAAAATAACTTGAAGCAGCCAGTTATAACTTGGCACGTTTTATTCAAAGCTCTATCCAATAGCTCTGCGTGGGAAGCGACTTCACAAAAGAACACGTTTGCAACGAAACAGAGGATCTGACGTCTTAATAATAATTATAACAAACACAGAATCATATATGTTTGCTCGCTTTGGGGTATACTTCGTTCATTCTATTATACGTTAATGCTATGAACGAAGCCGAAAGACAACTATTCACGGCGAAATTTAATATTGATTTGTCGCATGTGGGGGTGTGTAATAGCATTCTTGCCTTTCCGGAGTCGGATCAGGCAAGAATGCCACCACATATATCACCTAAGACGCAGGTAATTATAGTTAAATTTAGTATTCTTGTTTTTGATTTGTTTTTAATATTGTATTGTTTTGTTTTGTTATAATTTATTATAAGATTTTTATGAGGGTGATATGATTAATTTTGATCAAACCCTCCATAAAAAAAAGATACAGAGAAAAACTTTTTAATAAAACTTGGAATGAAGCAAGGAAGTCTTCATAATACGTAGGTGAGACGCTTGAAACAATTTGGTGCAAGGATATTGACAAGGTACCTTGTCAATACCTCCAAAAGAGTAATCGGGTTTAATTGCAAGACTTCGCATATCATAGATTGTTTTAGACTCGGAAATGCAGGTTTCCTCCCTGGCTAATATACCACGTGCTCGTAGAATATTGCAAATTATCGCAAAACGAGCACGTGGTATATTAGAACTTTAAATTGTAAACAAATGCCAGCACCAAGGAGCATACAATGCAATTTAACTGGCTTTTTTTGTTGCCTGGGGAATCTTCAAGAGGATACTGCCTTCTGGGGGAAAGGCGGGATTATGTGGGGTTATTACCCACTAAAACCACCCGGTGGCCCTTCCTCTGTGCATGAGGGGCTCCGGGGTCTCCGGTGGAACGCACCAAAGCCACTCTGCACTGTGCTCTCGGAGAGTATGCCCGCGGGGGGATTTTAATCCCTCTCTCTGTGCCCTCGCAGTGCAAAGCGACATGGGTCAGCCGATGTCGCCTTCTTCCCGGGTTCACTTCAGCGGACGACAAAGGCTCCCACCCTTGTCGCCCAGTGAACCCGAGGCCCCTTTTAGTCACCTTCTACGGCAGCCAGGGGATATCGAAGCCTTATTCTACGTGCCCAGAACTACAGGAGTGAACTTAACTGAACTATCACAACTTCGACTGGAGAATAAATATAAACATAGCTCAATTATCTTCCACTTTGATCGGTTTGCCCGATGGTATTCTTTTGTCCACACCCAAAAATATTATAACGTTATTTCATTACGCAAATTGCCTTCGGCTGTTCGCTTTTATTTAAAACTCTCTTTCATGTGAAACTTTGTGATCAATGTTATGGAACCTTACCTTTACATGAAAGGAAACATTTTCATTCTTTTTTTTTTATTTATTAAACATATATTTAATAACATTTAGTTAAATTATTTCGCCAAACTGCCAGGGCAGTTTATTGGCGAAAACTGCACCCATAAATCTATACACTATTTACCATTATTACCCATAAAATACAATAAAGAAAGCATATACAATAAATACTAATACATACTACTACACAATAATAATTAATGCTATACATATAATATCTAATTTATTTACAATTTTCGGCGGCGTAGGTACTTAGTAGCTGCGTCTTAATTTTTTTTTATTGTTGTTTTTCTGCAGGTAGTCTTCTGCAAGTTCATACTCGTTGTATATTCGCGGTACTAAGTACCTACGCGTCCGTTCCCCAAAGTAGTTTATCGCGCTTGGTTCTTCGTAAATATTACGTGCTGTTTTTCTTAAATTTCCATAAACATATTTTTTAACAAGAAAATCATTTAAATCATTTGTGTTGTTCTCAATTGCTACTAAATATTTATTTTTTTATCTGTTACCCTTATATGCATTGAATACATATAAGTTAATTTTTATGAGAGAAGGGTTAACGCCCATTAAGTTGCACAAAGGCAGCCTTCAATTTAAAAATATTTTTTTTATATTTCAAGTGTACAAGGTGTCATACAAAGTCTGACAGAACACCCTAATTTTTATTAGCATGCATGGATTTATAATTATATTTTAATATATCACTATATCGGCATATATATCTCAAAATATTTTATATTACTCCTGGTAAGACCTGAAATTCTTAGCCCATATTTGACAGGGGTAAGCCATACTTAGGGCAAACATTTTAGCAAGTTTCTAACAACACATTAATGTATTTTACGTCTCCGAATGTGTATTGACGTCAGAAGTAAGATCGTGGGTCTAGTCTAGACCTGATTCCAGAAAATATATTCTTTATATTGAAAATCCTTTAACTTGCGAAAGTTTTTACAGCTGACTTGTAACATAGACGTTGTAAGAAGTCTGCTATTTGTGACCATGTTTCAAACAATTCTCGCCATTATATGATATTTGATAAACCCCATATCCTGGCAAAAGAATACTGATTTCCAAAGAAGATACTTGAGATCCTTTGATAAATAAATCCTTCTCATGACAATGACATTTAAAAGTATTCAAAATGGCAGAAATTCAGAAATAAGATCAAAACGAGATAAAACCCGTAAAAACAGTTTCAATTAGTAATTTTTGCGTAAAGGAGTAACATAAATAAGTATATTTACGATCAAAAAGAGAAACCGACTCCGAAATCGAATCAAACGCTAAGCGCTATTGAGCACGGACGCCCTCTTTGTATTTACGAATCATCGCAGTAATGTTACGAAATAGAATTAATCAGAACCTAACCAAACTAATATTTTAGTACAACCTTTCCTATAAAAAAATTAATCATCAAAATCGGTTGGCGTGATATTGAGTTATTCGTACATTTGTGGCACCCACGCAACGCAAATTTAAGACTTATAAGTATCATCAAAATCGGTTCAAGCATTCGAAAATTATGTGGTAACAAACAAAAACACAGTTGAAATGAGAACCTTCTTCTTTTTTGAAGTCGGTCGTAAAAGGAGTCAGTATATCTTTACAGTTAATTTTAATTAAAAGTAACATATGATATATTGATTTACTCTTCTCAAAACTCAAGAAACTGAAGTCTACGAACAAAATTGACTGTGATAATGAATTAATCTTGGGCGGGAATCGTAAACAATATTTGTTAAAATAGATATGTCGCTCGCCCACCGTCAGAAGTTTGGCCATAAATATAGCATTATCGCAACACATTTTCTCTAATAATAATTTGTGGACGCATAAAACAGCTTATCGGCACACGACATCGACAAGAAGAAGTTTCCTCTAACCATTTTACCCTGTCTACATACATACATAGATCTCTATCTACCGGTACTAAGGATTATATTAATATGATGTTGCATATTTTAGTATGTTTTATCGCATACATTGTGAGTGACGAAATCGGAAGGAAGCGCAGGAATTATTTGAAATGGTCCAATCCGTGTGTATTAGTCTTAAATATATTAACATATTTTTTTATATTATAACATGTTTTGTGATGACTAAGACGTTTAACACATTTTCCAAAATTTCTTTATTAACATATGTTCGTTTATTACAAGTACTTTCAATTTTATCACAATAGCCTTTCCCAAAAATGTATTCATTCGAATTGAGTCATTTGTCTAGTCTAGGGAGTCACATAATTATTTTTTATTCGACGTCGAACGTATGATTCGATCATACTTTTCTGTTTTCACGCAATTTATAAGGTTCGCAATTCGAATAACTTCAAAAATTCGGGATAAAGAAACATTAAAATGCTTTCATCGTGTAGAGTGTATTATACAACGCGTCAGACCTAGACACAGGCTTAGCTTTCAAGGAGTGTGGATGCGTCTAGCAGAAGACGAAGTTCCAAAAACATCGGCCCTCTCAATCAAATATGTTTTGATCTATTTGTTTCCAAAAATTACATTACGAAAACAATTCAGTCTTTGATCATGAATATATAAATGCTCTCCTTCTGCCAGGAAAAGCGCATTCTAAGCAAAAATTTCCACAGAGCTTGGAGCATTTTACGCAAATGTAATTAATTTAATTATAATAATGTATAGAAATTACCTTTTTACTCTATTAAGGCCAGCGGTTCCAAGAAAGCACAAAAGTAATTGGATAAAAGAAGTGTTGTTTGGTGATTAAATGAAGCTTAATTCCTAGAGCTATTTAAAACGAAAATATAACAATGGCCACGTTTTAATGAGCAGGAAGTGAGAGCTTACGGGGGCGGATTAGCAATTAGTAAATAAGTGATAGTAGTATAAAAGTGACATCTGTCTATAATATTTATCTGTTTATCAAATTATCGCGGATGAAAAAAACACGGGCTATATACATATATTATACTTATGTTATTAGTGCAATAAACAGTCACCTTGCTAAATACTCGTATCAACACTGGTTAATATTTTCCAAGCCAATGAATGCGTTACGTGATTCCTTCTTTCGTATGGTGGCGAACTTATTGTTTATTTTCTTATTTATTCATTGTTATCCTGTAAGTGACTTCTAATGTCTTACCCTAGATATATATAGTTGTGATAGCCTAAAAAAAGATTTTGCTGCCGTAACATTAAAATATGCTTGCGTGTTCGTCTTCTAAAATGTTACATCTGGCCCATCCTTCTTTACGGATGCAAGGTGCGGACTTTGAAGAACGACCTTGGGAAACGTATTGAACCGTTTAAGATGTGGGTTTTTAGGTATTGGATGGACTTCAAAAGTGACAAATGTGGAGGTTTATTTATACTACCCCGATTCAGCTTTGATGGGGACAAAGTTATCTACACTGTTCTCACGCACAATTTAATTCGATTCGAAGCGTCAATAGCCTAATGGTTTAGGATACGGCCTGCGAATCGTAAGGTCGTGGGTTCGAATCCACCATTGGACTATTGCCGTGAACCATGTCCTAGCACAAGCTTAAGCTTAGTTGGAATGGTTAACAAGATTGTTAGTAATATTTCTGAAAAAAAAAGAAATATTGCTAGCTTTCTTTTTTTAAAAAAAAAAAATAAAAAATAAAAAATAATTCTTCTATTGAAAAGTCTTCAACAACATCAAATTTAAACGTATATTTAAAGTTAAGCTTAGCACAAGTCTCCATGATGACAACTTTCAAAAGTGAAATTTTTGTTACATCAGCTAGCGTGCAAATCTTTTTAGCTTGTTCCAAAATAATTTTTCGGATTTTCACGAACAAAAAATACTTGCTGAAACTTATACCCGGCTTACGAGGATGATCTCACTTCCTGACACGCGTGGGACTCAATAAGCGATTGATTCTTGTTTACTCCGATAGGGATGAAAGAAAAGTTTTTTTCATAATTTTTTGTATATGTTATTTTTAGAATTTCGTTCTAACGTCTTCTTAGCGTTTGTTCAAAGATTATATCATCTCCTATACTGATTGATACGTTAATTACCTAAATTGCAGTTAACGACTAATCCAACCTATTATCAACACCTTGTGACCGCTAGAGGTCGTCTGTTTCCTGTTCACTGTATCATGAACTTCTCTGTTTGTGGTGAAAAGCGGATTGCTGGACTAAGACGTCTATTCCTGTAGGCTTAAAAGGAGAGAACATATTTTTTTATTCAGATATAACAACTAAATATTAAGAGCGTTGCTTAAGTTTCTTCGGCCACTTCTTCCCCCAGCGCCAAAATTTCCTGACATCCAAAGCTAGCTAAGTATTATATCTTGATAGTTTTCTGGCAAAAAGTGCTTAGATGATTCCGCCCTCTTGGACACACCCGGATTGGAATCCTAACGCGATTGTGTCTAAAAAATAAATATTATTTCAAATTTTCATCATCTTTGGGGCCGTTGTGCCATGCCATCGATTAACGTTTAGGCTAAGCGACTTGAGATCTCTGCCTAATTAAAATCCCAATGAATTTGTAGCGGGTAGCTTCCTTGACCAACAGCTTAGTTTTGTTTATAAAACATTACAGCTAAAATAGAAGATTACATATTAACGCCTTTACTAGTTGGAATAATATGACTCATGGTATTCCTTGCCTATGCCGTGATGAATCATGCAAAAAATATATCGTTGTACTTGGAAATTCGTAAAGCACGATCACTAAATAAATGCAACGGTCCGTCCACTTTCTTTATTGTATGTGAAAAATATATTTCTTTGATTTTCTTGATGCGATAAAGAAAGAAGAATGTACTCTTTATATCACATTCTTTGAGGATAGGATTTTCTACATCTCGGAAAAGTTCGAAATAATTTGGTTTTATTACAACGTCTTCGCGTTTTACGCCATTATTTCTAATATTGAGAGAGAGGTAAATAAACGTATTTCATCTTAAAAGCTTTCACTTTATATAAACGGGCAAAATCTTAAGTTGACATCGGTTTGGATGTTTTCCGAGAAAAAAACCTGTTTATTTTCTAAGTAATTATCTAATATAACAATATATATATTTATTTAACATAAATTATTGTCCGTAATTAGTAGTATGGTATTTTACTATAGTACTTTTTTAGAGCATCCTGTAACATTACCCGGCAGACGGTCCCTCAGAAGAGCTAACTACTTAATTACTACAAATAAGATATCTTCAACTTAAGTTATTGGCCGAGAGGCAGTAAAGCGAGGCCAGGATAATACGGCGTATAGAGTTTCAACAAATTTCAGTTCTTTCTTCTAGGGGAACGGTAAGTAACTCCTTTTGTAAATTAAGATTACCTTATCTGCATGGCCAATCTGATGAAACTGGTAAAGCTCCCGGTCTAATAGTGGCGGAGTTTCATAAAAAAAGTCTTCAGTTTAAATAACATGCGTAATTGAATAAGCAAGATTGGCTAAGTTAGCATCTATGGTGAACGTAAATAAAAATGAGAAAAATATTACACCCACACAAGTCACAAAAGGCAGTGACTAGCAAATATGAATGGAGTGACTCATTCGCTACACACTCATCGTATCTTATGACCCAGAGAGCTTACTTACGTACATATACTACAAGATTTATTATCGTTAAGCTTACGTAAATAATGTCCGACAAGCATTAAGTATAAAAACAATCGTTATATTGACGTGTTTTAATATAAATTGTGAAAGTGTAAACATCACCCTTTGAGACTTAGTCGCTACGAATTCGTAGCGGAGTGGGTGGAGTGCAGGAAAGTTAATGCACCTACTTATGCGAATTGGCAGAAAAAAACATGAGTGCATAGAGAGAAAGGATGATTGAGGAAAAAGGATTAAGAAAACTTATTCCGCGGAGGATACTGTAGAAGGAGGTATGTTGTCCATATTGGCATTGCATTAAAAAGGCAGGTAAGGCTCATAAAAATAATATTTTTAAGTACCATCAACCGACATTATACAATGCTCTGTACATTGTATGGCTGTGAATAAAGCAAAAGAGGTATGCCAGAACCTTACTATTTCGTACCCACCTCCCATCGTACAACAAATTTATAAATATTCTTTATTTTTGTAATTTCTTTGTTGTTTGCCTTTTATGTACAATATATATCTCTCAAATTAGTGGAAGTTTGCCTATCCCTTTAGGTGATGATCGTGAATTTGTGTTATAATTTTATTTATTCATTACATGAAAACTTACAGCAATACAGTAGAAATATATAATTTACAAATGGGTCACTAATTAGTAGGTAACAAGTTTTCACATGTCTTGATCAAATTGGAAATATACAAAATACAAGTAACATTGATTGGAAATCGCATCATGGTCCCACATTACTGAATATAATTTATGTATAATGTGAGTTTTATATAGTTACAATTTGTCGGTCTAAATATTTTTTTTGTTGTAATAAAGTAGCTATCAAGCTTATAATTTTCGTCTAGGCGGAGTATAGGACAGACAGTTGAATCGTAGACTTCGAGAAGGGATTGAAAATTTGAACAATATTTTATTAGGAATAGTTCGGTGTGATATTATTTGATGTAGAGATTGTGGGGTAAGTGGCGTGACGGCAAGCGGCGAGCCGTGGGCGGGTTGCGTTGCGCGGCGCCGCCGCCTCAGTAGCCGCCCGCCGCCGAGCCCGGCGCACGTCACTCCCGCAGAGCCTCCCAGCCTCCCGAGCGCCGCGCTCGCCCGGACTCCGCTGCGCCCTCCCGCCGGCACAACAACCGACGCACAGTGCCCTCACTATATGCCACTGCTCGTCACGTCAAAGGGGAAGCACGCCGCACTCGCACGCTACGCGTAAGTTCACTTTTAATTCACTTTTCTGTAACGCTTTTACTACGATTGCTTTTTTTTATACGCTTTGTGTTTTTATTTTGGTGCTATTTTATTTACATATGTTTTGCTGTTCCATTATTGAAGCTTGTAGCTTTTTATTTGAAGGTTTTAATTTTTTATTCATATAACTGGTCCCAGTGAATTAACGAAAAAGTTATTGAAATAATCTCATTCATAATTGCAAATAATACATGTAAAGGAAGGAATACTTATTATTGACTTATTGAGAAAGTGAAATAAAAATTGGTTGACTAAAAAAAATACTTTTCTTCAGTTATATAATTATCAAGCCAAAAATAAAAAGCCTCAACCAAAAAACATTATAAGGCTTTAAAAAGCTATGAAATTTATAACATGCTAATTTTAAATGACTTCCCATATTTACAAAAATATTACACAATTAATAGAATTATCTTTGCGGTTTTTATGTCAGCTATCTGCAAAAGAATACGGAACCGACTGATGCTGAAACATAGACCCTTTAAGAAGTCAGCTATTTGTGACAATATTTTGTACAATCAAACCAAAAATCATCGAACAAGAATACAATTTCTAACAAATGTGATTCGTGAGGGTATTGAAATTAAAAAATATCGTAATTTCTATAAATATGATGGCTGCGTGCTTCTACCTTCGAACCCTGAAATTAATGAAATTAACTCGAAAACCGAGCACACCATTGTTACACTATAAGACACTGTGAGCTCATTCTGTGTGATGAGAATCAAATAATCAAGACCACACGGTAAACTACAATAGCTATAACTAGGGATGTCAAACTGTAAAGTGTTCGAATCGTCGGGAATTCAAAAATAAGAGAACAAGACATGGCTGTATGGACTTAAATCTTTTGCCTTTCCCATTAGGGATAAATTAATATCATCATCATCATCAAAAATAAGATTAAAACGATACTAAAATAGTCTTACACAATGCTAATTTTAATTCACGGACCCCAGCTATATACAGTTATGCTAATAATAGGATATACTGTCGAGTTACTATTCTCGTTCATTCAAGTTGGCCGCACGCTCCGACTTACCTGCTGTACAACTAGACGTCTGTACCTACCTGTCTCACACATTATGACAATGTGCCCATCGCCCACTGTATCTCTTATTGATCTTTTAATATTTCGTCACTTTTTGACTCATACGTGAAATCTAACGTAATTTTTATCTGCTAATATAATAAATTTGATCCTTTATTTTATTGATATTAAAATAGTCAATTAGTTAACATATATTTATTGTATTTTTAATTCATATAATAATAGCTAAATCAATTAATAATTACCACAATAAACACAACCACTTTTAATAATTTATTGTAGAAACAGTTCTTTAGGATTCTCTTATTTGCTTTAATTTTTTTTTATTATTTTCATGTTAATCGTTTTTTTTTACAGAATTTGGCTTTCGTTTTATTCTGGGTTTTACAGCATGATAATGTTATATAAATATAATAATCGCCATAATAATTAGCGGGCGTTGTCAAGTGGCTCAACTTCGAAATACGCTTCTGTCGCGGCCCTTATGAAGACCTTTAATTAAGTTGATTTAACTTTTAGGCCGTAAACATTATTTTAAAATAAAAAAAATATATAAGCTCTCTCGTCTCTTAACCCCAGCAGGGCAGACAGAGATTGCAATCTTTATTTACTTTTTATTAAGCCTATTAGATGCCCTAAGTGACACTTTATTTTAACATGTAAATTTTTGACCAAACGATCTTGCCTTATTATAACTACTATTATAATTGTTTAAGCTATTACAATTATTCTATATTATTTCCAGCAATGTTTAATAAAGTTGAAATGTAAATAATTATTTGCCACGATTACTTCTATGGTGGTTCGATCCACTTTCGTGGAAATCACCTACGATATATATACCACCAATTACCTTATCTTGTCTTGCTGATCGAAAATCGAGGATTGTCTTGAACCTGAAACCGAAAACCGAAAAGTTAAAAAGAAGGTACGTGTACTTATGTACGCGGGTGAGAAGTTATACTTCTTTGGCGTCATTAAAAATAGTTATTAATTGCATGAAAATAATTAATAACAAATAATACATACATACAATAAACGTCAGTTTCAATTTAAAAACAAAATTAAAATAATATAATATTAAATAGTAGTATTTAAAACTATATCATTAATTAATAATACATACGGATATAATAATAATAATAATAAGCCTTTTATTTTTCTCCATATCTACAAATTACAAGTGATAATATAAAAAAAAACATCTACAAAATTTTATTAGTATTGTTAGTATGTAACTTATATTATATATTAGTAGTGTTAGTTGCACTGGTGCAGATATGGACCCCTTTTGGGTGAAGGCCTCCTCCATCTTTTTCCAGGCACTTCTATTCCTGCCTATGTTGGTCCACTCCTTCCCTGCTGATTCGGTAAAGTCATCAGCCCACCGTTTGAATGGTCTGCCAACATTTCTTATCCCCTCTGGCCCCTTCCATCTTGTCGCTGTTATTGTCCACCGAGAGTCGGAAAACCGTGATATGTGACCCGCCCACTGCCACTTCAATTACAATACATACGGATAGTTAACCTCAATTATATTGGAGCACTTGAAAAATATATAAGCACAATTGTTTTCACTACACCTTCCACCTGTTACTGTCATCATTTTTTTCATAACGCACCTAAAGATGTATAACTTCAATTTATAAATTATAAACTTTTAGGAGAAACGGTGATTTCTTCGGGCTGTAAAATAATTATATAAGTTATTAAGATTCACTCCATTCAGCGTCAATTTTTTTTTAATCTTATCTTTTCCTAAAATCCACGGCCAAATATATTATCCAAGCCTTAAATAAAGGATAAACAAATGAAACATCAACTTCGGTAGAGCTGACCTATTTCAATTATTACTACGAACCATTAATCATTAAGAAAGTCATTATGAATCAAATATTTTTTTCCCGATAACTGGAAAGAACCCGCCCAAAAACTTAAAGCTCGAAGTGATTCACACTCCATTAGTCGAATGGAAAGAAAGTATTCACCATAAAAACAATAAATAATGACAAATTACGAAGTATATGGCGGACTATAGTTTATCACTATGCACGCTGACAATTGTATTAAGTCGCATTATTATTACCTAATACGATTTGTATTTTGATAATCTGAGATGGAAAATGAGTTTTTTCCACCTCTCTATTAATTTTTGACGAGATAAGAGGAAAACTAAAAACTTTATAGTTTACTGTTGCAACTGTGGTAGGGTCACCGACGTACTGTTGCACGAGTAGGCATGAACTTACGCAGAATAAAAGCGTGAAATATAATCTGGCAAATCCTTTAAGATCAAGCAAGTCTCATACTTAAACATTACTAGTTGCATGTACTAGTCATTTCCACAGACGTCTTCTCCGCAATCTCAGCATGGTTCATACAAAAAAAGTTGTCTCATTTGGTCTTTAGCATTGAAATTAAAGCGCCTCGTAATAAATTTCAGACAGCGCCTACTATTTTAGATATTCTCGTTTAATACGTAGAAGTATTTGCATTTATCATTTAGAAGGCGTTCTGTTGTGCGTTGTCGTAGTTAAAGATAATTTGAATTGTTTCTGTCATGAAAACATAGCTTTTAAATAATACAAGAGTACCCAGTCCGCTACGCCGGGCTAGATTTTGCTTTATTTTATTTAAACAATAAACTTACGTCATTAAATATTTAATTTAACTCTCACAATGGAGATCATTACTTACACCCACATATCAGAAAATACAATATCATTCTTATCATTTAGGGATTTTTAATATGGTTCATAATGACATAAATATACACAACGCATGTGTCAATACAAATT
The DNA here is from genome assembly GCA_029286785.1 of Meandrusa payeni. NCBI lineage: Eukaryota > Metazoa > Arthropoda > Insecta > Lepidoptera > Papilionidae > Meandrusa > Meandrusa payeni. The sequence continues at coordinate 8,021,604 of JAGSMX010000003.1, read as the reverse complement.
TTGGTTATAAAAAATTGAATATCATCATAGTAAATAAAAGCTATATTTGACAGTTTAAAAAGAGGAGTGCTCCGATCGTCACAAAACTTTACAGAATTCGCCAGGTCAATCTGAAGGTTCCCTGAAAGTTTCATTGAAATCAGTCCAGCCGTTTCAGAGCCTATATGGAACAAACCCACACACTTTCTCTTTTATATAAATAGGCAGTAAGACTGACACTTTACCGCTACCTTTTAAGCCTAGGGCTCAGTGCTCATCCATTTACCTCAACTTGCATTCTAGCAACCCGAGTTCGGTATTGTGCCGGTATCAATAAAATTGTTCATTGAGATTTTAAAAACATATCGTAACACGCGTATGCATGTGTCGTAAAATTTTCTGCGAAACACAATGTATCTTATGGTTAAATATCAGTGTCCATCCTGCAGTTATTGCATTAAAAGCTCCTATGGTAATTTCAATATTTGTTATAAAAAAAAACACTTTTTATGTATCGTTAACTTCATTCCAACCGCTTATATGAAACAACACTCGCTTATTATGACGCAATGTGGACCTTCATTTTGCGCGGCTTCGCATAATTTATTCACGCCTTAGCATGTAATTTAATAGTACCCGTCGCCTTTTTATGTGAGGATAGCCAGATTTTAACTTAAGCGATATTTTTAGCGTCAAAATTTTCGTAAGGCACCTGCCTCTCTAATTTCCACTAGTTAGTTATAACGGTACTGAATTTCATGATCGATTCTAAACATAACAATATGAGACGGACACATGGACAGATAATGGTTGTCTGATCTCAATCGATCTTGTTTTCAGCCTAGCTTACATCGACAAACGTATCAATACAACGCCTCCTTAGCGATATAGGCAACAATATTTTTATTGTTCATATATTTTACGTGAGTCGTGGTATCTCAATGACCGGGCGGTTGCCTTAAGTTACGTAGTACGTAGCTACGTTCGATGTTAGATGCCCCGGTGGCGGTAGCAATAATTTTTTTTGTTGCAATTTTATGTGCTGATTTACTATGGGCTCGGTGGTAAAGGAAGTTAAGTTCACATGTGAAGACTGCCAATCCGCACTAGGGCTGCGGCGGATTATGCCCTTATACTCTCTTTACAGAGGCGGTTTGTGCCCAACAGTGGGACATATATATTATATAAAGGCTGTAACTTTTTAACTTTAACATAGTTTATATTTGACATAAAGTGATTCTTTTGTTTTTCAAAATTTAAAAACGAATTTATCTATTAAAAGCTTAGTGTCCAAACGTTTGAATATACGAGTATAATCTTTGATGACCAGCTCTGTTTCCTATTTAAGTTACAAACATTGTAAATATTTGTATAAAATATACGCAATGATTAAGTAGTTCCTTTCATTTATTCAAATTACATAAAAAAAAGCTCTCACGTCATTTACGTAAAGGTAGGACGTACCTCGCCATACACCGGCTTAATTTTTAGCAATTGTTCAGTTTATATATTAGTTGATGATACTGAATTCATTGTAACTTACTTATAAGTTACATTTGGATTCTTCATAAAAAGTTTTATAAAATTCAAAAGAACAATTTTGAATTTTTAAAAAGTTAAATTTTATTTATTATTTAATCTTTATTTGCACAAAATACAAGTCACGGATGCAACTTCAGAGAAAAAAAAGACAAATATATTACTTATGTATATACTTAATTTTATTAAAAAAGAAATATACACATATACACATAAATACAAGCATACATGAATAAACATACCATATGGATAAATTAATAGCATTAACGTAATTATTATGAGTAACACCAAATATATATACACAACTACATAGTTCCAAATATAGATAGAGGGACAGAAATAGGAAAATTTGTAACTATTCCTCATTTAAGTATAGATTTAAATGTAGTCTTAGTTCCAGCTGTACGTACATTTGATGGCATAAATTTTATACATTGCTCTCCATCTGCACCGCGGAAGCTGCAGTAATCAACGCCTCTGATCGTTTTCCACAAAACAACCCCGCGATAACTTCACTTGATACGCTTATAGCGCAACCGTTTTCCAAGTTTACTACAAGATCACTTACCGATACTTGAATCAGTTTAAATTCTGTGCATATTATTTTTGATCACGTTTTCTGTATGAAATGTGGACGGTCATTTCTTTATGACACATAACAGAGATAAGAAACGTTACATGATGTAAAAAACGCCACATAAAATAACCCTTCATTCTTTATTTCTGTTCTCATTATCAATGTTAGGAGCTTTGGTATTTAAAGCTTATTAGATATTTGAATGTCCTGATGGCCTTGCGATAAAACCGACCGTCCGAGTTGGTTCGGCCCTCTCGCGCGCCCTCGGATCGAAATATTAAAGTGATTAGTGTAACCGCCTAAGACCAAGGACCCTTGCTCCCTGTAGAAGCTTAGACTAAGTTCTGCCACCTCTCCCATTCAGTGAAACTGTTGCGGTCAGCTTCTCTGCACACTCAGCGTAGACAAAAGAATAAAAAATATTTCTTTATTTTGCATCGTTTAAGAAACTGCGTAAAAGGGAATTGAAGATCATAGATAAGGCTAAAGATTCACACTTTTGTTTTTCAACTGCGAACTAAATTGATGAATTGCTCAAAGCGTTTTATACAATCATCTTGAAATGTGAGATACTTAATTCCGATGTTAGAAAAAACGTAATAAAAGACGAAAAATAAGTATTCTTTTATCATGTTAACCGAAATTTTGGGTGAATCGGCCATTGTGTACTAACAACGGAAAGAAATGAGTATTAGCAGAATACCAGTTTTGGCTTCACAGCTAACACAATGATAAGCTGCTACCTTTTTTTTTTTTGTTGACGGAGAGGAAATCTTCAGAAACATACCCCGCCTTCTGGGGGGAAGGCGGCGGTTATGTGGGGTTCTTACCCACTAAAACCTCCCCGGTGGCCCTTTCCTCGGTGCATGACGAGGGGCTCCGGGATCTCCAGTGGAACGCACCGGAGCCCCTCTGCACTGTGCTCAAGGAGAGCACGTCAGGGTTACTCCCTCCCCTGTGCTCTCGCAGCGCAAGGCGACACGGGCCAGCCGAAGTCGCCTTCTTCCCAGGTCCACTTTGGTGGACGACTCCAGGCCCCCACCCTTGTCGCCCAGTGAACCTGAGGCCCCTTTTAGTCGCCTTCTACGACAGGCAGGGGATACCGTAGTCTTATTCTTGAGAGCCCAGAACTACAGGGCTGACAGAAGCTGCTTCCTAGTCTATCCATCATCACAACCAATAGAATTAGTATTTGTATTTATTTTTCAATTTCTTCCCTTTCCTAATTTCATTTTCCAACAATCAATGCATTGAATAAAAGTTATTGACAATTATTGCTATAAATTATTAGAAAAACTGGTCAATATTTGATAAATAAGCTGACAGTTTATGACAAAAAAACTAATGATGTGCCACAAGACTGCATGCATATTCTTAGAATATTATTTTCCGGTACAGCGGGAAATGGAATCTTTAATCTCAAATACTGACGTCCATATGACAGCAGACGGTTATTTCATATGAAATGTTCATTGCTAAATTTCATTCACTAAAATGACTCATTATTTTATGTTTAGAAGTACATTAATTAACTTAATAATGCCAAAAATAATTCTTATTTCTTTTATATTTTTCAGATTATTGGCTATTAGTTATAAAACCTTATTTAAAAATAGATAGCTTCTAGTGATATTTACTTACCACCTATTTCTATTTCTTAAATGACAAGTTCGAAAACAAAACATTGGACAATTATAAATAACTATGGGTGGTTTCTACTGACGTAGGAAAGGGTTGGCGCAATCGGAGTAACTGTCAACTATATTCACGTACGTCATGAATAGCTAAGCATGTTAACTCGCATTAATTAAGTTATTTCACTTCACCACCGGGAGAGTTAAGACATTTATCTGATGGAATGCATATTCTCAAATGTCATATTTGAAAGGCGTTTATAATAATTGTTACTACCACTTATAGTTTATTTATGAGCAAAAACAAAAAACGACATCAAATCGAATCAAACACTATTATGCTTAGACACCCTTTCTGTATTTCCGAAGTATCGTAGGAATATTACGAAATAGAATTAATCAGAACCTAAACAGACTCTCATCAACCTTTGAAGTACATCCTTTTCAATAAAAATGAATCATCGAAAATATTACCGTTATCAAAAAACAAGAACGTTCTTACTGAGACGATAAACACCTCGATAATCCCCGGGAACATGTAAAATTCGGCAAAATGCTGGAAACGTAAAAATTAACTGCAATAAAATCCGAAAATAAGAAATCATTATAAACTACTTATTAAGACAATAATTAACAGTAACTGCAACTTAGAAGCAAGCATAAACAAGGTTTCTGTTTTCATTATTGCTAAAAACATTTAATTTGTGAGTATTGTCTATGATAACAGCAATAGTTGGATAGATCGACAAATTCTATTTTAATAATAATAATAATGCATATAGCATTTCCAGCTAACCTTTAGTGGCTAAGAGTAGGCTAAGGGTAGCGGCAAAATTGTGATATAATACATAGATACACAGATAATGTATATATTATATAAATATAATAATATGATTAAAATATTAGTGTGTCATCTTCACTGTGTGAGTGGAAAGTATTCACATACACTCGATTTAAAGACATTTGTGCTAGAAGACAATGCAGCAATGTGAATGGCGAATTTTTTTTAATTCCATATTTTTAAATTTTTATACGTATCCAATTCGTTGACGAAGTTGCGGGCAGATGCTAGCCGTTAATACAAGTAATTATAACAACAAGACCGTATACTATAATCGGGAACAAGCTAAAATTAATTGCAAAACCGCAAGTGTCACTCTTTTCATACCGTACAAACAACGAGTTGCTAGGGACAGTTTGGTGAATTTAGTCCCAGTCTAGTAATGGAGTTTCTCTAACAAAGTTGCCTCGGGCCCGCACTAGTTGCGGCTACAATACGCTACAATATACGTCCCACATACGTTTTGAATCTTCATTTTACGTATTCTCTCACTGATTGTACTGGATTGGAAAAAATATGTCTTACTATATAAAACCCGTGACGTTATATAAAAGCAATCACTGTACCAAACCCTGTACACACTATAAGGTCTTAAAGTATATATAAGTATCTCACCAGGGGAGATCCTAGTGTCGAGTTACTAGCGATAGAGGTTCAGGCTAAGCGACCTAAGAGCTATGCCACCTCTCAATCCGGTGAAGCAGTCAAGGCCAGCTTCTCTGGTCAAGATATAGCTTTATTGTACTTAATTTTCTTTTTTTATTTATAACTGGCTATAGCCAATCTGAGCAGTTCATCCATAAAAGGGAAAGAAAAAGCGACTGCCGTTTGAGCAGTTTTGTCTCTGGCGAGGTACGATGCACGAGTGCTAGGTGCTGACTTATCCTTGACTTACTGGACAATAGATTCGTGCAAATAAAGTCATTATGATTCTCAGTTGGTAATTACTTTCAAAGGAGGAAAGCGAATTAGTTATTTATATATTTGTTGATATATAACTGAGCACGAATATCGATTTTCCCCCCTTTTTATCCAACATAAGGCAGTGTTAATGTTTACGTGAAGGGCTATCTTTAATCTGTTTCTTTAAATATATAAGATATTGTACTGTGGTGAATAGAATAAAGATATACCTTAGATGTTGTTAATTAGAATAAAGAAAAAACAACACCGTTTATTAAGAAAACAAGGGGCAGCTAACCGACTAGTCAAGGACTCGTTATTTTCGAAATTAATGAGCTAACAATATGAAAGAAAATATTTTGTTATTAAATTGTGGGTAGACCTGTAGAATAATACTAGCTGAGTTATTTTAAGAAAAGGAACTTTGCTTAGTTCTAATTTAAATGTATGGTTTCCTTATTATTTCTATACTTTTTGCTACGGAGAAGGAAATCTTCAGATTTTTAATAAACTATATACTACGGGATCTCTAGTAGAAGGCACCGGGGCCTTTTGCCCTGATCCGAATCACGTGCCAGGAATGACGAGTTCCTCCACAGCATCATCACTGTTCTAAGACAACTCCTGACTCCCTTCCTTTAGGATCCACTCTCTCTCTCTTCCTTGCTACTGGTCCCACGTGGTGGTGGGGTCAGCTTTCCGGATTTTCGCTTTCCACTTCGCTCTGTCCCCGACATCCTTTATTATTCTATTTATTAAAAACATTTTATTACATAAGACAATTACACAATAAGGAGCATCTTAGAACCCTATTTCAGATTTGTTTATATGCTCAGTGTGTGACTGCACACCAAGTGAAACCAACTTTTCATTAGCTAATGAAAAGTTGGTTTCACTTGACGTACGGGAGGTGGATCATATCCACACAAGATATTGATATAATCGTTAGATACATTTTAACCGACTTTAAATAAGGAGGTTATCAATTCGTTTGTACTTTTTTACAAAGATATACCACAAAACTATTAAAAACCGTATGGAAGCATGCTTGTTGATTGGGATATTGGTAGGTTTATGGCAATAGATGCTCCTGAACGACAGTAAGAAGAGATGTGGAAGAAGAAAGAGAATATAGGCGCCAGAACTTCGTAATACATCAATGATACCTCGGTAACAAAAGAGTGCTCACGCGTAAGAATATTTAATGTTTGATATCTCACATTTGATTCGTATATGAAGTCGATATTTGTGGACTCGTAAATATACTAAATTGTTATAAATACAAAACGGAAAATGTTTTTAAACGTAGGCTAGTTTTAAATTTGTTTCCTTCTCACATACTTTGTCTATAAAACATAGAATAAAATTGCTTAGCAAAATAATTATGTGCATAAGTCTATGGAACTATCAAGCACATAATCATCTCTTGTTATAGTTTATGGTCAGTACGTCGATGTGCTCCGTCATTCAATTTTATGTATATCTAATAAGCTGGGTGAAAAGCGAATAGCGATTGCAATCACTGCCTACTCAGCGAGAATTCATTGAAGATGAATGAATGAATGAATCATCCACCATTCAACAATTAAAATGCACATCACAGTAATATATTCCATATCGACATACTACAACATAATTGTGCAATGGGAGGTTTTATCAATTAAAAGGTTACCCCTCCAGAAAATATACAGAAATTTGTTACCTCAATGGTTTAAGTGCGTATAAAATTTTGTTGAAAAGTTAATCACTATATAAATATTTATACATATCTATATACTATTATACTATGTACATGCATATACGATTACTAAAAATTAATAATTATATATAGACACGTGGCGGCTCACTGTCGTGATCTCTATTCGGGTTAATATCTCTTAAATATATTTACTGACTACTTCCATCGACATTGCACTGAATTTAAACAAGAATATCCAATCTTTATAATGAAATACTTATAAACGATATACAAAAGCAACTAAAGGTTAGGTAGGTAAAAGGTCGCAAGTGGAGTGACGTCTTTGCCGTTCCTAAAAGGAATAACAAACTTTCCACGAGGCATTGCGCTGCCGCCATCTTTTCAATTGAGATTTCACTTCGAAATCCGCGAATACTCGTACTTCGCAACGAAAATTGCTCAATTTCGATTCGGCAAGATGCCGCAATTAGTTGTATTTTATCGACGTCATCGTTTCATCGAGGTTCTTAGATTTAACCCTAAATATAACAATGTATAGCATTATATGCATGTAATGGAAAGATATAAGATCTTCTTTACTTAAATCTATTCTTTAATTGTATTTTATAATAATTATTCAAATGTTTAATGTCACAATAGTCAGTGTCGTGACATTTATTTAAAAGAGATAGAGATGGAATAAGGACATTAAATGTTGTTTATCTGAACATTCTACAGAAACGCTGTCATTAATTTCGTGTATACAAATACATTCCTAATAATGCGATAATCAATATACGTGTAGCAATGAATATATTAGAATAGTGTACGTAGCGTCCAAAATACGTATGTTCATATCACGATTTTTAAATTTATTTTTTGATATTTTTTGGATATACATTTTTTTTTCACTTTTCTTCAAAAAACAATCTTGCCACAATAAGAGTTAAATAGAAATGCAAAATGTTTTACAATTTAGGTGATAACGCCAAACTAATTTTAGAAAAGTAGGTATGTGTATAAACCAATAAGCTCTTGACCCATAGATATAGGCAGATAGTACAGCCCTTTAGTTCTGGCCTCGTAGAATAAGACTACAATCCCCTGCCTGTCGTGGAAGTGGACTAAAGGGGCCTCACGTTCACTGGGCGACAAGGGCCGAGGCCTCTGTCGTCCGCCAAAGTGAACCCGGGAAGAAAGCGACATCAGCTGGCCCGTGTCGTCTTGCACAGCGAAGGCACAGTGCAGAGTGGCTTCGGTGCGTTACCCCGGAGATCCCGGAGCCCCACATAACCCAGCCTTCCCCCTAGAAAGCGGGGTATCTAGATCTAGATTTTCCTTAAATCTTTGCATATATGTAGAGATGTACGAGTATATCTACCTCGGTTCATCGTCATCATCATTTCAGTCGTAGAACATCCACTACTGGACATAGGCCTCGCCCAACGATTTCCAAAAGGATAGGTTGTAAGCGGCCGCGCATCCAACTGCGTCCTCGGTTAGCTTATAAAAATTCTTAACTATTATTCATTTGTTCAATAGTAAAGTTAAAAGATGTGTTTCGGTACAATAAATTGTTATACTTGCCTAACACCTTGACCTTTAGTGTGTTAGAACAAAAAAAATAATGTAGAAAGTGAATACGCAGTTTTGGCACAAGTGCATGGCGGTTATCCTTGACAGTTTTTTACTGAGTCACAGCAGTAGGATAACATAATAACCTCGTTATTATGTTATCCCGACACTGAGGCGGCAGCACGATATCGTACATTCCGTCCTACATACATACGAATATTTCAAAAGCGCTCGAAACTTTGATTATTTTAATGTGTACGTCATATGTTAATAAACATCTGTTCATGTCATTTAAAGTAAAAATTGATTAATTCGTGAGGTTAATTTCAAGAAATATATGGTAGACTAGCTGCGCCATGCGGTGTTACCCCGCGATTAAAACGATATTTTTTTTTCAACAGACAGGCAAATATTGTGAAAAAATGTTATTTTGGTATATGTACCGTAGATACATTCTTATAAATATAGTAAAAAGCGGTTATTTTAATATTACAAACAGACACTTAAATTTTATTAATTCGTATAAATAATATATTTATAAGGTTTCTTTTAATGAAATTACCACCGAAATCTATGAACCATTATTCATTCATTCTTTACCATATGTGAATGAACAAATCCAGATTTCCGATGGACAAATTTACAATTTCCTTCATATCGAAAAGACGCTATCACTGTGACAATAAACAAAATTTATGGCTGTCAATACTGATTTGGTCAATCATGGATATCAATTTTGGGATTGCCAGTAATTATTTTTCGGTATTTTTTCAAGCCTCGTTACATAAAACTACGATCCGGAGGTTCAAACAATGAACATTTTTATTTTGTTGTTTAATTATTTCGAACACGTATAATTTAAACTTTTTCACTTCTTTATGACTTCTTATGTTCACGCAATTCTTTTTATTATATTATGCCTTGATGTGTTGTAATTTAATAATTGACGTGTACATAGGCTGCACTAAAAGTATCGGGAATGGAATATTGCCACTATTCCTGTCATATTAAAATCTTTTTAATTGCAACCCCCTGGTTTTGAAAATCGAATACCATTTATTTATTTAAAAAAAGATTCTCGCTCTTGTCACAAGGTCTTGTTAAACTTTTTTAGTCGTTAAGAAAATGGAATTGACTCGAGAAAGTTCAAGAGCGATATTTTATTATGACTTTCGAAGTGGTTTAACACAAAAACAGTGTGTTGACCGGATGATTTCTGCATTTGGTGATGAAGCCCCATTCAAAACCACAATTTATCGCTTGTTTTGCTGAATTTCAATGGGTTCACGGAGTGTTGCAAAAAAAATAGTTGCCACGTTTGTCTCCAAAATCGGCCATATTGCGACTATTCCTCTTCAGGGACAAAGAACGGTTAATGCAGAATGGTATGCTAGCATTTGTTTGCCATGGGTCGTTTCTGAACTCCGTAAAGAGAACTGCAACCGCCGCATCATCCTCCATCAAGACAATGCGAGTTCTCACACCGCGCACAGTACAAAAGACTTTTTAGAGTAAGAAAACATAGACTTATTAGACCATCCCCCGTACAGTCCCGATCTGAGCCCTAATCATTTCTATACTTTCCCTAAAATAAAAAAATAAATTGCGTGGTCAGAGATTTTCATCACCTGAAGAAGATGTGAGCCTACAAAACGGCCATTTCGGAGACCGAAACTTCCGAATGGAATGGTTGCTTCAATTGGTTGGTTCCATTGTATGAAAAAATGTGCCAAATTTCGCGGAGATTACTTCGAAAAGCAATAAATAAATTTTTAAATGGTAATGTTGATTCCCGAAATTTTCAGTGCCGCCCTCGTGTTACAGAGAACACTCAAGTTAAATATACGAAGAAATAAGTAGAGAAATGAGGAAATTCAAAAATATCCTGTTCACAGTCAAAAATAGGAGGTTATATTTAGCGCTGTGTCGTCCAAAATAAACTGTTCGACAATAGACTCGGGACGTGTTAATAATAAATTAATTCAGAATTATTTTCATGTGATATCTTTCAATGAAAAAGCAAATATATGCCGAAATTTTAACCATAAAAACATAAAACTGTACTTGTAAGCATGGGATAGCATAGTAGTTAATAGTTCGACTAGAAATCTGATGGAATCTCCAGTGGAACGGGTATAGCTGCCGCTAGGAGAAATGGCCAAAGAAATTCCAGCAACTCTCCTAATATTTAAGGGTTACTTGATATTTATTATATGAGAAAAGTGCTTAATTCTCTCTTCAAAGTCATTGAAGAGAGAATTAAGCACTTTTCTTAAGCCATATAAGGCCGGAAATCATCAATCTAAACGACATTACTTCAACATTTCCACGACACGTTTTCTTACTTTGAGTCATAGAAAAAAATCCAAATGAATCCGAATGAGTACATTTCCATTTAATTTAATTTTTTATATAAGTTCCTTTGTTGCTCTTTAATATCAAGACCCATTTAGTTACGTATTGGCCAAATTGACCTACTTACCATCTTTCGGGTTATTTCATAACTTTCCTTTTACGAAATTCCGTGTATCTATTTATAAACTAAAGGGTCTGTTATCGTAATTGAGTCCATATTGGATTTTGTAAGCATCGAAACCAGAGAAAATCGAAGTTGAGACGAATCACATGTGTAAAGGTGTACGGTGGAAGAGCCAACTTGTCCAAATATTATAATTCCAATAGTTATCATACTTAGCATTATTATAATGAAACACACACCAATTCAACAGTTCTGTGCTTTTTCTGTAAAGGGTTACAGTTGAGAAAGCGTTCGCCTTACGTGGGATCGTACTCGGTCGAGGTTTTGAATTTAAGATGGCTTGTTCCAATGAATTTCTTAGGTTTCAGAACATAGAAATGGAGTCAATTACTCTTCTAAACTATATTCGTTTGATATACAATATATATTCTGATGGAAAAATCCTTGCATGTACTAAAAAGACAACAAACAATCCCGTCCTGGGAAAGTAAATAATTTTCTATCTGAAAATAAACAAAAAGAAATAGATATTGAACTATGTTTAAAAGGTTCTGATACTATTTACTGATAATTTAAAAGTGAGGTTTTAAAACAATGAAGATAAAAAAAAACATCAGCGATACGCAAAGGAATGTCGCAGAAAATGTTATTTACTGAGGTAAAATTTTTGTATCGAGCAACAGTTTATTAAGCAGGATGACCGAGTTTATGCTCAAAGTACTAGGGAAGTTGCTGAATTAGTCAATAGGGAACAACGTGGGTATTATCTGCGTTTAGCAATGGTTTAGTGTTACCACAATTTTTAATAGATTATTATATTAAGATCAATGTAGATTATAAAATACATGTCGTTATAAAAACAACTTACAACCTAAAAAAATGCTATATATAAATGACGATAGCTTTAAATAGAATCGAGCCTATTTCAATATCGTCACTATAAATTAACTATAAAATATTAAACTCTGTTTTTTCGGTTACTTTTGTTATTTTGAAGGTTTTTACAACTTCACAGGATTGAGGAATGGATTTGTTTGAGAGCTCATACTAACGACTTAGACTTGATCGCTTAATAACAGTTTATTAAAGGTATTTTTTATAAGAATTTATTTCGTGTAACGTACCCATAAGATCATAAAACCATATAACAGTATTTTCACTAAATTAATGCTCTAAAGAAGAAGCATATTTCGTATCTCTATATTTCTCATTTTTCAATTAACATTTTATATACGAGTACAAGGCATTATGGTAAAATTTTCATTAAGGCCAAAGCAACAAAATTTAGGGCAAAACATTAAAATATTACAGATGAAGACTTTCATTAATGTTAAATCAGTAGCATAGATCATTAACACAACATAAAACCAATAATCTCTCACGCTACTTTAACTCAGAAGGGTAGACAGAGACTAAAGCTATTGTCCTATTCGCCTAACCTGTTACGTCCCACAAGTGACAGGTGACCTCATTGCTATACAGCGAACCTAAACTGTACCAACTGATTGTTTTGTAGTTAAGAAATCTTTAAAACCGATACTTATTGGTACAAGAAGGCTGGAATTTGTACGCGCACTAAAAAAATAAAATAAAATATATTTTATTATAATTTAACGACCATACAACATTCTGCGTGATAGTCAGTTTATATACGAAGGTAAGTGTATACGCCCACCCTTACTTATAATTTATTTGGGCCATCTAGCCTCCAAGGACGGGAGCGCCTACTAAAATTAATGAAATGAGTATATTTCCCTTACTTGAGATTATACTTGAAACTAAAATATAGGAAGGATATAATAACATAAAAGAATTAAATAGTACAAGTTAGAAACAGTGTCTTCAAATTCGAGAAAGTTCGAAATAGAATTTCAGCTTGTCAATTAGTAATAATTGACCTTATCTATCTGCCTTATCTTATATGAATTGTGCCTGTAATTTTGTACATTGCTTTTGGAGTCTATAGTAAACACATCCACACATGATTTATATGATGATAATTAGGTAAGGCTTAAGGTAACTAAGCTTATGCTTCTGCTAGGAGATGGTTCACGTCAATAGTCGAAAGGGATATTCAAACTTACGACCTTAAGATTCGCAGATCGTACGCTAAACCATTTGATGGACCTATTGATGCTTCATCCATTATAGCAGAGGATTGCGGACCGTGAAAAGTTTTAGTCGGTAGGGGCCTCTTCTAGGCCGAGGAAGACATAACTGGACCGCTTCTCCGACGAGCACATATGGACGCATTTCCTCCTATGTAAAAATTTATCCATGTCTTATCCACACTTGACCGTGCTTTTTATGTACTTAACGTAAAAACTTTTACAGAATTATTTCATATTTCAGGCAAATAAAGGAAAAATACGATACGTCGTTAGTAAAACTCAGCTTGTATACAGTACACAGTTTGTTATATAATTATTTTAATGTGTAAGAAATCTAATTTCTTATTCCATTTTCATATTTCTCAGTAAATCCGCGTTCGTAGACCCGCCCGTAGCAATTTATTATTGTACCGGTGGGATTTGGTTTTTTCTTCTAATAGCCACGTTCGTAAGTTAAATATAAAAATAATTGAATTATTTATACTTGTAAAAGCTTTTTAATACAAGACTTGGGGCTGTTTGTCTTAAAGTTTATACTTTGAGTCTGCTTACCTAAAGATAATAATAAATTATTTTAATTTCTGTTTTATATGTACTATTGTGTTTAAAAATAGCGAGCGATAATAATGAGCCTAGAAACGAAACTGAAGATATCGTGCGATTCTCTCCGCTACAGCATGTTAACAATACCGACGGAGCGACCACCGTTAAGGCATTCTTGGCTCTGGCGTGGCACTGCGCATTATTTGTAACCAGTTGCGGGTTTACCTTTATTATTATTCTCTGCTGCAAATTAGTAACGGTACAATTTATAGCAACCTTAGAGCTCTGTCTGGAACTGGAAATCGCATTGCGCAGCAATTCTTAAGCTTGGGAAAGGCAGAAGGGAACTAGAATTGTTGTTATCATCTATTTTCTATGAGTAATCATCATCGATAAATGTCGATGTACCCCCATTTTATTGAACATAAGGCATTAATGTTACTAATCTCCAATGTACCCTATTTATGTCAACCGTTATCATCTTTTATCTATTTCTACATATATATAAACGTTCATTACAGTATCGCAGGTGTAGCCAACCATAAATTTTCATCAGATGTTCCCTTGTGTTACATGTCAACCTGCATTACTTAATTAAGTTGCTTAGTAAATTCGTCACCGAGGTACAAAAAATATTTTTTGCCGAAGACAACAATGTGAAGTACATTTTCTAAAATATATTTGTACTTTCGCTACAATCGATATAGATACATCTAATATTTCGTCACGTCTTGGAACCGTGATAGACAGAGGTACCAAGTTTTTTGGTTTCAATCCATTTCTGTACGAAAAACGAAGGGCAGCTCTTCGTCCGGGTCCATAGGACATCTGTAACGAAAGGATATCTTATGGTGAAAGTAGCATAGTTAATTTAGATCACTTCTGCTCAAACTGTCAATGTGTTCTATAGAATATCAAGCTAGCCACTTACTTAGCCATCGCAAGCCTAACAAATTCCTTTCAGTATCGCAGCATATAGCAGCAATTAATCTCCTAGCGCACCTTTACACCGATTCAAAAGCGGCATTTACCGGCGCCTGCCTAAATCTGACAACAATATTCTACACACGACCGCAAGTCTGGTCGTGTGTAGAAGCTTTATGCAAAGTTTAAACCCCACAGTTAAAGTAAATAATATAATTTTTTTGTTTTAAACTGATTAAACCTTTAAGGGTATTACAACGAAACTTTTTAAGTGGCTTAATGAGAAACATTAATATGACATGTCCATTAATTAATAAAGCGTTTAACAATAATAATTTTCGAAATTCGACTTCTGAAATTATTACATGCAATTTTTAGTGCTAATTTGCGATATGCTCGAAAGATATGGTGTGGTCGTTTATTTACGTGAGAGGACTATACGTTAGGCCTAGAAGAGATTCCTATGGTCTACAACCATCCATTTCCATTCTCCGCCGTGATGTGGCGACATGAGTTCTCGTTAACGTTCACCATCTAGCTCCAGCGGTAGGGTCGGGTATGAATCGGCCCTCGTTTTCCCTATTGAGGGGAGGGAGACAAGATGTTCATGCTGTACTAGCGGAGAACCCCGCAAACCCCACCAGTAGCCCCAAGACGTCCATCTTATTACCGAGATAAGAGAAAATAATTCTACCGTGGCAATCTCCGCCAACGACCGTGATAGGGGAAAATGGCTAACCCTACCGCAGTCCACGTGTGGCACCTCACTTGTTTTATATCCTACCCCTCGCATCTAACCGTAGTTCAATAATTATGGGTACCCTTTACACGGCCTCTCTTCAGCAAAATGTCATTCTGGTCAGACTAGAAGGCTCAATTGACACTGCCACTAATTATGCTGTTAAAATATTCTTACATTATGGGATAAATAACAAAATTGTACCTTAAATGTAATATTCAGGCTTTGAATCTCTTTGAATATCTACAGCAATTAAGGGGTTGACATTTTAACAGAATAAATAAACTTAGTTCATCAAAGGATTTTAGGAAAATTTTAGATTGAATAAATTCTGTGAACGTCCTAAACCAATGTTGGATTAGGTGAGATTTTTTTTTTTGTACTTGCTTCGGCAGTACATATACTAAAATTGGAACGATACAGAGAAGATTAGCATGGCCCCTGCGCAAGGATGACACGCAAAATCGTGAAGCGTTCCACATTTTTTTTGGGGTGTCCTGTCGCTGACAGATCCGGGGCACCCCGCTCATAACGGCTGATGGCATTCGCGGAAGGTTTAGTGGGTAGGGTCTCAGGGCCCAGGCCGAGTCCCACACATCCCTCCGGTCCCACCCAGGGTACCGGAGGATGGTCTATAAAAAGATTCCCCCGCGTGAACAAAAAAAAAAAGGTGAGAGTTTTTAATTGTAACACGTGTTTTAGAGTAAATACATATTTTTATAAAATATAAACAACACCCATTTATAATCAGAAAAAAAAATTAAGAAAAATTGTTTTTGTGATTCATCTAAAAATGTTAACCAGATAAAAAGTAATAGCTTAGCGATCGCCCCACGATCTTATGGGCAGTGGTTATAATCCTAGCTTAGATGTGTCATAATTTTTATTGAAATATTTATTGTTTGTTTTTTTATAAACCGTTATAGAAATTAATTGGGTTTAGAGCCAGTTACCGTTAAATGGTAATTTCGATATATGTGATGGTGTCACTAATTTTCTTATTAGGATAGTTTTCTAAGTAATTGGTGCTATATGTAGTATATCACAAAACCATAAGGAATCGTTTTGATCCATCGACCAAACTTTGCACGAAAACCTGGGCCGTAACTCTATGGGCGATAGTATATCGCTTTGAGGGTGCTTGATAAGACCGAATCACACACATCACTTAGATGCTCCATTCTAAACTATAGAAACCATATCAAATTTACTTGTAAAAAATTGTGTCTAAGGTATGACAATGGCTTCACCCCGTGGCACTTATAAAAGTAAAAAAAAACTATTCTATGAATAAACTTAGCAAAAGAGGACAATAAAAGCTGCAAGCGTAAGAGTTTATTTTTTGTACAGAAAAGCTCCTTTCAAAGAATACATTAATTCAAATACAAATACATACAAACACGTCCGTCCAAAGGGCAAGGCAGAGAACACACACTTCCATTAAGTACAATCCTGACACACCTCTTTCGCTCATTTACATAATCAATATTTTATTATAATTATGTAAATTGACAAAAACAAAAACAAAGACATATTGTTAATTTTATCTTTGCAAGCCAGAACCCTTGAAGCGACGTCTACGAATAAATTTACTATTCTTGAAGAAATTCCGATCAATAGCCTTAATGTCCTCTACGTCTTTAGACGACGTCTGTTATTACCAAGACCGTTAACCTGTCCTACCTTTTTCCCTTACAGAAAATTCCACCAATTGACATTCATTACGTACAAGCGAATAACGTATGTATAAGTAAATTAAAGCTTTATATTGTATTATAAAAACACTTTATAAAAATAGTTACTTTTCAGCGTCAGTAAGTATCAATATTGACAATCATGTTCCTTTGCAACTATTTTTTTATTTAGTTTTCTCACGATGTTTAGATACATACATATATACGTAGATATATGCTTTATCCATCACATAAAGTTGACTGGCAGTGAATGCCACTATAGCATTAAGTCGGCATTCATGAATCTTAGTTTGAGGTGTTATACATTAAGAGTTAATAAATAAATAAACTTTCAGTCTTCTTATAAAACACCATTTATTTTTGAAATATTTATATGGAGTCAATAAAATAGCTACCGACCGAGTCGTGGTTCGGCTCTCTCATGCACCCTCGGATCGAACTCCTAACGCGTAAAAATACATATAATATTATACTACCTAATAGAGGTTCAGTCTAAGCGACCTAAGAGCTATGCCACCTCTCAATCCGGTGGAGCAGTAAAGGCCAGCTTCTCTGGCCAACTGTGTTAGTTCGTCCAAAAAAAAAACAATTATCACTTCACATTTACAATTATTATTTAACTATTAGACTGTTACCGATAACTTAATCTACCGTGTTAGGGTCATTGACGTGTGTTACAACAGTTAAGTCCTTCCTTTAAACATCGGCCGGGGAATGTTACTCTTTGCTGCGATCAGTCTTTCCATACGGGTACAATCTGGACCCCTTTAAATAAAATGTGAACAGACACCTTATAGGCTCACGTGCTCCATCTTAGGCTACATTGTCGCCTTCCATCAAGCGAGATAGAATTCGAACGTGAGCCTATTTTTTATTAAAAAATCTACAATAACCGCCGCGGCATATCCAAATACTAATTTCATTTTTAGTTATCATGCATAATTGTAAGATTATTAACTGTTATTTGAATATATATATTTAACATTAAATACTTGCACCTTATGAATGATATGAATATGACCTCATTCGCATTTACATTGCTTATGAAAACCCTTTTTTACGTACCGGCGTCACGTTCCGAAGACGAGATACAGACAACTAAATTGGCTTTTACACGCTTTTAGAGTTTACTTTGGCAACCTTGTGACGTAATGACCATTTTAATAATTGAGCCATAGATACTTTACGCAGATATTTTCTGAATATAGTTAAAGACTATGTCTACCTGGGACAGGTTATACAGCATACATAGGTCGACATAGCTCTTAAAGTCAGCAAGTTGAAGTGGCAGTGGGCTGGTCACTTCTGCCGAGTCAGCGACGGTAGATGGGGGAGGAAAGTCTTGGAATGGAGGCCGCGCATAGGTCGGAGAAGCGTGGGGATGGACCGACGACCTTGTTAGGATAGCCGGAAATGGCTGGATGCGGAAAGCTGAGGATCGCATGTGGTGGAAGGCATTGGGGAAGGCCTATTTCCAGCAGTGGATAGATACAGGCTGATCATGATGATGATAATGATTTTCTGAATGTAGCTACAACATTGTCTTAATAAATATGGTATTTAATTCTGTAGCAGTGAACAGCTACACCAATGTAAATTGGTAAAAATGAAATTTATTTATTGCTTTTATATCAATAAATATAAAAAAAGCTCTCAAGTCTTATTAACCCTTATGAGGTAAAGATTAACCTGTATGTAATATCTAATAAGGCTATTTATATATAACATAATAAGGTTATTTATATAGATTCGAATCTTCGTCCCTATGAGTATCACTAAGCTATGTCATAATCATAAAATGTACAAATAATTAATACAAATATTATACAGTAAAGACACATTTATAAATATAATTTGGGAACGATGTAAAGACACTTGAAATGCGTTAATCCGAGGACAGCTCATCCTTGATTTGTGGTTTTAAAACTGCGCAAACAAGAGAACGGCCGACCTCCGGCGGCGCCCCAGCCTCCCGTCCCACGCCCCTTGCTCTCAAACGAATTAAGATCCTTTGTAACTTGTCCTTGTATTCGTAACTAAATTCTAAATCACCCAAAGTTCGCAAACAACATGAACGTCAAACTTTAGACACTTGCAATTCATTTCGAAAGTCGTATTGATATTAATCAAATGTATACGAGTCTTTTTACAGATTTTATTTAATTCATTGTATAAAACTAGCATTGCGGATTTATTTGCGTTTTAATCTTATTTTTAAATTACGAAAAAAATCGTAACCGTACAGATTTCTTTAATTCTTCACTTTTTTTGAGGAACCTGTGCAGATTAGCTAGAGAAGCTAACTTTTACTGCTTCACCGGATTGAGAGGCGTCATAGCTCTTAAGTTGTTTAGTCTGAACCTCTGTTCTCAGAAAGTATTGAGCACCGGCGCAAGGTGGCTTAGCCTTTCGATGTTTTAGAGATTACATTTTTGAGAGTGTGTATAGGATATATATTTCGACTATATCACTACTTAACTTCAGGTGGGATCGAGGTCAAGCACTATTTTATACCCCATAAAAAAATTCGTAGTAACTGGACACAACCGTCCAATCAGTGAGGGGTCTCACTGATTGGACCCTCGGCTTGAACGGTTCCTATGTTACGCGCAAGCATTCCGATCGCCGCTCCTTTCACGAAATATTGTTCATATTCAAAAGTCGTGTACATAAGCTCTTTAGGAGGGAGTTGGTCGCGCGCTGGAGGTGCCAAAGACCTTAAAATTAGAGCCTGAACCAAACCACTGAAAAGAAGAGCATCTTCAAGCCTTATTAAAAAATAAAATTTTAAAAACTCTTTTAGTGTATACCAACCCATTGGCATGTATTTGAGCTACTCAGCAATTTTACTAGGTGTATTTACTGGAACTGATGTAGCCAAGAATAGAATACAGACTACGAAGTGATTTTTGTCCAACGTCGGACTTACTATTTACGGATTTCTTTGAACACATGAATCAAAAGGTCCAATTCTCAGCCCAAATTTAAGGGATTAGATACCTGATTAAATTGTCCGCCGTCAGTTGGGCTTTTTCATCTTCGCTTCTAGATTACGATATTTGGGCCGCCTTTGCCAAATATCTCGGAATCCATTCTTATTTATAGACAATATCGTCGTTCAAGTGAGAAAAAATAATAAAAATACTTAAATTACGTACTTATTTAATAATAATAATATCTTTATTGTACACAGCTATGTCACCTAATATACTGTCGTCCTGTCTCCTAAACTAGGAAAACCTGTGTTTTAGGAAACAGTACCCACCCATTATGTTTCAATTGTACACATATTACAAATATTCATTAATTTAACATAATAATTATACATATTATATAGTGTGAGTGTGTGAGTGTGTGTGTGTACCACAAGTCATAATGTTAATTTTTGTTTTTTATTAATAATATTATAAAGGCGAGGTGCCCGACAGTAGTACTGCTTTCTGGAAAAAGAGCTCTTAACAAATGGCACGGGACAGTTTTGTATTCGCTTGTTGGTCTCTGGAGAAAATGGCTTCGATTGCTTATGAATATATAACATATAGTTTGTGTTATAATATATAATTCCATTTATTATGTCAATTACTATAATATGTATGTATATCGTATGCCAGCGCCAACGAGACAAAGAAATATGTTAAAATACATATATACTTTCCCACTGTTACTGTAAGGATAATAAAAAAATATAAATGAATTACATTATAATTTATATATAGGTATATAAGCTCATTATAAAAGGTTCAAAAACGGAATACTCATAAGATGCTAATTTAAGGCGATGCAAAGAACCCTTGACGTTACTTTGAAAAGCCTTTTCACCCTTTATTCACTTCTGTACTGAGAAAATCTTGAAACCAAATAATTAAAACTTAATTTAGCTTAGAACCTTTCCGAATAAACCTTTTCTCGAGCCTTTAATTTCCTGTTTGAATGCAGTAATTAAATTCAAGTGTTCTTACCTAGTGTAATGTCCATGTAATGGGTGAATATCTCATAAAATTAGCATTATAGCTGGAACAGCCGCCAATTAGGTTAGCGGCGCGATGTCTGGCGCTGTGGACGTTTCAACACGACCTCTCCAGTTGCCCACTTCACGTCTTTATTTACATATTTAGACATCAGCTATTTCACGCTTACAGTTCGATCGAACCGGTATATTTCTAGCACAGATATTATTATCGTCGCATTCTGTTCTATTATTAATTCATTTTAAAAAAAGAGAAGGATATAAATGAGTCTGAATATTTTTTGGAAACGGGTGACTTTTTATCTCTATTTACATTCTAGGGTGTAGATTCCTTAGATTAGATCTCTAGTTGGCCAATATTTGATAAATTAATTGTTAAACGGTGAACCAGCGATCAATGATGAATATAATAATTTAAAAATAAAAATGATGAATTTTGACTAGCAAAAATAAAAGAATAAAACAATGACAAAATAACAGAATGCACAAAAGAAAATCAATGTAACAGAAAAATATATATTTTGCCCAACATACTGTTAAATTTTTAAGAAGCCATTATAAAACATATAATACAAAGTCGCAAATTATTTTGCAACCCCTGCGGTATTGTAAATGTTCAAGAGTAGCGGTATTTACCTTACGTGAGGTAAATTCGATGCTCATTTTCTCCTATAGCTAGTTCAAAAATAGGACGTTAAAATATTAGCAAAATAATAGCCTACATTTACCACACTCTTGGGCAAATGTCTTCTTTACTAAAAATTTATCTACGACATAGTGTACAGTAAAAACAAAAAGCGACTTATAATCGAATCAAACGTTATTAACAGGAGGACGTCCTCTTTGTATTTCCGAAATATCGTAGAACCTAACCAAATTCTTATCAAACTACCCTTCAAGTACATACTTTTCAATAAAAAAATAATCATCGAATCAGCGTGATACTGAGTTATTCGTCCATTTGTCGCACACATATTTAATGTAAATTTAAAATTTATTTGGTTTTCTCATAGATGCCATTGATTTGAGAAAACACTAGCTTTAAAATAAAAATAATCAAATAATCGGTTAACCGAGACGAAAGTTATGACGTAACAAACATAAAAACATGCAGACGTATTCAGAATCTGCTCCTTTTTAAAGTCGGTTAAAAATATAGTCTCCATAACAGCACATAGCAAGTAGACATTATAATAATAATAAGCCATTTAATCGGTTAGACAGATTACAACACATATACAAATTAACACAACAAGTTAGGCGCATAGTTAAAAATGAAAAAATAAAATAAATATATATATATATATATCACTAAAAGACTCTAGGACCCAAAAGGTCCGATACACAAGGCTATGCGTTGCAACGCCGAACCGACCGGGTTCACTGCTCAGCATAATGCTGATTATCCGAGGAGGGTAAATCAGCGCTGGTATTCTGCAGAAACCCATTTTAAGAAGCAAACAAATGTCAGTAGCAGAATTTTAACAAAGTACGAATAACGCAAAAGCAAGTAAAACACCAGGGAAACATAAATTGTATATAAAATAAAACAAAATAAAATAAAATGGGGAATTAATCAAGACGAAACAGAACGCAGCCAACCAAAATGTTCAAATTAGAATTAAATATCTTCATAAATGTATCCATTATAAGCGGGTTTTTTACTTACTCTTTTTTTTGTATATTCATTAAGAAGACTTTCATCTTATTTTTGAATTATCAATTGCAATAAACAATAAATTGACATTTTAATACTTCTTTATTCGTGAACGCATCTTTTATCCCAGTCATATATCACTGAACGGAGAATAAGCCACCGCATTGTGCCATAGATAACAGGATAAAGGATTTACTGAGAACGCCAGTACCATCCGTTGCTGACATGACTCTACCATTCTACGCTCTTGGGACTTTAAGCGTACTGACTGGGTACACGTCACGCTTCAAGGATTAGCTCGTACTCTACTGGAAATAGGGTACTAAAGTTGTAGTGACTAGTTAAGTTCAGTAAAGATTTTAAATGCTTCAATTGAAGCTTATTTTATTTTATATTTTTAATTCAGATTTCTTAAAGAATATCTCATGGAACTTTAAGCATTGTACTTTTGTAACATTAATCGCTCTATCTTCTCAGTCAACTTCTATTACCAACATTAAGAATGAAAAAAAATGAAAATAAAATTAACCACAATATTCATAAAAAAATGGTTGGACTAATGTACGCATGTGAGACAGTTACACTTCTTTGGCATCATTAAAAAATAGTTTTTATTTGCATATAAATAATCAATAGTAGTAGTAACTACAATAAAATATTGAAATTTTATTAAATTTTTAAAATATTGATTAGAAATTTTAAAAATTAAATAAATAAACGCTGTAATTAAAAATTAATATTTTAATTTAGATCATTAAATAATACATCCAGTTTAAAAGTATTTAAATTTACAATTTTTTTTCACTGCAGCGTCAATCTGTTATTGTCATCATGTTTTTCATAATGCGCATAAAGAAGTATAAATTCAAAAATATAACTCATGGAAATTATATTCATTTTATTATTATATCTGTAGAGACATATAATACGAAGTAATACTGTTTTATTATAAAAAAATAATTATTTCTTTAGGAAAAAATCCTAACATACCTGAAGTTGAAAAATTTGTGAGTTAATATATTATATAAGAAAACAGAAACCGCCTTCTGCAGCAAATACACATGAATACAAATTTTTAGCTAGATTAGTTTATGCTAGTTTTATCACAGCTTGAACGAGCGTCCTCTCTTCATCTGAGTCATTGAGGACGTGCCGCGGTCTCCAGAGGATGCGACGAAATTTACATTTTGAGATGGGATTTTAAGCGTCGACTCTTAGGGACAACAGCTTTCATCTGACACAATTACCTTTTCTCCTAATTAAATATCGGGTTTTTTTAATGACGTACTACACAGATTGGCCAGAGAAGCTGGCCTTGACTGCTTCACCGAAGCCTGAACCTCTATCGCTAGTAACTCGACACAAGGGTCCCCGGGGGGGGTAACCTCGGCATGGACGGTTACTATGTTACGCATAAGCATTTCGATCCGAGAACGCCCGAGAGAGCCGAACCACGACTCGGTCGGTAGCTATTTCACGGATAGAAATAAATCAATAAATAAATAATGTCGGGAATAACTGATATCCATTTATGAGTATTCAATTATATTTCGAAGTAACATTAGCTTCTCATAGCGCACAGTTCTTAAAGTCATTGTTTCACCACCGAGCAAGACTGTTAGGTAATATTAATTGAATAATAACATCTGTGCAATTGTATCCAGCTCATATCGAATATAGAGCACTGAATCAATTCACACTTTGATTCAATAAAGCCACAATAGATTCCATTTACAGAATCGGTTGCGTCGTTGCGGGCAACAGCTTTGTTACAGATAAACAATATTTCAATTTTCATCGCAACAGTGAAATTAATATGATAAATGTCAGCTGAGCTAACTACCGTTGTACGATTATTGTTTTTTTTACTGAAAGTAACTGGCACTATAGAATAAAAAAAATTATGACATCACTCGCGCATATCAATAGTATTTCTTATTATGGTTCTTGTTTTTATTTTAATGTCTTCTTCTGTAGGTATTTCTTATTGTTGTTTTTTTTTATAAATGACTAGAATTTGCTTAAATTTAATATTTAATTTAACTCTCAGAATATATTAAATTATTCATTTCTCTCCGTATTCATTCTCTTCTCGAGCGTGAGAAGATCATTACCAACAACCATGTACAGCAGCATCAGCAAACGGATACATTCGCGGTGCTATAACTTACCTTGAATACTTCAAAATCCTTAATTATTATCTTTAATTTACTTCAGTATACTCCATTGTACTTCAATGTGGTTCATAATGACATATTTATACACAACGCATGTGTCAATACAAATTTGGGTTATAAAACAATAGCATATCATCGTAGTAAAAGCTGTATGAACTGTCAAAGTTCAAAAGAGGAGTGCTCCGATCTACACCAAGCTTTACTTGCCAGGTCAATCTGAAGATTCCCCGAAAGTTTCATTGAATACGTGGAACATACCCACACACTTTCTCTTTTATATATATAGATTATCTCTTACTTATTTTTACTAATACGTGATACAGAAATTACCGTGAGAAATGCTGGTTACGAGCTCTTGCTTGTCTCGATCCTTAGCCCTGAAGAAACGATAGAGAAGAGATAGATGCAGCAATAAACATTATTTTTTATCTGTTTACATTCTTTCTACTACTTTCTCTTGGAGATAGACGGTGGATAAAAAATAAGCTCTTCCATCCAGTGGGCTGTCGTTATCTGCTATCCTATTGTTACCAATATTATTAAGTCCCATTGACGTCTAAACAAAAAACGGTAACTCATTACAAATGAACTTATTCAAACTCCAGACGATCACAGACCGTAAAACAAACACTTAGCCACTGCTGTCACAATAGAGTTTAGCAAATATCATATTATATAAGAAAATTAATATGGAAAATAAATACACTTGAAATGTTATTAAAATACAGAATAAAGTGGGCGTGACGCGGCCGTTGTATCATAACTCAAATATAATCATCGGTGCTTTTAATATATTATCTAAGTGCTCATGTCCTTTTAGTCCTAGCGTGGGTGACAGAGACAGCTTTTACTGTCTGCTTTTCACCCGCCACCAAAAATTGAAAAAACGGCAATCACATGTCATGAGTACGAGCTGCGCTCAGCCATTAGGTTATCATTGCTTCATCAGTTATAGCATTTAATACCATGTAGGTAGGGTAGACAGCGGCAGTAACAGTTTTCTGCTTTTCAAGCTTATTATGTCTCATATGTAATAAGCTTGAATATTGCCTTGACGTATATCGTTAGGTTTTCATTAGTAACTCCTATTCATTTTAAAAAGATATTAAAAGTTAAAGTTGAAAACCTGCGTACGTCCCATTAGTGGACACAAGGCTTGTCACTAAAGAAAGCAGACGTCACATGTCGTAGGCAATTTTCTAATACATGTAGGTTTCCGATTATGATTACGATGTTTTCCTTTACTGTAGTAAATCAACACTTAATATTTCAAGAAACAATTTCATTAGTGGTGGTACCGGTAATCCAACTCGGTTTGCAAGCGTTCTCTGCCACTTGAAGCGAAAGCACTCGCAATCTGCTGCCACGCCTGTTAGTGCTTAAAAATATACATACTTTTTATCTAAGTGAAATATAATCTATATATCTAAAAGAGAAAGTGTGTAGGTTTGTTCCCTTTAAGCTTCAAAACAGCTGGATTGATTTCAATGAAACTTTCAGGGAATCTACAGATTGACCTGGCGAGTTATTCTGTAAAGTTTGGTGACGATCACAGCACTCCTCTTTTTGAACTGACAAACAAGCCATACGTTGTACTTTTATTTCTAACATTAACTGCTGCTTGATATGTTTTTGAATAAGATTGATATTGTATTTACTGATATGCACATGGGTGTAGGTAATGATTTTCACCCGCTCGAAAAGAGAATGAATACGGAGTGAAATTAATAATTCAATATATTGTGAGTTAAAGTAAATATTTAATGATATAAGTTTATTGTTTAAATAAAATAAAGCTAAATCTAGCCCGGCGAAGTGGACGCTGAATGTGAATGAAACTTGGTAACCTTTAATAACTTACCTTATCTACTATGACCTTTAAGAGGTGTCATATTAAGCCCACGTGTGTGGGACAACATTATGACAGAACGACGTTATGAAGAGATCGCATATCAACATATTCATGATTGGCACGTGTAAGGTAAATATGAGCGTGCACTAAACACGAGACAAAGTTGCGTCCGAAGCGTGCGAGAGCTGTCAGCGCTCGCTTGTTTCGCGTCGGCGTTTTAAAGCAACGTAGTTTAGAGCTGACATTTAAGCATAGCCTTTACGATCACATTAACCGCAACGTATAGGTGAGAGGAACGGGACTATAATGTTTATTAAAGCACCTTTACACGTGCTGCTCAGTTGAAGCAAGTTGCATAGTCTCAGCCCTGTAGTTCTGGGCTCTCAAGAATAAGACTGCGGTATCACCTGCAAAGTTGCATGGTCTGTATGAATGCCGGCATAACGACTATGGACACAGTCGGAGGAAACTCCCACTTTAGCGGTGTACATAGAGACAGCACTCCGTTTTTCACCTGTAATCGTTAAATCAAAACTCTTTACACCTTATAACTCCTGCAGCTTACGGTCCCTGCCTCCAGGACTAACTTATTGAAGAAATGTTCGCTGCCATGCGCTTCAAAAAAGGGGGGAACTACACAGGTTGGCCAGAGAAGCTGGCCTTTACTACTTCACCGGATTGAGAGGTAGCATAGCTCTTAAGTCGCTTAGCCTAAACCTCTAATTACTCGACTCAAGGGTCCCCTGGTGAGGGGTAACCTCGGCTTGGACGGTTACTATGTATCAAATTACTGGCCCATGAGGGGATCGAACCCACGCCCTTCGCGTTATTAACACGACGCTCTAATCAACTGAGCTAATAGGCCGATAAATGGATTTGAACTTTGACAAACCTAGCTTGTATAGAAACGACGAGAAAGCGTATTTCCTTTTCTATACGTCCAGTACAAATTAAGCAGAAACATAAGTTAATTCTTTTGCCAGATACGAAGAAATTATTTTATCCGTAAATTACGAGATGTATAAAGTTCGCTCCCTCCGTAATGAATCATGTGGGACTGAAACTTGTCTTCCGAAAATAACTTGTTCGATCCACTCTTAACACCTCTTCCCAATCCTTTAACACTTACGTAAGACTTTATTCGTCTTTAATTAGAAGTTAGGGAGACTTCTATGAATCATTTTGTAAAGTCAACAGTATACATCCTTTAAGAGAGAATAAATTCGAGAATTTAAAAAGATTGTTATGCTTTTTTTAATTATTCTCTAGACACAACGTGAAATAATCAATTTAATTAAAATATTCTGTTTTCTTTTCTCTATATAACTGCAAAGATTAAAGAACACAAACGTGAAGGAATAGAAGCGTAGTAGTTTAGCACAATTTTTATCCAGTCTTTATTTTGTTGTTAGAAGACGTGACTAGATTATAACACTTACTTGGCAGTCGGTACAGTACTATACAAAAATATACTATTTAGTAAATACTAGTATGGCAAGCCTTATACTTATCTATATTTCATTTAATAACTATAAATTCAGCCATACAAGTCCTGCCCTTAAAGGCGACTGATAGGGGTCGGAGGTTCGCGGACGATAGTTGTCGAGTTTCTTGTCATTGTAAAAGTGGACCCGAGATGAAGGCGACACAGAGTGGTCCCATGTCTCCTTAGAGAGGTGTTGGAGAACTCTTTTTTTGGGACAAGCTTCAGCCCTGTGCACAGGTGCGTTCGTGAAGATCCCGGAGCCCCTATATTTGCATCGAGGATGGCGACAGGTAGCATTTTGGAGTAGAAATCTAACATAACCGCCGCCTTCCCCACAAAACGCGGGTAATCTTTTGAAGATTTCCCCCTCTGACACAAAAAAGCTCACAAGGCCAGGGCATTTTCTACCAGAGATATATATATACGCATAATGACTGCCAGGTAAAAAATAAATAAAACAGGAGAATAAAATAATTCATAATTTTATCAAAATGTAATTTTAATCTTAACGGGATACGGGGGAACAGAAACAGCAACTAAGATCCGCTTTTCACCAATCTTATAAGATTCCAAATTTGACGAGGGTAAACCCATCGCTACATACTTGGCACAAATATGAGCGAGAAGTTTTTTTTATATTACGAACGATCGCAGATTCATAAATTAATATATTAAAAGCACAATTATTTCACTAGCTTGAGACCCGTTAATACCAGAAAATAATAAATTATTTGGTGGTAAATTTGAGCGCCATGATGATATTCCTTGATTATTATATTATAGAAGGTTGAGCCTTCTGCCTGAGAAATCTTCTATTTTTTTCTCTTTATTTGGGACGATAAACAATAGCACAATTGATATTATAAAAGACATAATAGAAATAAAATATGTAACTATATTAACCGCAAATTATTATCATTATTATTTTAACGTGCAACACTTAAAAACAAAAACACTATCAACAAAATTTAAATTAAGAAGAAGAATACGGAAATAATGAACTAATAAATACTTATTAACTAAATTAACTTCTCTCTTAATTCTATCAGTTCTTTTTAGAATAGTTGCTTTGATACTTGATACCAAAATTGTTTCCTGCCACGCTGTTCCGTATTTCCACTTTATTTCTAAGACACGCCGAGCGATTTCAAATTTCCATTTAAGAAGCGGTTTCCTTCTATATAAACACTGCAGTATAGAGCTATAAAACACTGAGATAAGGGCTGCAACGACAAATTTTTTATATGTTCCCCTTTTATGTGTCGCTTTTAACTCTCTTATCAAATTTCGAAGACTTTAAACGTCTTTGCCCTTCTTAACATTCATAAAATGAAAATATACTTTCGTTTCCTTGCACAGATATTATTGCTTAAAAATAAATTACATGCCAATACTAATAAATTATTGAACAATAACATGCCATGATTAATTTATATGACTATTATAAACAGCTAAATATAAGCTGTATTGTACTTTGAAAAAGTTAAACCGATTTTAATAATTCCTTAACTATTACAAAACTATTATCTAGAAGTCACCATCATTTCACCCGTAGGACATTCACTGATGGACATGTGCCTTCCCAACGATTTCCAAGAGAACCGGTCAAATCCAAAATATTCATTTCGAAGATTCAAAAGGTACAGGAATAAAATTAACGAGAGAAAGATTTAAAGAGTGGTTTTAAAGTTTTAAATGTTTGGTTTGTTTGCTAGTAAATTGATTATTTTATAGACTTTGGCTGTGAGACCAAAGATGTTGGATTGATGTAAATATAGTATGAAGAGTAACTATAGGAAAAAAAATTGGTGATGACACTTACCTTATTCTAATGAAATACCTGTAGCAACACTTTATGTTCCGAATTTATAAAGAAATGAGATTTAATTCTTTCTCAACATTATCAAAGACACACAAAGTTATTTAAGCCAATTTCAAATAAAATAATTGTATTTCATAACCATAGATAAATATTTTTCTTAATAGGTTAAGCAATAGAATTATTTAATAAAAGTTGAATGAATTTATCTGTTTAAATACGAAAGTTCATAGGTTAGTCTAAATGAAAAATCCCATTTTAGTTATTATTTGAAAAAAGGCACTAAAAGTAAAGAAATAGATTATCACTAACCGTTGGTAAGACAATTAGGTACTATCATATATCACGAGGTATCCATTACATTTTATCCTTGGGTAATTTTGTTCACTTAAAAGAACGTTCAACTTTTATTGGAAAGAATTTCGAAAGATTTCGACACATATACATAAATACGGAGAACTAAAGGGGCCGAAACCTGTGGCGTGCTATCGGCACGGCTATATTTATAATCGGGTGGTGTGCGGAGGTCCGTTGACGTCATCGCGGTGCGGCGGTGGGCGGGGAGGCGGTGGAGGCACACCCTCCGATACGCACTTGCAAATTCGCACCTCCATGAATGGAGGAATTAAATTATCCCTCCTCGCGCCGAAAGTACACGAACCTGACCTGAACCCCAAAATCCCGCCGTTCTAACGCTCGTATCGATACTTTATTGTTGTCGCGACGCCGACGTACCCGCTAGATACAATACACGTCACATACATAGAAGCGTTAGGTTTTGCAATCGAAAATAGCGAACCATTTCTCTTTTTATAAATGTAAAAAAATCTAATTATAATTTAAGAATCTGAAAAAATCACAACAATTAAAATAAAAAAAAATTTTTCGCCGGCGGGGATTTTTGAAATTGTTTAAAAAAAACCGACTTCAAATCGAAACAAACGTTAAACGCGGACGCCCTCTTCGTATCTCCGAATTATTGTAGGAATATTACGAAATCAGAAACTCTCTTCATTTTCAATTAAATCTTTTCCAATAAAAAATGAATCATTGAAATCGGTTGGCGTGATATTGAGTTATTCGTCCATGCGTCGCGCACGTAGTTAATGCAGTTTTAAGATTTATATGGTTTTCATGGATATCGGAATTGGACCAAATTGAAAAGGGACCACATACGAAGCTTGAGCTTTCAAATAAAAAAAGAAGCATCAAAATCATCATTTCCTATTTTAACTACACATTATAGACTCAATTATTTGAGTAGTTACTACTCACACGCCGGCGACCGACAACGGTAGAAATAGTTTCCGGCCACTCACCCTAAGTAGCATGTTACGATAGCAAACCGATTTCGATCCGTCGCTGGCACCGATGGAATTTAGACATAAGACGTCAATAGCCTAACGGCTTAGGGTACGGTTGGCGAAACTTGAGGTTGTAAGTTCAAACTCACCATTTCACTATACGCTTGTCCTTATGCGTATTTCGTAAAAGTTAACTCTTTTTTCTTGTTAACGAGGAGGAAATCTTCAAAAAGATACCCCTCCT
This sequence comes from Meandrusa payeni, assembly GCA_029286785.1. Lineage (NCBI taxonomy): Eukaryota > Metazoa > Arthropoda > Insecta > Lepidoptera > Papilionidae > Meandrusa > Meandrusa payeni. The sequence goes on along the minus strand of JAGSMX010000003.1, from coordinate 7,989,882 downwards.
TCTGGGGTGTTTTTACCCACTAAAACCTCCCCGATAGCCCTTCCTCGGTGCATGGTGAGGGGCTCCGGGATCTCCAGTGTAACGCACCGGAGCCCCTCTGCACTATGCTCAAGGAGAGCACTTCCCGGGGGGGGGAGGTTTCTCCCTCCCCCCCCTGTGCCCTCGCAGTGCAAGGCAACACGGGCCAGCCGATGTCGCCTTCTTCCCGGGTCCACCTTGGCGGATGACAAAGGCCTCCACCCTTGTCGTCGAGTGAACCCGTGGCCCCTTTTAGTCGCCTTCTACGACAGGCAGGGGATACCGTAGTCTTATTCTTGAGTGCCCAGAACTACAGGGCTGTCGTAAAAGTTAACTGGTAATATTTTTATTAAAAAGTCATCACCTTGACACGTAATTGTTTTTATTATAGAACCAGATCTTATATAATCTTATAGAATGAAAAAGTTTAAAGTCAGTTTACAATACATATTACCGTACACTCTACAGACAATTTATCCGTGAAATAGCAACCGACCGAGTCGTGGTTCGGCCCTCTCGGGCGCCCTCGGATCGGCATGCTTACGCGTAACATAGTAACCGTCCAAGCCGAGGTTACCCCTCACCGGGGGGACCCTTGTGTCGAGTTACTAGCAATAGAGGTTCAGGCTAAGCGACCTAAGAGCTATGCCACCTCTCAATCCGGTGAAGCAGTCAAGGCCAGCTTCTCTGGCCAATCTGTGTAGTTCGTCAATAAAAAAAAAAAAAAATCTACAGACAAAGCCTGTGCCCAACAATGGGACATATAGACGGTAACTTTACTTTTTTACAATATATATTTTGTATAAAATACACTCGTAAGCAAAAATAAAGGGTCGATTAAAAATCTTTGAAAATCTCGGAAGATAAAGACGCTAGGTAACTGAAACAAATTGGAAATGATAGACAATTAAATATCCATTAAAAAAAATATTAATTTATTTACATTTCTATAAAAAAACTTAAGCTTAAATAAAAAAGGATATCTTACGTAAACTTGGATAAATTTTTTCATAATTGTATTTTTATTTCAATTTTACGCTACATGGAGGCAACACTAAGTACTAACTTTGTATAATAAGGGTCGTGTTACCTTTATTTTTGGTCACGGCTATACTTAGTATATACTTATTTTATAGTTTAGTTGCACTATGTTCGTTAATATTGACGTATTTGTGTATATATTTAAGCGCCAATAGCCTAATGGTATAGGGTACGGTTGGCGAATCGTAAGGTCGTGGGTTCGAATCCACCATTCGACTATTGACGTGAACCATCTCCTAGCACAAGCTTAAGCTTAGTTGGAATGGTTAACAAAAATTTCAGTAATATTTTCTGAAAAAAAAAGAAATATTGCTAGCTTTTTTTAAAAAAATATTACATAAACTATTTATTTATCAGTATAAAATTTTTAGAACGCTATTTTGGTACTTTTAGCCTGCTCTTAACCACCGAAGGCTAGCTGGAAGAAAATCCTAAATAGCATTAAGTTTGCCTTTGGAGGTCGGCTATAGTTAAGGCTATTTTAATTTTTGATGCAGCGGCACGTAACAAGGATCGTGTGCTCATGTTGAACCATGTCCGGAGATTTCTGAGCCACGAAATATGTCTTCTTGTGGTCGCTTACCCTGGAGTTTTCCTTGGAGATGGAATACTAGATGTATTTATCTATCTAGAATGTTTAACCGCATCAATATAATTTCTTACACGATTTTATATTTACACAAACATAGGAGTATTTTACAAACAACTAGAGATATTTACATAAGGTCCATGTAAATTATTGTCTATCTCAGACAAGTTAAGTTAAAGTTGGGTCATTAAACCAGCACTGTTGGGGCACTTATTGTCGTTGTTTGAAAATAGAAAAGGACCCAACCGCTACACATGTAGAGATGGTAAGGCCTAATGTAGAAGTTTATGTTGCGAAAGTTAGTACGTAAGTTAATGTTCAACGTACCGTGGGAATGAAAATAGGTAATCGTTACTTTTTTTACGGATAATTATCTTTCGTAATATTATAATAATAAAATAGTAGTATAAATAGCGTTTCAAGTTGGATTCGATTTGAAGAAGGTTTTTGTTTTTACTCGTAAATATACTCGTCAAAAAGTTTTCAAACAATTAACTTCTATGATACTGTCACTCTTTACTGTCAACCTGTGGTGTTTTCGAACCTTTACGATTTGGGGACCTTCAAGAAAAGAGCAACATCTGCAGCTTTGTGGATGTTCATGGGCGATGATATTACCATCTAATAGAGGTTCAGGCTAAGCGATCTAAGAGCTGTGCCACCTCTCAAATCCGGTGAAGCAGTAAAGGCCAGCTTCTCTGCCGACAACTGTGATAGTTCGTCCAAAAAAAAAAAAGACAAAAAAAAAAAAGTTCATGGGCGACGATGATCACTTGACTTGACCTCAGATGAGCCGTAAATCAAATATCAAAGTTTCTAGGTAAACCCTGATTGTTTTTATTAAATATATTAATATTAATCTAAAAAATACTGTGACATTCATTCACTGTTATCCAAACATGATATTCTTTCACAGTACCCGAATACATCTCGAGTCTTGAATTCAGTATTCAGATGAGATGTAATATTTTGTACGTAAAAAACCGAAAAATTAAAACTCATTGATAAATACCCGCTGGGATTCAATTCCGCATTCACAAGTCTCAAATCGAGTGATTAGCCAATGTACTATAAAGATGCCTCTGTGAAGACGATGACGTATTTTTATCAATGAAACACGTGCACGATTAACTGGACATCTATCGTTTATTTATATCGCTAAACCCAATATCACGCGAAGCATGTTTGACAGGGATTTGAGCTCCATTAAATTCAATACGATTTATTAATTTCCTATTATCCGAAGTGTAATGTGATTTTGTGCAATTTAAAAATAAACATAGTTTTGCTTTTATAATATCTACACTTGCAGTTTGGAAATATAGACAATGGTAATTAACTTATTTGATTAATTAAAATTGTAATAAATAACTTATTTCTTAACTCTCAAGAAACGTTTAAAAATATCATAATATTTTTTGTAATTGTATGTATTTATTTATATATATATATACACATATGTTCTCTTTTCCTTTCTCAAGTTTTACGTATTAACTGTCTTAATCTAGTATATAAATATTAGGCACTCCTTATCTGTATACTACATTTATGTTCAGTTATTTTAATGATTGTTTGTACCAAAATAAATCGAAAAAAAAATATACTTTATCTGTAAATATACCAAGTAGATTTTTCACAAATTAGCATACGACTCATTGAACTTGAAGCGATGATCATCACAATTTACACTATGATTAAATATATAATGTAACTCTAATTCACGTCATTGTTACGGTTCGGCTCCGCTGGTAGCGGATTCGAATCCCAGTCGTCTTGAATTTATGAAGTGCTTGCTACCTTTTACAAAAATGTATGGCGATAGGCTTCCCACCTATCACATACGGGACCAAATAACCTTGTTGAAAAATGGATAGCGAAAACTATCTCTCTCTACCCTGCTAGTTAAAAAGGACGCGAGTGCTGATTTTTTGAATTATTTATTAATCAGTACACATCAATTCTTCACACTACTTTTAAGAATGCTAAAATAAATTATTAATTTTACTAAAGTCCTTTTTGAACATCAAAACAGGATAGTCAAATGGAGAGTTTAAACCTACGATCTTATTATTCACAGACCGTTTCTAAGTAGTAACCCAAGTTAAAGTAACGTAGGTGACAGTATCCTATACTCTACGTAATCTTTATACAAAATTGAAACATATAGCTCGTCATTTTCAAATTTAATTAATGGTACTAATTATAAAAGGCTTAAAACAGCCCGTTACACTGTGTAGACCGTCCTTATGAAAGTATACAGGGGCTTATATCATCACAGCTTTACTGCAGCTCTGTAAATTCACACGTTATCAATTAATTTTGTACTTGGTAAGTTTAATTTTACACTAATAAAGTGAAGAATATAAAGGTTTGACATCGTTCTTAAACGACCACTAAATATAATGAATTTCGACCCAAAATAACTTAAACGAAACGAAATTTGAAGCCTTATTATTCAGGAATTGCATTATTAGATTCCCTTATAGTATTTTCAACATCATCTCATGTAACTATTGATATAGAGGAAGTTACAAGGTCATAAATCGTGAACAAAATCTATGATAGATTATTGATTTGACTAAATTAAATCCTCCGAGAAATTGATATTAAAGTTTTTTTTTTATTAAATAAATATATTGTACTACCAAATTATTCTCTGACAAGTATATTAACTATCGAAAACAAAAACCGACTTCAAATCGAGTTTAACGCGCGGACGCCTACTTTATTCTTCCGAATCGTAGGAATACTACGAAATAGAATTAATAAGAACTTAACAAAACTCTCATAAAATTACTTTTCAATTTTACTGTACTGTACTGATACTATACTGTACTAATATACACCTTTTCCTATTAAAAATGAATAATCGAAATCTGCTAGCGTGATATTGAGTAAATCGTCCATTTATCACGCAAATGCTTAATGCAAATTTAAGACTTACTATATGGTTTTCTTGAGGATTCCATTGTCAGAATTGGACCACATGGAAAGCACCAACTTTCAAATTATATCAAAATCTGTCCACCCGAAAGTTATGAGGTAACATTAAAAACAAATATAATAGGTTGTCAAATATCTCCCTTCCGCCTTTTTGTCTTTTGAATTTCGCGGCTATGTACAAAGCGCTACAGAGCTCGTATCTAGCAATACTATACATAATTTGAAAGGTCTTGACATAACCTACAAAACGACGCTATGTATAATTAGTTTGGATATTGCGTTCAACAGTTATAGACGTGTAAACATGGAGTTCACTAACGCCGAAATTCGCGCTATTTTAAAGTTTTCCTTCGTTAAAGGCAAATCCGCTAGAGAAACGTTCCGTGAGATTAATGGTGTTTTGGGGGATGGTACTCTATCACTTCGAACCACGGAGGAATGGTTTCGACGATTCAGAGCCGGTGAAAACGACACCATAGATAAGCCAGCCGGCGGAAGACCTGTGACGACAAATACCGATCAAATCTTGGACTACATCGAGTTAGACCGGCATGTGGCATCTCGTGACATCGCCCAGGAGATGGGAGTTAGTCACCAAACCATTTTAAACCATCTGCAGAAGGCTGGATACAAAAAAGCTTGATGTTTGGGTGCCGCATGACACAAAAGGCAGAAGGGAGATATTTGACAACCTATTATATTATAAAACAACACACAGACGAATTGAAAATCTCCTTTTTTGAAGTCGATTGAAAAAAAACATTTACGTTAACGAGCTTAAACGGTAAATGTCACATTATCTCCGTTCCACCTAGCATGTTAAATACTAAGATAATCTACCAATCAAACGCATTTCCACGTTTCGAGCTGAAATAACCGGCCTTTTCAGATATGCTGTTTGCTGTGTATCACACAATGTTCTATTTTAGAAAGGCGACGATGCGAATCAGTAATTACTAAATGCCTTAGTTCAGTAGAGGGTCGAATTTCAAAGGCTTTGTATTGTATTGAAACTGAATGACACGTCAATGCAAATTTAAAAAACCGCCCTTATATTTTTTTACAGAGAAGGCCTGTGCTCAGCAGTGAGACATAAAAAGACTGTAACTTTACGCATATACAAGTAACAAACATCCAATAGTAGAATAAAACTTGACCTTATAATTGTTACTAAATATCAAAATAGATAAAAACTAATATATGTAAAAACATATGTCAATCGTATAGAAGGAATTTGTAATTGAAAATTATTTTTAAACCCAAAAAATGTAACTATGAGTTTCAGCCTTTCCCACTGTTGGGCACAGGCCTTGTTAGTAAAGAGAGCATAAGGTTATAGTCTGCCACGCGGTCTTAGTGTAGATTAGCAGACTTCACGTGTCTTAGATTTTCTAACACATTAGGTTTGCTCACGATGTTTTCCTTCACCACCGAGCGCGTGGTAAATCAGCACTTAACAATGCGACAAACATTTTCATTGGTTCCGGCATCCGACAAGATATATGAATATCTTAGAAAAAATTCGAACACATGTACGTTTCCTTTACTGGTAAGCGTGTGAATAATTATAAGTAAACTATTTTATATATTTAAGCCTTACTATTATACTTCTTATGTATATAATGTATTTTTTTATTTTTTTTTAGAAAGAAAGCTAGTAATATTTCTTTTTTTTCAGAAATATTACTAACAATCTTGTTAACCATTCCAACTAAGCTTAAGCTTGTGCTAGGACATGGTTCACGGCAATAGTCGAATGGTGGATTCGAACCCACGACCTTACGATTCGCAGACCGTACCCTAAACCATTAGGCTATTGACGCTTAAATAAATGTATATTGTATATTTAATATGTATTGTATCTATATAATATATACTGTATATAATGTCTTGTAGTAGATTTGTATTTATTAGTATATATTTACAACCAGATTTCGACTAGCGTTGAGAAATCAACTAAAACATGCTTATTGCGTTTTGAATTAATTGCCTACATTAACGGTCGTAAAAGGTTTAAATGGAAGAAACGAGTCTGTAAAAGATATCAGACACGTGTGAACTCAGCTTACCCACGAGGGATTATTGAGGTCAGATTTAACCTTAATAATCTCTTAAGAAAAGGTAGCCGCGGGTCATAGTATATAGTCACCTTTTTCTTGTTTATCTTATAAACGTTAGTTCCATCTATAGATATGCAGTCCTCCTGTTATTAAATATTGGTTGTCAAATATCTCCCTTCGCCTTTTGTGTCATGCGGCACCCAAACATCAAGCTTTTTTTTGTATCCAGCCTTCTGCAGATGGTTTAAAATGGTTTGGTGACTAACTCCCATCTCCTGGGCGATGTCACGAGATGCCACATGCCGGTCTAACTCGATGTAGTCCATGATTTGATCAGTATTTGTCGTCACAGGTCTTCCGCCGGCTGGCTTATCCATGGTGTCGTTTTCACCGGCTCTGAATCGTCGAAACCATTCCTCCGTGGTTCGAAGTGATAGAGTACCATCCCCAAAACATCATTAATCTCACGGAACGTTTCTCTAGCGGATTTGCCTTTAACGAAGGAAAACTTTAAAATAGCGCGAATTTCGGCGTTAGTGAACTCCATGTTTATACGTCTATAACTGTTGAACGCAATATCCAAACTAATTATGCATAGCGTCGTTTTGTAGGTTATGTCAAGACCTTTCAAATTATGTATAGTATTGCTAGATACGAGCTCTGTAGCGCTTTGTACATAGCCGCGAAATTCAAAAGACAAAAAGGCGGAAGGGAGATATTTGACAACCTATTATTAATGAAGGTGTATACAGAAAATCAACTAACTTACCTAAAACAAATAGCCTAGTGGTAGAGAGTGGGAGTTAAAAATGAGTTGTATCTCACGAAAGCAAAAGTTTCTTGACTAAAAGAGTAAAAGAGACTCTTTACATGACATAACATTAACGGCATACGCATACATGTATAAACGTGTCATATACACGTTAATTTTTATTTACGATTGCAGTGGCTTAAAGGTAATAACTTTTTTAAAACCAAGCTACAACCTTAAAACATTAAATAAATTTACGATCCCAATATAACCTGTCTAAAGTGTGAGTTTAAAAGTGCTTATGTTTAAGCATTAGTACTCAAGTTATACGTAGTTTACGTGTACTATATATGTTTGTGTTTATTCCTTCATTTTTTAAATATAAGGTAAAAACTGTTAACAAGTAAGACAAAAATATATTAAGCTCTACTTAATGAACTACAGTTAATAAATTACAAAACACAAATCGCAAATTCAAGATTACGTTAATGAAATCGTTGGGTATAGAAATTTGAAATCGTATTAATCTATTTGGACCAACGATAATCATAGATATATAAATCTCCTATTAGACATTATTATATATAAAGACGTACTTTTAATGCTTTTTAGCAGTTTAGCATTTTTTAGCAGTTCTTTAAAGGTTAAAAGCAAGCTACGGGAAGTGCCGCTAAAAATAGCTAATAACGAGTTCTTTGTAGTCTTAGTGGTCAAACCCTCGTACTTCGGACATTCGTCTTATGACGACACAAATAATTTCGGTTATTTACTAAATTTTAAGTGTGTGCAAAAAATTACGTAATTATTCATTCTATCTGACTTTTGTCTAAGGAATAAAAATTTATTTCTCCGTAGCCAAGGCTAGAAACCCCAGATTAGTCTAGTAAGAAAAATTGCGATAAGTGCCGCCTTTAAAGCCCTAAAAATCTATAAATAATTACTCTTCAAAGTATTCACAAAGGTTAAAGTGACATGTCAAAACAAGTTGTGATACTGAATTACTTGCAAAGAACAAACGAAAACAAAAGAGAGAGACGTAGTTTCGAAAAAAACACTTTCCTATGAACTTACATACGAGTACTTACATATATCCTAGGTTCTTAGGTCTTAGGTCTACGGTATCCCCTGCCTATCGTAGAAGGCGACTAAAGGGGGCCTCGGGTTCACTGGGCGACAAGGGTGGGGGCCTTTGTCGTCCGCTAAGGTGGACCCGGGAAGAAGGCGACATCGGCTGGCCCGTGTCGCCTTGCACTGCGAGGGCACACGGGGGGGAGGGATTAACCTCCCCTCCTCGGGACGTGCTCTCCTTGAGCACAGTGCAGAGGGGCTCCGGTGCGTTCCACTGGAGATCCCGGAGCCCCTCGTCATGCACCGAGAAAAGGGCCACCGGGGAGGTTCTTATGACGTCTAGGTTACAATTGAGGTACACTTGATTACACTTACGAGTATATTACTCTTAATAGAATAGAAATAATAAACTACATTATTATTTACATGTGGAACGTAAATGACTACCACAATGTTATGTTAAATGGTTTTCACACTAAAAATAAATTAAAAACTTAACGCTAATAAATCATATATGTAAGGAATTAACAAATGAAATTACAAATTAAAATCATTTTATTTCCTCGATGTACTATTTTTTCATTTTTTTTCTATTCAATTATCTAATGTAATTTGTAATCATTTGTAGTAAATAATTGACTTGTAATTTATTATATTACCAATAAAATCTGAATCTGAATCTGTCTTTAATTTTGTATGAACCAGATGTAAATTCCATTTAACATGATCGCTAATTAATCGAAATAATGTTTATTAGCATTACCTTTTATATGTTAACATTTATCGTAATTAAATGTAACATATTCCCTTGAACAACTAACAATAAATCAATTAATTTTAATTTATTGTAGACTCTGTTTTCGTTAATTGTTCGCTGCTGTGATATTTTCGCATTTTCTTAACTAACAATCTGTCATTCGCACGGTATACTTTTATGGCGTCATAAAAACCGCATAAACTAGCCCGGTGTTTTACCGTAGCATTTTGTATCGTAATCCCAAGATTTTTAATAAATTCTAAGAGCTATTTGAACACTAATTATTACATAGACCTAAGCTAACTATGCTTACATATGCTTTAGTTCTACCGTTATAGCGAAATTAACTTATTTTGCACTATTCATGAATTGAAAATCTTAAACTAGATCTCTTCCATAATGCTGAGAACATATGCTTTTGATCTGACAGTTTTAAAGCATCTTTTCCGGTACTCCTGCCCTCGAGGCATCGTCCCGTGCACCTAGAAGACTGCTTTGGTCTTACAAAGGATCCCCTAAAACCATCCCTTTAACAGCACCTAAACGAAGTTTTTTTTTATGACGAACTACACAGATTGGCCAGAGAAGCTGGCCTTGACTGCTTCACCGGATTGAAAGGTGGCATAGCTCTTAGGTCGCTTAGTCTGAACCTCTATCATTAGCAACTCGAAACAAGGGTCCCCCCGGTGTGGGGTAACCTCGGCTTAGACGGTTTCTATGTTACGCGTAAGCATTCCGATCCGAGGGCGCCCGAGAGGGCCGAACCACGACTCGGTCGGTTGCTATTCACGGATAATCTATGGGACATACAAAAGCTAAACTAACTTTGAGTGCCACTTCGAGAAGCGTTGGCGCTGGGAGAAGAAGTGGCCGAAGAAACTCCAGCAACGCTTCTAACATCTAGGGGGTGGGGCCTGACCATAAAATAGCGGTAGCGCGCGAGGATTATTCGCAACCTCCGACGGTCGCGAATGGACGCTTTGTGGATTTGTAGAGATCTAGCCTGTGCAATGGTAATCGCGTCGTCTGGATCGTCAAGAACGTGTCTCGGCCTCCGGGCGACGCGACGGAATTTAGTATGGGAAGGCTTATAAGTGGCGGCACTTACAAGAAGTTTGTTAGAATGTTTGGTGGCAAAAAACCATCGAGATGCCTCCTAAACAAAGTATTAATTCTTCGTCGAAGCCACTGTTGACAGAGTGGACATGGTCACCAACTCTGGTGTTGGTGGAAAGCCCCATAATACGTCACCACTCCTCCCAAATGGTCGCCTACCTCGTACACTCGTGCATTGATGACGAGCCATTTATAGCCGCTTTTACTCGGTACTTCTGTTTCTTGTTCAATGGAAGTAAATACCGACTGTTTATTAATCGAAAGCTTTTTACTTCCCTCCCACCGTTTTCAATCTACCCATGGGCTTACGGATTGTGAATCACTCTCATGTATTATCAATAAAGGTAATAAATAACAACCGAATTGAACACAAAAGGAAAAGAAATTTCAACGATCACTATTATTCAGCCTAAGCCTTCTTCGGCTCCCATCTGAACAAGTAATTTGACTATGACGAAAGCGATCATAGATTTATTGTGTAATAATTTTAGGTCTTGTGGAATAAAATAGTCCAACAACTAATATACTCGCTTTATTTAAACAGCGTAACGTTGTACAAAGAATTATTTTAACGAATATCGTCACAACTGCGCATACTCGCAATCCTTATACAAAATTAATAAAAGTCAGATTACGAACTAATAAATTGCCTATTGCCGTGAACCGTGTCTTAGCACAAGCTTAAGCTTAGTTGGAATGGTTAACAAGATTGTCATTGGGCAAGACCTCTCCCCGCCGGCGGCAGTAGCGGCTGCGCTGGCGGGGAAATCTAAATGGAAGGCGCTGGTCTCCTTCTGCGAGTCCGTAATGACCCAGAAGGAGACCGCCGAACGGGATCGGGAGAGGGCCGATCCCGTTAGGAGATGGCGCAGGCGGGCCGGTGGCAGACCGGCCCGCAGCCCTGTAGTTTTGGGCTCTCAAGAATAAGACTACGGTATCCCCTGCCTGTCGTAGAAGGCGACTAAAAGGGGCCTCGGGTTCACTGGGCGACAAGGGTGGGGCCTTTGTCGTCCGCTAAAGTGGACCCGAGAAGAAGGCGACATCGGCTGGCCCGTGTAGCCTTGCACTGCGAGGGCACAGGGGAAGGAGTAACCTCCCCGGGACGTGCTCTCCTTGAGCACAGTGCAGAGGGCTCTGCGTTCCCCTGGAGATCCCGGAGCCCCTCGTCATGCACCGAGGAAAGGGCCACCGGGGAGGTTTTAGTGGGTAAAACCCGCATAACCGCCGCCTTCCCCAGAAGGCGGGGTATCTTTGAAGATTTCCTCGCCGTTAACAAAAAAATGGATTACGAACTAATAACGTTAAATTATTGTTTACATTACCAAGTTCATGTGACGATCAACTAAATTATTGATTATGAATTAAAGATACAATAAGTTTCAGGTAAATCACTAAGATATCATTGGAAGTAGTTATTATGCTAACAATTCGTCAATAGCCTAATGGTTTAGGGTACGGCCTGCGAATCGTAAGGTCGTGGGTTCGAATCCACCATTCGACTATTACCGTGAACCATGTCCTAGCACAAACTTAAGCTTAGTTAGAATGGTTAACAAGATTGTTAGTAATATTTCTGAAAAAAAAATAGAAATATTACTAGCTTTATTTTAAAAAAAATGTTATAGTTATGCTGTTATGTAGACTTATATAAGCGTATTTTTTTGGTAACTAAAATACCATACTGAAGAACATATAATGCTATTATATTTCAATTATTGCTCATTATAAACCAATGTTACAAGCGTTAGTATTTCTTAATATCATCAAGACAGTTTTATAAAGAAATCTAATTTAGTTTTTATCTTAAAAATACATAAATATAACAAGGTACATTGACGACGGAAATGGATTCTAGTGAATTATAGCAACTTGTTACAAGATTTTTGAAATAAAATGCTTACTACGAATAGAAAATAACATTGATAATATTATTTTAAGATATTTCAAGAAAAAAGGGATTAAATAAGTTTCTGTTTTTAGAATTATTGTTACCTTTTACGAATGACCATTGGCTCTATTTTTTTATTTTGTTAAAGAAAGCTAGCAATATTTCTTTTTTTTTTCAGAAATATTACTAACAATCTTGTTAACCATTCCAACTAAGCTTAAGCTTGTGCTAGGAGATGGTTCACGGCAATAGTCGAATGGTGGATTCGAACCCACGACCTTACGATTCGCAGGCCGTACCCTAAACCATTACGCTATTGACGCTTTTGGCTATTTAAAATAAATTACCCTTTTTTTTTGTTAACGGGGAGGAAATCTTCAAAAAGATACCCCGCCTTCTGGGGGGAAAGCGGCGGTTATGTGGGGTTTTTACCCACTAAAACCTCCCCGGTGGCCCTTTCCTCGGTGCATGACAAGGGGCTCCGGGATCTCCAGTGGAACGCACCGGAGCCCCTCTGCACTGTGCTCAAGGAGAGCACATCCCGGGGGGGGAGGTTTCTCCCTCCCCCCCTGTGCCCTCATAGTACAAGGCTACACGGGCCAGCCGATGTCGCCTTCTTCCCGGGTCCACCTTAGCAGACGACAAAGGCCCCCACCCTTGTCGCCCAGTGAACCCGAGGCCCCTTTTAGTCGCCTTATACGACAGGCAGGGGATACCGTAATCTTATTCTTGAGAGCCCAGAACTACAGGGCTGAAAATAAATTACCCGTTTTAACCCTACAGGGGTAGAAAAAACACCAAATCATGCGTCTTAATTACAAACTGAATTTATGTCCGTCATCATGGCACAGATAAACAACAAATTCGATATTTTAAAAATAACTTTTTAGTAATCGTACTTTGTATTCCCGTTTTTACCTTTATTATAATTAAATAGCGGTTATACCAACTTTTAACACTGGCAGGGTAGAAAGAGATGACCTGTCAGCTTTTCACCAAGTTTATTTTAGATACCATGTACTCGTATGGACAATTTATCAATATAATTGATTTACTTGTAGAGCCATTACATACAAGCGTTTTAGGATTCAAACTTCCATAAAAACCTTTTAAATTTTTTTTTTGGTTTAAAATCCAAAAACAGCTTTTATATGTGCTACTATTGGGCCAATGAGGGCATAGTCCACCACGCGTATTTAGTGTGGATTGGCGGACGGCCCATGTCTTAGTAAAAATTCTAAGACATACAGGTTTCCTCGCGATGCTTTCTTGAATCATAGAGCACGTAGTAAATCAGTACATAACGTTTTAACAAACGAGTTGCAGTGTTGACAGTAGGGGACTGGAGTTAGGTGAAAAACTTCTGTTAAACTAAGCACTGGTTGACGGTTTATAATCAAGTATATAACACACGCATGACACCAGGTTTCTGACCTAAAATCGAGGTAAGAATGGGGCACCACGAGCGGTTAGCAAATCTGTAATAACAGAATGAATGGATGGAATGACTTCTTAGTGTTGGGATGACCAACTTCCCAACACGAGTTTTGAATAAATATGAAGTCTCTAATAAGCCATTAGGTTGTTTCAGAATGAACGAAACAAACCCATGAAAATGTAGCCTTATTAAGTTTGCAAATTAGATAAATTATTAGCACGGGAGTTCACCGAGCGGAGTTTAATTTCACGAAATGCTATCTATTCGCTCGGCGAACAACACTTTTATATAGAAATGGTTCGAATCTCTTCAACCATTTGTTTTCCGTTATGAATTCCTTAATGTTACCCTCTGGGCCGAGACTGTGTAAGCTGCAAATAAGATGAGGACAAAGTTTTATTCTAAAACTTAACGCAAAAAGAAGTTGCAAACGACGACGCTTAGAATACAGCTAATTTGCTTTTATTGCATAAGTTTCCACATTCTGGTAGCTTCAACGATAGTCACCAAAGGCTTTTAATATGTTCTTGGCTTACGGGTGAACTGATATCGTTTAAATTTACAAACTTAACAGAAATGTGTCGATAGGGTGTTTTTTTAAGAGAAGGAGCAATCGAACATGCAGCTTACGTGACGTGATCCCAGTCGTCTCCAATACAAACAACAACAACAACGGAGTTATATATATGTGAGTTGCCAGCATAAATTAAATTATTTCCTTTTTCAACTAACTTCAAATAAAAAAAAAAAGTTTCTCAATACTTCTGTATGTTTTTTTATGTTTGTTACCTGATAACTTTCGACTAGGTGATCTATTTCCCATGTCCCATTTCAATTTGGTCAAATTCTGACAGTGGCATCAAGACATGATATGACAAGTATGCGCGCGACAAATGAACGAATAACTTATCATCACGCTAACCGATGTAGACGATTATTTTTTTACTGGAAAGGGTGTACTTCAAGGGTAGTTTTATAAGAATTTGGCACATGTTTTTAATGAAAAGAACACCTTTGTGTAAGAGCTGATTTTTTTTCGCATTGAGTTCCGAAGACCGGGTAAGTCTAATAAATCGTAAATAATAATATTATTGATTGACAGCTTTGGTAGGTTTATTTAACTAAGACTAGATAAGTACTCCCTAATGAGATTGAGCACGTATGTGGAAGAAGAAAGATAATTTTGGCGCCAGAGCTTCGTTACATAACAATGATACTTCGAAAACAAAATAGAGGTTCCTTACGAAGTAATGCTTAATACGTAATTGACAGTAATTGGGTTACATTTACGAAATTTCTAGCGTAGATTTGATTTAAAGTCGGTTTTGATTTACTTGAAAATATAATTAGCGCGAGTGTTTTAATGACTTTCTGTTTTTTAGTAATACGTGACATAATTATGTATGTTTTTTTAAGTTTTAGTTGAAGTAATTTACTCATAATTGTATTAGGAATACGGTATTTTATTGATTGACCGAAGCCTTCTGTGAAATCAATATCTAACCCACAGCGAGCGTCACTTCACAGTAGGGATGTTCATGCCAAAAATATATCGATTTAATATATCGTGAGGTTGTTTCGATACTACGCGATATATTGTACAAATATATCGATATTTTTCATATTTCGAAATTTGTTTATAATTAATTAACGCTTAATATTAAAAAGTTTTGTACTAATAAAGAACTCGGCGCGTAACTGAGAGGTCCTCGCTTCGGATACCAGTCATGACTATTTAATTTGATTCTGCTCGAAGTAAAGACTACATGCATAGATTATAAAACTGCCATCGTTAAGAGTAGGAATGTAGTAACATACTACACTACACTCTTCGTGATGACAGCGCAAGTAAGGGTTTTATTTTATTCAACCACAAATAAAATAAAGAATGGGATGCTTTTTTATTTAATTTCTTACGATATTTCGTATATCGGATGAAATATATCGATATAAATATCGATATTAGATAATTGGATAATATCTGATTGATGCATTATATCGAGTCCATATATCGGTATTTCATGCAATATCTATATATACGTGCATTCCTACGTTACAGACCCTAACGAGTTGATTGGTAAATGTAAACAGCAATTGTTCCTTTTCAACCAACTTTAAAAGATTTCATCTGTTTTTTTAAAACTTATGTTCCCATAGCGCCGTCATTTTTGAAGAGATTTTAATGTTTTGGAACAAAATATATTACCACCTAATGGAGGTTCAGGCTAAGTGACCTAAGAGCTATGCCACCTCTCAATCCGGTGAGACAGTAAACGCCAGCTTCTCTGGCCAACTGTATTAGTTCGTCCAAAAAAAAAAGAACAAAATATAAGAATAATTGGTGAAGGATCTAAATTAGGTCCTATAAAAATTTTGTTTGCATAGGACCTTGTGTTCTGAAGATATACCAGGAAAACCAGCAAATTGTATGAATTGGTAAATGAGATATTAGAAATTTTATGACATTTTAAAACTGGGCGTATACTCGTTAACGACAACACGCACAAATGTAGATAAATAAAATAAAGGCGTCAGAATTGCGTAATTTAACTGTGATAATTAGGAAGTCCGCGCATATAGATATTGATATACTGAGAAAAGAATTTCCTTTGTAATTTTTTGGAAAAGTTCGTATGTGTGCTCTCTCAAATAGCTCTATATACATGGATATGAAGATATCACTCATTAAATACGATCATTCATTGACAGTTCGGGTGTCACAGTATTCCGAGTTTTCCTGAAGGAAAACAATATCTCGCTACATCTATAGTAACTTTTAACGTTTCATCCGTCGCGTTTGATTCGATTTGAAGCCGGTTTTGTGTTTATTTATAATAATAATAATAAATAATAAAATCTTTATTTTTAAAAACAAAAAACATATAAAGCAAGTATACAATGTTTGGATCTTCTTTTAAGTATAAAATATACTTGTGCCAGAAGATCCAGCTCTTCCTTAACCATATCATCTATTTTTTTTTTTTGTTTTATAGTTAATTAGTTTAAAGTAATTATATGTATGTATGTGTGTGTGTGTGTCAGTGTGTGTGAATGTGTGTATTTATAATTGTTCTTGTATTTAAATTAAGTTTAAACTACTTTTAAAGACATATATTTCTATCTGACAATGGTTTGCTTTAAACAAACATTGATTACGGTTGGTTCACACGGGGGATCGGAGAATTAGCATACAGATACGTTGTACCCGCATTTCTCGTGCATTTCTAGCTACCTATAGAAACTATCCTACAATTTTTCCAAAGACCACGCCTATATTTTTGCATAGAATTTGTTTTAATGGATATATTGTTTTTCACCGTTGTAGATTTGCATTATAATTTTGATAATATAGTAATAAAATTGCCATTTAATAACGGTAGGTCTTGACTTGTAGTTCTGGACTCTCAAGAATAAGACTACGGTATCCCCTGCCTGTTATAGAAAGCGACAAAAAGGGACCTCGTCTGGCCCGTGTCACCTTGCACATGTGGATGTGCTCTCCTTGAGCACAGTGCAGAGGGGCGCGTTCCTCTGGAGATCTCGCCGATCTCGGAGATCCACCATGCATCGAGGAAGGGCCACCGGAAGGTTTTAGTGGGTCAAACGCCACATAACCGCCGCCTGGTTTAGAATTGTCCAAGTGTGCCCATCACAGCGCCTACGATTTGCTTTGACGGCAAACGTTTGACTCTTTGTCATAACATCATATTTTTGTATTAGGCCATAATTTTATTGTCAAACTATAAAGGAGTACAAATAAGTTTCCGCCGTTTTGTTGTAGATGGTGCAGCACGGAGTTTCGGTTAGCTTTCGCAGATGATAACCGGCTTAAAAAATAGTTTGGACATTCAAGAACAACATAACCTATTAATATTATTGATTTTATATTGGTAAAATATAATTTTTATAAGTTGAAAATGTCAAAATTTGAGCCAAGTAAGCGTCATTTGCGGGAAATATTAGTTTACTTCTTTAATTTAAAGAAATCTGCTGCTGACGCGCATCAATTTCTCGTAGAAGCATATGGTGAGGGTGCTTTGAGTGAGAGAATGTGTCGAGAGTGGTTTCAAAAGTTTAAAAACGGTGATCTCGGCGTAGAAGACAAAGATCGCAGTGGAAGGCCAAAAATTTACGAGGATGCAGAATTGGAGGAATTATTGAAGGAAGATTCATCTCAAACACAAAAAGAACTTGCTCTAACATTGGAAGTCACTCAGCAAGCAGTCTCACATCGTTTAAAATCATTAGGAATGATTCATAAACAAGGAAATTGGGTTCCATACGAATTAAAGCCGAGAGATATTGAACGCCGATTATGCTTAAGTGAAATGCGCTAGCTAGACATAAAAAAAGGGTTTTTTACATCATATCGTAACTGGTGATGGGAAGTGGATACATTATGACAATCCAAAAAGAAGAAAATCATGGGGATTACCTGGCCATGCGTCAACATCAACAGCAAAAACTTATGTTGTGTATTTGGTGGGATCAGCTAGGTGTAGTGTATTATGAGTTGCTTAATCCGAGCGAAACAATTACTGGAGCCCTCTATCGAACACAATTGATGAGATTAAGCCGAGCTCTGAAGGAAAAACGCCCTCAATACTATTCTAGACACGAAAAAATTATTCTTCTGCATGACAATGTTCGTCCACATGTTGCGGCGCCCGTGAAAAAGTACTTGGAAACACTTGATTGGGAAGTGTTACCCCACCCGCCGTATTCACCAGACATTGCACCGTCCGATTATCACCTGTTCCGGTCCATGGCTCATGCTCTGACGGCGCAGCGGTTAACATCTTATGAGGATACCAAAAATTGGGTTGATTCATGGATAGCCTCAAAAGACTAGGAGTTCTTCAGACGTGGGATTAGAATGCCGCCTGAGAGATGGGAAAAAGTGGTGGCAATATTTTAAATAAATTTATATTACCGTTCTTCTATAATAAATATTTAATTTGTGTTAAAAAACGGCGGAAACTTATTTGTACTCCTAATAATTTATTTTCATAATTCGATCCATGGTACTCCAGATCCCGATAATGGACCACCGAACCATAGAGCTGTCATGACTTTTATCCAAGTTAACACTTTACTAAACTTGCAAGAATTTTCCAAGTGTAATTACTTTTACTAGAACATGTATGATTTTTTCTTTTTACTTAAAAATAAGTATAAATACCGGAGACGTATTAGAAAATGCCATGAACAGTACCTTTAAATTATTTCTTACTTCCCTAATTTCTTTTTCTTATTGGAGCGTGAAATTCTGCTCCCGTCGGATGGAGCCGAATACGATCAACTAATTTGCTGAAAGAAATTTCTTTTTGTTATATTTAGAATCAATGAAAAGAGAGGCTTTGAAATCTAAAAATACGGTTAGAACTAAAATAATATCTTTTCAAATATATAGCACAGATTCTAAAATATTAATAACATAATTTCAATTGTAATAATAATAATAATAAAACTCATTTATTACCATCCTTATCCTTTGAAGAGAAAAAAAAATACATTACATAGAATAAGATACAAAAAAAAAATTATAGAAAGAAAAAAAAACAAAGAATAAAATAAAAAATAAAATCTCTTAGAAGAATGGTAAAAGGCAGTAGGCTCAGCGTGTACTGCGTGACATAATGTCACACAGTGCTGGTTTTCAGCCTACCCCTTCGGTATTCGCGCGCCGCGTCAGAACAGGCCCGCAGCCTGCAGCGAGAGTAGAAATTTTTTACATGTTATTTTAAAGCCAGTGTCTGACAGGCATACGCAACGGTGGGGGTAAATCGTTCCATATTTTTGTTGAGGCAAACTTGAAACTTCCCCTGTATCCCGCCGTTCTATATTTCGGTATTGCCAGGAAATTTCCTTTCCTCCGGCGAGTATTGCTGTTGTAAGCGTCGTTGAACCAGTCCAACTTAGTATATAGGTAGTGTGGTTTTTTATATTTTACAATTTTATGTACACAGCAGGTCATTCGAATAATTTCAAATATAACTAATCCATTGAATCGTCGCAAAATAATTCCAATTCCTACAGAAATTTAATCATTGGTATATTAAAAACAATCTAATTTCAATAGATATGACAAGCGTTAAGCATCCCTTTCCGCTTGGGTCTTGGGATTGATTTAATTAAACCTATTGTATAATCAAACGACCTCAAGACACCGTGAGCTCACTCTGCGTACAACGAACGTGACATCAGA
Organism: Meandrusa payeni; assembly: GCA_029286785.1. Taxonomy (NCBI): domain Eukaryota; kingdom Metazoa; phylum Arthropoda; class Insecta; order Lepidoptera; family Papilionidae; genus Meandrusa; species Meandrusa payeni. The sequence continues at coordinate 7,970,005 of JAGSMX010000003.1, read as the reverse complement.
ACGTTCAATACCTGAACCCCAGCCCTCAAAACCGTTAAAACGCAAAGTGCTCAAAACATCGTGATTAATCTCTTTGATAAAATCCCGTAAAATTTATTACACGTACATTAATAGTTTATGAAGGACTCTTCCACTATATAAGGGTAATTATCTTTATACCATGCTTTACTTGATGTATTATATAAAAGTCGCACAGAGACTTGTAACAATCTATTTGCTAGATCAATCACAATGTATTTAAAAATAAACTCTCACGTAAACAGAGATAGCAATTGCTATACATTTTTAATAAAGTTTATTTGTACTAATGAAACTAGTTGTGATCCCATCATAATCAAATCCGAGTACAATTTTCAAGAGTAGTGCTAAGCGCGTTACCTTCGACAACTGCATTGACACTAAACTTCATGTGGGATCGTCGTCAAGCTTAAAAAGTGCAAAAAAATTCCACTCGAAATGTCGTAAAACTATGAATAGTTTTAGACGAAAGAATACGGCCCTCTGGGGCGCCCTCGGACCGGAATGCTTACGCGTAACATGGTAACCGTCCAGGCCGAGGTTACCCCTCTACCCTTGTGTCGAGTTACTAGCAATAGAGGTTCAGGCTTAGCGACCTAAGAGCTATGCCACCTCTCAATCCCGTGAAGCAGTCAAGGCCAGCTTCTCTGGTCAATCTGTGTAGTTCGTCATTAAAAAAAAAAGAATAAGTTAGCAAAATGCAAGAAAAAATAATAAAAAAACTCTTTCTTTTGTTGCAGGTTCAACCTTGTGATTCTATATCTGTCAGTACACGTACCAGGATATCATAACTTCGCCTTTAAAAAAGGGCTCATTCACACTGCTCGCGAAAGCGGAATAATGTGGTCGGGCGCGTGCCCTGTGGGTGATCGAGTTCAGTGTACTTAGCGGGCTATGCGCGTGTGGTGGGGCCGGCGGGCGCTCAGCATGCGAGTGTGCTGGCTGGCCGTGGTGCTAGCGATGATAGCGCTGCGCTCCGCGGCCGAGCAGTCGCCGCGCCGCTTCCACGCCGAGTGGCGCGGCGGTCGCGAGCTCGCACGACCTCTGCAGGACCTTTTCGAAGCGGAGCCGGCGACCAGCGTGCTGCACAAGGAGCGGCGCCGCGTGCGCAACAATAAACGCACCTCACACCTGCCCTCGGACATTGGCAGTCAAAAACTGTTGAGAGAGTCACGATCTAGCCGCCAATATGATGTACCGCAGATTGGTAAGTGATCTTTTACATTAATAACTAAATCCTCCTCCTCGCGTCGGTTTCCTCAATGCTGAGGGTCGTGACCATCTCGTGGGAACAGTCTGTCTTTGGTGATCCGTCCCTATTTTCCTTTGCCGCAGCCGTGCGCAGAGCATCGTTAACCGAGGTGCCCAGAGCATCGTTAACCGAGGTGCCCAGAGTGGTGCGGATCTGGTCAGTCCAGCGTGTCGGGCTTCGACCTCGCGGTCTTGTCCCGTCAATTTTTCCAGTCACAAGCAACCTTTGGAAGTTATCACTGTTTTGTACTACTTAATACTTCTACTTAATAGCTAAATCAATTCGTGTAAACTTATGTAACGATTGATAGTCCAATGTTTGATGAACGTTTGAATACCAGCCGTCGACCTTTTTCAGAGTTTTCCAATTATTCATTTTTAAAGTTCACTTTACTACACCAGTTTAAGTTTACCTCTTTGCTTCATCCGTGAAATAGCTACCGACCGAGTCGTGGTTCGGCCCTCATGGGCGCCCTCGAATCGGAATGCTTACGCGTAACGTAGTAACCGTCCAAGCCGAGGTTACCCCCACTGGCTAAGCGACCTAAGACCTATGCCACGTCTCAATCCGGTGAACCAGTCAAGGCCAGCTTCTCTGGCCAATCTGTGTAGTTCGTCAGTCATTAAAAAAAAACCTCTTTAGGCCGGTTATGAATAAAATTATGACAGTTGTGAAAAAAATTCGCTTTATATACTTTTAAAGCGCTCCAATATAATTAAAACTACCCCTAAGCTTTATTTATTGATTTAAATTAAAATATTTTTATTCCATAAATTTTATATATTAATTTTTCAAATTTTAATTAAACTTTGTTGACTGGGTTGACTAATTCTTTTCCAGTCATTTTATTGTAATTAATTATTTTTTAATGATTCCAAAGAAGTATAACTTCTCATGCGCGTACACGCACCCCTTTTATAATATCTGTCCATTATAACGCCATCATTTATGATTTTATAGCATTGCTTTCAATTTTTTCCCATATTCATTTGTGAACATATGTATTTTGTGACCTTTTTTTTGTTAACGCGGGGAATCTGTTTATAGACCATCCTCCGGTACCCTGGAGTGGGCCCGGAGGGATGTGTGGGACTCGGCCTGGGCAGCCCATACCCACTAAACCTACCGCGAATGCCATCATCCGTTATGAGGGGGTGTCCCGGATCTGTCAACGACAGGACACCCCAAATGTATTTTGTGACCTGGAGTTCCGAAGAAAAATCAGGATACTCAATTGCCCCACTGTTGGGTCCGCCACGCGACCCTAGTGCGGATTGGCAGACTTGAACAGAAAAATGTTCAAAGACATGTAGTGTTCCCACGACGTTTTCCTTCACAGCCAAGCGCGTGGTAAATAAGCATATAAAATTGCGACAGCAAATTTAATGGTGCCGCCACCGGGGTTTGAATTCGGGTTGCTAGCGTACTATGCAACTTGAGCCAACCGCCCGGACACTAAGCTACCACGGCTCAAGACGAATTAAAAAAGAAGATTATTGAGATATTGGTAGTCGTATGTCAATCCAAGACTAGGGACTTATATCGTTGTTGTTAGTACTCCTTAACAACGAGGACGAATCTGGATAAAGAAAGAAAGTATAAAAGACAGAAGACAAAGAAATTCGTCTCTAATTTGATTTGAGTTGTTTTATTCCTAAATATACCTGACAAAATGTAAACTTCATATCTAAATTTCAATATGATGAATGCTATAAAATTCATTTTACACCGAGTTTCCAATTAAAATAAGCTCAATTTAGACATTTGACAGATGAATTGCCAATTTAGTTTTGATTGGTATAGCGCTTGTTACATTGTTTTTATATTAAAATAAATTCTTCATTCATTTTAAACTGTTTTAATTTAAAGAATTTAAATATCTAAAATAATCTTTTAATCCCTCCCCCCCTGTGCTCTCTCAGCGCAAGGCGACACGGGCCAGCCGATGTCGCCTTCTTCCCGGGTCCACTTTGACGACGCAGGCCCCCACCCTTGTTGCCCAGTGAACCCGAGGCCCCTTTTAGTCGCCTTCTACAACAGGCAGGGGATACCGTAGTCTTATTCTTGAGAGCCCAGAACTACAGAGCTGGCACAGCAATTCCTGTCCTATTCTGACCGAATGACTTGGGCGAATATAGAGTAGCTCGAAGAGATTATTACGCTCTATGAAAGGGAGTTGGTTGATATCTCCAATGAGTAACACATCCATCGCACCGGTGAGCTTTATTGCCATCACAATAGCCCCGAAATGGTTCATGAGGGCTTCATCGACAAGTAGTCGTTCATATTTCCTTTTTGAACCATTCACGAGTACTGAGGCCATTGTGCGCACCCTTTTTTGGGTGGTTGTATCGGTGCGGTGGATGAATCAGTCTTGAAGATCTCTCGCTGCCTCCGTTGTGTTCGTTATTATGAGGTCTCTTCCCTCTCGGAAGTGATTTACAATCCAAGTGGATTTACCACATCCCGGTACCCCAATGACCCACGATAATTTGGGTACGTCCCAGTTGTCTTCTGGTATGGTGTCTGCCATGGCCAGGATCTTGTCATTTAACATTATACCAGCATTATATCATCATCGGGCGATCACTACAATGGGATCGTTTGGGGGAGTGCAGAATTTTTATCGGCCGAAACTCCCAGTCTCCTCTTCGTCCTTGGCGTGACTGTGCCGATGGTTTCCTCATAAAAAGTTTAACAACCCGCCTGTTATCCCTCTGTCAGGTTAGTGGACCTTTGTCTCTTTCCTAAAAAAAATGTAATTAACCCACTCCTGCTACAAATATTTCGAGCAAGTATCCAACTACTGAACGTATAAAAATCACCCTTTAAATAGTAAATTATGAATACAAATTTGGATAACAAAATGAGAAATTTTCCAGGCTGCCTGCATGCTGCTTTACATAATAACATACCGAGTGCAAGTAACGCCGCTACATAAGCATTTCATATGCAATGACTCATCTGAATTCAGCCTGCATGGATTATGTAGGTGTCGAATGCTCGACAGTGAACAGAAGCGAATGTCATCCATCTATTAATATATGCTTATATATTACTGTAAATGTATATACACATGTTTCTGATCTTTATCTTGAGGAATACGCTAATATGTTTTTCTCTTCATCCTGGGTTTACTGGTGAAGAATGCTCCTGAAGCATCAATTGCGCCTTTCTGAACCTTGTTTTTTGTTATCGAGGAGATATCTTCAAAAGACGATTTTTACGCATTGACCATGTGAAGGGCTAAAGGATCTCCAGCGAACGCACCTGTGTCCCTTTACACTAAGCCGAAGCACGACCCAGGAGTTCCTCCAGCACTCTCGTTTGATATTGGTGGACCAGTTACTTAAAAAGCACGCTTTAGTTAGCTTGATATGCCGTTATCTTCCAAACTTGTACACTTATCAAGGACTGACGACAATACAATAATTTTATATTACCTTTACTTCCCGCCAGTATTTTAACGGTATTTTACTATTAGAAGCCACTGGAGTGGCCCTGCCACAGTTTGATCCTATGACCTTCTATCTCACAGACCGCACACCAATCGATGAAGCTATTAATACTTCAAGTCAGTAATTCTCCCTTAAGATATTAAAGGTATCGCTTCATACACAAATAGTTGTATCATGAACGGAACAAGGTTTGTCCGTCTGTTTATTTGTTGAACGAGCTAAAAGCGGACTTGGCCATTAAAACTAACGTATAGCTCAGAGTAGATTGGTTTAGATGTCCGTTGTCCCATAGGACGTGGCTGTTTGGCGCGGGTGTATCGTGTCTCGGGCTTGGGGCGGATTTCAAAAGGCATTGTACTCAGATTATGGACACGTAGTACGTTCACGTCTCAACGATTGAGAAGGCGCTCATCACGTACGAGCGGTACGTGCAACTGCTGCCAATTACCGCCACCTTTTATTTATAGTTTAATCTTCATAAACTTTCCCTAGCACACCTGTAGTCGCGGCAACGTAAAATAATTGCGTTTTGTCCCTTGCTCTACGTGCGATATCGCACGAATACAAACAAGTTTCTTCTACAAATTTTCGATTCGAGATTGATTATTTTCTCGTATGAATACATTGATTCGCATATGTAATAACCAGAGAAATTACATATAAACGAATACATAACAACACATGAAACAACTGACAAATGATATACAATTTGAATATTAAAATTGTATTTAAGCAAGCGGGTAAGCTCATCTGATATCAAGTGATCATGGCCGCCCACAAACTCGTTCAAAAGGCATCGGAAATGCCTTGCCGACTTTTCTGAAGCGGTTGGTTTCAACTTGTGACGTTAGTTTCCCACACCATTGTGTCATTGACACTTTTAAACACTTTTTATGTATTTATTTTAATATTTTGTTATCTTATCTTAGATTCTATCTTTTGCTTCATGATTTTATGACATAATTTATAGGTGTAATTCAATTTTTTTTCCTCTCATCCTGGATTGACTGGTTGAGAATGGATAAGACGATTAGGCCTCTTAAATCTATATATATAAAAGAGAAAGTAGGTGGGTATGTTCTATATAGAATCCGAAACGGCTGTCTTCAATCCAAAACGGCTATCTTCAGATTGACCTGGAGAGTAATCCTGTAAAGTTTGGTGACGATCGGAGCACTCTTTTTTTTGAACTGTCAGACACTTGAGCCTGATGTGCTTTTGTATAAATGATAAGAATGATATTGTATTTACTGATATGTACGTGGGTGTAAGTTGATCATCACCCGCTCGAGAAGATAATGAATACGGAGAGAAATGAAAAATTTAATACATTGTGAGAGTTAAATTAACTATTTAATGATGTAAGTTTATTGTTTAAATAAAGTAAAGCAAAATCTAGCCCGGAAGCGAACAAATTTTCAACTGTAACGTGTCATTAATGATAAAATTACTACATGGTATATTTACAAGCGATTATTACGTTTTCATCATTCATTAGTGTTTATGACCGCACTCAATGGAGGCTGCTTATACGTGGTCACGATCCTCAGTAATGAGGGAACGAAAAAAAGAAGTTAGTATACAAACAAAATAAGATAATAACAGTATAAGAAAATTATGTTCTTATACGACAGCAGCTTGCTATAAAGTGTTTAGTAAATAAAAGCATATCTTATATGATATAGCAGTGCATAAAGGTCCACATATACTCGTATATATGCAGAGAAAATAACGATATGAACGTGGAAGTTTTACGATCCACCTCTCATCGTTTTCATGATCATAAAACAAGTAAATTTGTCGACTCATCAGGGGTTTATGTTTAAAATAATAAAATGTTGACCGAACCGCGTATAAAAAATAAAATTCTACGTTCTACGATTCGCAAAATACATATAACGTAACAGAGCTTATGGATTAGGCATTTTGATAGAATACAACATATTTATAGATGTTTTTAAATGCAGAAAGATATCCAATTTCTTTAGATAAACATTTGCTCCCAGCATATGCACGGGTCCTGCGTCATTGAGGCGAAGTACTGTTTTTTATGTTAATAAAAAAAACATAAATACAATCAGGCAAACGGGCTAGCGACTAGGCTTGAATAAGTTCAATGAACTTGCCTTGAAAAACCCTAAATGTGGGACCCGTAGTTAACCTGTCATGTAAGTTAGAGGCAAATTTAATAAACAATTACTAAAAAGAAAGTCCCGAACGCAATAAAGTGACGTATGTATACGAATCCATTACCTTATATCGTCCCGTGGGTACATCGGAGTTAAATAAATGCAATATAAGGTAGAATAAGCCAGTAAAAATGTAGCGGTGATATTTTAGTAGTTAGAAGTTTCCTTACCGACTAGGGTTCGAATCCTACTTTATTTTTTATAACAACAAAAAGTATTAAGTTTAAATTTATAAGATCTAGATCTACATATAAAGGTGATGAGCTTGTCCCTAGCGGACATAAATTGATTTATCTTTTGACCCGACCGTAGTTTAAGCAGTGCTTTTTAAAGCTAAAAACCAATATTTTGGAAATGATAATAAGATTTAACCTAATTTTTAATATCTTAATATACATGTTATAAAATTATAATGAAATTAAAAAGCAGGCTAATGATGATAAAAATGACTTTTCTTTCTTTTTTGTAGGTTCTATTTAACTGTCCTCCCCGATCTTAAATGGAGATGTAGTCTTCGTCGGTAAGATACACTGTTATAGTTTAACTTAGTAAATGTCTATTCCGTCTTATCTTGCAAACACCCACGTTGTAATGGGAGCGAAAGACTGACGTCGGCAATTTATTCTAATCCCTTTCTGTATGGATAATAAAGGTCGAAGTAAAGCAAAAAGGAATCACGTAAACCGCTTCATCTGGTTGCGTAAGATATTTACAATGCCTAAATGTCAATTCTGTTGTCTTGAGCTTACAGATTTAGGCTCTATATTTGTCATGTCAACTTGCCAATTATCGACGTTAATGTGGACCCGGAAACCCTAAGCACTCTAAGATAGCCACCGATGAAAACTTATTAAGTAGGAATCTCACATAACCACCTCCTTTCCCCAGAAGACGGGATAACTTTTGAACATTTTCCAGCAAAAACCCAATCGCGACCAATATGAAGATTTACTGAAAATTTCTTATAAATCGTTTCGAAATCCATAGAGAACATACGTTAACAACATCGCTTTTATATAGCCGTGAGCAAAAATAAAGGGTCGGTTAAGAAAGTTTAAATATCTCGGAAGATAAAGACGCTAGCTAACTGAAATAAATTGTACATTCTAGACAATTAAATATCCTTAAAATAAAATATTTTTACTAATTTATTTATACTTTATTAAAAAACACAAACGATATCTTACGTAAATTTGGATAATACAGTATTTTTAGTACTTAGTGTTGCCTCCATGTGGCGACACTAAGTATTAAAATTTATATAAAAATAAAATTTAATGAAAAATAAGAATTGTTTAAGTTTATGTGTTTAATGAAATATAAATAAATTAATAAAAATATTATATTTAATTTAATTTTAAGGATATTTAATTGTCTATCATGCACAATTTATTTCCGTTAGCTAGCGTCTTTCGTTTGAATATCTTCCGAGATATTCAAACTTTCTTAACCGTTTATTTTTGCTCATGAGTGTATACAGATAACTAAGAAAAGTACAAGAAGCATTATTTTCCGAATTTGTTGAACTCTAACCCGGATTAAAATGTAATTTTCACTAGATAAACGGCAACACCGGACGTTCACATCGGACGTAGCAAGCCGCGGTGCGGTCTATCCATCACATGCAACAGGTTCATTAGTGGCTTCCGACAGCTCGCTATAGACCTACAACACTTGCTAACAAGAACAAATTACCGATACGCCAACGCAACTGTGGATGTCCAGCATTAATAATTATACAATGGGCGTTAATCCGGGCTCTATCGATTACTAAATTCGATATAATGGGCCCAAACGCAAATTACGTGAAAGGTGAAACCGCCAATTAATTGGAAATGTGACTACATTATTTGTTATTTTTAGAATTTACATCTTCAGTTTATGTTTAGTCTGTGTACTAAAATAGATTTTCGAAATACAAAATTTACGTGTAATACAAAAGAAGCTTAAAAATAACTTAGTAAAAACATAAGTTCACACTGTCGTAGATGTAGAAAACTTGTTACTTATTTTACACCACCCACTTTACTTACTTCGTATCCCGTCAGCCCACTGCCATATGCCGGGTACAATTTTTTTATACTTAAAAAAAACCGAAATACGGCTATTCATTGGTCAGCCGATTGGGTTTCAAATTCTCGATAAACAGGTCGTAAATCAAACTGTTCAACCACTATGGTATCGATGTCAATTATTCTTTATTATTATTGTACATATTATTTGTATTGTGTTATTCGTCATTTATCACTACAATAAAAACGTAACTACTAAGTAGGCTATATTTTATAACAATGTCGTCACGATAGCGTTTGTGTAAAAAAAAATAGTAAAATTCCCGGAAAAGTTGGGGGTTTCAATAGGTTTCTGGTATGAAAATCTTTTTTTAAATACGATATCAAGATATGTGACGTCCGTTCGGTTTACAGTTCCGCGTTTTCATAACTCAAATTTTAATATCTATTATACCAGACCAGACCCTGACGTGTATTATTGATCCAGCCCGAACAGCTAGTATTAAATAAAATATTCTTCAAGCAAGATCAAACTTGACACTTACGGGAAGATTATTACTTGTAGATTTTAATATACTAGAAACAAGTGAATGCTACGGACAATCTATAAAACTAATTTGAAATAAAATACAATTAACCTTTACTCGGCACATTAAGCTTGCCTTATGTATATGCCCAGCGCGTGTCCCGCTCTTCCAGTTCGGAGAAGCTCTAAACACCCACGCCAGAGACCGTGACCTCTAAAACTATCATTTAGAATCACTTTATTGCAGTCACATCTATACTAATAAATGGGAAGTCGTTTTTTGTCAGGTTTTACTGCAAGAACTACACTAATATACTTATAGCATATGATACGGCGTGTCTAGGGGAAGGTTTGAGCATATAATATATTTGATTAAATTTATAGTGACAGCCTATATACTCGTATGGGCGCTAGAACTGCGTGGCGGACTATGCCCTTATACTGTTGTATTAAGAAGGCAAGAGCCATCAGTACTGCAAAGTGAACTAAGGGCTGATTTTTAGTTAACAATATAAAAAATAATTTTTCAAACAGCCTTTAAGGCAATTTTATAACTCTATCGTAATAGAATAAACATATATTCAGACAAGAGACGAAAAGAAACGTTAAAAAATGTAAAACAAAAACAAATTTTAAAACTAGGACTTTTTAATTTTGTGATAATGCCCTCAAACATCGGCGACTAGAAGGATGCAAGAGCGTCGCTTGCCATCGTCTTATATTACATCATCCGCGAAATATATTCTGTCAGGCAATAAAATACAATTTCGAGAAGATAAAAGCGATCTTCTCGAACGACATAAAAACCGCGAGGCAAATATACGACATAGCTTCTATGCCTGCATATGATGTTGTACTTGAATTATTAGCATATAAAATCCACCTTAGAGAGTTTTTTCGAGTTTTTGTATTTTAGTATTTTTTTCGACGTGGATCAATCTTCCATGATATTTAACGACAGGACTTCTAATCTAATTAAAAATATAAATTTAACAAGTATATTGTCGAGGTAAAACAAAAACAGACTTCAAATCGAATCAATCGTCAAACGCTATTGTATTTTTATATTTCCGAATTATCGTTTTTTTTTTTTTGACGAACTAACACAGTTGGCACAGAGAAGCTGGCCTTTACTGCTTCACCGGATTTGAGAGGTGGCACAGCTCATAGATCGCTTAGCCTGAACCTATTAGATGGTAACTCGACACAAGGGTCCCCCCGGTGAGGGGTAACCTCGGCTTGGACGGTTACCATTATTACGCGTTAGCAGTCCGATCCGAGGGCGCCCGAGAGGGCCGAACCACGACTCGGTGGGTAGCTATTTTACTAACGAAATCTATTGGGACAATCTAAGCTAAACTAACTTATATGCCACTTCGGGATAATTATCGTAGCAGTATTACGAAATAGAATTAATCAGAACCTAATCAAACTCTCATCCAACTACCCTTGTAAATACATCCTTTCTAATAAAAAATTAATCATCGAAATCGGTTGACGTGATATTGCGTTATTCGTCCATTTGTCACACACATGTTAAGAATGTGCAAATTTAAAACTTATATAATTTTTCCGTGGATGTCAACGTCAGAAACGAGGCCACGCGGTCCAAATTTTAAATAAAAAAACAGTCATCATAATTGGATCACCCAATAGAAACTTATGAAATAACAAACATAAAAAAACAAAGGCATTAAGAACCTCCTCTTTTTTGAAGTCGGTTAAAAAGGGTAGATAAAGGAGACAATTGATGATAATATTATCTTTAATGAAGCAAAGAGGTATACCAAGATCGTACAAAGCGCAATTCATTGGTACAAGCCGACCAAGATTCAGACCCGCGACCATTAGATCATAGGGCGAACCGCCTAGCCACTAGGCTATCACTGCTTTGTAAGTACCAATTTATTACATTATTAAATACTGTGTTTGTTTCTATTCAATATCATTGTTTCTTTAATTCAATAAAGATACTTGCTGAAGTAGACAGAATATTAAAAGTTTATCTTTATTTATGAGAAATACATTTCTATCGCACTTAATGTATACCAAGGAAGTTTACATTAAGTTCTAGAATCATCTTAGGGAAGGCAAAAGTTTTTAAATAAAGGAAGCCGTATTTTTCATTTCAAACGGTAAAGATATATTGCTTTTAAACTTTAAATTTATTCGAAAACTAATTTTAATTTAAGAACTAGTGACTTTTAAAATATTACATTACATTCTTGACAAATGAACATAATTATATTGTTATCATTTAGAGCTATTAATACGTAGATTGCTATACAAATTCTAGCAATTATGGGTTTTGTATTGCTTAAAGCGAAAACTCGAACTCTCAAGCCGTTTGGGACTTGAACCCCAGGCTACCAGATCGTAAGTCAAACGTTTAACGACTAAACAATCTAAATAAAGTGATCGGGTATCGTCGATATCCGTGAAATTAGTTTGAATCAATCACTAGACAATTATTGCTATATGTGACAGTAAGAACAAATAACTTTTTTTATTTTTATTTATTTATTTCAAATAAAATTTTACAATAAAGGAAAAAACATATAACTTACGCTAAATTAACCGCAATGGTTTGTCACTAGCGCTAAAGCGTCCGTCTTGCGTTCCTAAATAACTTTTTAGTATACTCTTAATGTTTTTGTTAGTTATACAATTCCTTATATCTGAGGGTAGTTCATTAATTAATCTAGGCACGATGTATCTTGCCGTGCGCTCGCCGTACACATTTTTTGCGCCTGTCGTATTAAACTGGTTTGACGCATAGCAACTGCAAGCATATTTACGATAATTTAACCCTTATTTACGCGCGGACGCCCTTTTTGCGTTTCCGAATTATCGTAGAACCTAACCAAACTCTCATCAAACTAACCTTGAAGTACATACTTTCCAATAAAAAATTAACCAACGAAATCAGTTGGCGTGATATTGAGTTATACGTCTATTTCTCACGCACATACAAATTTAAAACTTATATTGTCTTCTCATGGATGCTATTTGTGTCAGAATCAGACATCAAAATTGCACCAAGTTGTAATGGGATCACATGGGAAGCATCAGCTTTGAAATAGAATAAGAATCATTCAAATTGGTTCACCCAATCGAAGGTTATCCGGTAACAAACATAAAAAACCATACAAACAATAACGCTTAACGCGTGTACAACTTTTGTAACTATTTCAACGTCTGAAAGAGGGTGAATTATGAAAATGAATACGAAATAATTTTACATAGAAAGAACATGTCAAGCTTATATAAAAAGCGTAAAAGAATATTTATCGGTAAGCCTACATCAAAATTCATTGAGTACTTTCAAAGTTTCCGACCCCACAGAGACATGCGACCGATCGATTACACGTTATACTATTTATGTCCTTAGCAGGATACCAAATTATCGATAGCAACACTGCCGCTCGACGCTTATTGGTGTGAAACTTTATGAACATTAACATCGGGTATCATGTTGAACCATTGCGCGAACGATACATACCTGACTCGTTCGAATCTTTTCTTAGAGCCGAGATAAAAATAACATGGCTTTGTGTTTTTATTACACCTTTATTCGGCACATTACATTCTCCCGGACTGAAATAATCCTAATGGAATCCGTGGAAATAACATATTCAACTGAATGACCGGCTTATTTCTTTCGACATAACTATTTTTTTGTATGGAGCAATGTTGCGTTGTTGATCACACGTCGTATATCTATATATATATAAGAGAAAGTGTGTGAGTTCGATCCGTATAGGACGACGAAAACGGCTAAAGATTCCCAGACAGATTTCAATGAAACTGTCTGGGAATCTTTAGTTTGACCTGGTGAATCATCCTGGAGTTTGGTGCCGATCACTTCTCTTTTTGAACTGTCAAACAAGCCATACGTCGTACTTTTATTTCTGACATTAACTTGAGCCCGATATGTTTTTGTATAAATGATAAGAACGATATTGTATTTACTGATATGTACATAGGTGTAGGTAATGATCTTCACTTGCTCGAGAAGAGAATAGAAGAGAATGAATACGGAGAGAAATGAATAATTTAATATATTGTGAGAATTAAATTAAATATTTAATGATGTAAGTTTATTGATTTCATAAATGTCACAATCAAACAACATAATAAGCCGTGTCCTATTGTAACACATATCTAAATTTATTTCTCTTTTAAATTGTAACTCAAATAACATCTTATTTTTATTTAAGTATATTCCATATTTTTTTAATCTTGTCTCTTATTTTTTTGTGATGAAGCATCAATAAAGATTCATTCTTTGTAATGACATGTTCTTTAAAAAAAAATTAAAATAGAACACAAATTAATATCGCTGTCTTCTACTATTAATTAAGTAGTGCCAGGCGTTCAGGGCTAAGGAGGAGCTCCGCGGCCGGGGATAAAGAACTTTGCTTTTATTTCGATATCAGGTGTCCGCTTTAATTTGAAAGAGTATCTTTCCACGGTCTGACGGCAACAGGTGAGTAGCTCGGCGCAGGCGTGGCGCGCGCGTCGATACGTCCCCCGCCCCCGCACCGCCAGGGGTAACCTCGTTCATTCACACCGTCACGCACTTCGGCCACCACATACGCACACGCATGATAAAAAAGTTATGGTTTTATAATACCCGCGCTGACCTCTGCATAGTAAAACACATCTCCGCATAACGCTTGAACCCTAGTAATTTTAAAAGATTGATTTATTATTATTGATTATTACTTCAATGTATGTTTGTGTAATGCTGTTAGTGTACCTTATTAAATAAATAAATAATAACTGCAATAATATTTAGGTGACAACTTATTAAATTAATAGTCAATTTTTCAAGCGATCATCAGAGAATCTTATGCTAAAAATATCTCCGCATGACACCAACTTTTACAGCAACTCATTTACTGTACGCGCTGTCCGTCTGTGGAACTCTCTTCCTGTGGCCATTAAGAAATCACAGACGATAAATAATTTTAAAATCAAAGTTAAAAAGTTTTACTTAGACGTTTATACTGTTATGATATATATGTAAATATAGTATACGTAATACTTTTTACATACGTTTTGTCTTATCATAATATATATTTTGATTTGTATATATTTATAACTATATTATATGTATGTATGTTTATATGTAAATATTTATTATCAGTATTTAAGTATATCTACTTTTTATAGACTCCCGCCGCTTCTTTTTATTATTCCTCTCCATCCAAAGGTTGCCTGGAAGTGATCGCTTTTAGCGATAAGGCGGCGCATTGTTTATGTATTTTAATTTTAGTTTCTTTTTTTTAATTTTATTTCATAAGTGTAAACATTAAAGAGTTTATAAATAAATAAATAAATAAAAATATTTTTTTCACAAATTTTATTAACGTTCCTGTTAACCAATCCAAATAAGCTTAGGCTTGTTAGGAGACGGTTCACATCAATAATTCAACTCACAATTCGAAATTACGAATTACGTCGAATTACGTAGACCGCACCCTAAACGATAAGACTATTGACGCCTAAATTAAAAAAGTTTAAGAAGCAAGCCTAGATTTCTATTCATTAAGTATTGTTATAATTATATTTACGTAGCATTTGTATGTACAAAAAAGAATATTGTGTTCAAGTATTAGCAATTTTCTTTATACGAAAATAAGAAATTTATTGGCGCAAGCCAGTTAGAGATCGTCGGTTTCTGATTCAAACGGATAGGCACTAGGCTTTTCCTGGTTTTAATTCTACAGTTACCTTTATTTAGGACAGAATATAACGTGTCTAGTTCATTCAGACTTAACTTTTTTTTCTGGCAGAATCTGTCGAGATGAAAACGTATCTATTGCATACAGCGTGCGAGCACGTAGGCGTTAGTCCTTATAACATCACGGCAAGAATATTAGTACATATAGCGTATCTAATATATATTTGCGGATCGCTTCCACAAAGCGCCTCGGATAGATACAAACAGAAGATTTTAGAATGACGTGTCAATTCCACAATTAATTATAAACATAAAATGAATATGTTTTAATTATTTATTTTTAATTTTATTTCATAAGTGTAAACATTAAAGAGTTTATAAATAAATAAAAATATTTTTTTCACAAATTTTATTAACGTTCCTGTTAACCAATCCAAATAAGCTTAGGCTTGTTAGGAGACGATTCACACAATAATTCAACTCACAATTCGAAATTACGAATTGCGTCGAATTACGTAGACCGTACCCTAAACGATAAGATACTATTGACGCCTAAATTAAAAAAAGTTTAAGAAGCAAGCCTAGATTTCTATTCATTAAGTATTGTTATAATTATATTTACGTAGCATTTGTATGTACAAAAAAGAATATTGTGTTCAAGTATTAGCAATTTTCTTTATACGAAAATAAGAAATTTATTGGCGCAAGCCAGTTAGAGATCGTCGGATTCTGATTCAAACGGATAACCACTAGGCTTTTCCTGGTTTCAATTCTACAGTTACCTTTATTTAGGACAGAATATAACATGTCTAGTTCATTCAGACTTAACTTTTTTTTCTGGCAGAATCTGTCGAGATGAAAACGTATCCATTGCATACAGCGTGCGAGCACGTAGGCCTTAGTCATTATAACATCACGGCAAGAACATTAGTACATATAGCGTATCTAATATATATTTTGATATGTATATATTTATAACTATATTATATGTATGTATGTTTGTATGTAAATATTTATTATCAGTATTTAAGTATATTCCATATTTTTAATCTTGTCTCTTAATTTTTGTGATGAAGCATCAATAAAGATTCATTCTTTGTAATGACATGTTCTTTAAAAAAAATTAAAATAGAACACAAATTAATATCGCTGTCTCTACTATTAATTAAGCAGTGCCAGGCGTTCAGGGCTAAGGAGGAGCTCCGCGGCCGGGGATAAAGAACTTTGCTTTTATTTCGATATCAGGTGTCCGCTTTAATTTGAAAGAGTATCTTTCCACGGTCTGACGGCAACAGGTGAGTAGCTCGGCGCAGGCGTGGCGCGCGCGTCGATACGTCCCCCGCCCCCGCACCGCCAGGGGTAACCTCGTTCATTCACACCGTCACGCACTTCGGCCACCACATACGCACACGCATGATAAAAAAGTTATGGTTTTATAATACCCGCGCTGACCTCTGCATAGTAAAACACATCTCCGCATAACGCTTGAACCCTAGTAATTTTAAAAGATTGATTTATTATTATTGATTATTACTTCAATGTATGTTTGTGTAATGCTGTTAGTGTACCTTATTAAATAAATAAATAATAAGTGCAATAATATTTAGGTGACAACTTTTTTTTTTTTGTTATAATAATTTTCGAAGTCAGTAGTAAATAAATCATACCACATTAACCTAAATAAAAGCTTAGAGATATATGTAGACATTAATTTTATTGGTACCCATGTAAATATCTGAAACAATATAAAGTAAGGAAAAGTAACAATTTTTTTAATAAAAAAATCTTCACACCACAAAAATCCACAGTGGTTTGTCCATTATTGCAATGCACATTAAACTGTTAAATCTAAAATAAAAAATTGTAGGAAAAAAAGAAATGAGCATTACCTGCGGAGTAAATATAGTGACGGAGAGTAGATTCATTTTTTATATACATCCTTAATTTACTCGTGCTTTGTACTCGATAGTTCATTGCGATTCTTGTTTTTTTTTTTTTTTTGACGAACTATCACAGTTGGCACATAGAAGCTGGCCTTTACTGCTTCACCGGATTTGAGGGGTGGCATAGCTCTTAGGTCGCTTAGCCTGAACCTCTATTAGGCGGTAACTCGACACAAGGGTCCCCCCGGTGAGGGGTAACCTCGGCTTGGACGGTTGAAGCGATTCTTGTGTTCGTTCGTTTTGTTTTAATGTTTAAGTTTTGAAATATTTTTAGAATGGTATGTTATTATGCTCCTTTTCACATAATACCTTTTTTCCTTTAATCGGTTTTATGATAAAAATTGCGCTATGCAAAGAGGCATCTCTTCAACAACGGGTGCAACAGCTTCAATAGGCTCCATTGAAGCTGTTGCACCCTCGATTTCATATCTCGTACCTTTTTTTTACTTTCTACGAAAATGCTTTATTACTAATATTAAAAGGAAATGTAGTCCTGAACGGTAAGGCATTCTAGCTTATTAAATTCACTATACTTTTAATAACACTCACATTGCAATTGGAAGGAAAGAAAGAAGCGGGCAAACTATTCGAGTCCATTGCTGTACGGATAATGAAAGCCGCCATCTAGATTTAGTATATTTTGAATGTTTTCGCAATTCAACGATAGTTAAGTTAAGAACTCGAGTGCAGCGAACGATTTATCATTCGTTACACTCACGGAGAAGCTGAAGATATCCTATTTCCTCCTGTAATAAGAGCATAGACCACGAGACGTAGCGGTTGTGATTTCAAATCCTATCTAGTAATAAATGAAGCACAAAAGACCTCTAAGATAACTCAGGATTTTATAATGATTGCTAGATTTCACTGTCGTATAAGTATTTAGATAATTTTTTGTTACAATAATTTTCTAAGTCAGTAGTAAATAAATCATACCACATTAACCTAAATAAACGCTTAGCGAGATATATGTAGACATTAATTTTATTGGTACCCATGTAAATATCTGAAACAATATAAAGTAAGGAAAAGTAACAATTTTTTTAATAAAAAAATCTTCACACCACAACATCATCACAATCCACAGTGGTTTGTCCATTATTGCAATGCACATTTAAGTGTAAAATCTAAAATAAAAAATTGTAGGAAAAAAAGAAATGAGCATTACCTGCGGAGTAAATATAGTGACGGAGGGTAGATTCATTTTTTATATAAATCCTTAATTTACTCGTGCTTTGTACTCGATAGTTCATTGCGATTCTTGTTTTTTTTTTTTGACGAACTATCACAGTTGGCACAGAGAAGCTGGCCTTTACTGCTTCACCGGATTTGAGAGGTGGCATAGCTCTTAGGTCGCTTAGCCTGAACCTCTATTAGGTGGTAACTCGACACAAGGGTCCCCCCGGTGAGGGGTAACCTCGGCTTGGACGGTTGAAGCGATTCTTGTGTTCGTTCGTTTTGTTTTAATGTTTAAGTTTTGAAATATTTTTAGAATGGTATGTTATTATGCTCCTTTTCACATAATACCTTTTTTCCTTTAACCGGTTTTATGATAAAAATTGCGCTATGCAAAGAGGCATCTCTTCAACAACGGGTGCAACAGCTTCCCTCGATTTCATATCTCGTACCTTTTTTTTACTTTCTACGGAAATGCTTTATTACTAATATTAAGAGGAAATGTAGTCCAGAACTGTAAGGCATTCTAGCTTAATAAATTCACTATACTTTTAATAACACTCACATTGCAATTGGAAGGAAAGAAAGAAGCGGGCAAACTATTCGAGTCCATTGCTGTACGGATAATGAAAGCCGCCATCTAGATTTAGTATATTTTGAATGTTTTCGCAATTCAACGATAGTCGAGTTAAGAACTCGAGTGCAGCGAACGATTTATCATTCGTTACACTCACGGAGAAGCTGAAGATATCCTATTTCCTCCTGTAATAAGAGCATAGACCGCGAGACGTAGCGGTTGTGATTTCAAATCCTATCTAGTAATAAATAAAGCACAAAAGACCTCTAAGATTACTCAGGATTTTATAATGATTGCTAGATTTCACTGTCGAATAAGTATTTAGATAATTTTTTGTTACAATAATTTTCTAAGTCAGTAGTAAATAAATCATACCACATTAACCTAAATAAACGCTTAGAGATATATGTAGACATTAATTTTATTGGTACCCATGTAAATATCTGAAACAATATAAAGTAAGGAAAAGTAACAATTTTTTTTAATAAATATAACAAGCCCTCACGTCTTTAATACCATAGCGGTGTAGACAGAGGTGGCAATTGCTATACGCTTCTACCGTCCACCGAGCTTATTTAATCCCTGATATTATAGGGGTTGAATAGATTAATTTACCAGGAAATAGGAATCGACATTTCAACCGACTTCAAAAAAGGAAGAGGTTCTCAATTCGTCTGTATGTTTTTTTTTTCATGTTTGTTACTTCATATGTATAAACGTGTACGCTACAAATTGACAAATAACTCAATATCACGCCAAACGATTTCGATGATCCAGTTTTTATTGGAAAGGATCTCCGGTGGCCCTTTCCTCGGTGTATGACGAGGGGCTCCGGGATCTCACGTGGAACGCACCGGAGCCCCTCTGCACTGTGCTCAAGGAGAGCACGTCCCGGTGGGAGGTTACTCCCTCCTCCCCTGTGCCCTCGCAGCGAAAGGCGACACGGGCCAGCCGATGTCGCCTTCATCCCGGGTCCACTTTGGAGGACGACGCAGGCCCCCGCCCTTGTCGCCCAGTGAACCCGAGGCCCCTTTTAGTCGCCTTGTACGACAGGTGATACCGTAGTCTTATTCTTGAGAGCCCAGAACTACAGGGCTGATTGGAAAGGATCTAGTAGTACTTCAAGGGTAGTTTGAAGAGAGTTTAGTTAGGTTGTTCCGATTAATTCTATTTCAATTCCTACAATAATTCGTAAATATAAAGAGAGCGTCCGCGCGTAATAACGTGTTCGATTTCAAGTCGGTTTTTTCACTTGTAAAAAAACAAAAAGTACCACATAACTTTTAAAAATATATTTGGAACTTTTTTTAATAAATGTATACTAAACGTACATTTCTTAGAAACAAATTTGTCGTAAATATTAACTTAACAATTTCCCCAAAATATAAAAAAATCTTTCACGCCCATAAATCTATTCTGATAACGTGGAAACTGAAATTTTATTTAATTGTATGTAACACAACATTATATTACCGGTCCCCGGTGAATACTAAATGGTAATGTACTCGGAACTCATTCCACGTTTCTACGAATGTATATTAATTTGACCTTCAACAAAATAAACGATTAGGTTTTATGATAATAAAATTGTGTCACACATCAAAGATAGTTATGGGACTTTTGACGGGGACGTGTTTATGTTGTATAACTTTTGTTTCTTTTTTATTTTCTCAGCATTTTGACCGCGTTATCTCTCTTCTTATTATGTATTTCTTCTTTCATAGGAAAATTAATCATTTATGTTATACATATTTTTAACCGACTTCAAAAAAGGACGAGGTTCTCATTTTGTCTGTATGTTATTGTTATGTTTTATGTTGATTACTTCATAACTGTCAACTGGATGAACCGATTTTGATGATTCTTTTTTTATTTGAAAACTAGTGAATTTCATGTGGTCCAAGTTTGACAATTGTGTCCATAAGAATACCATATAAGTCATAAATTTTGATTAGGTATGTGCGCGACAATTGGACGAATAACCCAATATCACTCCGATTTCAATTATTCATTTTTTAATTTTTTTAGAGTTTCGTTAGGTTCTCTTTTGTAATATTACTACGAGAAATCAGAAATACAAAGAGGGGCGTAATAAAATAGCGTTTAACGTTTGATCGGTTTCTGTTTTGTTTTAGTAAATATACTTGTTGAAAGAATACGTTTTGTAGCATTAATAAATTACTAATTTTTTAATTTACTTTTTTGGTGGGTTTAGTAAATAAAGATTATATTTTTACCATGTGACGAAGTTTTTTTTTCTGTTGCAGTACATAATTTATTTTTATATGGTCTATACATTTCAAAATTAAAATCTTTCAAAGTGTATAAAGATTATGGTATTACCAATCAGTTGAGTGATTATGTCTAAAAGTAAAAAAAAACAGTAAAAACACCAAAGCAATATTTAAAAAATAACTATATTTTATGGTCAGGATTTCCACGAACGCAACATTTAATGGCAAAGTGTTATTCATAGACTTTTATTGCAAATATTTTGTTTGCAAATAAAGCTTCGTTCCTGCAATCTGTATTTAAAATGAACTTAATTACGTATGCGTCAAGTGTAGCCAATTATGTCACGAATGTGAACACAAATGCTAACCTATTTCGAAATGCCATATTGAATTCGAACACCGTTCTAATGTGTTTGAACAGCACGTACATGTTCTATTTTCAAATAAACTAAAACCTCTTTTGTACTCTTATGAATAAAAGCAATAGTACACAATGCTAAGTGATAGTAAACAAACAAGTTTTATATATAGCGCGACTGAGATGTTTACAAGTTGTAATATATAGCGGTGAGAAAAATAAATGGTCGGTTGAGAAAGTTTGAATATCTCGGAAGATAAAGACGCTAGCTAACTGAAATAAATTGTGCATGACAGACAATTAAATAACCTTAAAATAAAATAAAATATTTTTCATAAAAATATTTTTATTTAAATTTTAATACTTAGTGTTGCCTTCATGTAGCGTAAAATTTAAATAAAAATAAAATTTTATGAAAAATACTGTAATGCCCAAGTTTACGTAAGATATCCTTTTTCGTTTAAATTTATGTATTTTAATAAAATATAAATAAATTTATTTTTGCTCACGAGTGTACTTTATTGAAGAAAATTAATAATAATAATTGATAGGTCAATGTGTGGGCGTTCGCCTCAAGTTGCACTTTACGCTAGCCGCCATTGAATTTGTTTGTTGCAATTTTAAGAGCTGATTTACCACACCCTAGGCAGTGGGAATATACCGTGAGTAACCTACATGTGTTAGAAGGCTTTCTAACACCAGTGAAGTCTGCCAATCCGCAATAAAGACGCATGGAGCACTTTGCCCTTATACTCTCTGTAAAGAGAAGGTATGTGCCCATATAGAATGAAAGTTTTAATATACTTTATTTTACTATATAAATAGAACTTAGCCTTTCAATTCAACTAGTTTAAGGAAATTAAATTAGTATTGGAAATATATTTCTATCTCACCAAATGTCAAACGGTCACCACAAACACCCACTAGACGTTCGAGGCCAAATTTCGTAAGTGCTTTGCCGCCATTTTTATAAGGAATTCATCCTTTTCCACTTCACTCATAGGGTGAAACGTAGAAATATAATAAATTGCGTTCATGTGCATCTGGTAATTCACGTCGACCCATTCCTGCTGACCGCTGTTGAATTTTTTTATCATTAAAAATGCTAACAATTTTTAAAGTATGTAAATTTTGACAAATATTAATACGGAAGATGGTTTACAAAATTTTTTTTTTGGTGTAGTGTTTTGAGGTGGTATAGCTCTTAGGTCGCTTAGCCTGAACCTGTATCGCTAGTAACTCGACACAAGGGTCCCCTTATAGGGTCGGCTTGACGGTTACTATGTTACGCGTAAGCATTCCGACCCGAGGGTGCCCGAGAGGGCCGAACCACGACTCGGTCGGTAGCTATTTCACGGATAATCTAAGGGACATTCGAAAAGCTAAACTAACTTTGAGTGCCACTTCGGGAATAGTTTACTTAAATACAGGCGAATGCTAGGTTTAAGCTGGCGTCCTTATGTTTCGTAGATCAAATGGATGAATATCAAATCTATAGCATATTGAAGCCTTAGCCATAAGTAAAAATACCCAAGCCTGTATCGCTCTTACCACAAAACAAAGAGAACATCATCCATTCTTATTTAACTAGAATTACATTCTTTTTTTTTGTTAACGGGGATGAAATCTTCAAGAAGATATCCCGCCTTCTGGGGGGAAGGCGGCGGTTATGTGGGGTTTTTACCCACTAAAACCTCCCCGGTGGCCCTTTCCTCGGTGCATGACGAGGGACTCCGGGATCTCCAGTGGAACGCACCGGAGCCCCTCTGCACTGTGCTCAAGGAGAGCACGTCCCGGGGGGAGGTTACTCCCTCCCCCCCTGTGCCCTCATAGTGCAAGGCTACACGGGCCAGCCGATGTCGCCTTCTTCCCGGGTCCACCTTAGCGGACGACAAAGGCCCCCACCCTTGTCGCCCAGTGAACCCGAGTACATTACAACATTACAATTACATTCTAGGCTATGTAGGATGGAATGCTTTGTTACAGATAAATACGTATTCGGTCGCCTAAGTTTCTATGCCCGTGTTACGAAATTATTCACGCCAATTGAATGGTGAGTCCGAATAAGCGGTGGACCTCACACTTCTGTCGCAATGACCCGTAGATAATTCGGATCAACATTTCAACCATTGTTGACAGCTTCTTATAAGATAATTTCATTAGGAAGCAAGACAGTAGTAAGTACAAAAACGAAGTTTAGGTAAATATTGTTTTAGGAAATTGAACGATAATTAGAGAAAATAATAAATTATTTTCTTTGGATTTCCAATTTCTGAAATCTTTTTCCAAAATCTGTATGGTTTTTGTTACTTTGTTATGTTTGTGCGCACAAAAGGGAGGGAAAAACTAAACTATACATTTCTCTCCGTATTTAGTCTCTTCTATTCTCTTATCGAGCGGGTGAAGATCATTACCTACACCCATGTACTTATCAGTAAATACAATATCATTCTTATCATTTATACAAAATTATATTAAGTTAATGTCAGAAATAAAAGTACGACATATGGTTTGTTTGACAGTTCAAAAAGATGAGTTCTCCGATGGTCACCAAACTTAACAGGATTACTCGCTAGGTCAATCTGAAGATTCCCTGAAAGTTTCATTGGAATCGGTTCAGCCGTTTTGGAACCTAAATGGAACATACCCACACACTTTCTCTTTTATATACATACGAGTAGATAAACAATCATTTACAACCCTATTAAATGAACCTCTAAAGCTTGTTTAAATAGCACACAATAAAATCGCTTTCCAAACAGAGTTAATTTGTAGCACAGCACATACGGCGGAAAACTGACAACTGAAATATTAATTTTGCTTTATTCTCTAACGAGACGTCGGGAGCGCGTGCGAGTTGCGCCTGCCGAGGGGGAACGTATCATTTATCCCGAATTTAATTTCACAGCCACGAAAGAGTTTTTATTTGCGATTCCTAATCCGTTGAACACACGACCACTTGTTACTTGAGTAAGAAAACTCTTATTTCTGTTGCGCCATTTATAGATTACAGCACACATTAGACATGGTACAGAGTAATTTAACTGTGACAGGTGATTCTAATGTTATCTCTCTCTTTCTTCCGTGCTATTGGTCCCACATGGTGGTGGGGTCAGCTTTCCGAACTTTCGCTTTCCACTTCGCTCTGTCCCCGACATCGTCTTTGGCGATGTTGCACTCCCTCATGTCTCTCGACACCACACTCTCCCACCTTGTCTTGGGTTTTCCTCTGGATTTTCGACCGGGAAGGGAAAGTTGTAGCGCGAGGTTCCCTACGTAGTCGGAGGGCCTCCTCTTAACGTATCCATACCATCGCAGCCTACTCTCCTGCATTTTGTCGGCAATGTCGCGCACACCCAGGCTTCCTCGCACAAATTCGTTGCGAATTTTGTCACGCCTGGTTACGCCACACATCCATCTCAGCATTTTCATTTCAGCAACTTGGATGGTATGCACGTTATTTAATCGATTAATGTTATATAATATTAATTAAATTGTACAAACTTTGTAGTCCAATGTGCTCATTTATATATGAAACATGTTAGAAAATATAATTATTTTTTTTTTATTCGGTCATAAGAATAATGATCGTTCGTAATCTTCTACAATAGTTAGTTAAGCCACACATAGACGAATAATTCAATATCACGCCAACGAATTTCGATTATTCATTTTTCATTGAAAAGCATGTACTTAATGAAAGATTAGTTACGTTCATATTAAGCTATAATATGGTTATCTACCTAATAAATCAGGTCATCTACCTATTAGCGGAGCCAGGACGGGTACCTGGCCCCAGCATGCTTCGGCGTCGTCGGGACTTCTCTGAGTGCCGGAGAAGTCCCCTTTGAGGATGAAGTCCGGTCTTTGCTGGGACCGGCCGGTCGTTGGGTGGTCGCTGACAGATCCGGGGCACCCCGCTCATAACGGCTGATGGCATTCGCGGAAGGTTTAGTGGGTAGGGGCTGCCCAGGCCGAGTCCCACACATCCCTCCGGGCCCACCCAGGGTACCGAAGGATGGTCTTTAAAAAGATTCCCCCGCGTGAACAAAAAAAAAAGTCATCTACCTATTATTACAATGCAAGACAGCATTTCCGCAAAACATCGTGTGACATTTTAAGGGTTAAAAAATATCCTTGATCATTTTGTTTGAAAATTCATCACTAATCTCTACTCACACAAGCGTTACATCGGATTAGGTCAGTGTGAATCGGATTAGTGGCAGCTGTGAAGAACACCGGGGTTAACACAGAGGCTTTAATTCTTTTAACTAAAAGACTAACACCCTTAGCATTGTACACTTTTTGAATATTTCACTTCATTTTCACAATATTTTACCTGATAAATAAATTCACTTTTCAATATATTACGAGAAGACATATTAGAATGTAAAAGTTATTTCAAAAAGTAAATTAACGTAGCACATGTACGTTATTTCATAGGGCACATTTTTTATTCTCACCTAAAGGTAAGTAAACACCAAAATACCCTACCTACAAAGCCGTGCACGCTCATAAATCTCATTACGCTTTGTTTCCTTTAGAAAGCTTCCTCTATTTTCTTCCATTATAAATTAAATAGATTCAGCAAACAAAGAATTACCGAAAATTATATAACTTTAAATGTTTTCTTTTAATTTTCGAATAAAAATCCCGTTTTCTTTTTTAAATAATTTATCGTCCATGGTGGGCGGAATGTCCAATGTAATCATATTTCTTAACTTTCGATGTAATAATTAAAGCGGTCAATAGATGACGCGTTTTAGAGACGGATTTATATCTAGAACGCGACGTAGAGATTTGCGGTGAGGGTAGAACGTAGAGAGTTATCGACCTCACCGCGATGAAAGTACGGCTAGTTGCCGATAGATGGTGTTAAAGACGGATCTATATCTAGATCGCAAATGAGTTATTTGCGGTGAGGGATTGATTTTTGATCGCGATGAAATTAATCAATTTACTTAGCTACAAAACAGTGTTTTATTTTAAATAACACCTCCCTTGGGGATTTTTTGAGGCTCTGTACATGTTTTTTTATGGGTTTTCAACGTCTGTATCTTTTTATGTTTGTCTCCTCATAACTTTCGACTGGGTAGACCCATTTTGTTGATTTTTTCATTTGATTGCTGGAGCTTCCCGTGTAGTCTCGTTATTTGGTCCAGTTCTGACAATGGCATCTATTACAAAATATAGGTCTTAAATTAGCATTGTGTGCGTGACATCTCAATATCACGTTAACCGATTTCGATGATTCATTTTTATTGGTTAGTGGATATAACTGCACTTTACGACGGCACTGCGCATCATTCCTACTCATTCGTGCACCAATAAAAGCCACTCTAATGCCCCTACCCCTATTGGATAGTTTTGCTTTAAATTAAAATGCTAGCAAATTTTATTGATATTTTAACCATTCCTTGGCTTATGAGCTGAAGCTACAATCTTATGTTTCGCAAACTAAATCACAAAACCTTTGGCCTATTGACTCCTATTGTTCCGACACTTTAGCAGCGGCAGTTTAGCAAAAAAATAAGTAAGAAAGAGTTTCCTCAACTTCCTTTTAATTTAATTACTTTTATTAACATTAAATATACTAACTGGGAATCAATCAATTAAAACGAACTCAGTAAGGAATCATTACGGTTTGTAGATGAAATGCGATATATTTCATAGAATCCATTCGTGAATCTATGTCGTTCCTCAAGTCGCCGCGGTGAGCAAACTGATACACATTGTACAGTATCAACTCCTGACATGTGGAATTTACTAAAATATATTTGGAATAGTTCAATTGTAAAATATTGTTTTCCTGGTGATTTACACTAATTTTACAATCTGTTAATAATTATTAAATATATTAATAATTTATTTTTATTGACTATTAGAGTAGTTTATTTTAGATTCCCTGCGATCCTGGCAATTTAAACTGCTCATAGTCTGAAATCATGCATTGGTTTGCTTGGTATTAAATTTATAAATTATAGGACCCCACGTTTCTAATAAAGTCTAGCCATATTGTTTTTTTTATAAAATAAGAGATATAGACAAGCATAAAGAAGACTCAATAGATAAAATTAGATTCGAATCGTTTGAAATTTAAGTGACTAAAAACGAAACGATCGATCTACAATTGTCGTTTAAATTGACCTAATTGATTACGGTATACACAACAGAGCCTAAGCGGACAGAATTTTTTTGCTATACACGACCAATTTTATTAATTGGTAATCCGTTTTATCGGAGATTGCGTTTGATTAAACTGGGAACAATAAAGTTACACCAAAGAGTTTGATTTACGATCTGTATTTCCTGTTCAAGCTGTAGGTGTCGGGAAATTTATGTCGCTACGCTCACTGACTGTTTATTTTTTAATAAAGAAACGATACCTGTAGGACGCAGCGACGTCAGCCTTTCAGATCATATCGTTGACATTAAACCAGCAACGCATTTCAATACACCGTGCCAGTTTTCCGCAGATAGAAATCGTGGCTCAGATCTAACTTTGAATTCCATTGTATCCTAGTTATTCATTGTAAATGTGGACCGCTACCGACTAGCGTAAACACGAGACACGAGAACAATCAATGCTACTATCGTTACTAAAATGTTTTCTTCTAGTTTATTTAGTTAAACGAATCCCATTGGCTAAGTGTTCTAATTGCGATCTGAGCCCCGAGTCTGCTATTCACCAGAGACGTTTCATTATGAAACCGATGTATCAGAGTTATATCAATTATCAATCAATCGTTACCAAATACGTCAAATACACACATGATTGCCGTGCCAGTGGTATGCCATCGGTTAACAATAGATGGCCAATGAACTTAAACACTACTAAAACTAGCAAATATCGACAACTGGAATGCCAATGAAAACTTCATTTTGTATACAATTGGCTTAGCAGACCCAAATCCTTGATGTGTCCATATTCCAAGCTCGTATAAAAGAGTTTCTCTTTTCGTTTTAGAAGTACAAAAAACCTCACTATTACGTTCAGTAGATCTCAGAATTTAGTTAAAAGTCTAGAATTTATCTAATACGTCCCGTTAGCGTCAAAAATTCCCAAGAGCCTATTCTTTTACCGTAGTAAGATAATATTAGTGTTATAAACTATTTCATCGCTCAACATCATAGTTAAAAGACGTAAAAATAAACAGGATAAATGACGAATACATACATAGCATGTCGTCTTCAGTTCTTCCGCCCACGTAACAGGAAGTCAGTTCATACGTCGAGACAGGTGTTGGCAAGCAATTTGTGCCGCTAAATAACTGAAACTTAAATAGTGGGTGGTTCAATTTTATTTATAGAGACGGATCCATGTTTCTTCTGATATTAAGCGTGCCTTTTTTACATAGAGTTTTCCTCCCTCTACGAATATTCTAGGAAATCGTGGTACTTACCCAACGATATCCAATTTATGTAACAGTAGAGGGCGCTATAGTGACAATACAAGTTTCGACGAATATACAGATAAATTTTTGCTTACGTCACAATTATTTAAATCTATTAGTTAACCCAAATATACCCGTGTAGTGGTGACGCAAGCGTACGGAAACAGTGTAGAATATATTTACACCTCTGATATCTGATTTCACAAGAACCCGGTCTTTATGAAAACCAAATTGTATGAATTATGAATGGCCACTTTACTGTAGTATAACTTCGGATAATATGAGAACCACAAAAAATAAATCCATTCTCGACTTCATTTATGGCTCGTATGAATATAGCATATAGTATATTATTTTTGACAAGTCTATACGATAAAATGAAATAGAGAACCGTGGTAAATCAGTGTCCGGTTGTTTGTCGTAATTGTCGGCAGATCTGCTTTTCTACTGATGATCCGTCAAAATGCGCAGATGCCATAACCGATGTGTTATGTCAAGCTATGGAGTATTTCATTCCCTACAAAGATATACCCATCGGTGGCAAAGCTCGACCATGGTTCAACACCGAATGCGCTAAAGCTGCAAATCGCAAGCAGTTGGCATATTTTTCATGGGCCGAAGCTCGACAACGCAAATTACAGGATTTGAGCTCCAGGAAGAAAGCATATAACCAAGCCACTAAGTCCTACAACAAGGAGTTGCGGAATGCTCGCCTCAACCATATAAACCGTATCGGCACGAAGCTCTCTAAGAAACCCTGCGGAAGTAGAGCCTTCTGGTCACTGGCCAAAGCGGTTGAGACGAACTTCTGTAGTCCATCACTGCCGCCACTGAGAAAACCTGATGGATCGCTGGCTCACACGGCCAAGGAAACTTACTTACTAAACTAACTTACTTGCATCCCTTTTGCCGAAAATTCTCGTCTAGACACTGGCAAAGCCAACCCACCTCTAATTACTCGCTGCGGGAGACAATGAAAGAAATCCGCATCAAGCAGAAAGAGGTCTTAAAAGTATTGCGTTGCCTAGATGTGAATAAAGCCAGTGGACCAGATGGAATACCAGCAGTTGTTTTAAAGACTTGCGCAGCCGAGTTGTCCCCGGTTTTAACACGTTTGTATCGCCTATCGTTCAAAACTGGAATAGTACCTAAATCCTGGAAGTCAGCTAACGTGCAACCCGTGCCCAAAAAAGGCAGTCGTGCTGACCCTGCTAATTACCGTCCTATCTCAATAACCTCTATACTTTGCAAGAGTATAGAACGTATATTGAACTCCCGCCTTATCGCATACCTAGAACAAAATGATATCCTCAGTGACCGACAATACGGATTTCGCCGAAACCGGTCGACAGGAGACCTTCTAGTATATGTCACTCACTTTGTAGGCGAAGCCCTAGAGAGTAACGGGGAAGCAATTGCTGTCTCCCTCGACATCTCAAAGGCATTTGACAGGGTTTGGCATGCAAGCCTAATTAGCAAACTTCCAGCTTATGGCTTGTCCCGGGTCTGATTGAGTGGATTAAGAACTTCCTGAGTGAACGATCGCTTCGTGTCGTCATCGACGGATGTACATCAGAGCCCATGACGACCAATGCCGGTGTTCCTCAAGGTTCCATCCTCTCTGCAACACTTTTCCTGCTGCACATAAACGATCTGTTGACGCCCGGCATCTATGGGTATGCAGACGACAGCACTATTGTAGAGATATCTCCCGGTAGGGCGGACCAGTCAGGATCAAGTACAGTCCGAACGCGAGGCCATGGTAGAGCGTACAAATTGCACTATCGAGGCAGCTTCCTCCTGGGGCATAGCCAATCTTGTGCAGTTCAACGCCACCAAAACGCAATCATGTTTATTCACTGCCAAAAGGAGCCAGTCCACATTAGCTCCGACTTTTCAGAATGTATCTCTGGAATCCACCGACAGCCTACAGTTACTAGGAATCGAATTGTCTGCGAATCTTAACTACGGGCGGTTCATTGAATCAAAGCGAAGGTAGCTGCTAGGAAGCTTGGAGTCCTATCAAAGGTACGGCGGTACTTCACACCGGGACAGCTTTTGACTTTGTATAAAGCACAGATCCGGCCATGTGTGGAGTACTGTTGTCATATCTGGGCAGGTGCAGCCAAATACCAACTCGCGGCACTGGATTCCATGGAGAGGCGGGCCAAAAGTTGATAGGTGACCAAGATCTACACCTAGATAGTCTTGAGCACAGGCGCAAGGTGGCCAGCCTTTCGGTGTTTTACAGATTACACTTTGGAGAGTGTGCACAGGAATTACACGAGTTAATTCCCCATCCCCATTCTACCTTCGGACGTTTAGACACTCGGCGGGTCTCCACCCTTTTATAGTTGATGTTCCGCGCGTCCGAACGAAGCGATTTGAGTCATCGTTCATCGTGCGTACAGCAAAGGAGTGGAATAAGTTGCCGGCGTCAGTCTTTCCGTCCAATTACGACGTGGGAGCCTTCAAGAGTAGAGTGAATAGGCACTTACTAAACTAGCGCGTACTATCTTTCGACTATATCACCACTTAACACCAGGTGGGATCATGGTCAAGCGCTAGTTTAAAGGCATAAAAAAAAAAAAAAAAAAATTGTAAGTACTGCTTACCAAGCTCTTGGCGGTAAAGGAAAACATCGTGATGAAACGTCTTATAAAATTTTCTAAGGCATATGAAGTCTGGCAATCCGCCCTAGGGCCGCATGGTACACAATGCCTTTACGCTCTTTTTACAAAGAAGGCCCGTGCGTAAAAGTACATATGTATATATAGACCATACGTATATATAGATAGTACGTATATATAGCTTTAATTTTAACACGATAAAAACGAATGTTACATTATAAAATCTGAGCCGTGTTTCAATCAGTTGGCACGTATTGAATAATTTTGAGAATCATCCTAAAATGTAAAATGTTTATACGAAAATCTGACGACCCTTTATTCAATTGATTGGATTTGAAGTGCAAAGTTCAACATTTCAACAGGCAGTGCGAGTTTTCACATCAGGATCATAAATTTACCGTATAAGCAATATATTACGTCCCAATAGAATAAACTTTGGTTCACGTTACGTTAAAGGACCGGGATACAAAAATGTGTTAAGCTTACGGAATAAACGAACCGCGAGGTCGGACAACACGTATTTACTATAAGTAAAAGTGTACACAACAAAATTGATGTACATATAGTAAAATAGAATCTTTGCTATTTGTGTAAGAGATTAATTACGTTAGTTCCAGAAGTATATTCAATTTATTTACTGTAATATAGATATTCAGATCAAAGTAAAATTTATATGATAAAAGCACTCACGCTTGTAACCAGTAGGGTGAAGCAGAGATAACCATTCCATTTTATACAGCCCTCGTCTTTGGCTTCAACCATATTTGTATTTGTTTCTTTTTAAAGAAGTATAAGTATTTCAACTCTAAACAACCTTTTCCAGAAGGTTCTCACTTTGTCTGTTACATAGTGTCTATTTTATATATGTATATACATGTCTAATTAATCGTAATTTTTTAAATTGAGGTGTACGTTTGTACGTATGTACGTTTAATTTGAAATGTGGTGTTGGTGGAGAATGTTACGTATACCATGGACGTCAAAAAGAAATTTAGAGAAAATGGTTGTTGTAGGGAAAATCGAGGGCAAAAGATCACGGGGCGGATCACCTACTCGCTGGTCTGACCAAATTAAAAACACAGTGGGACTCAACTTTCCGACTGCAATGAGAGAGGCCGGGGACAGAGCGGTCTGGAGGCAGCTCGTCGACGTCTCGGTGGAGGCGCTTCGAGATAAGCACGCAAGCAAGAATACGATGAAGAAGAAGAAAACGTGCACCTAAGACGCCGCAAACTACGAGCCGGTTTTTTTAAAGGATTTAGATTCAATTAGCTCCTATATGAATTTAATTTCATAGGACCTTACTTCCTACTGCTATTGTTTGTGATATTATCAGGTGAATGAAAATCGAGTATCACTGTTTTATTAAGAATCACTAGGGTACTAGGTTACTAGGTACGACCACAAGTATATATGCGCGTCTGTATATTCCCAATGTCGGAGAAAATAGGCCTACTTTACAATTTTCTAGAAATTATTTCGACTGCATATTTTTTTAATTTTAATGTACTATCTCTGCTTACCACAACCTAAAAGATTAAAAAGATGTGAGAATTTACATTCCACACTTTATAATTAAACTTCAAAATCGTATTTGTAATTCAAACGTAACTTGAACGTCTAAAATAGCTCACATTAAATGAAAATGACATCCTCTTTCATGATTGGCATAGTAAGAAAGGTGATGCAGGAAATGTTTTCCATTTCTTGACCTTTTTCAGCAGAAAGGGCGAGGCAAAAAGCTTGCAAGCTTCCGGGACAGGTCAATGAAAACGTTTGAATCCATAACTTGCCCATTATCTAATGGAACAATTTAAATAAAGTGTTCTCACTCTTATACAATGAAAGTTTTGCAACTAAAATGATGGAAGAAACACACATTTTTTCATTGCCCTAATCGTAATTAAAAAGCTGAAGAGTTGCGTTTTATTTTAAAGACATGTTAACCTTATCACTTCGCGAGAGAGCTATTAATATAAATGTGTTGTTGTATGAAGTTGTAGAACTTCTTCTATTGAGTACATACGAAAGAAAAAGCGTGTATGGCTTTATTAATGGGATATTAAATACGGAGTTAATAACGGCAAATTAAATGACTTCATGCATTGCTGCGTAGTATTGCTGTCACATCCCTTTTTTTTTTTGTTGACGGGGAGGAAATCTTCATAAAGATACCCCGCCTTCTGGGGGGAAGGCGGCGGTTATGTGGGGATCTTACCCACTAAAACCTCCCCGGTGGCCCTTTCCTCGGTGCATGACGAGGGGCTCCGGGATCTCACGTGGAACGCACCGGAGCCCCTCTGCACTGTGCTCAAGGAGAGCACGTCCCGGGGGGAGGTTACTCCCTCCTCCCCTGTGCCCTCGCAGCGAAAGGCGACACGGGCCAGCCGATGTCGCCTTCTTCCCGGGTCCACTTTGGTGGACGACGCAGGCCCCCACGCTGTCACATCCCTACGCTTACGATGCCGACGAAATGAGGGATAGTTCTATCAACCACGCTCATAAAGTTTTAGTTATTCTTAAGAACAAGAGCAGCTTCTTACACCATAACACCTTTCCTACTTGTAGATGGAGGTTATTATAGAATCGCTTTACTCATTAAATTCATTAATGGCGACGCCGAAATAGCCGTATAGCACTACATCTTAGTAAATAATTTATGTATTTACATGTCATATTCATGTCCCACTGCTGGACACAGGCCTTGTCTCTAAAGTATAAGGGCATAGTCCGCCACGCGGCCCTAGTGCGGATAGGTAGACTTTACATGCCTTAGAAAAATTTTCTAAGACATGGAGGTTTCCTTACGATGTTCTCCTTCGACGTCAAGCGCGTGGTATATGAGTACATAAAATTGCAACCACAAATTTACTGGTGCAACTCGGATTGCTAGCGTACTATGCAACTTGAGCCGACTGCCCGGTCACTGAGCTACCACAGCTCTAGTTGCATAATACGCTACGTAAATCATTTATATTGAGTAAAAATATATACCTCAGCTTAGGGCCTCTTGTAAGGTGCAATAGTTTTTATGACAACAACACAAACAAGATGTCAAACCAAACGTGTTATTATAGCAGTAAGTAAAGCATTGTACCGTAACATCCACATGAAACTGACTGACATGAATTTCAACCATATTTTTCATACGCTGCGTGTTGCCACTCAAACGAGTGTAAGGAAAATAAAACCAAACAGTAACATTGAACGGAGCAAGCGCTACGTATAAATTCTTTGAACAAAGCTTCTACGTAGTGATGCTTTTTAAAATACAGTTCCATGAAAATTCTTAATAAAAACATTAATTAACTTAACGATGCTATATCCATATATTTCTTATTTTATGTTTTTATATTGACTAGTAATTCAATACTTAGGTTATGGACGTCAATGTTTATTAAAAATAATTGCAGCGGCTCATCATTCGGTTGAACGTCATAGGCATTTATAAGAAATATTTTAAGCTTTCTTAATCAAACACACTGGAGACTGGGGAAAAAAAAAAAAAAAGTATATTTACGACTAAAAACATTAACCGACCTCAAATCGAATGAAAGTCAAACTCGCAGTGCGGGGACGCATTCCGAAATTCTGAATTATAGTAGGAATATTACGATTAATTTTAGATTAATAAGAAACCAGTCAATTTATCCTAGAAGGTCATCCTTTCCAATAAAAAATGAATCATCGATATCGCTTGGCTCAAACCCGAACGCTTCGCTTCTTCTTTCATTATACGTACAGCAAAGGACTGGAATAGTTTGCCCGCGTCTGTCTTTCCCTCCGATTCCAATGTGGGTGTTTTCAAGAATAGGGTGAATATACATTTACTAAGCTAGTGCGCCTTACCATCCAGGACTGCATTTCCACTTGGGATCGTAGTCAAGCACATGCTTAGAAAGTATAAAAAAAACGTGATATTGAGTTATTCGTCCACTTGTCGCGCACGTACTTAATGCCAATTTAAGACTTACTCGTATTTATGGTTTTTTCACGGATGCTATTGTCGAATTGTAGACCAAATTGACATTTGACCACATTGGAATCATGCAAATCCGTTTATCCACTCGAAAGTTATGAAGTAACAAACATAAAAAAAAACATACAAACGAATTGAGAACCTCATCCTTTTTGAAGTCGGTTGAAAGAGGGACCGGAGGGCACAATCTTGAAAAAAAACGATAAGTATACGCGAATTACATTGATATAGGTTAAATATAAATTAGTTTTATATTTCAGTTCAGATTACAACTGAAAATAAGAGCTCGGAATAAAGACTTTCGTGTTTGGTTTTTTAACGGCTGATTGCCATTGTTAGCCTGAAGCCTTTTACAACCGGATTGAGAGGTAGCCGAGACCTTTTATGATTGAAGTTGATTTGTATTCTCTTAATTTATTTCAGAATTGTTTAGTCATTGTTACATAAAAAGTATACGTGAATACCTACGCGCAAAATAAAACGCTTATTTTATGTAGCTGTAAAAGTAGCAACGTAACGTAAAAAGTCAAAAAGGAAAATGGTAATGAATATTAGTCACGTTTATTCAGAAGATTAAGTGTCCCCTGGTAAGGGTGAGCCAATCTCTATTAAAATAACAAACGCGTGTTTTAGTGACTTAATGAATAACAACAAGTACGCATTTATAATAAAATAATGGCCGCTCATATACGATCGATAAATGATGAGATCCAGCTTTAAGTGAACAATATTATTCATGGGGCAACATTCAGTTTACTTGCAATACTGGTACTTTGTCTATGGCTTTTTTTTAATTGAAGAGTGGCAAACGAGCATAAGGCTCACCTGATCTTAAGTGATCACCGTCGCCCATGAACATCCACAGCACCAGAGGAGCTGTAGGTGCGTTGCCGACCTTTGAGATAGGAATAGGCTCGTTTCTTGAAGGTCCCTAAATCGTAAACGTTCGGAAACACCGCTGGCGACAGTTGATTCCTCAACCAGCCTTTGTCTACGACCAGATCTATGGTCGGGTGTGGGGCTGTAACTACACCGAGTGAAGAATGATGCTCCCAGCGGAGATTGTCTCAGTGGTCGTCAAGCAGTAGAACCTTTCGGAGCTCATCTGAGACAAAGACACTGAAGTGGAGGAGAAGTGTGTGAGTGTATTTGTAAGCGACTTAAAAAAGGAGAATGTTCTCAATTTGTCTGTATGTTTTTTATGTTGGTAACGTGGACAAGGTGAACTGATTTTAATGATTCTTTTTATTTGAATTTAATTGAAAGTACCATTGACTTTCAATTCGGTCCCAATTTGACAATGTCTTAAGAAAACCATATGTCTTAAATTTGCGTTGGTGTATGTACGCGACAAATAGACGAGTTCTGGCACCAATCCTGGTCATTTTTTTTGGAAAGGGTATACTTCAAGGGTAGTGGGATGAAAGTTTGTTAGGTTCTGATTAATTCTATTTCGAAATATTTACCAATAATTACCAAATAGGCGTCCGGGTGTAAAAGCGTTTAACGTTTGTTTCGAATTGAAGTCGGTTTTTGTTTTTGCTCGTAAGTATATTTTAATTACAGTAAAGTAAAAATTCTGTAAGGTTGTCAGGTATTTTGTGATCGAGTAACAGATATATTGTTATATTTATTAACAGCTACTGTAATTTATCTAAAAATACGATACAACTCGATCAAAATCATATTACGTCTCGAGTAATTGAATCAGAAAATTTCACAGGCTTTCACAGAGTTTCTTCCCTAATTTGCCTAATTGCTAACATTATGATGTAATCATTTAATAAACGAGATACGCCGCTGAAACGTACTGAATATTAAAAACGTTTTAAACCTCAGCTCGCCTACTGTCGTAAAAGCGGCGTTTAAACACAATAAATTAAGATTTACAATTGTAGCAACGAAACGACGCGCCACTTTTTATATTGAAATAAATCTATAAACTTTCACAGATAATATTTGTTATAAAACTGTACTACACAACAACGTCATGTAGTGCTTCAATTAGGATTTGTCAAAGACTAAAGTAGAACAGACATGCCAAAAAAGGATTGTTTTTTTTTTAATTTTATTTTTAAATTAAATGAACATTGTTAAATGAAATCCAATAAAAAGTAGTACAAACTATATTGCCTGTATCTAAATCAATTAAGTACGTGATATTTTATATTACACCTCTAATTTATTACGCGCTATTACACTCTAATAACTTGAATAATCTAAGTATTATTAAATAATAAAACGTTATTATTTTATAAGCTCTCACGTTCTTTTAACTCTAGCTAGCGTAAACAAAGACAACGATCACTGTCCGCTTCTTACATTTTATGTCGCATGTGTGATCCTCACACAAATTTTACCAAATAATTTTTTTATACGATAAATGCTAAGGATCGTGACCGCGAAAAGCAGCCTCCCTTGGGTGCATTTTTACATAAGAAACCGAAAAAATGGAAACTCATTTGTAAAAGTCCATTGAGATACGAACTGACTATAAGATCGTCATCTTCATCATCATCAGCCTGTATCTATCCACTGCTGAAAATAGGCCTTACCCAATGCCTTCCACCAAATGCGATCCTCAGCTTTCCGCATCCAACCACTTCCGGCTATCCTTACAAGGACGTCGGTCCATCTGGAGGGAGGGCGCCCCACACTTCTCCGACCTATGCGCGGCCTCTATATATATATATCTGAATCTTCTCGACTCGTTCTCAAAGAATGTACTAGTATCATGAGTTATACTATACTATAGTATTATTTATGAATAGCTGAATAACAAATAATACACATAAATTAATTTCAATATCACCCTAATGTCGATTGTTGAATATGCATAAAAAATAATTGAATCTCAGATAATTGAACTGAGTTTCGTTACTAACTGATTATTTCTAATACATTAATAACGAATGTTTTATTATTCAACAAAATATTTATTTATACATCGTCGAAGTAGAAAGTTAAGCATGGATAAATTTGTTAGAGTATACATTGCGGCGCCTACTACGCCCACGTTCATTTAGAGGTCATCCAAGGACCGGCGGTCTTGCACATTTGCTATTTAGTTACGTTTCAAATCTCCAAAGTACTCTCGTTTCGGGTCGCAATCGTAATTTATGTTACGAAAATTTCTTTCTTCGAATTACATTGCATATCTTTAAATAGCAAAAGATAATAAACTGGCTATCAATTTAGTAATTATACATTTTGAGTCTCTTAATGATTATTTATTTTGTTCAATCTATTAATAATACAATCTTATATTTATAAAGTGATAAAGATATTTCGAACTTTTAAACTCAAAAAGCTCAGAACCAAGTAACCTTACTCCAGCTTGAAGGTGCAAGCTGGAAACCAGTGTTTTGTTGTAGATTACCTAATTCTCAGGTCCAGTTACCAAAACATAGACCTAGGAAATCTAGCACAGAGCTATGCGTATAAAAGAAAAGTAAAATAAAAGCATATACATGTCAGAGTCCTAGTAGCTCAGTGTCCGGGTGGTCGCCTCAAGTTGCCTAGTACGCCTAGCAATCCGAGTTCGATCCTCGATGCCAGCACCAATAAGTTTGTTGTTGCATTTTTATGTGCTGATTTACCAGGCGCTCGGCGGTGAAGGAAAACATCGTGAGGAAACCTACATGTCCTAGAAAAAAATTGTACTACATATGAAGTCTGCCAATCCGCACGAGGGCCGCGTGGCGGACTATGCCCTTATACTCTCTTTACGAAGGCCTGCGCTCAACAGACATGTACATAAAGTTAAAGTTACGGCCTTTATATATGTCTTATTTTTACACACAACACTCGCTTTCTGCTAAATTGTTAGAACATTACAATTTCTAATGTGATAAGTGTTTGTAAACACTTATCTCAAAAACTTTAACAACTATTCTCAGTCTAATTAAGCCAATAAGCGATTGTGTACTAAAAAAGCAAAATTTTAAATGATGTTTTCTTTGGCTGTGTTTGATGATAGCAACAATTAGAAGCAGGATAGTTGAACGCTAGACCTCAAATGAAAAAGTCCCAAGAGAGATTATTTTAAATAGACCAAGTTGCGCGGACCATCTATATTTATCTAAGAAATAAACATTCACTTCCCCACTAGGTAGACAATGACAAGGGTGGAATTTGCTTAACAACTTGCCCGCAGCTTGTTGCTTAAACATGCTGTTCACGTTACCTTGGCGGTCTGTGCTCCGGTTTCGTTACACTTAATTCGATATAAGCTAAGATCCGTTTTCAGTAGAACCTTTGAAAACAACGTACTTTTCTTCTATAAGCGTTTTTCTTACGATAAAGTAACAATTATTATTGGATAAAGGACTTGAATTTAAATATGTTAAGATATTTACCACCTCAGTTTGGGTTAGGAGACTTTTTCTTTTTCTTCGAGACGCCTAACGCCTAGCGCCCTCTGGGGCAAGCGCGAGTTATGTCGGGATTGCATCAACTAAAACTACAAGATGTAGCATGTATGTTTGTAGTACTACGGTAGCCTCTTGACACCGCTTAATCGGGGAGGATAGACAGAGTGGCAACGTTATACCAACACTCCTCTCCCTCCACCGCACGTGGAGATATTCACTCCACCCCGGCCGGAGTCTGGACAACACAGTGGTCAATCACCTTGGTCTCAGAGAGACCACCCGGTGCAACGGCGCGGCCGGCTCTCCTCACGGTCCGACCGCGGGTGTCCGAGGCACGACTTCTAAACCTCTCCGGAACAAAAATCCGAGCAACCTTCTGGGATGTGACAGACTTAACTATATAAATAATAATTACAAAACGGTAAAAAAAATTACGAGACACGCCATCAAATAAGGACAGTATTGCATAATATTGTTCAAGTAAAATTTATTCATTATATTATACTGTCAGCGAGATAGAATGGTTATGTTTAAAAGGAATTCATCTTTAACCATATCATATAATTATTATCCTTATTCGGTTATATACAACTTACCCAGGTAGGATATAAAAGAAGGTTGTATAAAAGTTGTTATTTTACTTTGCCCTTCACTTTCTTGTGGTTTATTTAAATTTCAGGTTCTATTTAAGGGCGGCGTGACGACATCATTGAATACATCTCATCGATGAATGTAAGGAACAGAAATGGTGCGCAGGAACTAATATTTAGAGTCCAACATCAAACAGCTATATTTAAAGCGTTGTATCTTATCATTATACATCAGATTTTCTATTCTAATTTACGTAATACTTAGAAAACAGTTGTACCAAAATAGAATTCAAATAGGAACTTCAAAATAGCGAGAAGGTAATTTTGTTACCATTTCAAGTTCTCGAAGTCAATTTAAGTTCGAGTCAATCTTTATAACTCAAAAGTTCTCATAATTTCTCGTCTGCTTTCCACGTTAAATATCACAGTCAGTACTGTCTTTTGGGGACAGATTATTAAACTGTTTTAAAGATAACAGTTTTTGTGATGTTAATATTTTTAACGTGAAATATTTTGTACAGTATCCAGACTATTAGCAAAGAAATATGACAGAAAGGGGTTATAATTCCTAACGAAGAAATCGCATGTTTAAAGTTAGGGCATTTGAATCATTCCACATATGAGGTTCACACAAAATAGTATTTGATGAAACGCCAAAAACGTTTGCTCTGTCTACTCCACTTAGGTTAAAATGACATGAATTATTATATTATTACATGCACCGTCCTACCCATAGGAAAAATTAATTCCATATAATAACAGCTAAAGGTTATCGAGTAACCGTAAAATAGACAAAAGAATGACTGGCTATGGGCTTACGTTTTAAAAAAGATTTTGATTGGCAGAATATTGTCACTCTCTGCACAGTCATATCACAATAAAATTGCATTCGTCCGATAGCTGTCACCATCCACCGATTGATTCACATAAAATTTCTGAAGGCTTATCTTTATATAAGTCTTAATGAAAGAGATACCATGGTTGAAAATTGTAATTCTATCAATATCATAGTTGCTTAAAAAATATGAAAACAATATACACTTTCGTGTAATTGTAGAAGTTACCTTGAACAGTTTAGGTATCCAGTAGTAACCACAAAAATACTACTAAACTAGCGCGTACCATCTTTCAACAATATCACCACTTAACATCAGGTGGGATCGTGGTCAAGCACTAGTTTACACCCCAAAAAAAATCTATATCATCGATATCATCGAAACTTTAATTCCCTTCTTACCAAACACATGAAGTCTAAAACAATGTTTCTAAAATGCTAGAAATACATAGACTCAAGAAAAGGTAACAAAATGGTAGTTCGGTCTCAACTACGATGACCGAAAAGGTCTTCGAATAGACTCTGGCGGAAGGCTCACAAACACAACCACAGGGACACACATAAACACAATTTCCCACACACACATCTGTATATATTTATTTAACATTCTACCTGTATCATAAAAGGATTGCACAAGTAACATCAAATCTGCAAATACTATAATGCAACCCTGGCTAGGCTTGTTGAAAATATATCTATAATATTTTCAATGTATCGATAGAAATCGATAGAAATTCTAAATGTCGAAAAGGTATAAAAATCGATATTTTTTCAGACCCATAAAATTTTAATTTTTTTACTTATAAATTATGATGTCTATTGATTAATTAAGTATTGTAAAATGATTGAAGTAGATTAGTCCAAAGAAATTAATTTTTAAAACAAGAATATTCTTTGTTTTGACAAAGAATATTCTTGTTGCCATCTGTATGCTAATATATTATTAACAAAAATATCAAAATCGGTTTGATAGTTTCAAAAATATATTTTATTTAAATCGATATAAATATATTGATACTTTATTGCATTACCAACATCCCTAACTCAGCCAGAGTTTGGGATGTTGACTCAGCCACGATAAAAGCGTCTGCTTAATATAGGAGTCATTGTTTACAAATATTGTGTGCTCAAAAGGTTGCATACTTTGGTCTGTTAACTTAGTGAAATTCATACAATGTCAGCAATGTTGTAATAAATATTTTTCTATTCTATTTCTAATGTTTTTGAAAGGAGATACGCACTTCAATAACAAATTATCAATCACAGTTGAAAACAAACCCCGAGCGTGGGAGTGGAGGACAAATATGGGGTGAGTATTGGTTTGGGAAATCGCGGGGGCGTTCGGGCGCCAGTCTGGCTGGCGCGGCGGCTGCACCGTGCTCCAGGGTGCATCCAGCGCAGGTGCACCCCTTACTTCCCCCGCTCCCCAGACCAACTTGAACGATCACGTCTACCTGAGACTATCGCCATTAAATACACATATAACAACTTTAAGATAGCATTACGGAATGATAAAAATTTATAAAATTTCATATCTTAGAAGTAGAACTAGTCTCAAGTGCTCCGGATTTGATATCAGAAAGTTCATGTTTTAATCTCTTGAAGTATAATAATAAAAGCAAGTTAGTACTTTATTTTTATCGTGCCGATACATTTTGTGGAAATGGCGAATGCTAAACTTTGCGACCATGTAAACAACATTATAAATATGTCGCCGAATCCTTGTAAGTAATAACTTACATCCATTCATCACATTAGCGAATATTGTTTTTGGAAAATACATATATCTTACATAAATATTAAATAAAATAAGTAACAAATAGCCGGTCGTATTTGTCCCATTCATTTGATACAAATAATAAAACTAACAAATTAAGGTCCAGTTTATACATGATACGAATTTCGAGAAAAAAAAGAGAGAAATCACTTAATTAGATCGTATGTTAGAATTCTTCTTCCTGACTAAAATTAAGTGAAAACTAGTTATGTAAAAAGTTATGATATATTTGAATAAGACGTATACGGTGTTTCCGAATCTATTTAAAACCCACAAATCCAAGAATGTCAATGTTCATGGGCATCGATGCTCACGGAAGATCAGGTGGCATATAGACGCGTTTAAAAAGAAATTAACTATTTCCACGCTAGGGAATGGTTACCGTTAATAATCGCATATTGAGCTTGAAACTTATGTTACCTTATGTTTCCCAGCCCGTATCCTCAAACGTTATGCAATCAAAATCCGTCATATCCCAATTCTGTTATAATTCGGACAAAATTT
This sequence comes from Meandrusa payeni, assembly GCA_029286785.1. Classification (NCBI taxonomy): domain Eukaryota; kingdom Metazoa; phylum Arthropoda; class Insecta; order Lepidoptera; family Papilionidae; genus Meandrusa; species Meandrusa payeni. The sequence continues at coordinate 7,926,491 of JAGSMX010000003.1, read as the reverse complement.
CCGTTTCGTAACGTTAAAAATAAACAAAATTTTATTTGGTTCATGAAAAAGTTAGACTTATTTATAGCTACGACTTACACTTTCGGAAAAAAAAACTTATGAGCCTTATTTTTAACCTAGTTTAATAATAAGACCAAAGTTCAACAAAACTGGCAATGAAAGGAAAATGACCTCATTTTGCGCGGCCACTCCAGTCATTCGGAACCTTCTCACGCACGCATCTATAAAGTTTATTTTTAGTTCTAGTCGGACGTACCTACCCTATCTTGCGATTGACGATTAGACCGGAGACCCCAATTAAAGCTCAGCAAATCGGCCTGAAATCAGCGTGATCTTCACTATATTTGGTTAATTAAACGACTCGAGTTTCGGCCGACCATTGCTCAACAAATTGGACCCAATTAGTTTCTACTGTAATTCGTTAAAATCTTGACAGTTGCTGTTAAGTTGTAAAGAATAATAAAATATCCAATTTCCATGTGAAAATATACGACAGTTAAAATTGACATATTTCCACGATAAGTACCCATGTCTTGGTCAGAATGTAAGATTTTATTATATCTAAAGATCATAACCATTTTACATGCGACCGCTTCCACTGACAAGGGTCAAGATGTTACACCTCGTAGAGATTTGAAATGCATATTTTTAAATCTTTGAATGTTTTTAGATAAAAAAAATTGATTCTTATGTACAATAGTGATAATGTGTATTTTTTTAAGTGTAAATATACGTACTACATTGTATATATAGTAGTTAGTATACATTCATAGTTTATAGTACATGTTACTCATTTAATTAAAAAAATAACTTCTCACGTCCTTTAAACGCTAACAGAGATAGCAACCGCAGTCCGCTTTTCAACGAGCTTTTAAGATAGGTCACAGGTTTTGATTCAATCACAATACAAAAGGCATTTTTTTGGGTACAAAGACTTTATTATTCATTAAGAACATTACATCCTCTGACAATGAGCTTATAAAAAGATTACATACTAAGATATATTTAAAGTGATTGAAAGCGACAGGTCTCTAGAATATATTATTCAAGATATATCTTTGAAGTTTTGTTTGAAAATTGTATTTATGAATATTCCTAAACTACGTAAGGTTATTGAACAGTTGTGCTACTTCAGACATAATACATTTTTTACTATAGCTAGTTGTTGGCTTTCTGATAAAGAAAAGAAAAAAAAATATTAGTGTAACTAGAATTATAGTGGAATAATCTTTTTGAAAATTAATTCTTGAGTGTACATAGTGCTTAAAAAACCGAGAAACGGTAACTCATTGATACAAATAGGATGCGACCTGCCAATTCTACGATCGTAAAATTAAATTCTTAGCCACTAGGCTATCCAATTTTTATTATGTACTTATTTTATTTAAACAATTATAATCAAAATCTTCACCCTTCTTTTCCATCAAAAGAGGTGTACCAGGATTGTACTGAGTACAATTTTTAACTCTCGTCGTTCAAAGCGTTCGCCATGTTACATGAAATTAAGTTAAAATAAATAAATGCTTCAGTCTCCAAATACATGTACAACAAATGTCTCATTAAGAAAAATACACAATAGCTGTTTTAAATTGACCAGTGCTCCAGATTCACGAATATAAACAAGCGGTAAGACGACAAAACTATTACAACGGGGAGTTCTTCAGTAGCGAACGGGGGATACGAATTGAGCTGGCATCTAGCCAGCTGGGAACCCGCGGTCCGTCGCCAGCCACAGCGCACTAACAGCCCCGGCCCAACGCAAATGTGACACGGAAAAGTGAAAACAAGTGTTGACGTAATGCTCACGAAGCCTGGCAAACCTCATATACGTTGAATTGATATAAACAACACGTTATGACGAGAATAAGCACGGCAAAGTTTCATAACGAGCCCGGGCGACGCACTCCGATATAAAGTTTTAAATCTTCCGATTTTACACGTATACGTTCATTCGTGCATGGACCGACTGAAGAAAATCAAAAGAAACATGTAAATGTAATTATATAATGACAGAATTTGTTGCGCAACCTTTTTTTCTCTATTTAATGGCAAAAGCAATCAAAGCCTCGTTAAATATATAACTACTCATTCTAAAAGAAAATTGACTTTAAGATTGAGATTAACATTTAAAATTTGCATTCTCTATCACATTCACCATGGGGAGTAATCTGAGGAATTATAGATTTCCACTACCGCACATCACGGCAGAATTCCAAATTCCATCGAACGTTCCACGACTATGAGTTTCTGGCATAACTTTCTTCTACGCATTATTAACTTGTGGTAGGAGTGCACGATATATATCGCTCCGATATTATCGAATCATGTAATATCGATATTTATATCGATATATTTCACGATTACGAAATATCGCAAGAACTTAAATAAAAAGCATTCCATTCTTTATTTTATTTGTGATTGACAACTTGAATAGAATAAAACCCTTACTTGCGCTGCCATCACGAAGAGTGTAGTGTAGTATGTTACTACACTCCTACTCTTCACGATGGCAGGACTCTTTGTATAAATTTTATAATCTATACATGTAGTCTGTACTGCTAGCAGAATCTATCAAATAGTTTTGACCGGTATCCGAAGCCAAAACCTCTCAGTTACGCGCCGAATACTGTAGTAGTAGAAAACTTTTCTAATATTTAATATTAAGCTTTAATTAATTATAAACAAATTTCGATATATGAAAAATATCGATATATTTTTACAATATATCAAGTAGTATCGATACAACCTCGCGATATACTATATCGAAAAATATACCGATATATTCATGACATGAACATCACTAACCTGCGGAATCAACTGTCAACTTATATAATTTGGGGACCTTCAAGAAACGTTTACTCCTTTCTCAAAGGCTGGTAACACAATTACTCCGGTGTTTTTTTTTTCTTTTAACCACAGACTGATGTCCATGCTCTTTTGTAATATTATTGAATTGGTTGCTTTGGTTTTTGTTAATAAGGGTGCTACCTCTAAAGCTACTACATAAGAAATGCTTTGGTTCATGCGTCGAAGACGCCCCTTTGCATTGTTATAAGCTTCTCCGCGACCGCTGCGTCCCTGAATCTCATGGCCATTTTAGATTATAGTCTATAATTTTCTCTTTTGATGCGGCCGTTGCCCTTGTCACCAGTAATAGACACAGCTGACTGTATGTCTGGATATTTGGATTTGGATATTCCTCCGGTGTTATGGATGTTAATGGAGATCATGTGAGCCGTAAATTCGTTTGGTCCTTTTCCTATAAAAAAATTAAGCAATATAGCATATATATTTTTTATGTTTTAAATTTTAAACTTAAAGTAACAGCCTTTATATATATTATATGTCCCACTGTTGGGCGCAGGTCTTCTCTGTAAAGGAAGTAAAAGGGCAAGGTCCACCACGCGGCCCTAGTATGGATTGGTAGACTTCACATGCCTTGTATGACATGTAAGTTTCCTCACGATGATTTCCTTCACCTCCGAGCGCGTGGTAAATAAGCACATAAAATTGCAAGAGCAAATTTATTGGCGCCGGCACCAGGGATCGAACTCGGGTTCTACCATACTATGCAATTTGAGCCAACCGCCCGGACACTGAGCCACCGAGTCGTTTTTATGTGTGTTATATCTTTAATATATCGTTCCTCATAACTTTGGACTGTGTGAACCGATTTTGAAGATTAATTTCTCATTTGAAAACCAGTGCTTTTCATGTGGTCCATGAGCCATATAAGTCTTAAATTTGCATTAAGTACGATATTCCGTCCGTTAATTTCGTAACATTCTTATTGATTTGTAGTTGATTTTTCTTTTTAAACGTAAATATACTTGTTAATTATCGGAATAAGATAAGTAAGAGATTTATATTACTCAAAATAAGAAAGTTAGATGGTAAATAATAACTTTTATAGTCTACTTAACATGCAATAGAATTTTCTTCGACTGAATAATCACATTATAACCCGGGTTCGTTATCAACATGGCGTATATATGCTTCGTCGTAAAACAGTTATTATAAGGCCGTTTGACGGTGCGCCACAAGCAAACAATTGATTTAAAAAGCACAAAGTAAATGTGAATAGAAAGGGAATTCTGTGACCGCGGTACGCGACTATGTCGTTATACACCATAACATTCATAACGCTCGATAAAAATTTAAGTGTATTGAACTCATACCACGTAAATACGATGACGTTATACAAAACAACATCAAAACATATCAATACTTATGTGTTTTTGTAAACGTATTTAGTATTATCTTTTCTGTAGTAGAAATAGTTATAAAGTAAGGATAATCAATGTGGTTTTGAAAGGAAAAGTTCTTTACGCGGTGAATGCGTTACGAAAAATGTGATCGAGGCGAAGAAAAGTTGATAAGGAGATATAAATTAATGAAGATAGAAAGAGAGAGAGTTACGTTTCATATATTACTGTAGTCACAAGAGAGCTGTGCCCATTTTCTTTCTCTCTTGAACAATCGTGTATATATTACTAGCGTACCCAGCCCACTTCGCCGGGCTAGATTTTGCTTTATTTTATTTAAACAATAAACTTACATCATTAAATATTTATTTTAACTCTCACAATAAAGTAAATTATTCATTACTCTCCGTATTCTCTTCTCGAGCGGGTGAAGATCATCATCTACACCCATGTACATATAAGTAAATATATTATCATTCTTATCATTTATACAAAAACATATCGGGCTCCAGTTAATATCAGAAATACATGCGACGTATGGCTTGTCGTTATATAGGCGATCGTCACCAAACTCGTCAGGTCAATCTGAAGATTCCCTGAAAGTTTCATTGAAAACGGTCCAGCCGTTTCGGAGCATATAAGGACAAACCCACACACTTTCTCTTTTATATATATACTATATATATATATATAATATATATATATATATATATATATATATATATATATATTACATATATATATATATATATAACACAAAGATGAAGCTAGACGTGTGTTACACATTCGTTTTTTATACTTAGCAAGTGCTTCACCACGATCACACCTGATGTTAAGTGGACGCAGTGGTTAGCAGTCATTAGTTTCGTCAATGCCCATTCGATCTACTCTTGAAATTACCTACGTTGTAATCAGAGGAAAAGACAGACGCGAGCAAATTATTCCAGTCTTTGCTGTAAGAGTAATGAAAGACAAAGCGCTTCGTTCGGGTTTGAAGGATGTTCACAAAATAAGGATGTAATCCAGCAGTGCGTCCTCAAGTCCGGTAGAAGAACGGAGATTAATATAAGATTCTACACGTATTTAGTATGAACAGCTCTTGCCCTAATTTTTTATGGAGGCCTTTTTAATCTCCAAGGTTTCTAAAGGTGAATTTCCGTTTTTTTACAAATATTAGAATTTCTGTGGCATAAAAATTCGGTGTAAAGCGATTAGAAAATTGTTACTTCTATCTTGGATTGAAAGTCTTGAGGTAATATTTCGTTGTGTATTATTATTTTATAAAAAGCCTATGTGACGTCTACCCCTTATATAAATATGGAAACATTAGCTATTTAGATAGTGGAATACGATTGCTGTCTGTCTGCCCTGATAAAAAGAACGTGAAACTTAATTATTGTGTCATGCTAACAAATTAAAATAATTTTTACTATTAATCTCAAAGTTACCGAATAAATGTTATGTAGACCAAAATATAGATGTAACCACAACGTCCACATGGTATCACGAGAATTACTTCCGGCGTGAGAGTTCGACAGCCCGTAGGCGGAACTATACAACTGAGCCGTGGAGCCATATTGCCTATTGTTTGGCATCTCCAACTCTTGGCATAGAACTTTAAATACTACACGGCCCAAGTGCACTGTCAGCGTAAGTACTTTACCCTATGAATATTAACGCATAAGTTTGGAAAATAGTACCATTTAACTGTCTAGAGCTGACATATATTATTGGCTTCTGCCACAGAATACATTACACTAAAATCTATATTTTATCACATGTAACGAATATGCTCCAATTGTTTTCAAGAGAAATATCAATGGAAGTTTAATAGGCTCGTCGACTTTATACTTCATCTCTACTTTTTTTTTTGTTTACGAGGAGGAAATCTTCAAAAAGATACCCCGCTTTCTGGGGGGAAGGCGGCGGTTATGTGGGGTTTTTACCCACTAAAACCTCCCCGGTGGCCCTTTCCTCGGTGCATGACGAGGGGCTCCGGGATCTCCAGAGGAACGCACCGGAGCCCCTCTGCACTGTGCTCAAGGAGAGCACGTCCCGAGGGGGGAGGTTACTCCCTCCCCCCCTCTGCCCTCGCAGTGCAAGGCGACACGGGCCAGCCGATGTCGCCTTCTTCCCGGGTCCACCTTGGCGGACGACAAAGGCCCCCACCCTTGTCGCCCAGTGAACCCGAGGCCCCTTTTAGTCGCCTTCTACGACAGGCAGGGGATACCGTAGTCTTATTCTTAAGAGCCCAGAACTACAGGGCTGACTTCATCTCTACTTAACCACAGGTTGGTGTGTGGTCGACTCCTTGATTAAAATTTATAAGAGCAATTTCACTTTGTCCACCTCACAATAGGGTAATACTTTCATGAGCTTTCTGACTTATTACTCATATGTGGTAAAGAATTTCTTCAATTCAATAGAACAGACGTAGGTATCTGTATGGCGTAATTTAGTGGTCACTTGTTACGCTTAATTGAAAAATGCTTGTTAAGCTAAATTTTCTCTCCACATTTCACTAATGAAGTGAACTGCCAGTTCCACAACTAAACGAAATATGCGCCCTCTAGCTTCAGAAAACTTTCGTAATTATCTCGCCTGTGATAAACTTTTTTTTTTTGTTGACGGGGAGGAAATCTTCACAAAGATACCCCGCCTTCTGGGGGGAAGGCGGCGGTTAAGTGGGGATCTTACCCACTAAAACCTCCCAGTGGCCCTTTCCTCGGTGCATGACGAGGGGCTCCGGGATCTCACGTGGAACGCACCGGAGCCCCTCTGCACTGTGCTCAAGGAGAGCACGTCCCGGGGGGAGGTTACTCCCTCCTCCCCTGTGCCCTCGCAGCGAAAGGCGACACGGGCCAGCCGATGTCGCCTTCTTCCCGGGTCCACTTTGGTGGACGACGCAGGCCCCCACCCTTGTCGCCCAGTGAAGGCCCCTTTTAGTCGCCTTGTACGGCCTGGGATAAACTACTACAAACATTTAGAATTGGCATAGCTCTGCTAAAACTTAAATATTTTTGTGGGACAAACGGTTTGATTAGGCTGGGGAAAGGCCACACCTTTACAATATGCCATCATAGATCCTAGATATTGATCACTATCTAAGATATAAGTGATCACTTAAGATGCGTAAAATAGTACTGCAACTTTACAAAGTATCACCAGTTATTTCATAGAAACAGGGCAAGAGACATTATAACACAAACGTATAATCCGTGTCAAAATTGGGTCAATACAAAACTCTATACTTGTACGTTGGGATCACTACTTAGAGTGGCTGTTCATTCTTAATAGTTATTTAATCGAAACCTTTATTAAAAGCTTGACCTTTCCGATTTTAGCTTGACCGTAATATTTACTAGTGTAATATCTTCAGACATTTGTAAGGTGAGGTACATAATTTATTACAATGCTAAGCGAATGATATAAAGTCGAACTGTTGAATATTATTTATAGCAAATATATTCTTAGTAATATCTTTGATCATCTCAACGTTGTCTCCTATTAATAAACAAACGTCGCATGAAGGAACAATGAATTTTACTTACAATACGTTCGTTACAATGCTTCCTTCATTGAACTTCGAATGCGACTGAATATATCTGATGCTTTTGTGATAACAAACAATAGGCGACTCTCTTTATATATGTCAGTCAGAGCTTAAAGAAGATTTTAATCAGTACAGAGAACCGAATTATAGATGCGTTACTTTCTCTCATGGCTTTCTTCGCTTTATTAAAACTTAAGTAGGAATCAATTAAATTTGTCATACATTTTTGATTTTACTTATAAGATCTATGTAATATTTCTATGAAATGGATTATTTTTATATGTAATTCTATCATATCCATATAAATACTTCCAATGATATATTATCAATGCGTCAATGGTTTAGGGTACGGCCTGCGAATCGTAAGGTCGTGGGATCGAATCCACCATTCGACTATTGCCGTGAACCATGTCCTAGCACAAGCTTAAGCTTAGTTGGAATGGTTAACAAGATTGTTAGTAATATTTCTGAAAAAAAAAGAAATATTGCTATCTATCTTTTAAAAAAAAAATTGATTCACCTGAACCTTTGAGATGTAAAAATATTTGATTAATTTAAATAGAAAATTTACATTAAACATTTTGTCATATTAACTAAAAAAAAGAAATATTTACAATAATAGGTATTTTACAACCTCGTTACCGTTTGCCGATTTCTTACGTACGAATTAAACGCTTGCTTAAATTTGTGTGTGATAGGCTCACCACCGATCTAATAGGCTTGGGAAAAGCGAATACCAATTACTAATGTGACATGAAAAGTTTTTTAGCATGACATTGATGATATTTTAAACATGATTTAGTCAAGGGCTCACGTACGGATCAGTGGTGGTCATCAGAACATTGACGAAAAAACTGCAACAGGGACACAGCGGTCGTGGAGAAGCTAATAGCAATGCAGCGGGGCGTCTGCGACGCGTGAAAAGGGGCGATCTCTGGCCACCTCCAAATTCAGGCATTATATATAAAAAGAATCCAAAAAAAAGGAAAATAGTAACTGTAGAAGTGGCACTCTTTTAATAAATGCAGAGTGGACAATTTAAGTGTATTGGAAAAGAGCACGGACACAGGACTGTGATTGCGATCTAAAAACAAAAAAAAAACATGATTTAATCTAATCTGAAAACATGAAATCATATATAGTAACGAAATTCTTGATAAATTAAAAGTTTTGCATAAATAGCATTGCACTCTCCACTCAAGAACTCGTTTTGCCCAATAATTGTCAGTTCTACGGGTGATATAGCCGGCCCATGGCACTCCCACAAGCACTCATAAACCTGGGTTTGGTGCTCTGCCAATTTTAAAAAAGTGTCGGATCTTTGAACTCACTCATCGAGGAAAACGAAGAAGTATGAATTCCCCTGTTTCAAGTCAATATACTAAGAGATTGTGATATTTGTGGCGATCGTACCGAACTTCATTTGTATTCAATTCAATGTTGATAATTCAAGCACTCGGCCGTCATTGACGATAAAAACAATTGAAGTAAAGAAAAATTTGTTGCTATAAGGCAACTGAGATTTGAAAGCACGAGTATTCGTTTATACTACCAGCATCTTTGTGACTACAACGCTCTGGCCACTTTCAAAGGAAGATAAAGTAAGAAAAAAAGATTAAGTGCCTCGGCTGCCGTAACAATAACAGGGGCAATTTCATTTCCCAAAGCATTATATCTTGCCAAATATTGTTCAATACTACAAAAAGGAACACTCATCATAGCGACAGTGCTCCCTGTCGCCGTTGAGTCATTCTGATCTTTCTTATACACTGTGGTTCCATTGAGGCAATAAAGTGTCTATAATATGATTAATGGGTGCCCGCCATCTCCCTCACGCCCACGCACTCGCTGTAATCCTGACTCACTACTACAAACATCTTCATTCATGCTTTTAGAACGCAGACTTGGAGGAAACGTTTTTATGGCGTTAAATATTGAAGCTCACTTTATTGTACTTGTACCTTTAACTAGTATGTTAATTTTTTACTTTTTACAATTTTGGCATAGCCGTCAATACTCCAAATGAGTCACGGACAGCTAGATCCCACCGATGTTCTTAGAAACTTAGCTAAAAGGATTGACCACTGATACATATATTTTTCTTAAATATAAAAATGAAAGTTCGCGCATAACTTTTAAACTACTGCACCAAATTCCAATGGTGTGTGCCACTGGCAACGAAGCAGGGCCCATGCAGCCAGTGGTTAGGGCGACATTGAAAGAAACCTGAAGTTGCGTGCCGTGTCCAGGATTACCGCCATCTGTATCTGACCCTTGACAAACCATCAAGCGAAAGTCTCTTGAGGTGTTGATCGAGACTATTAAACAGACAGTCAAAAATATTATTGAAAAAAATTAACAAACTATTCGATGTCACATAACATCATTGAGAACGCGTACGTATGGGTGTAAAGATTTGCAAGTCTAGATAGGTCTCAAGATCTGGCACAAACAACCTGAGAGTATGACTAACTCCATTAAAATGCGATTATTAAGCAATATGTGTATAAATGTGACTTTGAATAACAGAATCGTTAGATTAGAGAATAGAGTGAATAAAATAGCCTTTATTGGCTACTACAAAATAACAAGCACTTTAAAATTTAATTTACAGGTTAGTAGTAGTCGCCACTGCGGCGTAGGTCTCTCCCAAACCTCTCCATCTTTGCCTATCCCGTGCTATCTGCATCCACTGGGATCCACATATGCGACAAAACGACTAACAGAGTGGGTACCTGAGAAAAAAAGAGTAAAAAAGGAAGACCATTTAAAAGGTGGAGAGATTTCTTCAAAGACATTTGTGGATCCAAGAGAATAGAATAAGTTACTAGCAATTAAAGAACATATGTTTCTGTTAAATAACAAAAAAGTAATCCAAATTGATATGTCAGGATTGTTTATTTAATCTGTCTAACGCCCTTGACCCTGAGGTTTAAAAAAAGATTACTGATAAAGAGTAGACTGGTATATCGACCAGATTGGCGACGAACTGTATATAGCAAATAATATATGCTCATGTATGGATGTGAATGAAGGTCTGTTGTGAAAGAATCTTTAAGCTTAAGTTATCTATGCTGACCACTGGGTGACAGGCGTGTGATTATGAATGTTTGAGAGTACCGTGAGCTCCTTTGCGCTGCTGAAACAATTCCATCGATCATATTATCGTAACGAGGAAGCCTCCCTCGAAGCAATTACGTTAAAATGCTCACACTGTATATTCATGCTATGGAAAGTGTTTGTACAGGTTCTTGTCCTCTGATTATATTAAACGATGTACACTTTATGATGATAAAATTATATTTTCGAAAATATACTGCATAGATTTTTTATAGAATGAAGGTATATTATATATCCTATTAACATTATAAACGTGAATGTTTTTGATTATGTATGTGAAGTGTTACACTTTCACGCAAAAACTACTGAAAGAATTTATCTCTGAATGGATCTTTACAATTATATAGTTTATACATCAGAGTAACACATAGGCTATATTTTATAAAGATATTGTGTGAATTAGACAAGTATAACGATAAGTAGGAAAAAAATCTACCATCTGCGAGATATTCTGATTTGCGACGCAAAAACCGTACGAGTTACATGGATATAATGTACAATGGAAATGTTTATATAAAATAATCCTACAAAAAAGTCCGTACAAAAATATATTTAACGCTATTTTTAGCGGCACTACCCTTAGCCTGCTCTTAACCACTAAAGGTTAGCTGGAAGAAAATGCTAATTAGCATTAAGTCCGCCTTTGTACATTTTATTTGGTGCAATAAAGGATTTATCTATCTATCTATCTTTATGTGTAAGCCATTATCACCAAAATAGTTAACCAAAAATACAATAAAAATTGTGATAATTTGTTTCAATGCATATTTGGTAGTAATAAATTCATCCTTATATCAAAATAATTATTTCTATCGCATGTGGTATTAGACATAGACATAGATATTTATTTATTGGCATCACAATACAAAAACACATCACAGACTGAATATAACACACATTAAAAAAGAATGAAAAATAGACAAAACACAGTTAAACTTACACGGATAAATAATACAAAACATATGATGCCAATATCGGACACCGTCTCAGCACATGCTGTCACAAGGATGCGACAGCGCTGATTTTCAGCGGTGCCCGGGACTACCTAAAGACGTATTAGTAGATAATCCTTGTCTTTTACAGTACACCATTTGGACAAATATTTGAATAGTTATGACGATTAACAACGAAGTGCAAGATATTACGGTACGCTATGATTACTTTTAGAAAGTAAAGTGAGTTTGTAACGCGTAGAAGACCAACTATTCAACCGATTATCATTAAATACATACATCTTAATTGCGGGTAACACCGCGGGGCGCAAGCTAGTATAACATATAATTATATCAGACATAACATTAAATGGGATTTAAGTAATTTTATCCTTTATATATGCCTCGCAAAAAAAATTAATTGTTTGAAGAAGTCCAAGATACGTGGGACGTAAATATAACTCGAATTATTATACTTAAGAAACTAAGTATTTCGCAAACTTCATCGTTTTAAATTTATTTTTTTGTTTGGTACACAGCAAGCGAAAGTCGAAAAGACTTAAAACCCACACAAAATTGCTCATTTAATACCGTAGAACACCGTAGCCGCCGGCGTCCTAGCAATTCTATGACTTTCTTGCCTTTAGCCGTGATAAAATCGCCTACGCGATCCGACAAGGGCGTTTGTTAGATTGAAAAACAACTACAGAAGAGATCAAACATGCGCTTGTACAATAAACGACTTTGTTTACGTTAAAAATTTTACTACACATTTTCGAGGCAACTTCAAAGGAATTATCTCTTCCGTATCTATCAATATGAATCTACAGTCGTTTCCGGTTAGCACTTCCTTATTTATTTATTTTTTTAAACTTTCTAAGCAAGGACTTGACTACGATCCCACCTGTTGTTAAGAGGAAATGCAATTCTGGATGATAAGGCTCACTAGCTGTTCTAAAATATTTAACACCTTAAACATATTAGTGATGATTACAAGCTAGTTATCGAAATATATAAAATAAAAAGTAATCTCTTATTCCTTTTAACTTTAACGGGATAGACAGAGACAGCATTCCCTGTCACCAAGCTTATTAAGTCCCATATTTAATAAAATTTGGGAATACCAAACTCTCTGTCTCTGGCTAAGCTACAAGGGTTTACGATGTGAAATTTATTCAATACACACACACTCTTACTCCATCAGAACAATACACAATATTCCGTTATACAAAAAGTGTCATAAATTAGAATTAAGTTTCCAGCAGCGTAACACGTTTATTCAGACATTTAGCGCTAAATATGAGAAATGTCATAATTAAGAAGCAGGCCATTAATTTGGATAATGTTCGCGTTATCTTGATTCTTAGCGACATGTTATAAAAGAATAATAATTAAAAAATAATGGCCAATTAAACTAGAACTAGATTTGAGGTTGTTACTCAATGGAAAACACTTTTATAGCATTAGTAATGAATGAAAATTTGTACTTATTGTACGGTGAGGGGCTCTCTAGTGCAATGAATATTTAAACAATTACAGTACATCCCTCCCCGGTGGCCCTTCCTCGGTGATTGGTGAGGGGCTCCGGGATCTCCAGTGGAACGCACCGGAGCCCCTCTGCACTGTGCTCATAGAGAGCACTTCCTGGGGGAGGTTACTCCGTCCCCCCCTGTGCCCTCGCAGTGCAAGGCGACACGGGCCAGCCGATGTCGCCTTCTTCCCGGGTCCACCTTGGCGGACGACAAAGGCCCCCACCCTTGTCGCCCAATGAACCCGAGGCCCCTTTTAGTCGCCTTCTACGACAGGCAGGGGATACCGTAGTCTTATTCTTGAGAGCCCAGAACTACAGGGTTGTACAGTAAAGCCTAGTGAGACAAGTGTAACTTCGGAGGGAAATAATTAACACCTTCCGGAAATTACACTACTCTCATAAATGGCCATTTTTAAGCGTGAATATTTTTATTATACATATTGAAATCGACTGTTATAGATGTTAGATAGAGTTAAAATTATATGATGCCCAAAGGTTTGGTACCAAATATCCATGGATAAATCCAAGATAAACGACAACTTGGCAGAAGACGTATTTCATAGCTTAAAAATCCCCGGACATGATTCAACATTCAGTGCCGTTGAAACGAAAATTAAAGCATTAGCCGACGTCTGGTAGGAGATGGCACCTTAAGAAGAAGTCTTTTAAAACTTTCAAAGCAAATGCTTGATCCCACCTGATGTTAAGTGGGAATGCATGCCTGGTTGATAAAGCGTACTAGTCAGTAAATTCCTGTTTATATACTACTGAAAAAACGATATCGCACGTCTACAATTTCTTTAATTTATCGGCTACTTAGCACTATCGCCATCTATATAATAACAGTATTAACGAAATTGTAATCTGTGTATCAAAATGCTAATACAACACTTTACTTCCTGGTATGATCTAAGCTAATCCTAAACTGAGCTAAGTTTCTACTGCATGTAAAAACTGAATAATATAGTATAAAGTTATCAAGCGTCAATAGCCTATTGGTTTAGGGTGCGGTCTGCGAATCGTAAGGTCGTAGGTTCGAATCCATCATTGGACTATTGACGTGAATCATCTCCTAGCACAATGGTTAACAGGAATGTTAGTAATTTTCTTGAAAAAAGAAATATCGCTAGCTATGTTTAAAACAATGCCATTCTCTGTTCATATAGAAATGTGTAGTGACGTAACCTCATATCAATCATCTCTTAAGAAGGGAATAAGGAAAATGCCAGAAAAATTTCTTAACACCTCGCAAAATAAATATCCATTCCAGTTACGCCATTTCAGAGAAATATAAACCAGTTACAGAAATTAGTTGTACTAAGAAAAGCTTAAAGATTCTTTTAATCAATCTCTCTCTTTATCTTTGTCAATCGTCACCTTTTCAAATCTAACACCGCAAATGGAATTTATTTACATTACAAAAGAAAATGGATTTATTGTTTAGACTAAACACTAAATAATAAGATTTTTGTTTATTTTTACATTTTTTATGAGGTTGAATTGTTTGTATCTATATATATATATAAAAGAGAAAGTGTGTTCCATGTAGGCTCTTAAACTGCTGGACCGATTTCAGTGAAACTTTCAGGGAATCTTCAGATTCACCTGGCGAGTAATCCTGTACAGTTTGGTGACGATCGGAGCACTCATCTTTTGAATTGTCAAATACAGCTTTTATATACTGTGATGATATTCTATTGTTTTACAACCCAAATTGGTATTGGCACATGCGTTGTGTATATTTATGTCATTATGAACCATATTGAAGTACAATGGGGTAAATTGCATGTACATGGGTGTAGGTAATAATCTTCACCCGCTCGAGAAGAGAATAGAATAAAATGAATACGGAGAGAAATGAATAATTTATTATATTGTGGGAGTTAAATTAAATATTTAATGATGTAAGTTTATTGTTTAAATAAAATAAAGCAAAATCTACACCGGCGAAGCGGGCTGGGTACGCTAGTCTCTTTATATAACAGAATTTTTCAAATAAATTTTAAAAATGATATGAATATAGTATAATAATAATAAATCTTTATTAGTCACCATAGAAAATGTTTGAACAAAGAAACGTGAAGTCCCTGACTGCTGAGCTAGGTTCTATTGGACCTGTGTTTCAGGGCTCAATGCTCTTCTCGCATTTGAAAAGCACAATACAATATGATACAATATGAGCATAACAAATCATAACAATATTTTATAAATGTGTGTGTGTGTGTGTGTTGGTGTGTGTGTGTGTGTGTAAATTTGTGTTTATGCATATTCCTCAGATTTATATTATATTAATAGTATAATAAGTAATGCAAATTCTATATCAACTATTCATATAAAATGTTAGCTAAACAGCATAGCAGGTGTTTTGCTCGTATTGTTAGGTATACGTAACAAGCGGAACGAAAGCGTCTCTTTTGTGAAATGCGACAATGTAAGTTAAACAAAAGCGCGCAACAACAGTTAAATTACTTTACCTTCTCAGAGCATACACATGGCAGTGACGTAGGCAGTTTGCTGGTGATCCCCCAAAAAAGGTGTACGTACAATTGACTGACGTTATACGTTTGCGTTATAATTATCTGTATCTTTCTTCCCGAAGTGGCATATAAGTCAGTTAGTCTAATTTAGCTTAGATTGTCCCAATAGATTTTGCTAATAAAATAGCTACCGACCGAGTCGTGGTTCGACCCTCTCGAGCGCTGACTGACTGCTAACGCATTAATAATAATAACCGTCCAAGCCGAGGTTACCCCTCACCGGGGGGACCCTTGAGTCGAGTTACCACCCAATAGAGGTTCAGGCTAAGCGACCTATGCCACCTCTCAATCCGGTGAAGCAGTAAAGGCCAGCTTCTCTGGCTAACTATGTTAGTTCGTCCAAAAAAAATCTGTATCTCTAATAAAAAATAAAAAGATAAATTTTAAGTTACAGCCTTTATATATATAATATATATGTCCCACTGCTGGGCCCAGGCCTTCTCTGTAAAGAGAGTATAAGGGCATAGTCCACCACGCGGCCCTAGTACGGATTGGTAGACTTCACATGCCTTAGAAATTTTTTCTAAGACATGTAGGTTTCCTCACGATGTTTTCCTTCACCGCCGAGCGCGTGGTTAATCAGCACATAAAATTGCAACAGCAAATTTATTGGTGCCGGCACCGGGGATCGAACTCGGGTTGCTAGCGTACTATGCAACAAGAGCCAACCGCCTGGACACTGAGCTACCACGGCTCTATTATA
Organism: Meandrusa payeni; assembly: GCA_029286785.1. Taxonomy (NCBI): domain Eukaryota; kingdom Metazoa; phylum Arthropoda; class Insecta; order Lepidoptera; family Papilionidae; genus Meandrusa; species Meandrusa payeni. Next base: position 7,909,910 of record JAGSMX010000003.1, on the reverse strand, counting down.
ATATAAATATTTATTAAAGATAAATATTTATCTATAATTATATCAAACAGTAAAGGAAGGTAGATTCAGGTAAAAGGTAAGTGTAAAGAAGATAGAAAGAACTCAACTTGATTGGCCACTACTACATGTGAACATATAACATTAAAACCGCTGATGAAAAACTAAAAAAAAATATACTATTTTGATTATATATTACGGTATAGGGTGCGGTCTGTCAAAAGGTATGGTTGTAGGTTCGAATCCGCCATTCGATTTTTGACGTGAACCATCTCGTAGCACAAGCTTAAGTTTAGTTGGAATGGTTAATAAGAATGTTAGTAAGATTTGTAAAAAATAATTCATTCATTTAAAAATTATAAACGTCTTACCGTTATTGACGGAATTAATCCATTAGGATTAAATTCTACATCGCGGTTTGGCCTTCTCGGGGGATCGAAATGTTTACCCGTAACATAGTAAATGTCCAAGCCGAGATGAACCCTCACCGGGGGGACCCTTGTGTCGAGTTACTAGCTATAGAGGTTCATTCACGTGCTATACCACCTCTCAATCTGGTGAAGCAGTAAAAGTCAGCTTCTCTGGCTAATAAGTGTAGGTTCGTCAAAAAAAATCTACGCGCGCACGTTCGGAATATCATAGTTCAACATGGGACCTAATTAAGTAGAATAAAGTCTCAATTTAAAACAATTGTATTTATGAGCAAAGACAAAAACAAAATTAATTATCGTAGGAATTTTACGAAATAAAGTTATTCAGAACCTAACCAATTTTTCATCCGATTACTCTTCAAATACATTCTTTCCAACAAGAAATGAATTATCGAATAAAATGCATATTAAATAGATGCAAATTTAACACGTATAGGGTTTTCTTTTTAACACGTATAGATGTCGCTATCAGAATTTGACCAAATTGAAGTGGGACCACATGTGAAGCTTTGACAAAAATCATCAAAATCGGTTCGCCCAGTCGGAAGTTTGTAAGAGGAAGAAGTAACAAACATAAAAAAATAAAGACGAATTGAGAACCAACTCCTTTTTTGTAGTCGGTTGATAAATACAGATTTTTTTCAATTGAGGACGTCCTCTTTGTTTGAAGTCGATTATAAATCAGTGGAGACAACGCACCCTTATCTTGTTCATATAGTTATATAATTATTATACTATAATTATACACATAGCTGAGAGATAAACACAAAGACACATTTATTCACCTACGCACATGCACACACATATATACACTATTGTTAATTTTTTTATTGTGTTTTCAAAATGGGTGAAGACACTGACTGCTGAAACACAGGTCCATAGCTTAGGAGTCATGGACTTCACATTTCATTCTTGAATAATTTTTTGATGACCAATGAAAATTTATTTATTATTTATTTATAGTTATCTTTAAACTCGTCAATGAATTGTGAATTGTGTTAATTTTGAAAACGCAACACTACGTACACATATTTTTGAAGGAAATACCGCCACCCGTAAAAGTATTTCATGCGAAGTCGAAACGTTGTCCATAAATTTTAGAATTTATGTCTTTTTATCTGTTTGTTCCGGGGAGTTAAAAACAAACGGCAGGTACGTTGTAAAGTGGCAATTCTCTTAAAAAGTTGATAGATTTATTTTTGAACGTGTAACATTTTTGCGGTTTTAGTGGATTTATTTCCAGTTTTGTTTATTTTATTTTAGCAGTTATGGCGTAATAGCTACACGTTTGACTTTACGAACTTATCATCGGGGGTAAAATTTTTGCCTGCAGTATGGAGACCTGTCACCTGTCACCTACGAGACTTAATAACCTGGGTAAAAAACAAATTTTAGTTGACTAACTTAAAAATCCTACTGATAATAATTGTTTCAAATCTCTTTAGTTGCCTTAATTTCGTCCGTGACTTTTACTCACATATATAAAATAAAATGACTTCTGGTATGTAATAAGATTAAATTACACAAAGTGAAACATTTAAGATGATTCTTTGATTTTTGAAAGCGGGTGCTTCCTATATGGTCCCATTTTAATTTGGTCCAATTCTGACAATGACATCTATGAGAAAACTGTCTTAAATTTTCATTAAGTATGTGCGCGACAAATGGACGAATAACTCAATATCCCGCAAACCAATATGATTGATTTTTTATGAGAAAGGATGTACTTCATGGGCAATAGCAATAGCGTGTAACGTTTGATTCGATTTGAAGTCGGTTTTTGCTTTTGCTCGTCATAACGTGATACCTATATATCTATGGGCCTCATAAGCAAGCTCAAAGTCGCACAACGAGCTATGGAGAGGGCTATGCGCGGAGTGTCTCTACGAGATCACATCAGGAATGAGGAGATCCGTAGAAGAAAGAAGGTACATGATACACCTACATAGCCCGCCGGGTAAGCAAGTTGAAGTGGCAATGGGCATGGCACGGAATTCACATTCACGGTGGCGTAGAATTATAGGCGATGGAGCCGAAAATTTCACGATTGGAGAACACGGGCCGGCAAGCGCAACGTAGGACGTCCACTCGCAAGGTGGTCTTACGACCTTATAAAGGTCACAGGGCGCAGCTGGATGCAAGCCGCTTAAAACCGGTCCTTTTGGAAATCGATGTTTTGCGGCTCAAACGATGATGATGAATATCACTGATGTTTCATTAGTTAAGCTAACATTTGTAGTATAAATACCACACATTTGTTACAAAGCTATTTCTACTTCCGGTCCCCCTGTGGCCACAAGAGCACCGATATACTCGAAACGTCGGAAATTGAAAATAGAAACGTAACAATTATTTTACGGCAAAATTCAAAGGCAATTTTTACTTGGATCTTTTTAGTAGTAGCATCAAAAGTTAAGATACTAAAAACCGTAAGACCACTTTGTACCCACTTATACTTTATTTCTTTACTTACCAATTTTAGTAATGTAATTGGACCATCATTGTAACACAAGACTATTATTATATTATACTATATTATATATTACTTTATTTTTTAGTATATAAAATATGATAAGATTATGTTATTATAATAGATTTTAATAATATATATTTAACTTACTTTTTGTAACATCAAATTGGTATTATCTGTAACGGTGTTATAATTTTTGTTGATTTAAATAAATAAATAAATGTATAGACTATTATAAATTAATAATGTTAATAAATAACATATTGAAAAATGTTCTTACGTCCTTATAATTCTGGTGGGGCGGACAGGGTTAGCAATTGCTATCTAGTCTTTGCCAATTTGTTAGGCCCTGAATATGATAATACATAATACATACACCACAGTCGAACGTTAAGCCACTAGACTATCACCGTTTCAAAAAACAACAATTATACATTAATATTCAATTATAAATTATTTTTTTCTTTCCTTTCAGATCACTACCGTTTATTTTACCTTGTAATTGATTTACTGGTACAAAATGGATAATGATAATGATATTAATTTATCCCTAATGGGAAAGGCAATAGACTTTAGTCCATACAGCCATGTTTTTAATCGAAAACTGCACCACTTAGGGGTTTCCAATATATTGAGGCTACCGCCATCTTTTGTTTTTCAAAATGGATAATAAACAATAGAATTACATGTCAGTCGAATAAATTTGTAATGGAAAATTGTTATTTTTAACCGATTTCAAAAGAGGTTTCTCAATATAAATTTTTTTTTTTATTTTACTTCGTAATGACGACGACCACGAACATAATTACATATATCGTTTCATGTGACTTCTTGTTTGTATATTTGACGTTGTTTATATTATATAATTAATGTGACGGACATTTGAATCGATTTGAATTTGCTTTTGTTTTAATCGTAAGACAAAATTATATATGTTATAAAATAATCAATAATTTAAAAACTTCGAAATTCATGTATCTTATGGTATATGTGGTATGTCTGTCTCCTTCCTGTAATTATTGCAATTAAAGGTAACAACGTCATTACCGATCATCACCTTATTAATTAATATATGACATCTACTTCTCCCATACTATTTACTTCAAAAATTATTTATAGTAATCTCCTAACCCTTACCTCTAACTGGCTTATCTTTATATAAGGATATAATACGGACAAAGACATTCCGAACGTTAAAAAATATGAGGTTACATTCGAGGTTGAACCTGAACAATCCCCAAGCCTGTTTACGAATGCACAAGTCGTCGCTGGCTCAGCAAAGTGAATAGATATGTAAGGAGGGCGCGCGCAATCGAGCCTCGGGCCTTACTTTCCCCGGCGTGCTAAAAATAGACGCTCGGAATAGAGTGGGCAACCGCCCGGCTCCACCGAGCTGGGCTAACTTAAACAAACTATTCCACGCATCTTAGTACACTTGTTTGATATATTTCAAGAAGTTTCGTTTCCTACGTTCTCGTGCCATTTAAATATACGACAGATGTGCTATGATAAATTACGACCACACTTTAATATCACGTTGACTTTTATTTATTTATTGTTTTCTGTCTTGCCAGTGTTGTGAAATTTTCCACAACATAAAATTTACCGTATTTCGCTTTCGTGCGGTAAATTAAGGTTTGTCGTTAGTAACCGATAACCGTTAATTTCCATTATAAATAAGCTTTCTCGACGATTAAACCATTGCAGGGTAGATAGGGATAACTAGCTATCCGCTATCCACCAAACTTATCAGGTAGTCATAGCTTTATATTTAATGTTTTTTTTTTATTAATAAACTGAAAAGTCATTGGTACAAGCAAGTAGAACGCTTAGAAATTAGGCTATAATGAATGCACATGTACGTAATAAATGTTGCTCCTTACAATAAATAAAAAAATAAGTTGTCATATCCTTTTATCAATACATGCGCTTAAGAAAAAGACGTCAATCTAACAGCTATCCATATACATATATAATGTTAAGTACATTATCTTTATACGAATAATTATAAAGATTTAGTTAAAGCGCTTATAATAATTCTAACCCCAACTCTTAAATGTTTTAAAGTATTCATTATGCCGGAAAATGTTCAAACGTAATGAAAATACAAATCTAATCAATAAACAAAAGTCTGACTTTATTTACTTTGTAAAAAGATTGTCATTTTTTTGAAACAAAATTAATTTGAATTGAGAATTCACAACCAAACAAAAACTTTTTTGGTTTACAATGGCCAATACTGAAGAACGGCAATTTCATAGGTAAACAATACTTAAAAATATTAATCTAATTAAAAGTTATAGTTACAGTTCATAGGTTACAGTACCCAGATTGAGCAGAGGCCTTCTCTATAAAGAGAGTACTATTAAAATATTCATATATATGTATTTTAATTAGGTTTTACGAAAACATTTCATGTGGGATTTATCTTAGTAACCCAGGCATGAAGATTAGTTAAACTAGTTAATAAGGAAACATGTGAAGTTTCTGTACAAGAGGGCTGTTACTCTGGAGTCAGTTTAGAATTACGCTCACGTTAACAAGTATGTTGGAAGGATCAGAGATATTCCTTAGCTTGTTGTAGAATCTCTATATAATACTTTTCGATATAGTTTATATGGGCCAACATAATAGGTGATACGCTCGATATGTCGGTCGTAGCGGTAACAAAGGGGACGGTAGAAAACCAACTATGGCCAACTAAGATATTTACTGATACATCGGTATGGAAAAATCTAAATGCAAGCCGTCTAACTCAGCCCAAGGTCTGTGGAGGAGGTGGTTGTCAATTGTCTGTATGTGTTTTATTTTATGTATGTTGCCTCTTAACTTTCCACTGGGTAAACCGATTTTGATGATTCTTTTTTTATTTGAAAGCTGGTACTTTCCGTATAGCCCATATCTGATAATGGCATCCATGAGAAAATCATTTAAGTCTTAAATTTGTAATTGAGTATGTGCGCGACAAATAGACGTATAAATGAAAATCACGCTTACCGTTTTCGATTCATTAATTGATTCATTTTTTATTGGAAAAGATGTACTTTAAAGGTAGTTTGATGAGTTTAGTTATGATCTGATTAATTCAATTTTGATTTGATTTAATTTCGGTTTTTGTTTTTAGTCGTAAATATACTTGTTGTGTTTTGTTTTCTCCTTTTATTTGTAATCAATAAAGAGTATGAATATGAAATATTTTTCATTTCTGTTACAGAATGTCCTCCAGCGGCCGACGGAATGGAAAGATTCGCATGTCCGACACCTGACCGCCAAGGACGCTATCGCTGTATAGACGACCACGTACTGTGCGACGGTTTCATTGACTGTCCCAACGGCGAGGACGAAGACCGCCAAGCCTGCATGTTTTATAAAACGGTAAGTTAAACAGAGTATAGAATAAATCTATATACAACACACTTATCATGAAATCTCTAACACTAGACAACTCTTAAATTACGAACGTAAATTTTATTTTCGCAGACTTTCTGCAAATTGAAAAAATGCCTACAACGTGTACTAGGAAATCTTACATTTCGAGTCATTTATTGATTTAAAATTGGAATAAGTCAAAAGTAAACAAATTATTAGGTAGTTAGTTTATTGTTTATTATTAAGGTTAATATGCTTTAACTCTTAGGCTAGTGGCTAAGCGGATCAGCTTATGATCTAACCGTCGCGAGACCCAGAGAATTGTTACAATCTGACCCAAATTATTGCTACAAATTTATGCTCGGTGATAGCAGCGGCCTCTCCCTCTCTAGCTAAAGCTGTCTGTCTATCTCTAGGGTAAAAATAAAAGGACACGAGGGCTTCTTTTATCTTAAGACCGATTATTATAATATTCTCTTTCTACTTTCAGACAAAGGCTCACCTAGACGTGTTGGCAGATGCGCTCTTGCGCTGGGCACGTGGCCGTTAATCCATCCTTCCGAAAATTCGCCCTACTGCTCTCAACCCAACAGTGCTACACGAATCTCAAACAGACTGAATTTTAATCAATCAACCATGTGCAACAAAGAGTTCAGTGGAAGCTGCGAACATTACACGACAAATAAATGGGCGCAACCAGCCGTACAATTATATGCGTTGAAAAATATTGAAACATATCAAGAAGTGGTGCAGTCTATGCCAAGGTCACAAGCACTCGAAGTGTATAAAGATTCCGACTGCGATCAGACAGACACTGAACTTTCGGAGCTGGCGGAAGCGTTCAAAGGAAAGTATGAGCGATGCTGGTTTCGTCCCAATACTCTATTTGCAGCAAATTTCTTTCCCAATTGTTTCCTACATTGTAGCTATTTAATAAAACAAAACACTACAGTTTATTATGTAGAAATATATTGTTTAGTATAAAAGTTCTTCCCTCACAGAACGTTGATGTTGTTACTGATTATTATACTATTTATTCAATCTACGTTCTTATGTATTCATAATTAAGTTAATACATTCCTTATATTGATGAGGGTTGTTAAATATATAGATGATTTATAAGAATATGTACATAACTAAACCTAATTATATTGATTTAAATAGTCGGCCTATTTGCAACGGGTAACGCATTTCCAAGTTGTATTATCGATTACCACATATAATGATGTTATAGTTCTAATAATTTTGTTTTATTTATAATATATGCATAATTGTGTGAGAGAACATTTCGACTGTTATCTTAAAATTGTCTTCATTATGGCAGCTATTAATAACTGTTCAAGCATTGTATTATTAATCAATTGTAAAGCATTCCGTAGTTTATTTTGTTTAGTGATATTGTGTAGTCTAGTACATGTTTCGACTGAACGAGATCGATATCATTTGCCGAAGAAGTCTGAATTTATATCGAGTCTAGTCATGAATCAGTTCCTATGCATAGTTTATCTTTATTAATTTTATCTATATTTATTGTTTTAAATATGAAATACGCATTTAAAACAATCACAATATATTTTGAGGTACCTAAAGCAATTGTTTATCACGTTTATATTTTATAAATTAAATTCACTTTTTTAATAAAAAACTTATGTTATAAAAGTGTCATTGATCAAATCAAATGATAAATATTATTATCACATCAATAAAACCTATGATAAAGCACTATTGTTCACATTCATAAAATTATTAGATTTTAAGTATAATATATATTATATTCAATATTAATAAATCAATTATTATGTAATAATTCTAACTGTATCGGATATAAAGTTTATCGTAACATAGCAAGTAGAGATTTGAAATTTAATCGTATAGTAATTTGTTTGAAATTTATCTAATGGATTTTTATTATGCTTATTTTAGTGGCTAGCGGCAATTAACGTAAATATCGTTTCATAATATAACTGTATGTTTGGCACAAATATATCCAGTGTGAAAAATTAGCGCAACATTTCCATGTCTAGTACTTTAAATTAAAAAAAAGTAATTTGGTGTTTGTCGAAAATCATCATTTATTGAGTGTTTGCTTAATATTAAATTTCAGTTAAATTAGAAGTGATAATCTTAATAACTAGTGACTAAGCAAATGAATAGTTGAATGATGTTTGTTTAAAAAGTTTAATATCTTAAAGAATATCTAACTAGGATGTGAACAAAGTGCAAATATAATGATTAACCTGAATAAAATATAAATAAATAATATATAATAAATAAATACAGTAGGCATGAAATCACATAGTCATCTCCAACTCTTTATAATCAACATAGGCATTCTGTTTTGATTCTCACACCAAAAAATATTTATATTTTAACAAAGCTTGTACTTCAAAAAGTTTTTTCTTCTGAATTCGGATTATATATCAATCTATCGGCTGTAAAATATATATATGTAATATACATTTTTACAGCTCATATCGATAGCCACTTCAGACCGGCGGAACGTAGTTCAAAGCTTCGATTTGATGAATGATATCCACCGTGTAACCGCTGTGTAAGTCTATATAGGGCTTGAATCAGCGTTAAAGGGTCTTCATGACAGTGCGAACAATCCAAATAAAACTGTTTTCTCCACTTTCTGCTTCCCAATAGATTCAATGGTCGATATCTTAACTCTATAAATACCTTTTTAGTCTGAGTGGTCACTAGTGTTCTTGAGCTGTCAGACTTAATGGTATTTTTATTTGAATTCAATCTTGCGTAAAGAAGATTAACAAAAGCGGACATTTATTTTTCGTCCTGATTTTATGTGAAAGACTCACAAATGGTGGATTTATCATTACACTGTCGGGAAATAAGACAAATCTCAATTTTAAATTTTCGGAACTAAAGTCGGATATCATCAACTCGCGACCGCGATCCTTCCTTTTAAATTATTTAAAAAACTAATTTAATTAAATGACTAATGCAAGTGACCGCGTCACGCGACATGTGTTTGCGGCTTCCCAATAACTTGAATTGAAAAGGGTCGTCATAACGACGCGAAACAACAATTTAACTGAAGAAAATGTTGATTAATTTAATATCAGAATACTAATTGTATGGTCTTGAGAATTCTAAGTGAATTTTGATGCTGATAAATTGTTCTCCAGCCTGCAATTATATTTTCTTGTTTCGTGTGAATTTAAAGACATGCTTCGTCATGAAGGACATAGACTATAAATAACTATTCAGACTACACTATTTAGGGCAGTGTAGCCACATAATCACTGTCCCTGGTCACGATGTATGACATCTGAATCACGTCTTTGTTAAATACGACAAATAACCTTCATTTTAATTGAAAGTGACACTTTTGTAAAATTTACCAAAATGTTTAAATGTTTCCCTTCGTTATTTATTATTGTAGTCATGTGTTTATAAGCGTTTTTGCAACCTCCTTACCTTAACCTCTATAAAAACTTAATGTTTTTATAGAACTTCAAATCAATAAACACATCACAATGACATTTAGCAAACAATTATATACAATATTGCCTAGGTACCTCAGCATTTACTTAGCTTACTAGAAATTAGATCTAAATTTTTAAATCTATTAAAAAATTACATATATCATTTTAGTATTCGGCTACTTATTTATTCATAACTATTTCTGGTATTAATAATGTCTATTGAATCTATGGTTTCATAAATGTGTATGATTTATTAGTACATAATGGTATTGCTAAAATTATATTAATGTAAATGCACTCAAAATTTGCCTGTTTCGTATGTGCACAGCAATTTATTGTGATATTTTAAATATTTTAGGATAAGATGCAAATCATGATCTCGTATATAGACTATGTACCTATCAATGTGATTATTATCTTATCTACATACTTGTAAAACTATACGAGTCTGTATGAGATACGGGCTAAATGTGTTTTCTAATAAGTTTATCGGCGGTTAAGATTTGAGTCACTACCGTCTATCGTTATTCTTTCCTTTTCATCTATTTATCTACTTCTAATTTTAGGCTACTACTGAGTTGTTTTACATTTACTCATAAACAATTAGCAATTTTTCTGTCAATTTTATGTACATAGGATAATTAATGTATAATGTCTACTTGAAATATTAAGTGTTAACGCAGTTTTCATTGTACTCGTAGAATGAAGAGAGTTGCAACTGTCAAAAACACCGCCAAAGCACTGCATAAAGCTGTTCTGTCATAGGCTAGATTGTTCATCGCACCTGCCTTCATTCTTGACACCCCCATCAACGTTAAAACAGCATAATGTAATGCTCAAAGCGTGCACCGAACTAAAAATACCTACTGATATATCATTCAGGGCTAAATCATTTTGTATGTATGTTGTTAAGTCGAGATTCACTCGCGATTTTAATCAACTCACCTCTTGTATGAGGTCAGTTAAGATGCTCACAGATTTCTCAGAAGCGATTATAAATTACATTCAGGTAGACAGATAGTATAACATAAGCATCTTGTAACAAAAATGATATCCGTCTACCTAAAGTAACTTATTTTTGCCATTGGACATTGGACTATGAAATTCAACTAATTTATTGTTGAGGGCTAATTAAAAATATTTTTAGATGTCATACTTGTTGTTGTTACTCTATTTACCTACAACTCAGTTAAACAGAATTTACAAAATGAAATGTTTTTCATACAAGGAATGTCTATAAATTTGTATGCCCCTTTCCACTGACACAATGTAATTTGTAGCTACAGCTGGTTTCATAATGATATAATTTAAAAATGAAACTATTTTTGTAGATACTTATATACGTTTGACTACCGCTAGATAGAGATTTACATATTATTATATTTTCTCATAATGTTATGTTTGTCAAAATAGGACAAACAATAAATTATCCACTACTACCGCACAAATCATCGTTGAATATTTAATATTGAAAATCTGTTATTATTAGTTAAAATGCATTCAGAAAACAAAACAACAAGTTTGCAACATTACTAGGGTTGCCCTGACACAAGTTCGGATAGTCGTTCCGTCGCTTTTGATAAAATAGGAGGATATAGTAGAAGAGAAGGAGCATACATATAATATGCATTCCAAATAATTGCTTCTTGTTATTCCTAAGACATCTTCATAATCTTCATACTCTCTGAGAAAATTCCTATTCCTCCAACATAGATGTGCTGCCACTACATTTCGTAGAGCATATGCATGCAACTCACATGGCGGTAATCTTATAACGACTACGCTATTTTGTAGGCGTAATATACTTTTTGACTATTTATTATGTATTGTTAATTACTATATATGTTGTATTAAGATAAAAAAATTGAAAAATGAAAATCTAAAATAAATGCCTCAGCCATATGATAAATATTATTTTTTTTCACTGAAATAAAATAATAACTAAATATACATCATCTGCCCGTACTACTTCGTATCCAAGGGTACGATTTTGGACTTTAATATTGGAGTGTCCGTCGTGTACTTAAGTGTTAAGGACTTGGCAGGAGGATTGGCTAAAATGGCATTTTATACTATAGATACTGAATGCTGATAAACTCTTCTGTATTTTATAAAATGTGAGATCAAGTTGGATCAGAATCCCGATTTATATCATATTATGATCTAATTGATCCCTGATACTTCCGAAACGAGTTCACACTTCTAGCTGAGTGTATGTGATCATTGTGGTGCATTAATGACTTACTATGTACACAGTAAAGTTATGAAAGTATGAATTATAAAAATATTAGACTAAAAATGCTAATAACCCGAAACTATAGCAAATATCTTTTATTCAAAAAGGGGCAAACAAGGTTACGGCTCATTTAAATGATTACCGGCGTCTATGAACATACTCAGCATAAGAAGAGCTGCAGGTGCCTTGTTGTGCCAGCCAGTAAGATAATAGTGGGTTCGTTTTTTGAAGATAATGTAATCGTATTAGAAAATTCTGCCAATATTATCTTTCAAAGTACCTTCCAATAGGGTTGAATAAAAAGATGGTAATAGAACAAGGGTATCTTTTTCAAATAGTGAAATATGGAACAAAGTCTGCCACGCTAATAACAGCGAGAAAATTGCCCTTCATTGTAAAATAAAAATGTTCTATAGAGAAAGAGAAATCTTAGTCTTAGACCCCAGGCCAAAATTTCAGTAAAGGTTTAAGGAATTTATGCAACAATCCTAAAAACGAAAAAAATATGCAGCTAATATAATTTTTTATAGGAAAACAGAAATATGTTTTTTCATAACGTTCCATACCTAATGGAAATCACGGACGTAAACAACCACCATTTTGGATATGGATTATTCGTCCCACCCTTTTTTTAAAGTTAGCCGCCAATACCTTACTCATCAGGTGTAACGCAAAAGTATTATATATCTATATTTTGAAGCCGTTATTTTGTGGTACTGTCTCGACAAAGCCGGCCATTCATCGGCGATAATGAGAACCGCAGTAGCTCTATCGCTCTTGTTTCCTATATCAAGAATGTTAACAAATTTTCACAATTTGTATTATTAATATTTTGAACCATTCAAAAATATAATAGGATCAGGTTAATGTTACGATGTTGTATTTGAACATTTACAAACCCTAGACTAAAAATTAAGAAGAAAAAAATTGAGCCGGCTTGTATTAAATTATTGAAGGAACCAGTGGGATACCATTGCCCTTTATCTTTATCAGCGTGTCTACTCTAAATTAAGAATATGGAAATTGATTGGTACAAGCCAAATGAGATTATCCCGATTAACTACGGTTCGCTATTCTGTTAACAGTTCATCACGCTGTGTCATGAAATGAATATTAAAGCATTATACAACATTAAACATTGGATTGTTATAATTTTTTAAAATAAATAAACAAAATGAAAACGTTCACCTAAGCGATAAATACAAAATCGGCGCCACCAAAGTTTTCATCCTCCTGGAATTGTAAGTATGCTATTGTAATCCTCCTCGTACAAATTATCTTCAGATAAACGCTCGTTTTATCACTTTATTTATATTATTTACCAAACATATAATTTTTTTTAAAAAAATGGTAAACTAACTTGTCGAGAGAAATATTAAACTATAATAAATTATTGAAACATTTTATCTGTTATTTATAAATTTCTTTCTACATCTTTACTGTATTAAACATATACTGGTTTTTTAATATGACTAGTTGGCCAATTCATATAGTTTTGTCTTGAAATGTTGGCCGAATAACAAACGTGCAAAGTAAATATATGTCAGAAAAAATAATGACAGAGACAACTGCCACTATACTTTTGATTAGGTATATTTCGATACTCTGGTCAGTTGACACTTGACATCTCTTTGTTTTCGTTCATTGTTTCCTTGAGTTTAGTCAGTTAGTTTGAAATAAAAGAATTCTTAATTTGGTGCTAACTACGTTTAACAATGTCGGCTTGTGATCCGCAAAAATCAGAAAGAAATAAAGATAATGTTTCCACAAATTCTATTGACGAAGGATTGCCTCGAGAACTAAGTCAAATAAGTCTTTTGAGTGCATCAAGTCAAGACGAATTTTATTGTAATAAAGGACATTCCGAAACTGTTTTAAAAAATATTTACGGTTATTATCAATCGCAGAAGCTTTGTGATGTAGTGCTTATAGCAGGAGGTTGCAGGTCGGGTTTTCTTTCTTTACGTTTCTTTGTTGTATTTAATTTCCTTTGTACCTGTACAATAAGAATCGAACACAAAGCTATACCAGTTTTTTTTTTAATGAATATATTATTCCATATGTGTGTGTCACAAAGAAAGTTATTTGTACTTGTTGAATGGTTGAATAATTTTCGTGTTCACTTATTTTTATAACAGGATTCCGGCGCATAAAGTAGTTTTATCGTCATGCAGCGAGTATTTTGCAGCAATGTTCACAGGTTCTTTGAGAGAAGCACAGTTGAATGAAATCACTCTTGAAAGAGTTGATTCACAAGCTCTACAAGCACTGGTTCATTATTGCTACACAGGCATAATAGGTTAATGCTCCAATTTATTATTTATAAAGTTGCTACTCATTACCTCAGTTGCCAATCATTTTTCTTTTGTAGCAGCTTGTCTTTATAACTAACATTTTATTTGCAGAGCTAAGAGAAGAATCAGTTGAAGTGCTATTGTCAACAGCAAGCTTACTTCAGCTACATTCTGTCACAAAAGCTTGCTGTTCTTTTCTGAGGAAGCAACTTGACCCTTGTAACTGTTTAGGGATTGCTTTATTTGCTGAACAACAGTCCTGTCTGGCTTTACATAAAAGTGCTTTGGAGTATACTTACCAACATTTTATGCAGGTCAATTGTTACTATAAGAAATTATATTTAATTTTAGTTATACTTTTTGTAGATTGAAGAATAGTCTTTAAAATAGACTTAATGGTTTTCAAAATAAAATAAATTCTACAATAAAGTTAAGAATTAGTTCCAGTAATCTGTTCTGGTATGTTGTCTACATAAAAGCTATATGGTGCGACTAAGCTAAAGAAACATATTACAATGGGGTGTTTGCCATTGCCATTGCGGTACTGCAAATAATTTCTATTACCAATGGGATAATTGAGTCATCACTTACATCTTTTTTCTGTTTTATAAATACAAATAAAAGTAGTTATTGAAACAAATTTGTAAATAAAGTAAAAATATATGTATAGTGTAGAAATTAAGTAAATAGTTTATTTGCAACACTGATTCATATTCAATCTATAAACACTGATATTGAAATATTATAGTATACTTAAATGTAATTGAATTTAATACAGTTTAAATTTTATAGTTTTGTAGTTTTTATGACCTAATTGTCTTCTTTATGTCTAATTGTGCTTTGGAAAAATTACAGGTAGTGAATCATCAAGAGTTTCTAGCTTTGCAAGTAGACCAGTTGGCTAGCCTGCTTAAGTCAGATGACCTCAATGTTGTCTCTGAGGAAAATGTTTTTGAAAGTCTCACAACATGGGTACAGCATGATAATGTCAACAGGGAGCAACACTTGCCAAATTTATTGAAGCTTGTCAAATTACCTCTGCTTTCATCAGAGGTATGTGCCATGCCTTTTTCGTTTTTGTTACTAGGAACACACTTCTCTTGTTCTTCTCATTTGTTTTCTTATTGCTAATAGTTACAGCCACTATAGGCAACCCCAACAGGTCAAACTCCCTTAGGCATTTCTGTTTTCCAGGGACAGGAAGACAGAGATAAGTTTTTTACAGTTGCTACATTAGATATGTAAGCCTATACATGTTCACAATTTCTCAATTGCTATTTGATGTCCAAAACACCATATACATCCATGAATGGTTTTCTTGAATGATTTTCAATTTTAATTTAAACTCCACAAAATTTTAATTTGGTTTTGATTCAATGATGTATCCTTGGAAAATTTGTGAAGCCTACATTTTGATAGATGCCAAGTGTCAGAGATAGTATCTTGTTAATTTTCTCATTGATATTGTTGGTCAAAATATTGTCATTGAATTACGACGAAATTACAATCCTTTCCTTGAAACTGGACAATTGTAAAATTTAAAATATGAAAAAAATAAAACAATGTATTACTAAACATTTTTCTATTTTCTTAGGCAGTAATTTGCTTCACAGAAAATGTTACAAACATAAAATTAAACATAATCTCTGTTATGGACAGTTTGTACCACTTACCATCAAGTGAATTTTCCACCAGTTTTGTCACATATTATCTACTATACCCTTGCAATATACAGTTTGATTTTAATTTATACAAAGTTATTTTAGTTTTATTAAAATATATAGCATTACTGTTAAAAACTGTAATGCTATTTATTGGGAGGACTTATTTTGCATCTTATTCCAATAAAAATAAATCTAAAAATAATGCATAATAAATTAAAACTTGTTTCATATTAAATTACTTGAAAAGAAATTATCTTTATTATAAGAAGTCAGTAAGCCACTTGCTCACCAGTGCTGGCAGTAATATTTTTGTATTTATATTTGTTTAAAATTTTCAGTATTTAATAGACAAAGTAGAACAGAGTTGTGGTAATATTCAAGAATGTCAACCATTGATAATGGAGGCTGTAAAATGGCATCTCCTTCCTGAGAGACGGTCTTTCCTCTCTTCACATAGGACAAGACCAAGAACTTCCACAATCGGCCGTCTTTTGGCTATAGGTGGAATGGATGGTAATAAGGTACAGTTTTTATTTTTACTCTATCAAATTTTATATACAAGTACTGATTTCTATACTTATTTCTTTACCTTTAAGTATATGAAACAATAGTATGATGATAAAAAAGGAACACAAATATTGTCAAATGGATAGTAACTAGAACAGTAATTAGAACTTCAGGCCAAGCGACGAGATTAAGCAAACAGTTAATCCGGTAAAGCTGTAATAAACATAAAAAAATATATACAGATGAATTGAGAACCTCCTTCTTTTGTAAATAAGGCTATCCCATGGCTATTGGATACTTAGCATCTTGTACATAACTATATTCATTGGTAGAAGTTTTTTTTTCCTTTATTTACTCGGGACTTTTTGGTAGAAATTGAATGTAAACAAACACTCTGACTGGCCATTTAATTTGAGCCATTTAATTAAATACTTATGGTTTCAATAGTTTGTTGTTAGTTGGGCCACTTAAACTTATTGCCATTTGAAAACTGTGGTACAATACTAAAAAAAAATATTATTTTCATTGAAAGGGTGCAAGTAATATGGAGATATATGATCCAAGAACAAATACTTGGTCGCCATTTATGCGAATGGGCACTAGAAGACTGCAGTTTGGTGTAGCCGTAATGCAAAACAAGCTAATCGTAGTAGGAGGAAGAGATGGTCTAAAAACATTAAACACGGTAAGTTCATGACCTAGGTTCAAGACTCTTGAGATGCTGAATTAATTATTGACAGAGTCAGAAACTATAGATATATAGATACTGTGAATATTATGAGTTATTTTTTATTAGAAAAAAAAGATGTATAAATTACATATTTACAAGTTGTAAATATTTTTAATTTGTTTATTTTTTGTTTTTTTAACAAGCATATTTATTTTCAAATTATCGTAGAAATATTACAAAATAGAATTAATCAGAACCTGACCAAACTACTCTTCAAGTAGTCCTTTCCGATAAAAAAATTAATCTTCGAAATCGGTTGGCGTGATATTGAGTTATTTTTTCATTTGTCCCGCACATTTAAGACTTATTTGGTTTTCTCATTGTTTAAAATGGACGAAATTAAAATGGAATGGAAAGCTGGGCTTCTGGGTTCTTTCCACATGGGAATTCCAGCTTTCAAATAAAAAAATAATCATCAAAATCGATTCATGACGCAGTCGAAATTTATAAGTTGTTACATATTGTTAACTCATAAATTTTGTATTAAAAAAAAATACAGACGAATTGAGAACTTCTTCCTTTTTTGAAGTTGGTTAAGAAAAAGGCAATCTCATAGCTTATGTAATGCTAAATTTTGCAAGAGAAATGGGTAATCCAACCCAGTCTGGTCATTTCATAAATTGAACGCTTATGGGTTCAGTGACATTAAGCAAAGTGACATTAGTAATTGCCTCTCATACATTGTAATGTATGCATGCTATAAAATCAACGAAAGGTTTTTTTACCCTAATCTGAAATATTGATATCCGAAAGATAAATACTTGCAGGCACGAAATTTAGCACAGATCTTTTAAACATAGACATACTCTTTATTGGCACGAAATATGAAACACATAAAAAAGACAGAGAAATAGAACATAACATATGATGCCAATATTGGACACCGTCTCAACTAGAGATGAAACGGATAGTAGTGTGGCCGGATACCGGATACCGGATATTTGACAAGCTACTAGGCCGGAGCGCCGGATATCCGGCTGCCGGATATTCGGCCCTTTATTGCGTTGACGCGATCAGTTCGATTTGAATATTGGCGCGGTAAACGAGATCGGATATATTCAGGCGCATTCGGATCGCACGTAAGCGGAGTCGCCTCTTACCAACAAATGCGGAAAATTTGGTATTTATTCACCACAATTTGCCACTTGTTAATTTTGAGTATTAAACTAATAATTAATAAAACAAACATTTTGATGTGCGATTATAAAATTAAAATAAACGGTGTCCATAACCTATTGGAGTATGATTGATTTGCCTTGAGTAAAGTAATGAGATTTTTAAAATTATACTATCCGGTATCCGGTATACGGATAGTGAAAACAAGGCCGGATAGGCCGGATACCGGATAGTTACCGGATATCCGTTTCATCTCTAGTCTCAACATATGCCGTCGCAAGGGTGCGACAGCGCTGATTTTTAGCGGTGCCCACGACTACCCAAAGTCGTGCGCTCGCAATTCTACATTTACATGGAATTTATACAGACAACAGACAATAAGAGTACAATAAATATATTATGTGTATAGTTGTGAGATTAATATATATTATATACAATGAAATAGTAGATGGATAAATTTTCATTAATAAATATTTAGTATAAAGTTAAAAAAATAAATAATAAATTAATTAAACGTTCACATTGTTTATTAAAATATTAAAAATATTGGAAACAATGATGTAGCGAGTTTAAACCGCTAGTGTCAATATATTCTTGTTACAGGTGGAATGTTTCGATTTAAATACACTGAGTTGGAGTACGTTGGCGCCTATGAACACACATCGGCACGGTTTGGGTGTGGCCGTGCTCGGTGATGGTCCCAACTGCCCGGTCTACGCGGTCGGTGGACATGACGGATGGATATATTTGAATTCAGTGGAAAGGTATGTGGACACAGTCCTTCAAACATTTTTTATTATCCCACAATATTCTTATTAGCAAAGAAATAAAATACAATCATGAGCGGGGATTGGCTATTCATTCATGATGAATAAAAAAAGTAATATTAATTTAAAAACAGATTTTCAGTTTTAAATATTTTTAATCTATTTATATATATAAAGAGAAAGTGTATGTTCCATATAGGCTCCGAAATGGCTGGACCGAATTCAATGAAACTTTCAGGGAATATTCAGATTGACCTGGCGAGTAATCCTGTACAGTTTGTTGACGATCGGAGCACTCCTCTTTTTGAAATGTCAAAAACGCTTTTATTTAGTATGATGATATTCTATTGTTGTATAACCCAAATTTGTATTGACACATGCGTTGTGTATATTTATGTCATTATGAACCATATTGAAGTATAATGGAGTATGTTGAAGTATATTAAAGATAATAAATTTTTTGAAGTAGGAAGAAAAATGATATTGTATTTACTGATATGTACATGGGTGTTGCTAATGATCTTCACCCGCTGGACTAGAGAATGAATATGGAGAGAAATAAATAATTGAATATTTTGTGAGAGTTAAATTAAATATATAATGATGTAAGTTTATTGTTTAAATAAAATAAAGCAAAACCTAGCCCGGCGAAGCGGGCTGGGTACGCTGGTTATATTTAGAAATTTGTTGCTAGCAAAACACAAGTTAATTTATTCCAATCGGTTTTATATTACACACACATCATATGTGATGATTTCGATATACCGCAAGGTGGGACGCGTGCTCGCGCACGTGGACAACGGTCGCACCGATGGCGGGCGCGCGCAGCACTTGCGGCGTGGCGGCGTTTTTTTTTTTTTTATGACGAACTACACAGATTGGCCAGAGAAGCTGGCCTTGACTGCTTCACCGGATTGAGAGGTGGCATAGCTCTTAGGTCGCTTATCCTGAACCTCTATCGCTAGTAACTCGACACAAGTGTCCCCCTGGTGAGAGGTAGCCTCGGCTTGGACGGTTACTATGTTACGCGTAAGCATTCCGATCCGAGGGCGCCCGAGAGGGCCGAACCACGACTCGGTCGGTAGCTATTTCACGGATAATCTAAGGGACATTCGAAAATGTCCCTTAGAAATTTGTTGCTAGCAAACACAAGTTAAGTTATTCCAATCGGTTTTATATTACACACACATCATATGTGATGATTTCGATATACCGCAAGGTGGGACGCGTGCTCGCGCACGTGGACAACAGTCGCACCGATGGCGGGCGCGCGCAGCACTTGCGGCGTGGCGGCGCTGCGCGGTCGCCTGTACGCGGCGGGTGGCCGTGACGGCGGCGCCTGTCTGCGCTCGCTCGAGTGCTACGACCCAGCCACAAACCTCTGGACCAATTGCGCACCGATGACGCGTCGCCGATGCGGGCTCAGCGTGAGTATCGCTTAGTGCTGACGTTTTTTTTATGACGAACTACACAGATTGGTCAGAGAAGCTGGTCTTGACTGCTTCACCGGATTGAGAGGTGGCGTAGCTCTTAGGTCGCTTAGCCTGAACCTCTTTTGCTAGTAACTCGATACAGGGGTCCCCCCAGGTGAGGGGTAACCTCGGCTTGGACGGTTGCTATGTTACGCGTACGCATTCCGATCCGAGGGCGTCCGAAAGGGCCGAACCACGACTCGGTCGGTTGCTATTTCACGGTTATTCTAATGGACAATCAAAAGCTAAACTAACTTTAAGTGCCACTTCGTTGGCGCTGGGAGAAGAAGTGTCCCAAGAATCTCCAGCAACGCTCCTAACATCTAAGGGGAACGAGATGGGTCGACGGCCCGGGGCGCTAAATTACAGGGGGCAATCGGCGGGGGACGGATTCTTACAACTATTATAATTTCTACGTCCACATCGTCAACTCTGAACAAATGTGAACGTCTAAGTCCACGTTCACATTGTTTTAGCAGAAAATTAAATGGCGGAGGTTGTCAATTCGTCTGTTTTTTGCACCGTCATTTATGTAACGATTTTGATTTATTTTAAAAGGATTTCTTTATAATTAGGTCCTATGTTAATTTTGTTGGTATTGGACCTTACCTTCCAAACTTATACCTGGGCTCCTAAAAATCATATGGAAGAATGTTCATTGATTGAAACAAACGAGCTTCATTAAAACACACATAGTAAAATTAAACTAAATTTAAAGTTAAAATTTACTAATAAAATAACTGTAACCGCGGCGGTACAGAAAACGCTAGGGCGGAGAGAAGGTCAGGGGTATGTAGGTAGGATATGTTAAGAAATCATTTGTAAATGGTATTGAATATAGATTTGCGCTGCTGATGGTTACTTATACGCGTTGGGGGGACACGAGGCCCCGGCCAACACAATGGGCGGGCGGCTCGCGTGCGTGGAGCGCTATGACCCCGTGGCGGATAGCTGGGTGCTGCTGGCCAGACTTTCGTACGCTAGAGACGCTATTGGGTCCTGCCTGCTTGGAGATCGGATCGTCGCCGTAGGTATGTAAATTCGCATTATATGTGTATTCCAATTTTTATTATTCTTATATCGAACTAGACATCCGTTATTCCGATATAGTGTTACGGTATTTCCTAATATCTACACTTCGTCATGACCGATAGAAAAAAAAAGAATTGAAAAATTATATGTAAAAACGTTACACAAATACTACTAAATAATCTTCATTTTATTTTATTTTTATTTAAAGAAAGCTTGTAATATTTCTTTTGTTTTAGAAATATTACTAACATTCCAACTAAGCTTAAGCTTGTGCTAGGACATGGTTCACAGCAATGGTCGAATGGTTGATTCGAACTTACGACCTTAAGATTCGCTGACCGTACCCTAAACCATTAGGCTATTGACGCTTGAATATTATTATTGAAGTTATATTTCTTTTGGCGCGTTACGATATACTTTTTCAGATGCTCCAATATAATTAAAGTTAACTATCTGTATATATTATTTATCGATATTAATTAAAATATTGTTATTGACTGTCCTTTTCCAGTCCTTTTATTATTTTATTGTAATTAATTATTTGCATGCAATTAAAACTATTTTTAATGATGTCAAAGAAGTATAACATCTCACACGTGTACATAAGTACACGCACCTATTGTTTTTGATCGCAAAATGTGTTTTTGTCCCGAGAAGGTGGTTACGACGGCGTGCAGTACTTAAACGTGGTAGAAGTCTACGATTCTGAGTCCAACAGCTGGAGGAAACTGGCCCCGATATCTATCGGGCGGGCGGGCGCTGCTGTGGTTTCTGTATCGCATCCGAGGAATGTCTTCTGATACCTCCAGCAAGAATCGCTTACTACTTATATAATCGTTTAAACAAACGAACTGAATAATTGTACATGGCAACACAGACTATCTGTAATTTATAAGGATTAAGGATGTGTTTCATTACTTTAATTAGACAGCTCGTGAAGCTTAAAAGAGTACATAGAAATAACTATTTTGAATTTTAACACAATTTCAGTTTTATTTCAAACTCAACGTTTCGATACTTAAAATGCTGATTATTGTTTACCCTGGGCTACTATCCTGGTTTTTTTAATATATTTCTAATATACGTAGAATGAGCTATAACTAAGGGATTATATCTATATTTATTAACCAGAGGATAGGAAAGCATTTAGACCTCCTCTGTTTTGAAATTATATATTTTTGCAATGTCAATAGCCTCAAGTATCATACGTAGGAATCGGTATTCATTTGATGTAATGCTTATATGATTACAGACCTCTTAGAGTCTCAATGAATTTCGTAAAATTAGTTTTATTCAATAATTAATATTTGCGACGTGAGGGCCTAGGCACGTGGCCTATTATAACGGGTAGTAGACGCGCAGTTGACTCGCGTGTACGCGCTTCAAACGAGATTCGAACGCGTGCGTGTGCGCGTATACATGTTCTGGTTAGTCGTATATTGCAACTGCTGGGACACGATAGCTTGAGCGCCTGTAAACGCGCGATTGTAACACGCGTATACACGCCTTTGTATCACCAGTACAAACGCTATAATCCAACAACTGCGGCGTCGAAAAGGCGCGTTCATAAAACGCGCGTCGTCTGAAACTTTAAATACGCTGTCTGCTTAGGGCCTCATTCATTAACTCAAGAGAATTTTTCAAATTATATAGTGATCAATCATAATTCATGTGACTATGTCAAATCGCGTGTGACTGATCGCCTGTCCGTTACAGCCTTCGCTCCTCTCCAACGGTCACCCATCCTTAGGACTTTATATTTCGGTAGCTCAGTAAGATTCCCGTCTATAGAATAGAATTCTATCTAACACTTTTTCATCAGTGATAGCCTAGTAGTTGTTTTCGACACATAAGGGTTAGAATACCAGTCAGCTTGAACCAATACGTTTCCCATTTATCGGTTTATTTGGTATAAAAAATTGCTTGAAAAATTAGTGAATGAAGATGGGCTAACCCATATGCTTGGGCCCCATTAGCTTTGGAGGCGACCATTGCTATCTCTGTGTACCAAATATTTAGATTTCTTAATCATTGATGAACTGTATCCATTGTATGGTAACAAGCTTACCACCTATCACGCAACTCAGTGCAAAAAGGTTAGTTGCTGCCGTCTATATCTTCCTCATCATATACAATGATGTAGGTCTATTATGTTTTTTAAGTTCCTTATATAGCAAATTAGTATAATATAGTTTAACGTTTAGATTTAGTCATTTTTTAATATGTAACACCTACTTATAAGCAAGTATGGTGCTTTATATCAATTCTTTACTGTGATCTGTCAAAAAAATCTTTAATCTAACATATTTTTTTATAAAATCTAGGAAATCATGCATAAGTGAAAGAGTAAAATCAATTACTAGCGAGAAAACATTATGATTTTGTAACGCTTTACATTAAAACTATATTATTTTATTATATTATTTTTCGTCCTTCATACATTAGCGAGATTTCATTCAATGACGATAATGGTGCTTTTTTTAACTACGTATAATACCACCAAAAGACACCAATCACTTTGAAAAATAGTGTAACGCCTATTGATTCGTTAACTAGGCCCTGAGTCTGCTAAACCAGTTGTTTACAAAATGAATGTTCACTAGCATCATAGTGGTCAATATTAGTTTTAGTTCATTGGTGCGGCTATAATTTGCCAATGGTATGAGTATTTGAGGCATTTGGTAATGATGGAATAGATATGATTATATTAGATCTGTTTCATGGCAAATAGCAGACTCGACACACTTTATGTAAGTTGTGATATCTGTTTTGTCATTTATTTTCTTATACTTTAAAAAAAGTTACTCGCATTTAAATTTCACGTGCATTTAGGATATACCACTAACACTAAAAGTAATAAAATATTGTCTATTGACAATATAGACTAAAATGCAACTTTTGCTATTTCATGATCTCAAGTTTAGTTTTTAAAAAATTGTGAAAAGAAATGGAAAGTTACATTACTTTACATTGTTGTAAATTTGAATTAAATTCCAGTCTCAAGTTTAATACTACCTAATTTTACTTATAACCATAAAGATTATTATTCCTGTTTTTTTTCTTCCAGATAAAAGTTATATTATTTACCAAAAATTCTAACCAGAGCCTAAACCTAAACATACCTGTCTGTATTAAGGAAAGGGACTTCATGGTTTTTCTTAGTTTTTCTTCATTACAACTATGTTACAGTATTAGCTGTTTTCACATAATAAAGGGCTGAAAAACGGCATATAAGTACTATGTATGCGCTATTATAACATTAGGTCCACAAACTATTTTTTTAGTATATTTAATTTTACTATTTTTTTTGTAATTCCAACTCATTGTGTTATATTGGTATTTCAAATAAAGAGTGTGAAATATATCTTTGCTTATTACTTTTATTTAATAGACATTGATATGCTAATCTTTTTTTTATACTTTCTAAGCAAGTGCTTGACTACGATCCCACCTGTTGTTAAGTGGAAATGCAGTCCTGGATGGTAAGGCGAATTAGTTTAGTAAATGCCTATTCACTCTACTCTTGAAAATACCCACATTGTAATCCTGAAGCAAATTCCATCTGCAATGATCTTAATACTTGCAGAGTAATACTCGCCGCACTGAATGACTTGTTACTTAATGAGGATCTGTCCACGATTGTCTTTCTACTTCGGAGGTGAATACTAGCTGACCTGGTGATCATTGTCTATACGCTAATGTAGTATCATAGCTGTTCTCATGAACAGCGAATGTGAATTTGTACTACTAGACTTTCAAACCCTTTTAAGAGATATGATTATTAAGGTGAATAAAAAATGAGAACTACAAAAAATTAAGACAACTATTAAAAAAAACTTTGAGTGACCTACTATTTTTCCTTTTAAAAAAATTAAATCACCCCTAGCGGGGTTAACAGAGCTTTTTTTTCCCTTTTAAAACCCGCCGATTATGTATGGATGTAAAAAAATCGTCCCAGGATAGTATTAAGTTTAAGTCTGTGTGAACGGGCGTATTTGTTTGTTTTCGTTTAAAGCTAACACTTAATTTTTCCGTAAAATTCTTCGAAATAGATTTTTTGTTTTCTGTTTTCACTGCATTTCAGAAATAGAATACAAAAAATCTCATTGTTTAAATGGAGCTTTTAAATATAAGGAACAATTATACAGGCAATACTTACCAGAGACTAATGATTATAGACAACTTACTTTTTATTTTAATATTCTCTTTGAGTAGTGTTCGGTGAATACGGTTTCGATAATTTCCTGTTGTTTGTTCTCCTTACTTTTTGTGGAAATATAGATATAATCATTAAGATAAATATTTAATAAAATGGCTCTTCACGTTCCTAAAGCTCCAGGAGTACCGCAGATGCTAAAAGATGGTGCCCGGGTAAGTTACAGTTTATAACCAAAAACTCCAAAAGCGAGTCATGTGTGCTAATGCCGACGAACCAGCATGATATCTTTTTTGTTTAAAAATAGATTTTAATTGATTGGATTCGTTAGAGTCATTATTTAAATAGGTAAATATGCACGGAAATATTGCTTCAGAATTATTATTTTTCAAATAAAAGAGAAAAATTATAAAAAAAAGTAAACAAAAATCTTTTAAAATCCATTTCGTTTTATTTATTTCTCAGATGTTATCAGGCTTAGATGAAGCTGTATATGGTAATATAAACGCATGCAAGCAATTTGCGCAAAGTGTACGTTCGGCTTATGGACCTAATGGCATGAACAAAATGATTATTAATCATATTGAAAAACAATTTGTCACAAGCGATGCTGGAACTATAATCAGAGAACTTGATATAGAACATCCAGCTGCAAAGTTGATGGTCTTGGCCAGTCAAATGCAAGACTCTGAAGTGGGTGATGGCACTAATTTCGTCATTGTACTTTCTGGAGCACTATTAGAAGCAGCAGAAGACTTGTTACGCTTAGGAGTTAAACCCAGTGAAATTGCTGAAGGATATGAAAGAGCACTTGATAAATGCCTTGAATTGCTACCTGAACTTATCTGCCATGAAATAAAGGATGTCAAAAATTTTGAGGCAGTTGTGGCTGGTATTAAACCAGCTATCATGTCAAAGCAGTATGGGAATGAAGACTTTATTGCTAGTCTTGTAGCAAAAGCATGTATTGCCATTCTGCCGGAAAAAACTACATTCAATGTTGATAATGTTCGCATTTGCAAGGTAATGTATCTTACATTGTTCAATAGATATATTTTATTTTAAACCACAATTTTGTAGAACAATTCAGTGTGTTGGTGTTGTGTAAATATTTTTATTCTTGACTTGAGAAAATAAGCTATAATATTTTAAATTGTGATATGCATTTTTTGCACAATGTTTTTGACTATATGTTTAATGGTTTAAAAATTAAATTATACATGATATAAATGTAAAATTTTCTGAAATATGGATACCCATTATCAAAAAAGCTAATATACTTTATTTATATTATTTACATTTAGATACTTGGAGCTGGACTTCAACAATCTGAAGTTCTTTCTGGAATGGTATTCAAACGTGAGGTTGAAGGAGACATCACATCAGCTACCAAAGCTAAAATGGCAGTTTACTCCTGCCCTGTAGATATCACACAAACAGAAACAAAAGGCACAGTGCTTATTAAGACAGCAGATGAGCTTCTGAACTTTAGCCGTGGAGAAGAATCTCTTCTTGAGAAGCAGATAAAAGAAATAGCAGATGCTGGTGTTAAAGTAGTCGTAGCTGGTGCAAAGTTTGGAGATATGGCTCTACATTTCTTGAACAAGTATGGAGTAATGGCAGTTCGTCTTAATTCTAAATTTGATTTGAGACGTCTGGCAAAGACAGTTAATGCTACAGTAAGTTTGTTTTAATTTATAGTATAGTGTTGCTGGTGACTCTAATA
This sequence comes from Meandrusa payeni, assembly GCA_029286785.1. Classification (NCBI taxonomy): domain Eukaryota; kingdom Metazoa; phylum Arthropoda; class Insecta; order Lepidoptera; family Papilionidae; genus Meandrusa; species Meandrusa payeni. Next base: position 7,882,494 of record JAGSMX010000003.1, on the reverse strand, counting down.
TCTTTCAAAAAAAATAATATGTATTTTTTAAGTAAAAAAGCAATTGACTTTAAATCAAGATCAAACATTAAATGCTAGTTCATGTGGACGCTTTCATTTGAATTTCTGGCACTTATATCTTCTTGTAGTTTTATGTGTAGGATGTGTGTGTGTTCTCTTTCTCTTATATATTTTGAATCCAAGGCCCCAATGCAAACAAAATTCATATGCAGTGGTGGATTTGCTCTAATCATGACTAAAAATTCCCCGATGAAAGACAAGAAATAACAAAACACAGTACAGAAATATGTAAATTTTCTAAAATTTGCACACATTATGATGGATGCTGAGGAAGGAGTGGCTGTACTTACGACACGGTTCATAAATGACTAAGTTACCCTATTTCTTACTTTATCTCTCTGAAGACAGTTGAAAGAGGGAGGATACTAAATTCTGTATAATACAAATTTCGAGCCCAACACTGGAGTGGGATACTTTTTATTTATGTATTTCGATTTCAGATATTGCTATAGTTGCCATTGCTTTGTTGCAAATAAGTAAAAATAATTTGAAAAGCTATATTTTTATATTGGTTGAGAACATTTAATTTGAAAGGACATAATTTTAGGTGCTCCCAAGATTAACTACACCAACAGCTGAGGAACAAGGTTACTGTGACACCGTAAGAGTAGATGAGGTAGGAGGTACAAGAGTAGTTGTTTTCTCTATGGAAACCTCAGAATCGCGTATTTCAACTGTTGTGATTAGAGGCTCTACTGATAATTACATGGATGACATAGAGAGAGCAATTGATGATGGTGTCAACACATTTAAAGCAATTGCTAGGGATGGACGGTAAGTTTAAAATAGAAATAAAGTATTAAAAAAGTATTCCTCAGATCATACATTACAATAATCTAAATAACATTGATTACCTTAAACCATCAATGAAAAAAAAAAGTAGTTTATGCTTAAGTAAATTTATTAGATACGATTTTTATGAATTTTTTTGCCAGATAAGTTTAATTTTTTAGTTCATTGAGTATATTTGTAATTTTTATAAATTGATTTTAAATTAGTAGTTCAAAAGAAGTTATAATGCAAATAAAATATATTTATTAATAATATTTTACATTTCCTTAACCAATTCAATATTATAGTTTATATGTTAGCTTCTTGATAGTATCATCAATCTTCTAGAAAATTTCATGATTATAATGTGTTTTCTTATTAATAAGAGCTTGGAGAAATGTCTTGTCTTTTACCTATATATTAAATTTATGATACTTGGTAAATATAATGACAAAGGTCATGATATTTAGGTTGGTTGATGATAAAATGGTTGTAAAAAGACGTCTACATCACATGTCCCACAATACCATACTTATCCACTGTACTCTGTGAAAATACTAAACATATAATAAAATATTGCTGTGTTTCCCCATTTTGAGAAAAAGTTACGAAAATTTCTTATTTATAGGTTCTTGCCTGGTGCTGGAGCAACTGAAATAGAATTGGCCCAAAAACTTCTTCAATATGCAGATACTTTACCAGGCCTTGAACAGTATGCAGTTCGTAAGTTTGCAGTTGCTCTAGAATCTATTCCACGAGCTTTAGCTGACAACTCTGGAGCAAATACCACTGATGTTGTTAACAATATATACAAAGCACACAAGGTATTTTTCTTTTTTATATATAAATCCGTTAAATAGTGATGAATAAGTTTTATTTAACATTAATAGACAATTGGTTACACCATAGACAATATCTTTTGGCCATGAGACAATAGTATAATAACTATTATTACAAAAGTTAGAGTATATAAATTAGACAAAGAGATCCAAACTGTTTATACATTAGTCACAAAAAGTTTAGAATATTATGTTATATTTTCATAAACATAATTCTAAAAATAATTATTTTGTAGAAAGTTGAAGTTTACTGCTAAATGATCAATATGCTTGTCTTATGTTCCAGGATGGAAAAAAAACTTATGGTTTTGATATTGATTCCGATAGCAGTGATCCTTGTGATGCGAAATTAAAAGGAGTATTTGACGCATACTTGCTCAAAAACTGGGGTATGAAATATGCTGTTGGTGCAGCTACCACCATCCTAAAAGTGAACCAGATTATAATGGCAAAGAGAGCCGGTGGACCCAAGCCCAAAGCAGCACCTGGCAGTGATGATGAATCTTAATGTGTAGTCTGTAGAGTGCTGCATTTATTCACAAAGTTATATAAGAGCTTAAAGTATTTTTCTTTAGTTTAAACTTTTGCATTAATGTTGATTCTAATTTAATTCTATTTTAATTAAAATAACTGCTTTACTTGAGTAAAATATTACCTTCTCTAACTTACTTTTTATTACCAGACCGATTAATAAAGAGTTAACAAAAACCTTAATGTCTATTTATTATACGAGGGCAGCACTAATAGTATCGGGGATGGAATATTTCCACTATTCCTGTCATATTAAAATCTTTTTAATTGCAAACTCCTTGGTTTTGAAAATCGATTACCATTTATTTAAAAAAAATTCTCGGTCTTGTCACAAGGTCTTGTTAAACTTTTTTAGTTGTTAAGAAAATGGAATTGACTTGAGAAAATTCAAGATCGATAATTTATTATGACTTTCGAAGTGGTTTAACACAAAAACAGTGTGTTGACCGGATGAATTCTGCATTTGGTGATGAAGCCCCATCCAAAACCACAATTTATCGCTAGTTTGCTGAACTTCAACGTGGATGTGTCAAGCTCAGTGATGATCCCCGTCAAGGTCGTCCAAAACTGCAGTCACACAAGAAAATATATGTGATATACCGCGAAATTCAGGCAACTTTATACATTGGCATGAGTCAAATACAAATAATCTTGCATGAACAATTAGGTGTAAAAAGTTGTTTTCCCGATGGATACCGCATTCGCTCTGTGAAGAGCAAAAACAGCTCGCATTACTTGGTGCGTCAGAACTCTCGAAAGATTCCACGCAGGATCCTCAAATGCTATATCAACATCATTTCAGGTGGCCAATCCTGGATATACGCGTACGAACCCGAAACAAAAAACCAGTCACGAGTTTGGGTGTTCCAAAAATGAGTTAAAGCCAACAAAAATTTTTCGTTCACGGAGTGTTGCAAAAAAAATCGTGGCCACGTTTGTCTCCAAAACCGGCCATATTGCGACCATTCCTCTTTAGGGACAAAGAAGGGTTAATGCAGAATGGTATGCTAGGATTTGTTTGCCACAGGTCGTTTCTGAACTCGGTAAAGAGAACTGCAACCGCCGCATCATCCTCCATCACGACAATGCGAGTTCTGACACCACGCACAGAGCAAAAGAGTTTTTAGAGCAAGAAAACATAGAATTATTAGACCATTCCCCGTACAGCTCCGACCTGAGCCCTAATGATTTCTATACTTTCCCTAAAATAAAGAATAAATTGCGTGGTAGAGATTTTCATCACCTGAAAAAGCTGTGGACGCTACAAAACGGCCATTTTGGTGACCGAAACTTCCGAAAAAATGTGTCAAATTTCGCGGAGATTACTTCGAAAAGCAATAAATACATTTTTAAATAGTAATGTTGTGTCACTTCCTAGATTCCCGAAATTTTCAGTGCCGCCCTCGTATTATAATAGAAAATCCTAATTTTAACTGTTTAGAAGAGTATCCCTAATTCACAAAGGTCTTATGGCGCCTAAATACCAAAATTTTAAACCTTTGCTATTGAAAAAAAATAAAATATTGGGAAGTTCGTCTATAGGAGTTGGCAGTGATTACAATTTTGTAGGAAAAGTGCAATTAGCATGAGACCTCATGATAAGATTTTGGTTTTTTTATGGTGAACTACACCGATTGGCCAGAGAAGCTGGCCTTGACTTCTTCACTGGATTGAGAGGTGGCACAGCTCTTAGGTCGCTTAGCTTGAACCTCTATCGCTAGTTACTCGACACAAGGGTTAGGGGTGGGGGTAACCTCGGCTTCGACGGTTACTATATTACGCGTAAGCATTCCAATCTGAGAGGCCCGAACCACGAGTCGGTCGGTTGCTATTTTACGGATAATCTAAGGGACATTCAAAAGCTAAACTAACTTTGAATACCACTTCGGGAAGCTATGGCGCTGGGAGAAGTGGCCGAAGAAACTCCAGCAACGCTCCTAACATCTAAGGGGTGGATTCATGGTAAGACAACCAGAAAAACTACAGGTGCATTGCCTGCCGACTTTGTTTTAAGCTTTGGCCTTTGGGTGAACCACAACAGCATAAACTCCGTAACTTCACTTCAGTATTCTGCGAAGTCGTAGTGTTTATCCAATAGTGTCTGCCTGTTTATGTTTTGCGTAGTAGAAACCATTTTGAATATATCTTCACTACCTGAAACTAGTAGAAGGGTATTAGTGAAGTGGATTTTTATTCCAAAAGGATACTAGATCTTTTTTGTTTTCTTGTTTAGCATAAATATGCAAGTAACTGTTTTTCAACCAACTTCAAAAGGAGGAAGCTCTGAATTCGTCTGTATTTTTTTATGTTACCGCATAACTTTCGATTGGGTAAACCGATTTAGATAATTCTTTTTTTTATTTGAAAACTGGTGCTTCACGTGAACGGCACTTGAACAACCGTGGTATTTGATAATATGGTAAATGGATAAACGTGTTTAATAATTTATTGTTAAATAAATATCATACTATAAAGGTTTCTACTCTTTAAAAAAACGCAATTTAACATTCACGTTAATGCACATTTTTAGACTAGTTTATTTCAAAAAACAGTACCTATACCTGTACTACCAATGTCATACGTAGTTAGTAGTTATAGTTACTAAAGAAAAATAAATACTGTCAGTTAAGTGTCAAATCGAGAAGCTTGGATTATCGTTGAATATTTAAATCTAATAATTATAGGAGAATATAAAATTAAAAAATACACATATTAGTAACTAAAATAATAATGTCGTCTTACAAGGTAAAAACATTTTTAAAAGTCTTTATTTTCATTGGACTTTGGTACAATAGTTTTGACCCTCTTTTTTATAGCCGTATAAAATGTGTATTTAAATTTGTATTTCGTCGTTTTTAGCCTATTGACTCTAAAAGGGAAGAATTTAGACGATATTTAGAAAGGGCTGGAGTAATGGACGCGTTGACGAAAGTGCTAGTTAGTTTGTATGAAGAACCAGATAAACCTGAAGACGCCTTGGAGTACGTTCGTAAACACTTAGGTACTGACGGTGGAGAAGACGAACTTGAAGCGGCTAGAGCTCGTATTGCTGAACTAGAAGCAGAAAATGCTCTTTTAAAAGGAGAATCGGCTCCAGCCGAAGGATAGCCTTTAGATTAGCCGGTGACAATTGTACAAATGATCTCGGGCACATGTAATGATCTCAAAAAATATTATTGTTGAATCTTAAAATATATAAAGCTGTGTTGAGTACAAATTGAGAGTATTTTGTTATTATTTAGGTATATGTTTAAGTTGGAGTGCAGAAGGGCACATTAAATTTTTTTTCATTTACATCTTGTTTTATTACACTTAAATTTGAACAGACCACATACTCTCGTCGTACATAAATGTACTTTTATTTAATAATATCTATATTATATATATATATGTAGCAGTGTCCCAGAATGTAATGATAACCTGGCACCCGTGAGCACCCTGAAATGCTACCAGATGTGCAACTTCTGTAATAATATATTTTGTTTTTTTGTTGCAAAAGATGATCTATTTCATGAATGTGTCATCTATATAAGAGCTATAGGTATATTAGATATATAAACAATTGCAATTGTTAGAGTAAATTATGTTTTAGTGACACTTTTATTGTAAGACAGAGATAGCAGTTGTTTCTCTTTGTGCTGAAACAAATTTCTTCTTGAAATATTGAGTGCAATATCTTCTCAAAAACTTTGCACATCATTTTGGTGAAATTCCAAATAGCTATACTACAAAAGAATGGAATAAATTGCCTGTTTGTTTTTCTTGTGTTTTGTCTTCTTTCCCTCCTATTTCAATATAGAAGTTTTCAAGAGGGATAGTGTTTACTTAGAAATGGTTTAAAAAAATGTATTAACACTTAAGCAATCAGTATGATTGCCATGGCCATGCTTTTTAAGCATGTTTAGTTCTATCCTAGCACACGAAATAAAAAAAGCAAATTTATGTAACATATTCTTTAATTTAAAATTACCAATAACTAATTAATTACATTATGAAACACCACAATATCATCTAAGTGATTTTTATGGCTTTCTATCTTCAAGCAGTAGCACTGATACGTTCTGTATATGTCTTCACTTTGCTGGCCACACTCATGCCAACATATTTGTCTCCAATGGACTCAATCTATCCACCAATAAGGGAAGGACTAACTTTTGCAGTGAGTTGTAGTGTTTCTTTGCATGCATTTCCACTTAGTAATGGGTGGGATAGTGATTGTTTAAAAATGGTTAAAAAATTGTATTTAGACTTAAGCAATCAGTATGATTGGCATGGCCATGCTTTTTAAGCAAGTCTAGCTCTATCCTAGCACAGGAAATAAAAATAGCAAATTTGTGTAACATATTCTTTAATTTAAAATGACCAATAACTAAATCATTGCATTATGAAACACCACAATATCATCTAAGTGGTTTTTATGGCTTTCTATCTTCAAGCAGCAGCACTGATAAGTTCCGTATATTTCTTCACTTTGCTGGCCACACTCATGTCAACATATTTGTCTCCAATGGACACAATCATACCACCAATAAGGGAAGGATCAACTTTTGCAGTGAGTTGTAGAGTTTCTTTGCCTTTCAGGAATTTCTGTTGATGAAAATGAAACAGTTAATCTTAGATTCCGTAATTGTATAACCTTATGTTAGTTTTTAATAATGACATTATTTTTCTAACTACAAAAAAGGAGGGGAGATTCTTAATTTTTATGTTAAAAACATTTCATTCAAAATAATATTTGTGGACTCTTAGCACCATCATTTATGGATTAATTTCAATTTTTTTGTCCAGAATTCAGTTCCCATGAGGTCCCATATAAATTTTGTTGGCATTGGACCTTAGATTCCATAATTGGGCAAACTCCAAAAAATTGTACAGGTAGATTGTAACATTGGTAGGTTTCTTATAATCCAAGACAGCATGAATGTGGAAGAAAGAGAATATAGTTTTCAGAAGTTTGTATTATAACTATGATTCACCGGAAATATAAGCCATAAGGGTGTCCATGCTACAGTTTGATTCTGTTTGTACTTGTAAGTATAGTTGTTGTGAACAAATTATTATCTTTATTTATAGTCTCAAAGTTTTATTTCAAACACTAATAACATTGTGTTCATATTTGCTTCATATCAATTTGTCAAAGCAGGTCACTTCAGTGACAAGTCTGTCAAGACTGCAATGACAGACAAAACAATACATTTATAACAAGTTCCTTAGAAACTACCACTATATGATAATGATAATAAACTTCTGTATATTACCTTTAAAGCAGCTTCCAAATTTTGTTTTTGGGACTGATCCAAAGGCTTAGCTGTAATAACTTCACAAGTCACCTCACCCCTGTGTGCAGCCATCATAATTTTGAATGCATTGATGACAGCCTCTAATTTTCCAAGACGTCCATTTTCGGCCAAGAGTCCTAACAAGTTACTTGTTGTAGGCGATAAATTGATCTGAAAGTATGCAAGATTTTTATATAAATAATAACAAAAACAGTTGTCATGATGTTTACTTTATTTGGACTATATGGAATAGCCATAAAACGCCTACATAATTCATATATATATTTTAACTAATTAGAACATCCTGTAAAATGAGTCTCTGCTAAAGCTTACCTTGGACGCCACATTTTTCAAAGCGTCCACTTTCAAACTTCTTTTTAAAGTAGGATTGATAATGAATTCCTTAAGTTTAGCATTAGTTTTAATAGCCTGCTGAAACTGGAAAAGTTCTTTTTCAACAGCGTCTAAAGTCTTGCTTTTCGATGCTGCGGAATATAAAGCAGAGGCATATCTGCCTTCCAATCCAAATACTTGGACTGGAGACTTGACGAGTTGAGCTGTTACTGCAGAGGTGCTCAGCGACCGTATCTGAGGAAAATATTACGTAACACTTTATTTTGTTTTATTGAATTTACATATCACATTATATAATATAATAATTACCAGCATATTAGTTTTAGTAAAAGACATGGCAATAGCTGTGGTTAATTTGTACGCCAAATTAGATATTCGCCCTGTGAAACACCCTGCTGTTCGATTGACAGTGGCCAATAGTTTCACAGATTAAAAATTATTGGCACCAATCCAAAATTATATTAATGACAATGACATCTTCCACTTTTACTGCTTTACTAAATTGAGAGGTGGCATAGCTCTTAGGTCGTGGAGGAGGGCGCGTTCGGCTTTATGATCAAGAACAATGACCACGTGCCTTCGGCCTTTAAAACCGCCAAAATTTTTCTGTTATTACCAAGAACAAGACATGGCTGTATGGACTAAAGTCCTTTGCCTGTCCCATTAGGGATAAATTAATATCATCATCATCATCAGCTCTTAGGTCACTTAGCCTGAACTTCTATTGCTAGTAACTGGACACAAGAGGTAACAGGACGGTTACTTCGGCGGCTTGGTTAGCTGCATTCGGGACATGCAAGCTTTTAATGGCACTTCGGAAAAAGTTGGCGCTGAGGGAAGCAGGTGGTCAAAGAAATTCCAGCTCTTGAAACCTAACGCATGATTCCTGTCCATAGAATACCTGTATTCATGTGTGTAATGGTATTTAATAGTCCACTTAATAAATGTATTCACCAAAGACGTATTCAAAAATTACCGACACCATTTGAACTAAAAAAAGTGATGCACCAAGGAAACTGGTTTTATATTACGTAAGAAATGTTATATATTACATGGTGACATTTATTACCTATATTAATTGATTATAATAAGCATATATGTTACATGGCACCGAAAAGAAATAAATAGAATACTATTTTGAATATTTTATGGCTTGGTAACAAGACCTTTAAGCCAAGCCTTTTTAAAACACTTATTTCTTACGTCTAAGATGAAAATAAAAATGTAAGTTAGATTTTTGATTAAGAGGTGGCACAGCTCTAAGGTCGCTTAGCCTGAACTTCTATTGCTAGTAACTCGACACAAGGGTTCCCCGGTGAGGGGTAACCTCGGCTTGACGGTTACTATGTTACGCGTAAGCATTCCGATCCGAGGGTGCCTGAGAGGGCCGAACCACGACTCGGTCGGTTGCTAACGGATAATCTAAGGGACATTCAAAAGTAAAATAACTTTGAGTGCCACTTCGGGAAGCGTTGGCGCTGGGAGAAGAAGTGGCCGAAGAAACTCCAGCATAGCTTCTAACATCTAAGGGGTGGCCTGCCCATAAAAAAGGGGTAACGCGCAAGGATTATTCGCAACCTCCGACGGTCGTGAATGGACGCTTTGTGGATTTGTAGAGATCTAGCCCGTGCAATGGTAATCGCGTCGTCTGGATCGTCAAAAACGTGTCGCAGCCTCCGGGCGACGCGACGGAATTTATTATAGAAAGGCTTATAAGTGGCGGCACTTACAAGAAGTTTGTTAGAATGTTTGGTGGTAGTCTCGAAAAACCGTCGAGATGCCTGCTTAAAGTTTTAGGCTATTGTCGGTAACCCTGTATCAACATGTAGCTCGCGATAACGCACGAACCACGGCGCAACCGTGGCTCGTCGGAGAAAACGATTGTGAATTACTTGTAACCTATGTATATGTTTATGGGCGTTCATGCGCGAAGACTGGGCTCGCGTACGTCATAACGGGACGTATAACTGTTTTGTAAAGTGTCACCTTATTACAATGGGACATTTTACTTGTCTTATTAATGAGGTGATATAGGCGACCCATAACGTAGGCCGCCCGGTTCCTAAACTTGATCTACGTGAGGGCCGAAGTTGAGTTTGGGATCTAATACGACACCAGGTTTGTGTAACCCATGGAACAGGGTACCTAGAAGTTGGACGCAACGAGGTGGAGACTGAAGACGCCTTGTGAAGTACATGGCTGCGCTCTTAGCCGGGTTGATTTCTATTCTCCATTTCCGAAACCAATCCTCTAAGGCATCGGCCGCGGTCTGGAATTTTTAAGAATGCCGGTATCGTCGGCGAAAAGGGCTAGCTCTGCTCTACGTAAGCGCGGAATATCGTTAGTGTAGAGCGTGTATAGGACAAAGTCACATGATCCCCATCACGAGTCCCCGCGGCACCCAATATAATAATATTGACGCCGATGCTCACAGATTATGTATAATATCGATGTTTTTTCTTTAATGTCTAAGTGAATGTAACATTAATGATTGTTGACATCCCTATGGACCCAATTGAGTTGAAGCTTGTAGCCACGCCACAGAGTGCGATATTGTGAAAAGCCTTATGTTATTAACAAAATTATTTTATAAATTGCTGTCTTTTAATTGAATATAGTACTTCATCAGATTTTCTAATATCCACGAAATAATAGCAGAGTTAACAACTTAAATATGGCAACGAGTGAAGGACGAAGTGCACAGTCGAACTTGCATCAGCAAGATCTATCTAAACTTGTAAGTAAGAAATTTATTTCCATGGGGCATAAATGTATTTAATATGTACTTCATAACCTAATTTATTTGTAATATATATTATATATATGAAGCTATGTATCCGATGACCTCGCTTGAGGTGTCACATAACCTAATAAATATAGCAAATGCCTATATATTTTGAGTGGTTACCGTTGTAGATGAATCTTTTTTTTAAAGGACGTCACCAAGTTATCTGCTTTGTCCCCCGAAGTGATATCAAGACAAGCGACTATCAACATCGGTACCATAGGACACGTAGCTCATGGAAAGTCAACTGTAGTAAAGGCAATATCAGGTGTCCAAACTGTTAGATTTAAAAACGAGCTTGAAAGGAATATTACCATTAAATTGGGTAAGTTGTATTTTGTTTCAATACATTTATTTTAATCTTTGTTTTTAAAAACAATTATTATATATTTTACATTTTTCTTTCCAAATATTTTTTGGCAGAAAAAATAACATAGTTCTGTAAATCATTAACAACCTTTTTTATTTTGATGAACTGAGTGCATATCATAAATTGTTAATCTATTCTGACTAACATATATATGTTTAACAACTGTTAAATGTAACCCAGAGTTGCAGATATTGGTAATTAACCTACTTATTTAACCTGCGAATTTATGTTGGGGTAAAAATATAATTATTTATACATAAATTACAATATAAACAGATCTTTGCAATGTACCATGTGATTAGAATCGTAAATAGCTTCAACCTTTGATTATTTATATTATTTCCTTGTAATCAAAAAAATACAAATATTAAATCGATTATTAATTAAATCACATGGTATGTTGCAGAGCGCCTGTCGGATTCTCATGTAAGAATATATCGCGATATAGCAGATGAGAAAAATGAAAATATGTTTCTTGAGAAAATAAAAAGGTCAAGAAGAAGGACAATATCACCCGATCCTGGGGGTGTAAAAACCCCGCCTCTATCAAAAAAGCAAAAGAAAGAAAAACAGAAAGTTAATGAGTTTATTATTGAAAAAATTACGGATTTCAAATTTGAATTTGGAAATGAGTATTTTAACATTAAGTGGAAAGGGTGGCCTGAAAGTGATAACACATGGGAACCTATTGAAAACTTAAATAACTGCCCAAGTATGTTTAGGAGTTTTGTAATAAACAAAGAGCTAGAGTATTGCGACGCTATTGATAAACTTAAGAGAGAGCTGTCCTTTGATAATTTATTAAGTGAAGAAAATCTTTTAAAAAGATTAGAAGAGGTTGAAGAATCTTCTACGTTAAAATTAAGAGAGAATCTTACTCTCAAACTTCTATCTATGATTATGCTGAGAGAATGTGAAGAGGATCATGCTTTGAAGTTAGTTCAAGACGGCAGAAATTTGTTACAGTTGTATGTAACTGCTAGAAAGAGATGCCGACAGATTATGGCACTTCATGAGTGGGAAGAGCATTTAAATCAAGTTGATGACTGTAAAAAATTGATTGTAGAAAATAATGTTGACTTTGCAGGACCACCAGAAAATTTCACATATATCAATCATTCTATACCCGGTGTTGGAGTTATCATTCCAGAAAACCCACCAATTGGTTGCGATTGCATTTCATGTAATTGTCGCTCAAAGTCTTGCTGTGGTATGCAAGGTGGTATCTTTGCGTACACTTATAATAAAAGGTTACGTTTGGCGTCAGGTACACCAATATATGAATGTAATAAAGCATGTAAATGTCCTATAGAGTGCAACAATCGAGTGGTACAGAGAGGAAGAAATATTAAATTAACAATTTTCCGCACATCAAATGGTTGTGGATGGGGTGTGCGTACAGAACAAAAAGTTAAATATGGTCAATTTTTATGTCAATATGTAGGTGAAGTTATTACATTTGAAGAAGCTGAAAAACGAGGCAGGGAATATGATGCTAATGGATTGACATATTTGTTTGATCTTGATTTTAATTCAGTAGAAAACCCATTTGTTGTCGATGCAGCACATTTGGGCAATGTTTCACATTTTATTAACCATTCTTGTGATCCCAACTTAGGGGTGTGGGCTGTATGGGCTGACTGCCTTGATCCCAATCTCCCTATGCTGGCTTTATTTGCAACGCGTGATATCGAAGTGGGTGAAGAGTTATGTTTTGATTACCTACAAAAATCATCTGATAGTGATGAGGCAGATAATAATAGCTCTGATATCCCTGACAGTGTTATAAAAAGTAATGGCTCTATTAATGGAGACATCTTCAAAGAAGATGGAGTTGGGAGGAACAGTCCAAATACTGCAGAAGCAACTGTAGCAGTGTCACCTAATTCACCTAAATCTAGGTTTGAAATACAACAACAAACTACAACATCCCTTAAAAATACTGAATGTAAATGTGGATCAATTAAATGTAGAAAGTATTTGTTCTGAATTTAATTCTACTTTGATGACAAGCTGTGCATAATATAATTATCAAATGTATTACTCGGTTGTATTGTAGAAGATCAATTGTTAGGGCAACTGTTATAATACACCAAACAAGTTTAAATGGAATCTCAATTTGCTCCCAACAAACATTGTTATAATTTAACACAACTGTTGGGATATATTCCAATTTTGTATATCAAATAATATTTGTATTGAACATATTGTAATGTGATTTAGTAGTTTAGTTCATGAAATTTTCATAAATAATTTGTCACATGGTGGTAATAAATATACACTTACTAATTTTAAATAAAGCTATACATATGTATTTTGAATTTGTTACATTTGCAATTTGATTTGTTACTTGTTGCCAGTTGACATTTTAAAGACCTTTAAAAGGTTATCGAAGTTGTTGAGCAACTCAGTCTGATAATCCATTAAGAGGCTCTATTAAAATATTGATATCAAGAGAAATTAATTTGAGACCATTATCACCCTTTTTACATAATGTCTGTCATACAATGGGTTTAACATGGCAGCACATTCAGCACTCAAATTGCACAATAGATCTATTTATGATATACAATACTCGATATATATTTGCTACATATACAAGTGTTTTTCTTAGTTATTAATTTGTAGTAAAATTAAATAGAAATAATTAGGAAAGAAATTCTAAATATCACACTGTATTAATAATAATCCTGATCAAACAAACAATAAAATATTCAAGATGGTCACATAGTAATCAGTCGAACTAAAAATAAGGGGCTAAACAAGCACACGGCGCACCTGATATTAAAGTATACAAGTATATTTAAAGTGTAAAGTTTGAGTAGAAATGCATGTATTTCCTTGTTCCCTCTTTGTATTTCCGAAACATCATGGGCATATTATGAAATATAAATAATCAAAACTTAACCAAATCTCCTTTTCAATAAAAAATGATTTGTCGAAATCGGTTGCCATGATATAAAGTTATTCGTTTTTGTCGCACGCATACTTAATGCAAATTTAAGTTGTTTGAATTCGGTTGAAAAGAACTCTTTTAATTAAGTTTTGGACACTTTGAAGTACATGTTATTTATGATTAAGTAACACCATATGTATACAAAGATAGTATTATAGTGTTATCTGTTCTGGGACCTAATTTAATCCAAATATTTCTAAAATATACATATCAATATTACTGGCCACGATATTGAGCTTTTTATTATTATTGCTTGCATTTTAACTTAAGATGTACAACTTAACATATCACAAAAACCCATTACTAGCTTTAGTTGAAAGAAAATGCTATATAGTATTAAGTTTGCCTTTGTACATATATTTGTATTGCAGTAAGGAATTTGTCTATCAATCTAACATTGATTTTAACCTTTCTATACTGGCAACTAATTCTGTATTGAAATTAGAAACAACTTTTCACATTATGAGCGCCTCACTGTAATGCCTTAGCACTTAATACGTGTTTTTTTCAGTCAAGAATGATTTACTTCTTTCTATATACATTTATTATTACATAATAAAAACTGATTAATCACTATGTATATTTTTTTGCTGACAAAATGTTTAATTTAAAATTTATTTATTAAAATGTTTTATAAAAAAAATATTGTATAAAATCACAAAAAGGATTGTGAGTTGTGAGATAGCTCCAGGCAAGATGCACTTCGTTTTCTGGTGACTGACTGCCCCGAATCCGTCACCTATTTAGGGCGAAGAAAGTGAATGGGTACTTGTATTACTTACTAGCGGAGGCTAAGGAGAATACCGAATGTAATAACTAGAGCAAGTGTTGAATAATATTACGACGCCGCTGTCCTCCGAAATGCATCCATGTTGGGCTCTGTAGAATGATCTGGAAGTCCTATGTCACGCGCCGTATATCCATTATGTGAGTTCCTCTTGGTTCACCATGTGGTGGTTATACAAGACCACGGCTATTAAGCTACGTGGTATACGCTACCGCTTTTCCTCCTACCTGGATATCATCTTGGTTACTAATGGATTATAGTAGCTTTTGTAAGTTGTGGGAAAAATCTTATGGGAGATGTGTTTGTTAACATTTATAACTAGTACTTGCTTCGGTAATACATATAGTAAAAATTGAAATATTTATGACTCGATGAAATTTTTTAGAATATTGTAAAATCACAATTATTCTTGATACATTTTTAATATTAATGAAATCTTTTTCTAGGTTACGCCAATGCTAAGATTTACAAATGTGATAATCCAAAATGTCCGCGGCCGACCAGTTACATATCCGGGGGCTCGTCTAAGGACGACAACTTTCCGTGTCTCCGCCCCGCTTGTAACGGCCGTTTCCAGTTGGTGCGTCACGTGAGCTTCGTGGACTGCCCTGGGCACGACATTCTTATGGCTACTATGCTTAACGGGGCCGCTGTCATGGACGCCGCGCTGCTTCTTATCGCAGGTGCGAATTATTTAAGTCATATGGTTCGACTAAGGGAATACGAGTATTAATCAGTCGGGTAATGTAAATCGGTTTTTATATTCTTATATTATCCTTAAAAGCTTCTGCCGCCTCCTAACCCGGTAAAGCAGTCGCGGCCAGCTTCTCTAGCCGACATGTAGAGGTTTGTGAAAAAAAATCTATTATCAATATTATTTATTTTTAAATATCAGGTTGTTTTTAAAATATTATGAAAAGTAAAATACATAAATCGACTATACAAAATATAACGGAACCCAGGGAGCCGATGGCAGCAAAGAATGTCCCTAGCAACCGGTAGTTAGCGCGACAGACATAAACCTCCTGACGATGCGTGCCGTATCCAGGAGTACTACCGTTATACATAATATTATTATTTAAAAAAAAAGTTTAATATTTAGGTATAGTAAATTATTTTTTTTATTCAATAAACCATATCACTGTATATCGACATACAATGTGCACAGCTGTGGCTGCTATGTCTGTCCCAGAATACATTAAGGAAGTAATTTTTTTTCAGGGAATGAGTCTTGCCCCCAACCTCAGACTAGTGAACATTTGGCCGCCATTGAAATTATGAAACTAAAACACATACTGATCCTCCAAAACAAAATAGACCTTGTGAAAGAAGGTCAAGCTAAGGAGCAAAATGAGCAGATCCTGAAATTCGTGCAGGGCACCGTCGCTGAAGGATCCCCGATTATTCCAATTTCTGCTCAATTGAAATATAACATTGAGGTGAGTACAATTTCTTTATGTTTAATGTTTTATAAATAATTCCTATTGATTCTTCTTCTTCTGCCTACCGATTTCCCGGCCTACCACCAGGGTCCGCTTTCCTGCTTAATCTCCTCCACTTCGCCCGTCTTCGGCATCCTCCTTTGCTAAATGGTTCTCTAATATATCCGCCTAAGTTTAGAAATATTAGAAATAGAAATAAGAAATTTGTGGATTTTAGAAATAATTGATATAAGGAAATTGTAATAGAAATAAAAATTTAGAAATTAGTATTGTATAAAGTAGACAAATAAGTTGTAGTAAATTAATGTTAAGATAAAAATACCCCCAGACAAACATGCTGGCGAACAAATATTAGTAATAAATCATCTTAAAAAAAAATATCCGCCTTCACAACGTCCAGCCAGCTTTTTTTGGGCCTGCCGTGGGATCTAGTGCCTTGTAAATCAGACGCGGACTTCAAGGCTGGCCCGGATGTATTCGTTACTTATACGGTCTAATCGCATAACGCCACACATCCATCTTAGCATCTTCATCTCCGCAACATGCCATATCTTCCGAGGGCTGGCCACGTCTCACTGCCATACAGCAGAACTGGTCGGATGATGCACTTGTACACAATGCAAAATAAATAAATGTTTATCGTTGATTTTTTTGTGCAGGTTCTGTGCGAGTATGTGACAAAAAAAATCCCCGTGCCCCTACGTGACTTCACATCACCGCCCAGGATGATTGTGATTCGTTCGTTCGACGTGAACAAGCCTGGCTGCGAAGTTGACGACCTCAGGGGAGGAGTTGCCGGTGGCTCCATTTTGCAAGGTGTACTCACTGTGGGAATGGAAATTGAGGTAAGAAAATATTTGAGATAACCATCAGGTCACATCACTGAGAAAACATATCATAACTTTATCCTAATATGCAATATTGAAATGAACCTGGACGACGACGTGCAAAGGCAAACACTTTCAGGAGCATCAATAATATAGTAGTAAATTTATAGTTATCTTAAGCATCTGATCTGTAGCACTCTCACGTGACTTAAAGTACAAATGAAGTGATAATCTCAATTACCTCTTTCATTTAATTAACATTAATAGTCCGGTTAATTTAGACATTCGAAGTTACCTAAATTCACACCAAACTGACAATCGGTAAGATTGTTTAAAATATCATTAAAAACAAAATTTGAAAGTTCCCCATCTTTTCCCTGTAACGAAAAAAATTATTCAAGGTCAAAGGTCAAAAAAATTAGTTTTTCGCGATTTTCAGCAAAACGGTAAGTTTTATCATAAATATACCTCAGATAAAAATTGTAGATCATAAAATTATCTACAAAAAAATTTTTTTTTCTACGAGCCACCGTTTTTGAGATATAACGATTCAAAACGTTGTAATCGTCATAATATGCACACGTTTCCCCGCCACCTATGAGGTATAAATTAAGGGAGTGGTTTCATTTTACTTGATATTCTTATAGTTATAACTTATTTATATTGGTAGTGTAAGTTACAATGACCGATAGAAAAATATTTTAACATATATTACAACTATAGAGATGTATATATACGTGGCGTACTCATGCATATTATGACGATTACAACTTTTTGAATCGTTATATCTCAAAAACGGTGGCTCGTGAGTCTGAGCCGTGTTAGCTCAATGTTCGGGCCGTGCCCTCAAGTTGAGTAGTTCGCTGTCAACCTGAGTTCGGTCCCCGATGTTGGCACCAATAAATTTGTTATTGCCATTATATATGTGTTGATTTACCACGCGCTCGGCGGTGAAGGAAAACATCGCGAGGAAGTCTGCACTAGGGCCGCATGGCGGTGTGCAAGCTGCTGCTCTATTTACAGAAAAGGCCTGAGCCCAACAGTGTAGGACAAATGTATTTAGGTTGTAACTGACTTAAATCTTAAAATTCCGTTATAGGTGCGACCAGGATTGGTGAGCAAGGACGCCGAGGGGCGGCTGACATGCCAGCCCATCTTCTCGCGTATCGTGTCTCTGTACGCGGAGCAGAACGAGCTGCAGTACGCAGTGCCCGGCGGTCTCATCGGCGTCGGCACCAAGATAGAACCCACCCTCTGTCGCGCTGACAGACTCGTCGGACAGGTGACTGGTGACCCCCTACCAGAGCACGCCACTTGCCTAATCCATAGTTTTAAACATCCGGTTACTGTTTCATGGGTGATCACGTCAGTAGCAGATGCGACTAGACCGGACTAGACCAGAGATTCTCAACCAATGTCCCGCCACTTTTATGTGCCACGAAATTCTAACAGTGTGCGATCAAATTTAATTGTTATTTATTTCATTTATTTAATTATTATATTATTATCATAAATTAATTTACGTATTATAACTTATCTTTTGTTGTGTGTAAACAAATTTTGGAATCGTTAAAAGAGTGCCGCAATAAAAAAAAGGTTGAGAATCACTGGACTAGACTATTGTCTATGACATAAGGTCTGCATACTCTAAAGCAAAGAGCAAGAAGTGACCGCACTTTAATCCACTGACGAATTTCATAGTTGTGCAATTTATCCATCAAACAAGAGACATACACAGCTCTCGTGCATTTTTGAATCACCATTGTATATTTCTTATCAGCACTTTAATGTTTTATGTGTAGGTTCTTGGGGCTGTGGGAACTTTACCCGGCATATTCGTGAAACTTGAAGTATCATATCACTTGCTGAAGCGGCTTCTAGGTGTCCGCACGGAAGGAGATAAGAAAGCGGCTAAGGTGCAGAAACTGACCAGGCATGAGGTACGGCTGCGACCTAATTGTATCTATTGTATTTTTTTCTAACTGGGCCTGCCGCCGGGGCCAGATGGTGAAATGCTAATACGATTCCATCTCGCCCATAATGGCGGAGGGCAGCTCACTGTGGGAGGTTTTAAACGCACCCGCTACCCACCCTGGCGGGTAAGTAAACGCATTTCCGCCTACTTTAAAAAAAAAGGTCATGGACAAAGGTGTCACTGATATTTTTTATCCCAGATTTTATTATTGTTTGAGATTTTATTATAGCCTATTCGTATAAATCAAATATTAACAAATCTACCTTTTGTTGTACGTAACAAAAATTTATAGAAGAAACAAGTACTACAAACAAGTGTCCCTCAAAGGAACTCTGTCCATCAGTGTGGCAACTCTTTATAACGCTTATTAACTCTGTTTTTACCGCTTATTAACTTCTGCTGTTTTTACCAAGCTTATTAGGTCTCAAATGTGACAGGTAGACACTGACAAGTTATCCGGTGTACGAACACCATCAGATTGTATGTCGAACTGCTTAGCCACTAAGCTCTAATTGTTATTCTTTCAAAGCACTTATGACATTTATTTCAGATGTTGCTCGTGAACATTGGATCTTTAAGTACCGGCGGCCGTGTTATAGCAACTAAAGCCGATTTGGCAAAGATTGCTCTCAATAATCCCGTGTGTACCGAAATTGGTGAAAAGGTGGCTCTCAGCAGAAGAGTGGAAAACCATTGGCGGTAAGTGAACTATTTAAATGGTAATTGCCAACTATTTGTACTAGAAATGGACTCAGTCCTTTGTCATGCGAGCTATTTGCTTACTACACAAAGAAAACCCTAACGCTCTTGACTCAGAGCAATGTTAGGCCAAAAAGGGTGCTTTTTTTGCAGGAAGAACATGATAATAGTTTAATTTACTTATAGTTTAACTATTTATTAACAAAGGAAATGCTTATGACTTTTAATTATAATGTGGCTTCCAACTAAAGCATAGTTTTTGTTGGAAGCCACATTTGTCTATTTCTTTGGGTAAATTTCAATTACGCATTGTCTATATCTTTGGGTAAATTTCAAATACGCGTTGTCTATATCTTTGGGTAAATTTCAATTACGCATTGTCTATATCATTGGGTAACTTTTAATTACGCGTTGTTTGTATCTTTGGGTAACTTTCAATTACGCGTTGTCTATATTTGGCACTTTTGGATGACAAAGCCTAGAGGGATGTCAGATTTCCTTTTTACATAATTCTGGCACCTTTCTCGCTATCTTCACATATTTTAATGTTGCTGTTATTCAAAAATCACCTACCTGGTCTATAAACATTCGCGGAGGGCTTCTAATCGATATTCCCACTCACGTGCACCGTAGATATATTTCGTTTCAAAGTCAATTCTACACGCCTTAATCAAAAAAACAAGCATGGGGTATGTGAAACGTAAGATCGTAGGTTCGAATACACCATTAAACATGAACCTAACACAACTACCATTACCCACACAATATGGCTACCATTTTTTTAATTATTGTATTGCTCTTTGGCTCATAAGTTTGTCGACCTCTGTCCTAGCACGAGCGTAAACTTAATTGGAACGGTGAACAAGAATGATAGTAATATTTGTGAAAGAGAAAATTCTACAAACAATCGTACACATTTTTTAAGCAACATATTTCCTATTATATCTAAAATTCGCTCAATCCTTAAATACATATATTTCTTGTTACAGGTTGATTGGTTGGGGTCAGATCCAAGGAGGAGATACAATCGACCCCGTCAAGAATTGAAAATGTTAATAAATCCTTTTATATATTTATCTATTGAAAAATATTTAATAAAAACCAATATAAAACTATACCATTGTTTATATTTCTGTTTATATGGCCCAAATAAATGGTTAAATGAGACATCATAGTATTCTCCATAAAATAAGATTAGCATCTCTTAGAGCGATACAAATACCGACGCTCGTCACTCAAGCATATACTAAGGCTGAAATTTGTAAAGCGTACTTTGCTCAGACTAAACTTAGTAGTTTCTGCATTGAAATTTATAGTAATTTGCTGAGCTTACGCTGAGCAAATGCTTATGAAAGTGTAAGTCACGAAAATTGCTGACTTAACGAATAAGAACATAATTCTAGGAATATTTTCAGATGTTATAAATTTTTGAGATATGTTTAAATTTAGAAAATAATGAATTTAATGTCAAGGTTTTAAATTAAATAATGGGCTCGTGAACGGGAAACGAGCTGAGATGAAGGAAGAATAGGCATTAAAAAAATATAGAGCTTGTTTTTATAAATATATTTTTAAAATACCAAGAACTTAATGATGGGCCGGAAAAAATTCGATCCTAATTAAAAAAAAAAGAGTCAAAAACAGCTGTTATAAATGATTTCTTGGCGCTTTTTTTAGTAATATATTATTTATGAAATTATCGTTTCCTTTAGCTTTACTAACATGATGGAGTGTTAATAATGCTAATAAAATGTTTTAAAACTATATATTCTCTAATCAGGATTGATTTGTTTCCGTACCATCATCAAAGGTGTCATTAGTATTATCGTCTGTCTTCGTTTCACCAAAGTGGTCTCCTAATACCCTTTATATTTCTCTCACAAGTTAATGGAGACAATTTCCGTAAGGTAACTATAACTATATAAATAACTATTCCATCAAACTAATTTTTTTTTTACTGTAAATAATGTTTCATTACAGATGCACATATCAGATGTAAATAAAAACTAATGAATTATGGGTAAATAATTTATATGATTTTACTCAATTATAATACATTCAAGCATGCTCTAGGCCATGTATATAAAAGTATTTATATCCTCGTCGTCTCGGCGCATGTATTTGTGTTCGATAAGCCATTCCAATTGCTCCTTTATCATTTTCTTTGAAGGCAAGAACATATTCTTCAAGATTTCAACAAGTTCACTCTGAAAATTAAGATGGGAACGAAATTAAATACGAGTTATATAGCCGTTTGTATCCGATTTCAAAATGAAAATTAGTAACAATATTAAAGTGTCAATAACTTGACAGTCAGGTTTGGATTTATATGCCCAGTAAAAAAAGATGACATGAGACAATCTGCCTGTCTCCAGGACTAACTTGTCCAGGAACTCTCCGCTGTCGCGCGCGGTTGGGTTTGTTAATACCATCTCACTGCACATTGATATATTTGGTTGCACTCAGTCGGTTTTTATCGAAGCTACAAATGCGATGCAAATAGAAGGTGTTTGACTCTATTATATTTATATATTTATTGTCAACACATAAAGCAGCTTTTTATTTGTTTTAATTTTAATAACATATATTTAACTAACTGTTATAATTTTTGTTGATTTAAATAAATAAATAAATATCAATCTCTGTCTAGTGTAGGTATAAGGATGCACAATAACATATTCCGTATTGTATTTTAAATTACAGTAGAATATGAGAAATCATGTTACAACCTCTAAACAAAATTCACATTTTGTAATCACACTTCCGACCCATCAACTGCGGCAAATTGGGAATTTATTATGAGAATCCACATTCAATCATGCTAGCATTTCATTGTTCTTAACAAACAATGGTTATTTTGCAGTTCTTTCATTTACAAACTGCATATGGTGAATGGAGACAAGACAAAGTAGAGAAAATAAAGAATAGAAAAAAATAATGAATGTCTTACAGGTTCATCTGCCAATACACAATGGTATATTGAAGCCCAATTTGAATGGGATTGAGAGTTGGCTATTGGAGAATAAGTTTATGAGTAAAACAAATATCTTAAAAATACATTCATAGAGTTACATTTACTCGGAGACCCTGAATGACAGGAATCTTTGGCTTTGGCTAAATAAGTCTCATCTTGTAAATTCAGTGGTGTCATAAAAGTTTAGGAACTATTGAAAAGGTAACTGCATGATTTCCAAAAACACACAATACATACGAAATAGTATGTTTAAATAAAAACAAAATGACTAAATATTGTCTTAATAAGTGAATCACCTGTAAAGCGGTGTTTGTAATCCGTTTTCTCATCTTTAAAATTTTAATGATCGCCTCTTGTGTTCTTAATATTCGAAGTTGAACAATTGAATGATTATCCTCTAGCTGGGAACGTTCAGTACTTAATTGAAGTCTTCCAATTAGATTTAATTTTCCCCGCCTTTGAGATTTCCCATTTTTCACTAATGCAAATTCTTGATTTACCCAAAAAGCAGTGTTTTCCGCGAAATCCTTAGGATTTTGAACTATAGGCTCATAAGACAGCAGTTGCCTTTTAAGCTTAGGGAAAGCGACAAGGGACCATAATGTTCTCCTTAATTCAGGATCAGGGAGTTCTGTTGCAAGTCTTAGATTTTCATATGTTACTCGTTCTAATGGCCTTTGGTTCCAAGCAAATAACACAGCCATTTGGAATGTAGTTACATCCAAGTCAAACCTGCCTACCGAGTTAGCAAATGTAATTGTACCATTACTCATATGATGGTACCATTGTAATTTCCGTCCAGAATGCTTCTTCTTATAAAAGTCTTCAACCTCCGGTATATAGTCTTCTAACTCTAAAGGCAAACTGACTGTTACCCTTTCGGAGCCTCGTGCCCAAGCTCCAGCATTGAGAATTTTTATATTAATTGCATCATGGCGTGTTGTCTCACCTCTAAACTGAATATTAAGATCTTCACTGACTTTTATATCTTGGAACATACGAGCAAGCTTATTTACGTAATCAGCTGGCATACCCACTTCTCGTAACCATTCAACCATGTCCTCTTCTTTTTCCGAATCAGCACTAGAGTCTAATATTAACCTTCTAGTTAAATGCGCTTTATGGTATCTCATAAAAACATCTTTGTTCTCTATATATTTCAAAACTAAGAGTACATCTTTTAAACGAGATTCTATTTGCTCACTAGTTAAGCGTTTACTGAGTGGAGTTTTCCGTAACAACATATCACAGTAATTAGCAAGTAATTCAGGGCATTTACTTTCAGGTGCGGTACCTTTACTGCCACGAATTAGGGCCGATGATGGCAGCTCTAATTTGAAGACTGTTGTATCATTTACAATGCACTTGTATGCTTTGTCTCTTGCAGTTAAAAACCTGGGATCATCCAAAAATGCATCCTTGGCTAGGGTACTGAATCTTTTGAATAAATCTAGTAAACGCTCTACATACTTTTCTGAGTCGGTCGTTATGATGTCAGCAGAAGCAACCATGTCTGCAAGGCCTGCTGACACAATATGAGCTTCTAGGTCTCTCAATATGGAGATTACTCCATCTGGCACCCTATCCAATAGACGAAACATAAGCTGCAGTTTTTCTGTCTCTCCAGCTTTGATTAATGGTGCACTTTCTGCCAGCAATGTGGGTAAATGTTCACCAATTAATACTTTCTCACAGCACTGCGTTAGAGCAGCAACACTTCCACTACCTGGCTCTAGATATCTGTGAGCACGAGCCTCTTCCTCTTTCAAACGTTGGTCAGCATATCTCATATAAGATTGCACACCATTTGCTAATAGATGCTCATTTGCTTTGTACTTATAAAACTCTTCTGTGGATTGCATGTAAGCTGCTTCAAAATTCTCTCTATAAATTTGAAGCTTATCATTTGTTTTTGAGCATAAATTAACTGAAAATAAAGATAACATTAAACATGAGATGAAATGGTATTTCATTAATATATTTTTATTGACATTAACACCATAGAAAACATAAGAATAATAGCAAAATGGCAATGACAAATTATATTAGAACCTAGTTTTGAGATACGAGATAGAGATTAAGATAATTAACATACCATATGACTCCCTCACACCAATAACAAGTTGAGAGTCAAATGACTCTCCATTACGCTCCGCCTGCACAAGTTTCATGGCAGCATCCTGCAATCTTTGTTTGATGTCCACAAAAATACTTTGGTTCCATGAATCCAACATCAGCTTACGAACTAAACTATCTTCGATATTATTATTGTTATTCTTTTTCTGTGCATTAGAAATGTTAGAACTGGTAACTTTGCTTATATTATTTATGGAATTTTCTAGTTGACGAAAAGGTGTAGGTAGATAGTTACATTGCGTAAAGAATTTGCCCCATTCCGCTATATATGCCTTAAGAAGTGCCTGGTCTTCTCGCTGTGCGAGCACACGAGTCTGTGCTTGCTTTATGTACATCATTATATCTTGCTGGAGAGCATCTCGTAACTTGAAAGGACCCCTTTCATCCCACAAGCACACCGAATGTACAGCACCAAACAGATCTTGCCATTCCGTTTGGGTAACCGGCTCTTGTTTTAAAAGCTTTAAAACTATTGGTCTCATAGAAGGCCATTTATCTTCGAAAGTGACTTGCCCTTTATCCTGAAAATTATAAAGGTTTTGATTATGCAAATGTATTAAGGTTACGTTAATTTTGATTGTTCAATAGTTACCTTTAACATGGCTTATTATAAAAAATTAATTAATATTTTACAATGAAAACCGCGATACGGATAACATAATAATACTAGAACTGTATTTTTTCTTAAGTTTTGTTCTGTACTGGATCCTCCATGTAAAGAGGCATAGGAACACTATTACTGCACAGCCTCTTTATTGTGAAATAAATAACTTATAAATTTTTGAATACTATTTAGATATCCTTTCGTGATTTATTAAAATCGTTAAATTTTTAATAAAAATAACTCGATACCAATTAATTTATTTAAAAATGAAAAATTGTGTGTTAGGTTATTAAATTGTAATTACTTTTACGCTAAACTTACTCGACATTTCAACTCGTTAAATGTAAAGAATTTTCCTAATTTTTTTCCAAATGCATTTAAATATTTTATAACCAAAGTGGCTGCATGATTTTTATCCAGTATTATTGAACAGTAAAGTGATGTGATGTCATTTAAAAAAATGCAAGCTCATTTGACAGTTTGGAAATAATTTGTATTAGGCGCTGTACTATAGCGTTTGAAAATTTGCATGGAAGATTAGAAAGAAACAATAATTAAAAGAAGCCCAAGTTGACAGTCAATCTCTAATAATAATGAGTTTCTTTGGTGAAATTGTGGAACCTACAAGTCGTACTATTTGGGAAGATTGGGATGACTTAATACCAGAATGCAATGATTCAAAGTAGTATTTTGTGATATCTTTTTTAAATGATAACTTTTGTTTAGTATTGAGTTTTACCTTTATTGTTTTCAGATTACAATGGCAGGATAAAGTTGAAATACACGAGGAAGTTGACACCTTCTATTTTATTGATGGAAAGTATTTAAAACATTTTATTAATCTCCAATCACAACAACTGCAATTGATTAATAAAATAAATGAGGTGGATTTGAAATTATTTAAAATTAATTTACTGAACAAATATCTGTGTACAATTAAAGATTACAATGTGATATTAACAAGTGAAATTGTAGAATTGTTACAACCATATTTAGAAAAGTGTAAAAATGTTTTAACAATACAAACTTTTCCGATGTCGGAATACCGAAGTAACAGAGTGCATTTAGAACCATGTGTTATAAGAGGAATTTATACATCAACAGCAATATCTTCATCAGATTTTAACTTCCCAAGACTTGAGCAGCCTAACATGTTATCTGGGGTTGCTGCCGGAGGTAATAAATAAAAAAAAATTATTAATAGATATAAGTCCAACATATAAAAACTAACAATATAAAAAGGTAAATTATTTTTTTCCTGAAGTGGTATTCAAAATTAGTTTAACTTTTAAATGTCCCTTAGATTATCTATGAAATAGTTTCCGAAGTTCGGCCCTCTTGGGCGCCCTCGAATTGGATTGTTTATGCATAATGCAGTAACTGTCCAAGTCGAGGTTACCCTGCACCAGAGGGGACCCTTGTGTCGAGTTACTAGCCATAGAGGTTCAGGCTAAGCTACCTAAGAGCTATGCCACTTCTCAATCCAGTGATGCAGTAAAAGTTAGCTTCTCTGTGGAATATTAATCATATGGGCTGTTAATTTAAAAAAAATCCCCACACATTCTTAAAGATCCATTACTATGAAATCCAAATTATGCAATTTGAGGTAACATGGAGCTTCCATGGTTCATAAGTAATATTTGTAAGTTGTAAATTATTCCAACAGTTTGGAAGAGAATGAAAATTAGTTGGAAATATATATAAATAGACATACAATTCAATTCAATTAAAAGTCAATAAGAAGAAATTGTGATAACTTTTTTGTTTTTCAGTAATAACCTTAAGAGAGCGGTTAAACCAAAAGGGTATTGCATTAATATGTTACATAGAGTATACAGAAGACTATCAAGTGGAAGATGTGCAAAAATTGTTAAATAAACTAGATATGGGGTCTGTTTGTCAGCCAAGTACCTCTACATTATTAAGATCTAATTTGTACATTTGATTTCATATTAAAATAAACATTCGTTTTTTCGTTTTTATGTTTTTAATATCAACAAACTCCTTATTCAATAAACTTAATTCAGGATTTAGATCATTGTAAAACTTTTTAACCGACTTTTAAAAAAGGAGGTGTGTATTTTTTGCACCGAGTATAAATTTGGAAATATGCCAGAGCTTAATTATATTAACTATGATATGAATTATGATGCCTCACATGTGTATTACACTCTTTTGTCTAAAGTATTGGAAAAGCCTTTACAATTTGAAATGAATTAAGTCCTCTACCTGTGTACTGTTTTTATCTAATTTAAAATTATTCAATCATTCAATTTCATGTTTGTGAATTGCCTATAGAACTCATTCCATCTTTATCATTCTGATAACTTCCGATAACAAAATACGGTGAGCATTCTTTTATCGTAAGTTATATGTTAGCGTAATTTTCTACTTTCTCTTTCTTGTAAATAAACCATCGTCAGGAGGGCGTCGATTTTTTTTTGGACGAACTAACACAGTTGGCCTTTTCTGCTTCACCGGATTGAGAGGTGGCATAGCTCTTAGCCTGAACCTCAAGCCGTTGAAGAAGAGCCTACTCTTTTTATATCGTCAACATGTATACTCTGCGAAGCCTCGCAAAACTTATACTGTCTTTGAGAGCGGGTTCGCGCTGCATATGGCCTACCACCTACTGTGAGGTGAGCCGTGTGGAAAAGTCCCGATTCTACTGCCGTCGTCTCGCGCGTGCGTGATAAGGGCATCATTTAACCCTCTCAGAAGAGGCATAGACCTTTACGAAAATTTTGATCGATTTAAAAGTTCTCAGTTAACATACAGCTCAATTTCCATTCACTAATACGAAAATGTAATTTAAAGAACGGTTTTTGTTAAGACGGCTATATTTCGATCGAAACATTTGACCGAACGACGGTCACCCTGAAGTCGGAATGTTACAAAATTACTCATAATAAAGGCATAAATTCAAGCCTAGTGAATGGTTATAACCCTTTGTTTTTGTTCACGGGGAGGAAATCCTTAACCAGATTCCCCGCCTTCTGGGGGGAAGGCAAGGTTGTGGAGTTTTTACCCACTAAAACGTTCCCGGCGGCCCTTCCTCGGTGCATCGTGAGGGGCTCCGGGATTTCCAGAGGAATGCACCGAAGACCCTCTGCACTATGCTCTAGGGAGGGTGGTTACTCCTTCCCCTATGCCAGTCGCGGTGCAAGACGACACGGGCCTGCCGATGTCGCCTTCTTCCCGAGTCCACCTTGGCGGACGACAAAGGCCCTCACCCTTGTCGCCCAGTGAACCCGAGGCCCCTTTTAGTCGCCTTCTACGACAAGCAGGGGATGCCGTAGTCTTGTTCTTGAGAGCCCAGAACTACAGAGCTGGGCTGTTTATAATCCTCTAGGCCAGTGATTCTCAACCTTTTTTTGTTGCGGCACATATTTAACGATTTTAAAATTGGCGGCACGCAAAGAAAAAGATAAAAAATATTTACTTACTATAAAAATATTAACATTATTATATATTTGCAAAATTTGGCGGCACATAAAAGTGCGCGGCACAGTGGTTGGAAACACTGCTCTAGGCTAACTACAGCCATCAGACAAAAATAAAATGACCCTTTAATATTATTATCTCGGTCATATAAGGTAAGTAATATGTTCATATAAGGATAATACCAACAAGTTTTCTTAAAATATTTAATTAACATCAATACAAGTGTAACACAATATTACTTTAAAAAAAAATATTTTACATAAATTCCTTAACAAAACATAACACAAGAAACTTATAAAATACAAAATTAGCACAGCCTATTGAATCGCAGACCAGTTGTTTGGTTTATTCAGAAAGAACTAAACATGAATAAAAAAATATCTTTTCATCTTCATTAATCCAAATAAATATAACTCCCGATGAAGATTTATCGAAATATTACCATTGTTATTCAGGAAGTAAAAGACATAGTAAAATAGTTGGCTTTAAAACCAAGTGTAAAGTCAATTTTTGCAATCATCTCCTGAGAAAGCATAAATATTGGAATTTATATAACTTTGAATAAAAAAAAAGGATTGTGGATGTACAAGACCAAGGTATTCGGAGACAGTGTTTGCTATCTTCAGTTGCTATAACTGTCAGCACATAACTGAAGCAAGTGACATTTTACTGAACAATTTGAATTACACAATTGTCCAGGATATGTACCCTTCCATCTGATTGTAAGACAGCCACAATCATTTTATTTTGGAGAATCATATTTCTTCCGTAAAAAACTTCCACAAATATATATATATATTGTTAATTTCTTATATTTATTGTTCATGTTTAATCATATTTAATAAAATGCCAGTATATAATTTAGAGATACTTCTAAAGGTATCATTAACACTAGAGCTTTTGATATATATGTGCCATAAGAATATATGTAATTTCATTAATTATTTGAATCTTAATATTTCTATTGCTATAGAGTACTTACATAATAGAATATTAATAATCCAGACAAGGATTTAATGAGTCACTACAAATTTATTTCATTTAAAATTAGTATTGCTATATGCAAAATTGATAACGCCTTTTTAATAAAGTAAGTAAAAGTGATTTATTCCATTAACGGTACTATAAAAAAATTTAAAACATCCTTTGGACTTTCTATATGTAATGATAACAATAGTTTATTAATAGGTGAATAATAAGAATGTTGCCAAAAGTTTAATTATTTTAGCAATAGATAATTTTAAATTTTTAACAATAACAAACATTATAAATATATAAGGCAATAATAAAAAATTTAAGAAGTTAAAAAGAAATTCATTTCAACTGTCAAAAAAAGTCAACCTTAATAAAATTGTCCATTTTAAATATAAATAAAATATTCATACAAAATATATAAAATTTCTTTTGGGCCATATGTGTATATAGTCAGTAGTTAATATTTACTACTGCTTAGCATTCACAAATGTTTCTTTGTATTATGCAAACCTTAATGATTACCTTAAATTTATTTATTTTTTTATCATGTCTTATTATTATTCTAATATTAAAGGCAAAATGCTTTTACAGATCATAACAAAAAAGCTTATTTGGCATAAAACATTTAAAAGTATTATTTGATAAATAAAAAATATAACAAATTAACACCCTCTAATAATATAAGAATATTTATTATATTATTAACCAAATATGTGTATTCAATGGTTCATCAAATCTCAATAGATAACAATTTCTTATAACAAATAATAAATGAATGCTCCTGAATTACAAATAATTCTTTGTTACACTCTCCACCAATACATTTAAAACAGGATGCTGTTTTTCACTGTCAAAGTACATTTATTATTATTACCCAAGATTGGCTACAACAATATTTTGTACTCACAGGTTGAAACATAATCCAAATAGAGGTTATTTTTAGGGGTTAAGGCACAAGCTACGAGAGTTAAGGCTCACTTGATTTTCAGTGAGTCAATCAGGAGCCTTTTAATTTGAATAGGAAATTGATTATTGTGTTGAAATTGATTCTTTATTGAAGATACTTAAGTCATATCTAAATCCACATAATGGTTGTAAATTATATGTTATTATTTTATGCTAAAATCGTACACTAGTGGCATCATGTATATAGAATAAGGTGTGCACTCTCAAGTGACTTGAAAAATACTTGGTAATCTCCTGTGGTAACTACAATTGCAGTTGCTAAGAGATACAACATTTTTTCAAAATTCATAGCCCAATTTGATCAGAAATAACTTCGATCGACGCCAACGCTTCTAGCCGTGTTGTGTGAACATATGAAATAAGTGCTGGAATTGACGAACCCTATCCCAGTGACAAAATTGTTCCACGTAGGACAAATATCTCGCCTTATACAGTTAGGCGATGGGCGGGAATTTTCTAGGTAATGAAGCTTTTAAGAACCAATATGCCACTTACGAAGTAATTCCTTATAATGTATCGGTACAAATGTTTTCTCTCACCAATTTTGAAGAACAAAAAACTACACCAGATGTGCTAATGCATTAATTTTATAAAATAGTATCGGGTTGAAATTAGATAAACATATTTTAATGGTTACAAATAGACATATTCTCATGATTAAGTCCTTATAAAAATCGGTTCCTTAATGTATAATCTGTGTGATATTAAAAGTTTTTTTTGACAATTATACTACATTGCCCCCTTATAGATATAGATTATTTTAACTTATTAACAACAATAATCATTATATTCTTAAATATGCTCATAAAATAGAAAATATTAATAAACGGTAATCAATATATCATGTACTATTATTACTAGAAGCTAATCATAAAGATCACTACTAGAAAAACTCACTTGTTATTCTTGCTTATAATTACGTTAAAATTAAATGTACTGTATTAATACATACATTTATATAGAGTTAGTGTTCTATGAAATGACACAAATATGGCTGCACAACTATGAAATAACGATATGATAAAAAATGGTGTACGAGTTAACTTATTTGAAACTTTTATGACCTGGTAACAAGACCTTTAAGCTATGACTTTTAAAAAAAAACATATATTTAATCCTTACGTCTACGATGAAAATGAAAGTTATATGATGAGTTCCCGCGCCATTTTTTTTCCTGAATGAGGTAACCATTAAATTAACATTAGAGAGTATAAAATGTGGTACACGTGCGGTCTAGAAGTGCGTACTTTTAAAACCATAGAGTTTCCCAATTTTTTCGTGTTCCTAGTTGTTGTAATTTCAACAAACGCATTCATAAATAAAGATGAAATTACATATAGATTATATTAGTTGGTAATTAATACCAAAAATGACGTGTATGATTCGATATTTATAAAGGCCGATTAATGTATACTACACGTATTGATATATTTTTTAATTGAATAATTACAAATATGATTATGATATAAATTACTTTAAGACTAAAGCGAATCGAATCGATAGATATTTTCATTATTGCTTACGAATTTTTCTTATGCATGTATTGTGGCTGCGCAATATAATATCTCTACTGAACAAATTCCCATTTCAAATGGTATAGTTGCCGGCACGTAACTTGGCAAGAGTCGTAAGAATTTCTTTATTAGACCTCTCTGAGTCAAGCGAGACGCTAAGAACAAGGTAGTATTGGTACAATAGTGCAATGATCAGTAGGTCCGACCAAACAAAGAAAGGGGAATCTCGCTACGCGTCTACGCTCACGAGTACATTTGTGTGCACTTAAATTGTATCGTTTGTCCGTGTTATTGTTTCGTTAGAATATTTTAAGGTAATTCTAATGCTACGAACAAATACCACTTTACATATTGAAGCCAGAATGGTTTCAGTCAGTGATAAGCTTTGTGCATAATTATCATATTACGAATTAATTTTCTTGTTTCTCTTTAAATGATGTTAATCATGTCAAGGGCCATAGAAATATTACAAAAAATAAAACTGTCCATTTTTGTTGTACTAATTATCATGTACTTTTAGTACAACCCGGACTTACCTCATGATAAAACCTGCCAGACATTATACTTGACTTAAACTAGATAACATATTTATAATCATTTTTTTTTCTAATTGGAAACTACCAATTGAATGTAATCTGATTATAATCTATTCAAGGCATTTGATGTTCAGATACTATCTATTGCATCTTTAAAAAATTCTACTAAATGCAAAATATCCGACATCCTTAATCATTATAATTTTCTACTATTGATTAAAAAAATACTATTTTGAAATAAGAATATTTTTAAATATCAAAATATTATAAATTTTATTTAGATATCTGTTGATTATGTTATACGATATAAGCTGTTTGCAGCGGCTCAAATATTTGTAAAAAATATAGAAGTATTTTAGTGAGTTACATTAAGTGACTACATAAGAAACTAATTTTTAGTTTTCACAAATTTAACAAAATTATTATGTGCAATGATTTAATCCAAATTTAAACATATTGCCTTTACTGAAAATTTTATAAGTAATAAAATATTTTCCGTCATACAATAAAACAACTATTCAAAATTTTAAAATAGAACTTGTCATATTTTGGAAGTCTAACCATAAGTTGTATCTATCTATTATTAAAAAGAATAGATGTAATACATTCAAGGTCATATGTGTTAATATTTTTATAATAAAAACACAAAAAATTCTCTCCTCATTTAGGGATGTTCATGCCAAAATTATATAGATATATTTTTCGATATAATATATCGTGAGGCTGTATCAATCCAACGCGATATATTGTACAAATATATAGATATTTTTCATATTACTCATATCTTTTATATTAGCGCTTAATATTAAATATTAGAATATTTTGTACTAATTGAGTACTCGGCGCGTAACTGAGAGGTTCTCGCTTCGGATACCAGTCCAGACTATTTGATTTGATTCTGCTAGCAGTACAGACTACATGCATAGATTATAAAAATTATGCAACGAGTCCCGCCATCGTCAAGAGTAGGTACATACTACACTACACTCTTCGTAAGGGTTTTATTTTATTCAAGTTGTAAACCACGAATAAAAGAATGGAATGCTTTTTTAATCAATTTCTTACGATATTTCGTATATTGGATGAAATATAGCGATATAAATATCGATATTGGATAATTCGATAGTATATCGCGTCCATATATCGATATTTTATGATAATATCGTTATATGTCGTGCACTCCTATCCTCATTGTTCTCATCATAAAAATTGTAATTGTTCTGTTGCTTATCTGAATCATCTTAATTTAGTCATTTGTTAAACAATGACTCAAATTTATTCAAATTATTATTACAATAGTAATTTTCAAGCAATAAGCAAACGACACACAAGTAAAGGTTCCTTGGAGTTACGAATGTAATACTACTGTGTCAAAGATGTATTTTATATATGTTTTTATTCTCATTTAACTTTTGCTCTTAAATAATCTAATGATAAATATTTTTGTTAGCATTTCTTTTTTCAAAAATATCTTTACTATATATAAAATATAAATGTATTTCATGAAAAATTCCTATATAATATTTGAGCTCTGTTATTATATGAGTTGTTTCTAGACTACAGATCCATTTAAAATCTCCATAAATTATTATAAAAATGTATTTCTCTGCACTGTCTATGACTATTCACTTTAATAAAAATATTTAATATGAAAAATGCGTGTATATGTGTAAAATAGCCCTATGACTAATGTAACTTTATAAGTTAAAATCTATTTAATCGTTTTATAATCTAATTATGTAGTATATTCCAAGAAATATATTAAATAAGGGATGATCGATGATCATTTATATATACTTAAGGAAAATATTGATGTTGCCATAAAGAAACTATCAAAAACACAATAATATGAACAGAGAACAAAAGGTCACAACAGACACATAGAAGTCAAAGCAACAAAAAACCAAAATATACTATAAATTTATCAAAATATACTTTGTATGAAGTTTCCTATAAAATTTATAACGATCAATGGAATTGTAGTGTTTAAAGCACCATGTGCTCATTCACTAATGCAAATTTAATTTTATGAAATCACTAAAAACTTTTTGCTTTAGAAATAATACTCGTGTTATTCCCTAACATTTTTGAATGAAATATAAAGAAAACTTGTGCATAATCTTTTGCTTATGAAAATTGTACTGTAAAATATCATTACTTTCCCTTAGAACTTATTTGTTAATTGATATTAAAATTGATGCTTAAAAAATCCGATCATCCCTTGGTAAAATGCTTTAAGCTTATAGATTCTCGAAAGTACAAATATATTTTGGCTGCAAAATGCTAGATATTCTATTAAAACTTATTGCCTATGGCCACACTAACACCAAACAACAATAAAACGTAAATATAATATGAGAATTTCTTAATCATACCTCTTAGTTGCCCTCTGAAGCTTCTAATGACTAATTCTACTCGCATCCATACAAAAATAAAACTGTCTGTGACAATTCAGCTTTTATATGATATACATAAAACACTTCTCTCTAAATAGCTTTGGAGGTACATAGAACAGCCTTTTTGTTATACTATTTATCTATTTTCTTGGTGTCAACTCTATATGTCATTTATTCCACCATTATTTTGTCCTGCTTTGACATTATCAAGTATTTTATTCACGAATTCTGAGGTGTGACCCGCTATTTTAACCTCTGTAACAAATTTGTCATGTTTTAGCCATTACTGACCACAAAACAACACAGACAAAAAAAAATCAAACATTAATAACTGTAAATGTACAATTGCAAGTTTAAACCAACTAAATAGGATTTCTATGTGCACATAATTTGTCCAGAAACAACAAAAGGTGAAATTCTAATTTTTTTTTAAAACAATTTTAAATGTTTTTTTTATTGGCAGTATTTACATACCCCAATTTTCAAATATTAATCATGATTATAAGAACTAATGTCAAGTAACTAAACCATTGAACATAATATATATTTGATTATTCATTAAATTAATAATAATAAAGAATTTATTTATTATTATGTATAAAAGATGAATTATTAGTATTTATTATATTTCAAGAAGTTCATTCATAAAGAAGGATCAGATCTCATATAATGTGTAAATGTATAACACAGTTTTAAATGTCAAATCATAACCATTTATTTAAAAAATGACTTACAGTATCAAATTGTCAATACATACCTGTGGCTATGGTTACAATGCTATTGATATGTGAGCTCCAATCCACGTTATTTTCGGGGTTACTAATTCTACTATTCAATATTTCTTTCATTTGTGTTATACCATTGAGAAGACGTTCTGAAATTCAACAAATATGTTAATGAAAATTGCACATCCCAAATTATACCAATATAATCATTAAAATAACTCTATAATGTATATGTGGCAAGAGAAAATAAAACTTACTATGCTCTTGTTGTAAACCAAACAGTTTTAACTTATTCGCTTCATGCTGTGCTTTCTTCTTCAATCTGCAGGCCCTTGAAGCAAGTTTATTTTTCTCTTTTCTGGTCTTAGGCCTCACATTAAACGGTAACTCACTGACTGGTATCATATCATTAATAACTTTGCCCAGATTATCGAGTTCCAAACCAATCAAATATAATTTTCGTGGATTCGGTGTTAAATCATTTCCATCACCTTTTCTTGCCTTACCACTGGAAAAAATTAAATTAATTAAGAAATACATATATAGAATTACATGCATTTATTTTACACTAGATTATTCTTCTTGTAGTGTCTCTTCAACTAGTGAAGGTTGGTAGGTAGTTACTTAACAGAACAGATGGGCGGACATTATAAACAGAATCAAGACATCTTTCACTATTTTATATTTCATTGTTACATTACTACTGCCTTCTACTAGAGGTAAGGATGTTGGAACTTATAAATATATAAAATTTTTCAGTACTTATGATTATATATTATTCCTATTTGCTTTTCTTATTTTAAAAGAAACTCGATGGAAAAGTGAACAAGCCGAGGGAATGCTCTTCACAAATTTATCTCAACCAATTGATAACACATTAAAGAAAGTTTGACGACATATGCTTATAACCAACAAACATGTACATAAATATGAAAGTTGAAAAAGCGCGAAATGTGTATCAGAATCCTAAATATTGCAATAACAGACTATACTATGCAACAAAGTGTAAGTAAGGGTAGAGAATGCCACTAAGACATTGGTAGTCTTTGTGAGCCATAGTTTAAAGTGTTAAAATAAGTGTAAACAAATAAATAAGTAAACAATAATTTTGTTAAATACCTGTGTTTGATACCTCTGACACTGCAGCTAGGACTGAAAACGGGATCTGTAACCAAATTTAGAATGTGTGGGTCTTCCGATTTCTTTTTTAAAATCAATCGTTGACCTTTTGGACCTTTGGCCTGCACATTGTACTGCCAGAAATATCGTTCCTTTTTAGAGCCACTGCGTGCATGTTTGCTCTCTGAACATTCATCGTTGGATTCTAAAACCAACAAATTGTTGTAAATTAAATTGAAAATAGAAACAAATGACAGAGGACACTCAATAACTCGTTTTGATTGCATCATATTTATGACATGAGATGAATCTGATGAATGTTATTATAAATGTATATTTGTATAATCTTTTTAACCAATTTTACTTATGAGCTGAATTATCTTACAGATGCTATCAGTTAACATAATGATTTCTTATATTTTTGTGAATATTACACATTGAAGTAATCTATTTTTAATTTTTTCGCGGTTTATTTATGATTGAAAATTTTCGACATAAAAGTGCTCTTCCTTTATTTAGAGTCACAGGTAGTTCACTAAGTGATTCTCTCTGATTTTAAATTAATATAATGGAATGGGAAAAAGCAGTTTTGGGCTTACGTGACATGAAATTTGTGAGTGTTACAGTTTATATTGTGAGTTATTATATATTTCCAATAAATTACCATCAGAAGAAAAATCCTCATATCTGTCGCTATCTTCATCAGATTCGACATCCCTATCTTCCTCATCTTGAGAGAAATCACCATTACCAGGACTGAGCAAGCTACCAGAAAGAGATGAAGCGGATCCAGCCTCAGCTAAAGAACTAGTTGAAAGCAAATGTTTGCGTGGTTCCCGACGTTGCCAAATCTGTAATAACAAGAATGATCATTCATAGATTCTTATAGAATTAAGGCACAATAGAACACAATAAGAAATATGTAATATAGATGGATTAAAAAAATAAAGTAATAGACTTAATAAATAAAAGAGTTTCAGCCCTTATGTCATTCTGATTATGATGTTTTATTACATACCACAAATGTACTATGTGTGTGAGCACTAGAAGTTGAAGATAATTCATTTTTTTTTAAATGTTGGTGGTTAACAATCTTGTTAACCACCAACTAAGCTTAAGCTTGTGCTGGGACATGGTTCACGGCAATAGTCGAATGGTGGATTCAAACCCACAACCTTATGATTTGCAGGTTGTACCCTAAACCATTAGGCTATTGACGCTAATATTAAATATTACTTACATTATTTGTAAGTAATGATGTTGACTGATGAATTGTCCTCCAGGACAGATGGATATATTAATTTGCACAGTTAGCATTATTTAGTGAAAAAAGATAGATCTCAATATGAGTGGTCTCTGCTAAGAAACAATGAAAATAAATAGGTGAGGATACATTCTTGGTTGTCACAAGAAGTATCCTGCAATATGAAAGATGATACCACAGACTAGTAGTTAGTATATATCATTTAATAGTAAATAGTCTTTCTTTGTGTATGTAAAAGTGTGTTTGGAAATTTTAAGAATGGCTAATGATTGAAAATAATTTTCATTTTTCTGTGAAAATGTCACTGTCAAATGTGTTTAAGATATCTTGCATATAAATGTATGCACACATACATCACAAGTTTCACAAAAACCAATTTTTTTTAATTACTTTTTTTTTTGTTGACAGGGGTGGAAATCTTCAAGAAGATACCCCTTCTGGGGGGAAGGAGGGGTAATGTTTAATTTTACCCACTAAAACCCTTCCTGTGCACTGTGGTCTTCGGAGGGGTTGTCGCTCTGTCATCATTCTGTGCCCTCATAGTACAAGGCGACATGGGCCAGCCGATATTGCCTTCTTCCCGGGTCTACTTTAGCAGACGACAAAGGCACCCCACCCAGCCATTGAACCCGAGGCTCCTTTTAGTCACCTTCTAAGACAGGCATGGGATACCATAGTCTTATTATACGAGCCCAGACCTACAGAGCTGGTTACTTAAGTTGACAACCTTTTTTTTGACATGGAGGAAATCTTCAGAAAGATACCCCGCCCTCTGGGGAGAAGGCGGCGGTTATGTGGGGTTCTTACCCACTAAAACCTCCCCGGTGGCCCTTTCCTCGGTGCATGACGAGGGGCTCCGGGATCTCCAGTGGAACGCACCGGAGCCCCTCTGCATTGTGCTCAAGGAGAGCACGTCCTGGGAGGGGGGGGGAGGTAACTCCCTCCCCCCCTGTGCCTGCAGCCGATGTCGCCTTCTTCCCGGGTCCACTTTGGTGGACAACTCAAGCCCCCACCCTTGTCGCCCAGTGAACCCGAGGCCCCTTTTAGTCGCCTTGTAGGACAGGCAGGGGATACCGTAGTCTTATTCTTGAGAGCTCAGAACTACAGGGCTGATAAGTTGACAACCTTAGTTAAGTTGACATTAAATGTCTGATACATTCTCATCTCATTAATGAATAATATTGTATATTATAATGAGCTTGCGTAACACGATGTGATAAATGTGATTTGCATAAAACATACATAGTAAGGGAGAAACTACTGTTATAAAACAAAGAGCTATTACGTGATTTAATTCAAATTAATTTTAATGACTGACCACATCCTTATCTTTTTGATTTGCTCTACTTAATTTAGATAAAACTTTCCTTAATGTTATATTTTGTATGTATTTCAATTAGAATAACATTTTAAAACACTCACAAATCTATATACTCTAATGGGTAGCCAGAGATATTGGTAGTGGCATTGAAATGATAATGCTTGCAGCAAAGCATGCTACTATAATTATAAAACTCTGATTTGATAATTCACAATCAGCTAAACAGACTATCTGTAGAAGTTTACAATTATAGTAAATTAACTAAATTACCTGTTCCATTGTAAGATGTGTAGGGGCAGATGATGAAAGTTGTGATTGCTGTGGTATGGCTGCAGAAGTGAATGGAGGCAAAACGGTAGATGCCGGTACTGATTGTCCAAGTGCAATTTCACTATTATACCCATCCATTCTTAGCAGTAATTCGGATAGTTGATTACTTGGCTGGGCAAAGCTGGAGGAAGCTGACGAATGCTGGCTTGATGGTGAAAAGGCAAGTTGTGTTCGACTGTATGGACTAGATGGGCTCTCTGAAGGCTGTAAGCTTGTTGCTTGCAAAGTGTTCATGGTACGACGTGAGCCACTAATTGCTCCACCAATTTGAATACAATACCCACTCTCTTCTGGCAAGAGCAAGTCATCAAAATTAAGATCATCCAGTAAGGTGTCTGGGTTAGCGTTCAATTCGGCAAGTGTTGGTCCTAATATTAAATCGGCTTTGTCTACTTGAAAAATATCATCGTCTTCCATTTTAAATGTCTCCATTTTGGATGTATTATCAATCTCGAAAGTCAATTTATTGTACTGCATTGTCGGTACACTATGAAAAGAGCTGCCCAAATTTTCCTGGAGGCACATATCCAAGTCTGTTGTGAAGTCCCCCAGATCAGAGCGTCGCTGCGGAATTGGTACGGAAGCCGACATTGGTCCGAGTTCGAACGGTGATTCTTGTTTTATTTCTATACCAGATTCTAGTAGAAAATCGTGCGTGTAAATAGAATCCGACATTGCACGTGTTTGTGTAGGATGACCTTGACGTAGAATCGTCTCGTTGATACACTGGCGCACGCTTACGTCTTTATCGATTTTAATTCACTGTAATACCCACGTGTCGTAGTTCACTGTTTATATATTTGAAAGAATCTAATGCATTTATTTTCCAGATAAAACCTTTACAACGATATTACACATTGAATTCATTCTTTAATTACATTACGTAAACTACCGGATTGAAGTAACTAAGCACTTGTTTATCCACAATGACTTTCGTTATCGAATTGTAGTAAGGTATTTTTTTAATTCACCAAAACACACAAAACGTTATACAATTGGAAGCAGAAGCTTTTTATTTTCCAATAATATTCGATGATAAGTTCCTGTTTATTCGTAGTACAAACTATTAATGATAATATTTTCGCACAATAACAAAAACACCACCACGAGACACAAGTCGAGAAGTAAACAAAGATTTTATGATAGGTATTATTATTCAGCAAATTCAAAGGTCATGTGGATGAGATAGATTTATATAGGACATCCAGGAGAGACAAAGACAGATGATGCCGAAAGACAGATGAAGTGGGGAAGGGGATCGCATAGGGGCTCGCCTGACTCGACAAACAACTACAAATAAACATTCCGATTTATTGGCACAACCTTGCGAAATCGCTGTATAAAAGTAAAACCGGTATTTATAGTTGAAAGGGTAACCCCGAGTATAAATGGAGAAAAAATTAACAAAATATAAATTTTTATTTTGTGCACACACTTGTGCTTTATACTAAAATTTACTATAACAAAATAGTTTATCATACATTTTTTTTAATTTATTTTTTGGACTTGATTTGATTACAAAAATCGTTTTATGCAGCTATAAAATCATTACTGAACACTATATAGGTATAATCAAAAGTAGGCTTAATTACAGCTGTTTAGGAAGAATGCCTATGTTAGGAATATACCACTAAGCACATGATATTATTGAAAAGTTGATTGTAGTATGACATATAAAAAAATACAGATAATATTTATTTCAAGCATTGTAATGTCATTAGATAGACAACATATTATACCCAACAGCTGAGCGTCAAAAACTCAGTGACAAATTATTATTGCGATTTATATTTTAATATTATGGGCGACAAAGAATTAAATTCTAGTATAAAATGTGAAACTCGCAGGTGTAATATTATAATAATTGGTAGTGGCATGGCTGGTCTTGCCGCTGCAAATTACTTTGTTAAAAATGGTATGGAAGACTTTATTATACTCGAAGCAAGGAAACGTATTGGTGGAAGAATAATTTCAATACCTATGAAAAATCATAACGTTGAACTGGGAGCAAATTGGATCCACGGCGTCTTAGGCAACCCCATATTTGAAATTGCTACGGCTAATAGTCTTGTAAACATTATAAACATACCCAAACCACACAAGGTTATAGCGGCTACGGAAGATGGAAAACAAGTTCCTTTTGGTGTGCTCCAAGAA
The DNA here is from genome assembly GCA_029286785.1 of Meandrusa payeni. Classification (NCBI taxonomy): domain Eukaryota; kingdom Metazoa; phylum Arthropoda; class Insecta; order Lepidoptera; family Papilionidae; genus Meandrusa; species Meandrusa payeni. The sequence continues at coordinate 7,840,358 of JAGSMX010000003.1, read as the reverse complement.
ATACACGAAGCATACGTTTGTTTTCTAAGACGCTGTGAAGAATATTTTTTGTGCCAGTATCTACCACCACCTGACATTCACAGCGTAGGAGAACACATAAATCTCGAAGCAACAATTTACCTTGAGCGCCTTCCATCATCAGAGGAAAAGAAATTAAGACGCTTAATATTTGATTGTCTCCTCAAACGAGAAACCTGTATATCAGGATGTAATACTATGGATGAAATTGATCTCTTAGAATTAGGTAGCTATACAGAACTACAAGGTGGTAACATAATGATACCATCAGGGTACAGTACAATTTTAGAACCAATGAAGAAACTTATATCCCCAGATAAAATATTAACAAGTCATGCTGTGAAAAAAATCATCTGGGATTCTGAACAACACAACTCATCTAGGCAACTGGATGATGTGGGTGAGGAGTCGGAAGATTCTGATCAAACAGTAATTGAAGACATTTCAAGAGCAGCTTCTGATAAAGCAAGCACCCCTGAAATATCTATACCTCTTACAGATACACCCCAAAAACCAAAGAAAAAGTTAATGCATAGTATAGAAGTTGCTTGTGAGAATGGTCAGACTTTTTATGCTAACCATGTAATTTGTACCATTCCTTTAGGTGTCCTAAAAGATAATGCAAGCACTATGTTTGAGCCAACATTACCACAGTACAAAATTGAGTCTATTGACAGGTTGCTTTTTAGTGCAGTTGATAAAATATATTTGGAGTATGATAGACCATTTTTGAATCCAGATATTACAGAAATTATGCTTCTTTGGGAGAGTCCATCATGTCCAGAAGAAATATCACAGTCATGGTATAAGAAAATTTATTCTTTCAGTAAAGTGACAGAAACACTTTTGTTGGGTTGGGTATCTGGTAAAGAAGCGGAGTACATGGAAACACTCTCTATGGATGAAGTGGCTGTGACATGCACAAAGATTTTGCGTAAGTTTTTGAATGATCCCTTTGTGCCAGAGCCACAAAGGTGTGTTTGGTAAGTATAATTATTTTTAGTAAAATATTACTCTTAAGTTTTTTTATTCACCCCCCATAATCTTCTGTTTCTGCTAAATTGCTGCTATTGAAGCATTAATGCACATTAAACATACACAAAAAAAAATTGCCATATAGTTAAAATTTTATTAACAAATAGGCAAGTCCCACTATGGTAAAAACAATTTATTTAAATTAAAAAAAAATAACAATAGCCTAAGATACTCCTTATTATATCAGCCTGTCCAAATCGGTCCAGCTGTTCCAGACTTTAGCTGGAACAAATAGACTGACAAAAATTGTAAAAAAAATATATTTTGGTATATATCCCTTATATATATTATATGCATGTAGTAAATTAAAAACTGTTATTTCAATATTACAAACAGATACTCTAATTTTATTTATAAGTGCAGATTATAACTGGTATTTAACTATTGTCTCAAAACAATACTTGTTATCTATAAAGAAAGTTGTAACTAATGATATATGTTATGTTTGCCGTATATTAAAAAAAAACCTTTGTGCAATGTTACCAAATATTGTAAAGTTAAGGTTTTACTTTTAAATATGTTAATGTATTATGTTAGTGGACATATTTTTACAGCACATGTTGGAAAAAACAACCATACACAAGAGGGTCATACACAGCTATTGCTGTTGGTGCTAGTCAAAGTGATATTGAAAGTTTAGCACAACCGTTATTCAAAAATGTTCATGACAAAAAGGTAAGCATTAAATAAAATATTAACAGCCCTGGCACACATCTCCTTGCTCTATATTACTGTTCTTGACAAGAAACCAAGCATATTTTTATAAATTATAATTGTATATATTGCAACTGCAAATCTTCTTCGCAATGAGTTGATGTTTTTGCAGATTCATATAGAGAAAAAAATCACATCCTGACTGATCAATATTACACTTCTGAGCATGTTGCTTCATTGCAGCCTCTGCTGGTAATCCATTTGCTTATAATATGTGTTGGCAATGCACTTGCAATGCAAAAGGTTTATTAGAATTAATAGTTGCTTGTGGATAGTACAATAACTTACTCCATGCTTGTTTGGCCTCTTACTGTATAATAAAAATAAGCTTCAACTCCCAGACTCAAATTAATTTACATGTAGATCCTTTCCTGAGTAGATTTGTGCCATTGCAGGGGCAAATGCCGCTAAACAGTATATTACTATATTGCTAAATAGTATACTTAAATATTACGCATCTTATGTTTACGAGCGCAATCGCGTTCTGTGCGGAGTGATGTTTTAAACTTCCAAGTTGCACCACATTGCTGTAGGTACAGCGGTGTCGCTGCTTTTCTGAATGAACTGATCGCAGATCGGCCAGGCGGCCTCTATATTTTCACCGGGTTTTGAGGGGTGGCACAGCTCTTCGCTTAGCCTGAACCTCTTTAGGAAGTAACCGTGTGCAAGGGTTGCCGAGAGGAGGTTTCAGCTTGGGTTACTCTATTCGCGATAGCTTTTTTTTTTTGTTAACGGGGAGGAAATCTTCAAGAAGATACCCCGCCTTCTGGGGGGAAGGCGGCGGTTATGTGGGGTTTTTACCCACTAAAACCTCCCCGGTGACCCTTTCCTCGGTGCATGACGAGGGCTCCGGGATCTCCAGTGGAACGCACCGGAGCCCCTCTGCACTGTGCTCAAGGGAGCACGTCCCGGAGGGGGAGGTTACTCCCTCCCCCCCGTGCCCTCATAGTGCAAGGCTACACGGGCCAGCCGATGTCGCCTTCTTCCCGGGTCCACCTTAGCGGACGACAAAGGCCCCCACCCTTGCCGCCCAGTGAACCTGAGGCCCCTTTTAGTCGCCTTATACGACAGGCAGGGGATACCGTAGTCTTATTCTTCAGAGCCCAGAACTACAGGGCTGCGGGCCGGTCTGCCACCGGCCCGCCTGCGCCATCTCCGAACGAGATCGGCCCTCTCCCGATCCCGTTCTGCGGTCTCCTTCTGGGTCATTACTGACTCGCAGAAGGAGACCAGCGCCTTCCAGATTCGCGATAGCTGTCCGATCTAGCCCGAGAGTGCCGAAACATGGCTCTGCCGGTATATTTGGAAAAGTATCAAGACATTCAATATGTAATGTATGCCTTGCTTATTTTATCGATCTTAGGATTTAAAATCCATTTATTATTTCTTTACTGCTCTACACTGGGTTCATTCAATTTAGCAAAGCTGTTTGAACATTTGTCACGTCGTCACATAAATCCACTTTACTGCCCATTATTGGTACCTATTAACAATATTGCAAATATGCAATATCGAGAAACAATACTGTTATTGATAGGAGGCTAACATTGCGAAATAAGAAGATAAAATTAATTCTTGGTTCATAATATAACTAGTCACAAGCTTATAGGATTTTGAATAGGTAAACTAGCGTCTAAATCTGGCTTAATATGAGGTGTCGGGTCGCTATTTCAAACTCCTCATACCGAGGCTGCGGGGATACAACTATTTCTGAAATAACAAGTGTCCTAAGTTGGAGTCCTAACGCTCTCACAGAGAGCGGCAACTTTATACGCTTTGGAAAATCAGCCTGTAATGCAGCGGATTACAGGCTGATTTTCACGTATTAATAATATAAGCGTTCTTGAGGTTTCTTCTGCTAGGTCTTCTACCCGCGCCAACGTTTCATGAAATAGCAATGATGTGAGTAGACTCGTAGAATATCGTAGAATTTTGAATTCAAATAAACAGCTCATCGAGCCGTGGTTCGGTGCTATTAGGCACCCGCGATGTTTATATATTGAATACACATTATACAACATATGTACAATTTAATCGAAATACCCTGCATGTAGAATTATATCATGTAAGTTTCACGTCTAATCCTTCAGCGGTTTTTGCGGTTACAGCTGAAGAAACGTCTCACATATGTTAGGATAGATAGAATAAGAGTTATAATTTTTTTTCTAACGAATTCTTTACATTTTATTTGCAGCCAACGTTGCTTTTTGCCGGCGAGCATACACACAGTAGTTTTTATTCTACTGTACATGGTGCCTATTTATCTGGTCAAACAGCAGCCCGTCGCTTATTAGCACCAGATGAAGCTCCAGAAAATACATTGGATTGTCCTGGAACAGCAGATTTACACACTTGGATACAAGGCGTACAATTAGGCTAAATATTATCATGTAATATGTTTGTATATTTAAAGTTATGAATGAAATTGATCCATAGGATCTGTTATTTTGTTTCTTTAACAAGACAAAGTGATACACTGCGAAGTCTTGTTTAACTGCACTCATTTTTTTAATAATTGTTGTTTGATGGCCTCATGTCTTATACTATAGAGCCAAAGATTTTGTTATTTTTACTCTATACTTGTTTATTGCTATAACATTGATAGGCGTGAAGGAACTGTCAATGTACAGATAACGTTTTAGGTTACAAAACATTTGGAAGGAATTAATGATAAATAAATTATTAAATAATTTTTCTACATTGTATTAATGAAGTTTGATGATGAAAAATATAATTCTAATACATAATAATCTCATGGGATATAATCTGGAAATTTAAATGTTTTCTCTGTACTGTATTTCATAAGCATTCCTATTTTTAAAATAGATTTATAACATTTATGTTTATTAAAACGCTCAATTTTAAAACCTGCAAAGTATTATAATTATATTTGGAAAACTATATGAATTCATTTGCTTAAATGGATTTTAAATACCATCAATCATCATCGCTATTAATATAATGCATTGTTTGTACAAAATGTATATACATGATGAATTTATTTGATTTTTACACAATATTGTCTTTCACACAAGAGCATTTTTTAGGATTAACAGTATTAGAAATAGGCTAAGTTATCACAAAAATTTGACATTGCTTTAAAAAGATTATTGCAATCGATTCCTTTTTCCCAATTACTGCATTTTATTACACGTAAATGGTGTTAAGAAGTAATACTTGATTTAATGCCGGCTTACTTTTGTTAAAAATATCATATTAAATTTGACTATTGTAGAAAAATAGTGAGACACAACAGGCTTCGTTAATAAAAGTAATTGACTAAACCATTGACTAGTTGTTAAAGATGGATTTTAGCAATAAATTATAGTGATAGAATAATGCAATTGTATATTTATTATAAGTATTTATTTAGCTCATATCTAACTTTGCGTTAGTGATTTGAATGAAATTGTAGATGCATGTTTAGTTTTTCATTATTATGGATACACAAATGTAAAAACTGTTCAACCACGTAGTTGTTTTTGTATTGATGAAAATGAAATAATGTATAGTTAAAAGACATGTTTATTTGGTAGCTTGTTTTGCCTATTTGATTTTTCTAGTCAGAACGAAGTTTTTATATATCGCTTTAATAAATCATACGAAATGAAAATTACTTGTTTATTTGTACATGAACGAATTACAATTGTTGAAAAGAGCTTCCTGATCTACATCGTTGGCTGTTTCTGAACACTCTTTTTTTCACATAATTTTTTTTTTTTCTAAATGTGCCCCGACTTTTATGAGGCTGCGTCTGCAGCTATATTACGCGTGGGCGGCTTCTGAGAGAGAATTATTCTGACTCGAAGGTGCCCGAGAAGTAAATACCATGGCTCTCTTGGTAAAATTCCAATTGTTAGCTTTGGTCGTTTATCTTTTAGCCAAAATGTCAAGTGCTCTGCTACATAGCTCTTAACTGAAGCTTCCCTACTACTATACATTATTCTCCTTTATAAGCATATACTTTTCAATATTTTGACGTAGAATCGTATTAAAAAAAATATATAAAAGTAATAAATATCTGATGTCTTTTCAAAAAAAAATACATCGGTAAGATAAGGTTGCGATTCAACCCTAAGAAAAAGTTGATCGCTCAGCTCATAGGCACCATATAATCTCTATTATTAAAATATTACAATTTTTACTGAATAGTTACTAGTGCTAGGGCCTAAAGATATTTAAAATCCGTACAAAGACTGACTGTTACATAATTTTTAATACATTGCAGTCGACCACGCGAAATAGCAATTTCTTTTTATACCAACTGTACCAATAACAACGTGGCACAACAAATTGCTATAACTTGACAACCCTACATTTGATCACATTCAACAAAATGTATCAAAATCAAGCTACATTTATTGACGTTAAGCTTGTGCTTAGATCGTTCTGTCTAACAAGACATTTGTGTACAATAAGTTTCGACAAACTTATTGAACATAAATGTCGTCGTGCGTGACAACTTATTGAACATAAATGTCGTCGTGCGTGACGTGCGTCACGAAAAGTATATATTTTTATGGCAGTTGAGTGATCACCGTCGCTCGTGAATAAATTTAGTTCGCTAAGTTAAGTAAGTAAAAAAAGAATCTTCAAAATCAGTTCACCCAGAAGAAAGACCAGTTGTTATCTCATGATAACAAACATAAAAAATTAAAAAAACGTACAGACGAATTGAGAAGCTCTTCCTTTTTTGAAAGTAGGTTGCAAACAAATAGATGCTTTTGTTGTAACTTATTAAATGAATTATTTAGTTAAGCACAGTAACCAAGATGACTTACGATCTGATTAGTTCCGGGTTCACATCGGCTTAAAATAACAATAATTATAGCAATAAGCTTGGTGTAAAATGTAGACAGTTGTCTGTCTACCTTGCTAAAAATGTGGAAGCTTATTTATATATTTCATATATATATGAACTAATACTAGCAAATACTGTACAAACTTTATAACTCATTCTTGCGGGTTTCTAAAAATTCGAGTTAGAGAGATAATTTGTAGGGTAATGCCTATTTATTTCGACCTATAGAAAATTGAGATTCCGAGTAATCGCGTTTTAAAATAATAAAAAAGACTGTTAATAAATATCGTGAAAATTTGTTAGCCTTTTCATAAAATAAAATCAATCAGCACAAATTTTATAAAATATTATAAAATAAAATCAATCAGCACAAATTTTATAAAATATTATCTATTTTGCAAAGCACCAGCATTTGATTAATTCTTCTCAATTTATAACAACTGCAATCTTTGTTTTGTTACTCAAATCATTGACTACTTTATTTGTTTTAAATAATAGACAACTAAAGAATGTACCAGTACTGTGTATGTACGAGTCGTACGCTTTAGATTTGCTAAACAGGTTTTTATGTATAGGGATTACGTATTTCGGTTCATTGAAGCAGATCTAAAGTATAAACAACAAAAAGCTACAAATTCTTTGCGTAGTCAGATTAACTTAATTCGTCTAAACCCATTTTGACCCGAGCTTTTATGGTCTTGTGTTAAAAGTAATGAGCTTTTACATCCTTTCAAGTCTAGGATAAAATGAGTCCATCTCTATAGACGGGGCAAAAATTTTATTTTTAAAAATTTAAAATTATTATTTTTTATATAAAACACCGAAACTCTTTTGGAATGCTGAGACACGAGGCGGTCTTTGAATTGAAACTGTGGCCTGAGATTTATTTTCTTTTCACTCATTGACTATAATTCGATACATATTTATTTATTATTATTTGATAACGATAATATTTCTAATCCAAACATTTTATGGCTTAATTGGTAAACTATGACGTGTTTTTTATATGTCAGTGGATTGGGTTTGATTTCTTTAGCGAGGAAGGCCAGTCATGTAGGTAACAAACCTTGTCGAAGTTAAGGTGGGAACAGCACTGTGTTAAAACACCAACAAATTACCTGCGCTAATCGTGAATTATTTAAGATTTTTCATCCTTAACCTTGCAATAGTTCTCATTTTTTGTGGCCTTCAGTCACTTCGATTAGGAGGTTAGTTCTCTGCTTATCGACAAGGAGAGCAATTATCTGAATAGGCATACAGATGAGGACAGAGAGAGAATTCCATATTCGTTTGTCGCTTGCGATGGACGGATGAAAGAGCCAGGCCCAGTTGTTAATTATGGCTTCTTGTTGGCGTAACTATTAATGCAAATACGAATGTAGGTGGAGATCTACTTGTCGATTTTTTTCACTGCTCGCCGCATCATCACTCATTTCATCAACTGATTTCGATTTTCCATCGGATCTTTTATTATATATGTTATCTTGCAAAGGGAAATTGCTAATCCAAAAAAAACTTTAAAAGTTCATCGATCTATCTCTAAGATATCTATAGTATACAATGAAGTTTGTTAAGTGTATCGACAATAATTCTTAATTATCCGATTAATTCAATGTATACATTACATTAACAAAATATTAGTGTTTTTTTCCATATAAAACGGTTATTTACATTTAATTAACAAACGTTATAAATCGCCTGTTTGTAAGTCTAAGCCGAAAGCGTATTACAGGTTACGGGTGCCAATTAAATAATTCATCAAAATGATAATGTTGTACACGCAAATTGTATTGTAAAATCGTTGAATTGTTGATCGGTAAATCGATATTCTATATTAAAATTAATGATAACAAATGCGTTAACGTTGATAAAATTGGATTAGTTTGTAAAAACATCGACAGGCAGGTCCAAGATACATACATATATATACAAGTGTATAAATATGCTATAAAGCCGTGGATAAAAACTGGTTAGTAATACTAATTCCGTTTGATGATGTAAGTTTAACATTCTAAGCGCAATCGTGAACGTATAAAATGTTACCTAAATTTTATAGTTATAAGTACATACCACAATACACATGGCAAAAAACGTTCATGTATTAAGTATATAATAGAACCGTATAAAAACAAACTACAACTCGCACATATTGATTGGAATGCTGGAATGCGAAGGTGCCGCTCGCCATGATTCACGTTACGCCTATACCAGTTTAGGACCTTTACCGACCTCTTCTAAAGCGTTTAGGGGTTAGTAAGTAGTTCTTACAATTTCATCGTTATTTAGTAGCATTCATTTAAGTTGTATAACAAACTATGCTGATACCTTATGTAGGCTTTATTATTTTTTACGTTTCGTTTTGGTCGATGTCTATTTTTTTTTCGAATAAATAATTTAAAAAAGGAATACAAACAAAAAATAATGCCAAGTACGAGTTGTAAGTTTAAAGCAGACTAACGCATTTTAAAATGGATAGCTCATTGTTGAACCACAATAAAATGGTTTTCTACTTAGGAGATAGGCCTAAATAATATCCCATCGGTTATTATTTACCATTAGGCCGTTGCTTGGAAGCTTTTACATTTTCACCGGATTGACTATAATAGCGCAACATGTCCCGAAGGGGAACGTAGGTTTGTGCCTAATAAAAACATTCTAATTGGACAGTGGTCTAGAGCCTCTTTCAGCACCTTCATCAGATGATCCTATAGGAATTGTAGTTTCTATACTGTTACTTCATGCCCTAAGAGTACACAGTGAAGGGATGAGGAGAATTGTATTGTATATTTTACGTTTGTTTTCAGTAAACATATGTTGTATGTTAAGTTGGAACATGCATAATATAAGATCTCACTTCCTTTTAGCACTAGCGGGGAAGACAGAGACGTCTTCCGCTGTCGCTTTTTCTGGCGAGTTTATTAAGTTCCATAAGTGACAGGTGAGCCAATCGCCAGACACAAGTTTTTTTTCAAATGATATTTTTGTACTTAAAAAAACGTAAAAATGGCAATTCTTTGGTACGAGCCGACTGGGATCGGACACACGACCAATATCGAATAGTAAGTATAAAGTAAAACACCTCAATAAAAATAACTGATATATTATAATAATAAGAAAGGTAAAAAAAGTAAAACAAAATAATAACTTTTGGTGTAAAAATATAAAAAAATTAAAGCATTTTTAATACAAGTAAAGAATAAAAAATAAATAATGGTGTAGTCTTCACACTAAATAATATATGTTTTTTATGGTTATTGGTATGCAGCTTCTTTTCATCATATTACCTTTGGGAAATTTACAGATTTGAAAATTAAGGCACACTGGAAACAGCTATGAATATTGGTAAATGTCATCAAATAATAGGCAACATTTGTTAACAGAAAGTAGAGAAAACAACAGAAGTTTGTAGCTATTAAAAATTAATCATTTTTCCAAAATAATGTAGGAAAAAACACTATATTACTGGTTACAAGATGATATAAGAAAAATGTTGGAACGGATATGTTTTATTTTACATCACTAAAGCTGACCACTATAGAATATACTAATTTTAATGTTAATTGCATTAATATTTTGTAAGACATTATTAAATAAACTTACATGATTGTGATGAAGTGTTATTTTTATAATAGGCAATAGCGATTTATATAATTCTAAAGTATTATATAAGGAGATTCATAGATGTTGAGATTTGTAATAATTTAAAAAAATGTACTAATTTTAAATAATCTTAGTATATGTTTGGGTAAAAGGACAATAAAAGATAAATATTTGAAAATAAAATGGTTACTTTGTAACAATAAAGAAATGTCATACTAAACCTAAATCTATAGCTGTGTGTCACAGCTGCTTTACCAAAACAAATTAACAATATAGACCAATATAGACTGGGTGTGAGTGGTGACCGAAGTTTTTTTTTTTATTTTAATATCAGCACATATTACATAAAGCCATTCAATATGTTAAGTACAATAGTTAATCTAATGTTATTAGCAGCTTATAAAAATCATGGAATGCTTTTTATCATAAAATGTGTTAGTAATTTTTAATATTACAAACAATAAATTGATATGATTAAAATTGTAAAATAATATTTGTAGAGAGCTATTGGATATAACACATGATTAATATAGATAAATCTTTTTATAGGTTTCAAAATTAGCTTTCACATTTAACGCACAACATGTAGTTCTATAGTTGAATTTTTTGTTGTTATCATTGGAAGAAGTTTGTTTTCAAGCTCTCTGGGTATTTCATGCCATGCACATTTACCAATTATAGGTACTTCCTCAAGGGGAGCTCTAAACACAACAAGTAAAGAGAGACAGCAACCATCAGATGAAGGGTCTGCCTCCAGGTTGAGAAGGCCCAAGGGACGATGTTGTCCTACATCAGCACCAAATATTTCCACCATAAATCTTCGCAAAGTAGAATGGACACTTTTGGCTGGATTAATTTCACATGTTGGGAAATGTATTGATGTTTTTTCACTTAGCAATACATGCATTCGATTTGTACTTCTTTTCTTTATTATAACAACCAGCCTCATTAGATTTTGGCAGTGTGGAGTCAGAGCTGGCAATATGTTTTGATGCCATGTCTGGCCAGATCTACTTTGTTTCTGCAATTTAGCTTTTTCAATAAGATGCAAAATATCATTGGCTCTTAAAGATATCTCTTGCAGATTAGATATCCATTTGGCTTGCAACGATTCTTTATCAGCTCTGGCTGGAGTTTTGAGTTCCCCACCAACAACATCAGCAGTCAAAACAAATCTGTACCAAGAACCACCAGCAGTTTCTACTGTTAATAATGTCTTAGGATCACATTCTAAGCCAGTTTCCTCCAAAACTTCTCTGCACACTGCTTGAATAATTGTTTCCCCTTTTTCCATACGACCAGCAGGAAGATACCACTTACCAGCGCAACTTTCCTTAGCTTCTTGCATCATAAGTATATCGTTATGTTCATTTAAAATTACACAGGCCACAACATAAGTCACGTTTTTACCGAACACTGGTTTAAAGTTTGATGGCGTCGTAGGGGTTATGCCTTGAGATTCTGCAACCGAGTTCTGATCTGCTATCGTAAAATCACAAAAATCGTTTTCTTCTCCATCCAAACCCAGTCCGTCTAACAAAAATGCAATGTTGGAGTCCACTTGGCGCGACATAGTTACCCAGATTTAATTACAACTACTTTCTACATAAAAGATATTAGTGGAATTTTTTCACTGCTTTACAAATAAATTTCATAACTTATTTTATATACGTTTAATATAAATTATATTTTTAACAAAAATTTTGTTCATACGAAACAGGTAACTCATTCTAAGTAAAACAAAAATATGTGGTGTGAAGTTTGTGGTTTGTGCTCGCACTGTTATGTGGCTACGTGAAGTAGGCAATGAAACAGAGTGAATGGTGTAGTTGTAAAGAATACTAGACCGAGACGGAGCTATTGCGTGCCAAAGTGCTAAATATGACATAGTTATTTTTGTTACCATGTTAAAATTGTTTTAAAGCAGGGAGAATTAGAGGTTTACGCTAAGCGACCTAAAAGCTATGTCATAGTTATGTTAAAGTTAGCGTCAATGGCTAATCTGTATAGGTTCGTCACAAAACATTAAATAGATATAACACTTTATAATATTTTTAATATTGTACAAAAACTAGATAACAAAACATACAACTTCAGTGAAATTCTTCCAGTTAATAGGAGAAAATCTGCCTGCAAGGCAGGGGATACCGCTAAGTACGACTTATGTGTTGTACAGGTTTATTTCATGTTAGCCCAAGGGAGTGTTGTCGCTTCTCATCTTGTGTGCGCAAGCGATCCCGCAGCCCCGCCATATGCGACGATGGTGGAACATCTTGTGGGTTTAGTCGGTCAGGGCCCGACATAACTCGTCCTTTCCCCGGGGGAAGATTACGTGGCCAGGTACCTTCCCACAAGTAAAGTAAGTAAATAAAAAGGTAACAATTAGGCTCCGGAGGAAGGGACAAAAAATAGTGGGATAAGGGTGGGTATTATGTTCCACTAGAAACTTTGCTTTAAGATTTACCTTTTCACTCTATTTGTTCACAGACATTGATAGTAAAAGAGGCAACATCAGAACCGTACATGGTATGATATGGTTGTGCCCTATTTGCAAAAAACTTTTTTTACCCTTTTTTTGCATGGTAATTTTATTCTCTGAATGTGTCCTTTTACTTTTAGTATTAAATGACTATAATTGCGCTTGTCTAATTGTTAACAGAATTAAAAAAAAAAACTAGAAAAATATTTATGACATTGACAGTCCGCTTTCGTTGGCTGAGATTTTAGATTTCGTATTCGTAAAAAATTGCTAATAAAATTCTGAATGAAAGTTTAAAGGTCGTAGTTTATATGATGCGCATATGATTTTATTGATTTTTATTCATTACTTTAAACATGATAGTAAAAAATGAGGATTTACAAGAACAAACGAAAAGATTACGATTTAAGAGTAGTGTTCAACATAGTTCTGGTGATATTACTGTAGATTCCAAGTTTACAAAGGATACGAAGCTCAAAGGTTCCAACTTGATATATTAGGTACAATGTTATAGCAAAGTTGGACATAGTTGTTTATGTGTGTACAAAAATCGTATTATTTTCAGATGGGCCTGACAAATCAACATCATTATTCGCATTTTTGCACGTTGAATTGACTCGAGGATATCTTTTGGAGCACGATGAAGAAAGGTTTTCCGCAAGAAGAGAGAAAGTGTACTCATTTATTAAAATTCCGCAAGAATTGGAGAAGTTCATGGCTTACGGCTTTTTCCAATGTGCCGACTCGTTACTGTTTGTGTATACTTTTTTGCCCCTACGTTTCATAATGGCATTTTGGTCTTTCTTAAGTAGATTATTTAGGAGGTGTTTTGGGTGAGCATTGTTACCTTAAGCCAGTATCTTATTTCCATTAGTACTACTTACTATATTGGTGTTATGATTTACAGGTTCTATTCAAATCAACATGGGACTATACTAAAACCAGCTGAGACATGCGATGTCCTTAAAGGCTTTATATTATTAATTTGTAGCATACTAATGTGTTATATTGATACTAACATGATGTATCACTTGGTTAAAAGTCAGAGTGTTATGAAATTGTATATTTTCTATAATATGTTAGAAGTTGGGGATCGGTTATTCTCAGCATTCGGTCAAGATATTATTGATGCCTTGTTCTGGACTGCCACAGAACCGAGAGACCGCAGACGAGAACACTTGGGTGTTATTCCACATTTCATTTTTGCAATGATTTATGTGTGTATCCTTTTAAATGTTATAAAATTGTCACTGATCACAAATATTTACACTTATCACTCATAGTGATAGTCAGGGAACATGAACATGAACAAAAACCTTCCTCTGTCATAGAAATTTGTTCCATTTTATTGTACATCTGATCTTAAAAATCTATACATTAATACATGCTTTATAGTTATAGCACAGCAGCCAGTCTCTATTATGAATATATTTGCATATGTATATATTATATGTATCTCTCTTATCACAAGTTTAAATGGATGGCTTATATTATTGTTTTTGGTATATTTTTTATTTACCTTATAAGTTTTTATTATTAATTATAAACAAATGGAATAAAGCTGTCCTTTATATGTATATAATAACATTTCTTAACATAAATAACCAGTCCTCCACAGTTTATTAGTGCTGTGCCAAGCAACAACATTGAATGTGGCCTTCAATTCTAACAACAAAAGTCTCCTAATGATAATGATGTCAAATAATGTAAGTGATTTAAACTGATTTCATTTTATATTGTAAAATAGTATAAAACCAATGCTGATGTGCTGATGATTAATTAAATATGATAAATTAATGTCATGTGATTTTGATGAAACTTTGATGAGTCTTTGTATCATGGTATTTCATGGGGTAACATTTGAAGTAACTATGCTTTAATAAGATTACACAATTTATACTCCATTAAAAGTTTTGACCAGTTATGATTAAAATATTTTTTTATTAATGTTGTGGAATTTCACTAAAGTATTTGTAATATACCTGTTCTCTTAAATATATTGCAGTTTGTAGAGCTTAAAGGAAGTGTATTCAAGAAATTTGACAAGAACAACTTGTTTCAAGTATCATGCAGTGATGTGAGGGAGCGTCTGCATCTCTCTGTTCTACTCTTCATTGTTGTGTTACAAACCATGAAAGAGTATCTATGGCGTGAAGAGCGCTTTTGGATATTGGCTCCAGATTGTGTCCTGGTCCTTACTTTTGAAGTAATTATTGACTGGGTGAAACATGCATTCATCACTAGGTACTTACTATATTTATATGTATTTTTAAAGTAGAAATTTATAGAGTTGTATAAAAAATAGCAGTAATTATTGTGTATGATAAGCCTTATAATTATGATATTAAAACACTTATCCAGCATGATGTGTGGTAACTACAAGCAAGCACGGCATGATTATTTTATATTCCTTTTTTTAAATTATGTATTAAAACAAATTGTGTCAGGTGTTGTCCATGAGCATATTCCATATATTTGTTACTAGCTGCCTTGGTATTACCCGTCATTAAAAGTATTGTTTTTCTTTACCTCTTGTGTTCAAAATTTCATGATAATTGGTAGAGTACTTAAAGTGTGAAAGCTATTTAGCGATAATGTTAGTCGTGGGCTTTTTTTGTAAGACTATGAAAAATGTACATTTCGATCATACATTATTTGCGCGTTTTTTTCCTACTTATCGTTATTTTAAAATTTCTAAATAGTGTGATTTTCAGACTTATAATTTTACAGGTTTAATGAAATTCCATATGGAGTGTACAGGGAATATACAGTAAGCTTAGCTTATGATGTTGCACAAACTAGACAGAAATATGCGTTCAGTGACCATTCGGATCTAGTCGCCCGTAGAATGGGATTTATTCCTCTGCCGTTGGGCGTTGTTATTACTAGAGTACTGGTCCACGCTGTTCATGTTGATGGGTCAGTGTTCATTTACTATTTACTATACAATAATTTTATTATATTATATAATCCAATTGGCAATTATATATGTTTTAAAATGGGCACTAAATAAGATTATATCGGAAGGTTATACAGCTATTTACTGTGGTATGTCTTTATTTCTTTGGTCTTAGTAAGTTTGATGACATTATCTGAATGCTGTGATTTAGTAACCAATTATTAAGATGTTAATGGATGCAACTGTGCTTAGTAAGGCCAGAGAGAGATCAAGGTGAACAGAATTAACCTTCGTTGCCCTTTGTTCAAACGATCAACTGTTATAAACACATCAAAAATAGTTGAATTTGCGCCTGATCTCGCGCTTCGTACTATGCGAATCAAGAGTAATCAATTTTTTTTCAACCATCCAAAGTGGGAATTCTCAATTCATATGTATTTATGAGCGCTGTCAATTCTGATACTGACTGACTGATTTTGTAATTGTTTTCTTGTTTGAAAGGATTTGATTTCAATTTGGTGTCATATTTATGTTTGTATAAGACATTGGGATCTGAAGATATATACATTTACACTTATGATAGATATATCCTTGTTGTATTTTCAGATTTGCTGCCATGTTCTTGATATTCATAGCTTATCTTTGCTTAATAACAGTGAGGGTGCTAATATCCATTGTGATACTCGGCAAGGCGTGCGCCCTTATCTCACAACATCAAATGGATAAAAATGAGAGCTATCACACAACACCGAAAAGGTATTTAATTTACCACTATCCTTTGCCTCCGGTAACTACAACGCACTTCATGTCTTTATTTATACTATAAATTAGTTTCAAAAAGTTTTTCTCCCTCACATATAAAAAGGTGTAATCATCACGCAAAATATAAGAGATATAACAAGATAGCAAAATATATGAATGTTAATTAATATATTGTGTACATTTATTAATTACTTGGAAGCGTCAATAGCCTAATGGTTTAAGGTACGCCCTGCGAATCGTAAGGTTGTGGGTTCGAATCCACCATTCGACGACTATTGCCGTGAACCATGTCTTAGCACAAGCTTAAGCTTAGTTGGAATGGTTAACAAGATTAACAAACAACAAACATTTTTTTTATTTTCCCACAATAATTTCAATAACAACTCACTTAAATTACAATTATGGGCGGGGGTACTAGTGTCCAAACTAGGAACGAGCCTGTGTGATGGATCACCAGGCCTAAACCCCACGGATTTTAACAAAACTTTTAAAACTATTGGAGAGAGAAGGAAAAGGTATATATATATATATTTACATAAATATTTATAAATAATTAAAGGTATGTGTATATATATATACATATATATATAAAAGAAGGAATGTTAGTAATATTTCTCAAAAAAAAAGAAATATTACTAGCTTTCTCTTTATTAAAAAAAAAATTACAATTAGGAACTGAATTGATAATTATGGAACCACCAGACAATGAGGTTGTAAAAGCTTCGGTATTAACAGCTTGTGTCATATGAAAACATATTTAACAGACTTTATTTATCCACAGGGCAGAACTTCACCGTCGCCAATTGTTTTCTTATTCTGAAATCAATGTTTTTCAGGGAATCAAAAGATGTTGCTAAAGAAATTCCTTATACTCACAAGTCTTCAGAGGTGGAAGCGCCATTAGTGAGGAAACCTGTCCAGTTGAAATTTCAGATACCGGAAGATGTGGTCATAGTATGTATTTATTATATCTTTAAAAAATGAGTAAGCTTTCACGTAGTTTTATACCTAGAGGGTAGACAGACGCAGCTTTCGCTGTCAGATGTGATAGGTGTAAGCCCATTGCCATACAACATGTTCACAGTTTTAGCAAGTACTCATCGTTAAAAACGTATGTGGCATCATTAAAACATAGTTTTTAATTGCATGCAAATAATTAATTACAATAAAATAATAAAACGACTGGTAAACTATAAAGTTCAGTTGAAAATTTGAAAAATTTAGCACATTAAATAATAATATTTTGATAGTTAACCTCGGTTATATTGGAGCACTTGAAAAAATATATAAGCAAATATTTTTTATTGCAGCTTCAACCTGTTATTATAACAATTTTTTCATAACACTCCAAATAAAGTATGCAGCTTCAACTTGTGACTTTTGTGTTACAGTAATGTTATGGCGGCTCAAATCTCGATCTCAAAACACTCGTATATTAGGGTGGTCTCGTGTAGGAAGGTACCACCGTAAATATAAACTTAGTCGTTTATTACATTTCAGAGTGAACCGCTGGTGGACGCATCAGCTGGAGCGGCCGCCATATTCTCGAACAGCGCCATCGATCTAAACGGCGTTTGCTATATGAACGATAAAATGAATACACAAGTGAAACAAGAATCGGGAGATTTCCTCGACACTGAACTGGTAACATTTTAATTTTTTTTCTCTCTAAATTTTTTTAAAATGTATACCTACTTCCTACAACCTCTTTTTTTCTACGTAATAGTACCTAAGATATATATTTAAACAGCCGTGCTTAAGCGCTTCCTAAGTTCGTATAGTTTAAAAGTCCCTGAAAAACAAACTTAGCTAATTTTATAAATTTTTAAATTTAATAGTTAGTGTCCATAAAATGTGTTTAGGCGGACGTGAGTCGCAGTGCGCCGGATATAAAAGCGGCGACCTCTAGCGGCGAGCCAATAGACCAGGAGAGGTCACAGTCACCCGATGTAGACGGGCTCAAGCGACGCGCCGAGTCCGAGCCCAACCTCGCCACACCCGACGATGACGCTTCGTAGCAAGCCGTAGTGACGAGCTCTACGCAGAGATCTACGTAGCTGTGACAACCCTACGCAGAGATCTACGTAGCTGTGACAATTCTACGCAGAGATCTACGTAGCTGCGACAATTCTACAAAGTACAGCACACTTCAGTTAAATAGCAATTAAAGATATTTATTTAAAAGGTGATATAGTAAAGTTACAGCCTATATATATCGTCACCAGCAATTTATACAAAGCCGACTCATAAAAGTGTAATTTGAAGTGAAATTAAATATTTTTTTATTTTTTACACACACACATACACACACATTTTGCACACATGATGTACATACATATTATTTTTTATATATATTTTTCCTTTTCAGATCCCAGGCACACATCTCCCTGGTAGACTAATACATAGCATGTATTAGGGAGATATTGTACCTAACTCCGAGTTTATGTTAGGAACTAAATATAAATTAATTTATGTTATACTAATAAATTGTGTGAATGTGTTTGTGGAGAGCATAGTGTGCGTGGGCGCATGTGCGAGGGTGTTATATGCAATTATCAATTTTCAGTTTAAACTTTTACATTAAGATTCATAATTCAATTTCAATTCCCTAATTCAATTTCAATTACTAGCTACGCCCCGCGGTGTTAGTTGCGATTAAAAAGTATGTCTTCTCCGTATCCCTTGTATGCAAAATTTGATGATGATGGGTCGAATAGTATACGCGTGAAGGCGTTACAAAGAAATTCACTTAGTGTAAACTAATAGTAACCATGTCGTCTAATAATATCTCGCACTCAGTTGTTTATCGTCATAACTATTCAAATATTTGTCCAAACGATGTAGTGTAAAAGACAAAGTTTCTACTTTACATACTTGATGCGATGAAAGTATTTATTTTTATATACCATAATATCGCGCACTTAGATGTTTATCGTCATAACTATTCAAATATTTGTCCAAACGATGTAGTGTAAAGGACAAAGTTTCTACTTTACATACCAGATGCGATAAAAATATTTATTTTTATATACCATAATATCGCGTACTTAGATGTTTATCGTAATAACTATTCAAATATTTGTCCAAACGATCTAGTGTAAAAGACAAAGTTTCTACTTTACATAATTGATGCAAAGAAAGTATTTATTTTTATATACCATAATATCGCGTACTTAGATGTTTATCGTAATAACTATTCAAATATTTGTCCAAACGATCTAGTGTAAAAGACAAAGTTTCTACTTTACAAACTTGATGCGATAAAAGTATTTATTTTTATATACCATAATATCGAGCATTGAGATGTGTATCGTCATAACTATTCAAATATTTGTCCAAATGATATAGTGTAAAGGGCAAAGTTTTTATTTTATCTATTGGTCACTGTTTTGGTTATGCATAAAAGATAATGTGCTGTTGTTTTTTGTATTACTATTTAAAATAAACATTTCCCTTTCATATATTATATTTCCGTGTAACTCAACGGATTTTGCGGCGCACACTAGTATAGCTCGCAGATGGCAGATTTTTTCCTACTATATATTTCGGATAATTCACAGTATATCTTTATAAATCATAGCCTACATGTAACTCTGATGAGTACTCTGTTATTAAAAAGTTTTATCAAAATCCATTTAGTAGTTTTTGCGTGAAAGAGTAACACTCCAAACACATCCATACAAACTTTTCCGTTTATAATATTAGTACGATATTTTTGGATGTAGTCTTACTATAAATTGTTGGTGTCGATATGTCCCACTGTTGGGCACAGGGCTGTATAAAGAGAGCGTAAGGGCATAGAACGTCAGAGATAGCACGCCTCTTTGGTGATATGATATGACTTAATAGAAGATTTATATCAATTGACAGTTGGTTGACTGTGTTAGGAACAAAATGTGGGGTAGATAGAACTATTTAAATCATTTAAAAAAATGTGTGCGTATACTTACGTATGCGCGTCAGAAGTTATATTTCTTTGGCATTATTAAAAAATAATTGCAAGCAAATAATTAATTACAATAAAATTTTAAAAAGACTGAAAAAGGATAGTCAATAACAATATTTTAATTTATATCGATAAATAATATATACAGATAGTTAACTTTAATTATATTGGAGCATCTGAAAAAGTATATAGGCATATTTTTTTCACCGCCGATTAATAGAGGTTCAGGGTAAGCGATGAAAGAGCTATGCCACCTCTCAATCCGGTGAAGCAGTAAAGTCCAGCCTCTCTGGCCAACTGTGTAGTTCGTCCTAAAAAAATAAAACCGCCGCTTCAACCTGTTACTGTCATCGTTTTTTCATAACACGCTTATAGAAGTATAACTTCGATAACACGAAATAACAAATGTTATCTATTGCCGAATAACTTGGTAAGCAATGAGAGCCAAGTGGCTTAGCAGTTCCACTTACATTCTAACATATCAATGAATTGCCGATTTTTCGGTTTTTTAAAGTACAAAAAAATCATTTGCCAAAATTTGTGCACGGCGTATGTCGATGTTCATCTGTGACCCTGCTAGGGTAAAATGGACGCGAGAGCTTATTTTTTTTATTTGTAGCTATTTTTCAATTTCCGATACTTTAAATAATTTACTGCAATGAAAGTCCCCGTGATCTCTAAATGCAAGATAATGCCAAGATATTCAAGGCTACTGACGCTTGTCAATAGCCTATTTGTTTAGAGTACGGTCTAAGAAACGAAAGGTCGTAGTTTCGAATCCACCATTAGACCATTGACGTGAAAAACTTTTTTTTTTGTTGACGGGGCGGAAATCAACAAGATACCCAGCCGTCTGGGATGAAGGCAGGGTTATGTGGGGTTCTTACCCACTTAAACCCCCACGGTGGCCCTTCCTCGGTGCATGGTAAAGTGCGGGATCTCCAGAGGAACGCCCACATCTCTGGGGTGGAGGTTAATCCCTCGTGAACTATCATCTCCTAACACAAGCTTTTAAGTTTAGTTGGATTGGTTGGTTAACGAGAATGTTATATTTAATCTGTGACATTTGCGTAAATATGTCATTTAATTAATTTAAATGCGCAGTATGTTATAATTTATATATGTAATTCTCAAATTATATATGCCTTTCGACTTTAAAGTGATAATTAATATGCCATTTCAGTGCAATAATAAGATTTTGGCGAGTGAAGACACTTCCACTTTTGTTACAATTAAATTTGATCGTTGTTATGATATCCATAGATACCTATTATTTCCATGGGGACCATTGACCAGGTGTTTGTCAAATGGTTATATTTTTTGTACTGTACATAGTTTATTAGAGCTGCTTTATTTTTTTTATTTAATAAAAGAAATTGTATTTGATCTGTTTTATCATTTACCTTTTTTTTATTATTCATCATCTCATCATCTTCAGCCTGTGTCTATCCACTGTTGGAAATAGGCCTTCCCCAATGCCTTCCACCACATACGATCCTCCGCTTTCCGCATCCAGCCACTTCCGGCTATCCTTACAAGGTCGTCGGTCCATCTGGAGGAAGGGCGCCCTACGTTTCTCCGACCCATGCGCGTCCTCCATTCCAAGACTTTCATCCCCCATCTGCCGTCACTGTCTCGGCAGATGTGGCCGGCCCACTGCCACTTCAACTTGCTGACTTTAAAAGCTATGTCGACTACCTTTGTTCTCCGTCGAATTTCTTCGTTTCGGATTCTATCCCTCCGAAATGCCGAGCATAGCTCTTTCCATCGCTCGTTGTCCGACTTTCAGTTTGTGGACCAGCCTAACGGTCAGAGTCCAAGTCTCTGCACCGTAGGTCATGGTTGGGAGGACGCACTGGTTATCTGTTTTTTATTATTATTTCTAAGCAAGTCCTTGACTACGATCCTACCTAATGTTAAGTGGAAATGCAGTCCTGGATGGTAAGGCGCACTAGCTTAGTAAATGCCTATTCACTCTACTCTTGAAAATACTCACATTGTAATCGGAAGGAAAGACAGACGCGGGCAAACTATTCCAGTCCTTTGCTGTACGAAGAATGAAAGACGAAGCAAATCGCTTCGTTCGCGTTCGAGGGATGTTCACAACAAAAGGCATTTTTTTGAATTATCGTTTTTATTTTTGTTGGAAACACTTTTAAATTTTTAATTATTTGTTTTGAGTGTGTTTTTGTTTTAAAATGTGTAATACATTGAAATATAATAAGTATTTTGGATTTGACAGGAATTAATTGTTGATATTTTTACAAGTATTTTGTTAGCTTCATTTATGTGTACGTATTTATTCATACATATCGGAATAATTTGATTTATTTTACACATAATAAAATGACAGTACTATTACTATGATAATATTTAACTATCCCCATCTGGTATCCTGAATAGGGGCAGACTAAATAATGCTTTAACTTTTCAATTGATTGCCAAATTAGGCACTAAATGGTTTGAGTATAAAAATACTCTTTACATCACGTTGTCATATTTGCGTCGTTGTTTTACGTGTTTTCCGAGGAATAGTTATTTGTTAACACGGTCATTATTTGCACGCTTTTATCTAACTTTCTTTAAGCATTTAAAAACTGAATATCTCGAATGATCTATATTTTAATTTTAACTCCATCTATGAATCAATTTATAAACAACGGTTTTTTTGCAACCTCAAAATTAACTCAATACAATATGTTGATATAATATTATGTTGTTGCTCGTATTTTAAAATCAGATTTTAATTAAGATATTTTGTATATCTTAATTAAAATACACTCTATTAGAAATTTTGTTATTTATTTTGACACAAGTTAGCGCCATTGTAGTTGAATGTATAAATCATAGATGGCGGTACGATCGTATTTGTAATCGATTATTTTTTTCCTTAGTATAAAAACTTCTTGATATTACATGTTAGAACTATTTGGATTATCTCTCGTCTTGTGATACGAGATTTATTCAACGTTCAGCATGAAAGAATAACAATGCTTATTTTTTTTCTTACTTAAGTTTTTATTTTTACGCACGTCTCCTTAACTGGTACCTTAGATAGGGCCTTCACTTAACGTTTGTGTTCACTGATAGGAGAGACGGTTAGTACTCCCCTTGACAAGGATGGAACACCTAAATTGGATAAGGTGATTTGACCACATTAAACCCGTGAAACAGTACAGGCCAACTTCACTGGCTAATTTCTATAGGTTTGTCATAAAAAAGGAGCACAAAACGAGGCGCTATAGCATTCTGACTCAAGTGTACCTGAGAGGGCTGATCCGTGATTCAGGGAGATGTTTCGATAATGGCATCACTGGTACCATTTCGGGAAGCGCTGACAGAAGATCAACAGAAGTTCCAGTAATGCTTCTATCTGGAAGGGAGAGGAAGTAACGAAGCGAACAGAAAAAGACAAGTAGGTTTCCTCACGATGTTATCCTTTACCGCTGAGCGCGTGGTAATTGAGCATATAAAATTGCACCAGCAAATTTATTTGTGCCGGCACCGGGGATCAAACTCGGGTTGCTAGCGTACTATGCAAGTTAAGCCAACCGCCCTAAAGTGTTCGGGCGGTTGGCTCGTGGTAGCTCAGTGGAGCTACCACGAATCGAAACCCTACGCCTTAGTGCTGTTATGTGTAAACCCAGCGCCAACGAAGCATTACTTCTAGAAGTAGCTGGAGATACTTCAGCAACGCTCCTTTCGCTACTAGAAGGAGAGTCTGTCAAAAGCTCATAATTGTATCTCACTCTACAGCGAGAGTAGGACAACTGTTTGTAACCTTGTTCAGAAGAAGAGTTTGCCAATTCATTCAAATTTTTGTAAATATTTGAGCGTGAGTGTCGTCATTTAAGAACCGATATCGAATTTTGGTTTTGTTTGCAAGGGTGTGGTTTCAATTAGGCCCCATATTGTTGGCATAGGGCCTTGGTTTCCGAAGATATACAAGGGAGCTCGTTATATAACCATATGGAAGAACGCTTGTTGAAGGAGATTTTGGTAGATACTACAAGACTAAGTATTCCTTAACGACAAGTACGAAGTCGGAACTCTTCGTAATTTGACTATTACACTTGAGAAATAAAAAAGAGCGTCCGCGTTAAATTTTTGGCCTGTCAGATTTGATATGAAGCCGGGTGTTGGTTATTACTCGCAAATATAACTTGTAAGGAGTTGTTTTATCCTAGCCTGAGCGATGCAAAGGGAAGCCTATCCACTTATTTCTAAGTAGTCTAGTAATAAGCATAAGAGAAAGTTTTCGGTTGAGTATCGGCCATCTTCTAGCATTCAATTATAACTTTCGTCACTTATTTTATCTCACAAGATATATCTTAGTTACTTTGACTTCAAAAAAATGGCGTATCAGTTCCAATGTATTTAAAAATCTCATGTTCTTTCACGTACTATTTCTGAACCGATAAGACTTGAGGACTTTCACAAAACCAGCCAACTTACTCAAAGGTTAGTAACGCCATCTTCTTTGGTGTTGTGGATGTCTACTTTAGGTGAGGTGAACCGTAAGCTTCTTATGGCGGCACCCTTTTTTGGACTTTCCGTATACCGTGATTGGGCTACATTTTTTTTGTTGACAATCAAGGCTTAGTGACCGTCACGAAATCCATACAAGCGAAATCAATTCTGCGGTCAGTTTATGTAAATGAGGGAACCTCCCGAAGTGGCACTCAAAGTTAGTTTAGCTTTTGAATGTCTCTAAGATTATCCGTGAAATAGCAACCGGCCGAGTCGTGGTTCGACCCTCTCGGGCGCCCTCGGATCGGCATGCTTACGCGTAACATAGTAACCGTCCAAGCCGAGGTTACCCCTCACCGGGGGGACCCTTGTGTCGAGTTACTAGCAATAGAGGTTCAGGCTAAGCGACCTAAGAGCTGTGCCACCTCTCAATCCGGTGAAACAGTCAAGGCCAGCCTCTCTGGCCAATCTGTGTAGTTCGTCATAAAAAAAAGAGGGAACGTTCCTTAATAAATAAAAATAAATTCAAGTTTTCAACAATCTGTATTTTTGCACCTCAGGTGATTTCATATTAAATAAAAATTTTCTTTTCCTCTTATATACACATTAAATCCAAATTTAGTCCGAGTGTATTTACAAAATATATTAAATAGAATTTAGTAAAAATTAGTGAGATTTAACAATACCTATATGCTTATATACTAACTATGTTTAGAACATCAACAATACCGTTTACTCTTGTGACAGTTTAAATAATTATCAGACAGAAGATCATACAAATTTCATGTGACCACCAAGTAGTTATAGTTCATTTTCGATCGTTCACTCAGAGGGATCACCAACAACATGAAAAGTACTAATTATGCGTAGCACCGCAGCACAGAGTACTAACGTAACAGAGGTCTCAACAATTTACCCGGCTACAGCCGGTCGCTACCAGTAACCTAATAGAAACATCGTATATTACTAACGTCAAAGTGATTGCAACATTATGTAAAGAGTTTTAAGAATTTAGTCTTCTCCGTTTCATTTGTCACTCGTTTGTCCATCATGCTTTATTAATACCTATCTACGCTAGCATTGTCTAACAGAGACTTGGTCTCTTTTAAAATAGTAAAACATTGTAAACGTGTACATTATAGTCTTATAATGTACTTATCAAATATTAGTTGCACGCAAGCGGTCATCGTTTGGAGCGTATAAAAATTGACGTGTCGTAAATGTTACGAATCTTCATCGTGGATAGAGCGGATATATACATTTATAACTGCAATATATCCACTAATTTTTTTTATACGAATAAATTATTTTAAAAATAATTTGGGTAGAGATATCCTATTTGAATCATAACAGCAATGCGATCTCTGTAGGTATATACTCTGTGATTTTCTTGTGCATAGATGTATGCTCAATAATGGTTGGTCTGTAACGGTATGCGCTTAAATTGGGAACGGTGTGACATTGCTATGTTTTAATTTTTTAGAGCTTTTCTATTGTATCGGCTTGTTAAAAAAACAGCTCAATTACTGCAAAGGCTCCAAAGGGTTATTAATATTATTGTCAGATATCTTATAATTCATAAGGACCACCGCTACACATTGAAGCACCCTGTTGTTTATATATCACTGTCAGAACGATGATTCAATACATATTGCGGATCGCTTTGTTGTTTTTCATTTTGGAACAACTTTAACAATGCAACGCATAATTCAATATAATTAGACACTACCAACAGATATTAGTACCTACTTGACAGATGGCAATTTCTTACATAATTAATAAACGAATCAACACGATCAAGTGTACATCACGATAAGGCTATTTGTGCTCAATTTTGTAACATAATAACAGCAGACAAGAGACATACGTGATTATTGAATAAAACAATTCGATGTACACTTCGAGAGCGACACACCAGCAGTCGCTTTAAAATTGATAACGTTTAAAAATAACTTAATCACAGAAAGCTAAATACAAAATTAACCGTACATGTAATTATATCTACACAGAACTTATGAGTATTATAAATAAAGAGCCCGTCTTTCCATGGACTGTACTCGCAAATAATTAATAAAGATTAAGAGATCATAATTTTAATCCTACATGTTAATTACTTTTTCTAGATTAGTCTATAATACGCACAATATAATTCTAAGCATATGCCACTGATAGAAAACAGTATAACTAATGTGTTAACACAAAGAGCAAGGAGCAAGGAGTTTATACTAAAACAGACATTAGTGGAAGATTTCTTTTTTTATGAAAAGGAATTGAGCAAATTTTGTTAAAACAAATCGATTGAGCAAGAGTAGACATTGACAGTAGCTGTCGAAAATAATATAAAAAAAAATGTAAATATAAAACAATTTATAAAGAATATGAAGAAAAACAATAGTCGACAATCACTGGTTCACATCTTCGACTAGAAATATTATAAACGAAATACATAGCATTATTTTTTATAACAGCTAATTATCACTTATATAGCAGTCGTGTTATATTTCGTATTAATTAAACTGCCGTGGCACGTGGTAAAGTTAAATGAATGGCACAATTTCACGTTAGTCAAATATAAGAATTTAAATATATAATACAATGCTTAAATAGTTAACAAATTGAAACAATGTTGACCGCTTGCGTGGTAGTACGCAGCGGATTGTTGACGCGAACTCAGACATTGTTCCACCCTACTTATATGTAGGCTCAGTTCGTATCACTTGCCTAAGATTAATTAATAATGCACTCACATCAAATTTGAACAATTTCGTTAACATAAGTTTCATAGTTTGCTAGGTGCTATCGTCGGATTAGATATGTGTTACGTCACGCGGCAGATACTTATCTGTTTTCCATCCTAATTAGGGACGTGAAGTTTATATAAAGGAAACTACCGATGCGTTTCATCACACAATTTTAGGCCGCACCACTTCGTATCTACACTTGTTCCCAGTCTAGATCAATCAATTATTCTATCTAAATTAAACAAATACATTGAATCCGTCATATTCAACATATTAATTACAAATATATATATAAAAGATATATATATGTTTATATAAATTTCGTGAATTTACAAATGTAGAGTTAATAAAGCTTTATTAAAGACGTTGTTTATATCTAAGCGATGAAATTATTTGATAACTTCAACGTGAAAACGTAAAAGTTCAGTAGGGCGCGGCGGGGCGGGCGGTCCGCTGGAATGTGCAGGCGCTGTGCGGCGCTACAGCTGCTCATGGGGCTCCGGCCCGCCGCGCTAGAGCTGGTCGTGAGGCGCCGGGCCCCCGCGTTCGCGTTTCAGCCGCTGCTTCAGGTGCACCTTGGCGTGCCGCTTCTTCTCATCGGAGCGCGCGAACTTGCGGCCGCAGACGTCGCATGCGAACGGCTTCTCGCCCGTGTGCGTACGCACGTGCGTCGTGAGGTGGTCGGACCGACTGAACGAGCGCATGCATATGCGGCACTGGAACGGTTTCTGCCCCGTGTGTATTCGGATGTGGCGCGTCAGCTCGTCCGACCGCGAAAAGCGCCTGTCGCAGCCGTCCACCGGGCAAGCGTAGGGACGCTCGTGCACCGGCGTCTTGCTCGGCCGGTTGGGATACTTGCGGGGCTTTACAGCCACCAGGCGCAGCGGCTGCGCACTCTGCTGGTACACCTGCGAGAGGATTTCGTGACCCTTGCTCGTGGACGGGTTGTATTCGGCGAGTTGCACTGGACGATCTCCGACGGGGCTGGGGTAGGGTTCCCGCTTGGGGAGACCGGACGGGCCCGGCGCGGGCTGGGGCGGTGTGACGTATTCCTGTGATTCCCAGGAATGTTGTTGTTGTTGTTGATGGGGCGGCGGCCGGTACTCGCAGTGCTGCGGCGGGCAGGGCTGTGGCGGCGCACAGTAGGAAGACTGACATTCCGGAGGGAGGAGGTCGACGCGCTCCTCGTACTCGTGTTGGAAATATTTGTCGACACCGGGTCCAGGGCCCGGGGGTAGTAGCCACTGCAGCGGTGGAGAAGGTGCACGTTTGCTGGACGGCGGTCCGTATAGGGAGGCGCTGGCGCTGGAGGCGTTGCTGGCGTCCTCTGCGCGGGCGCCCGGTGACAGCGACGCTTCGTGCTTGTGCCGCCGCGGCGAGCAGCCTATCGAAAGCTCATCGCCTGGCAATGTACCTGCAACAAACAAACCGCCAATGAGCACTCAGCCTGTTGTGACTTCACCTTTCTAAGAACATTGAGACTTGACACAAAATTTTGACCATTCGCGTAATATTATTCTGGTAATGGTGGATCCTCAAAAAGACCGAACCTTGACTTGATTAGGTTGACTTTATCGAATTACTCACACTATCATATTATTCCACAATGGTATTTTGAGAGATTTTGTTATTCTTATGTCGTCCACCCAGTCATATCTTACCGACTATAGTTATTGCGTCACAGATGTGCGTGTGGATATATCATTCAATTTTTTTTATTGCGAAAATTATATATATACGTCCTTTCAACATGAAATGTTTGCAAAGATATTTGTAAGTTCGTCGGCCTTTTGGACAACATTCGCATAGGAGGGACAAAGGAAGATCCGTACCGTTAAGACTGACCGTACTTCAAGAGTTGCAAGGTGGAAGACTCCTTGAAAATCAACTCGTTTTGATTATTAACTGTGCTTCAAAAATTTGCTTAATTTTAAATTATCACAATCAACATCAAAATCGGTAAATTCATTACCCAGTGATATATTAATTTTACGAAACAAATTGGTTTCCGTCTTCTATGATCGCACAGTTAGCATTATATAAACATTTTTTTGTACGTGCGGCGTGAAAATTTTCCCAATAATTAACTAAAAACCAAAGAAATTATTTAACAAAACGCGTCTAATGTATGTTACATTTTATCTTAGGGACCCAATATAGAAAGATAAAATTGGTTTATTTCTACATAAAAATGTAAAAAGGGACTTGCGAAACATCGACAACTAAACATAAGTGTTTAACCTATCTACTTGGCCACCATAAAATTGATCTAGTTTGAATCTAATTTTACGAGCACAATCTCGTGATGCGTGACGGTTTTTGTTTCTTTTTACTGTAAATTACAGAAAATACCTATACGACAAGATGCAGCATCCTTCATGGAAGGTATCAGTGTAACAAATAGGATATCTCATTTGTGTACCAATACTTATTCTACAATATGTATACCATTGTTATGATTTTTTCTTATATTTCCTGTCTATAAAAACAATTGTTTGATTATGGTGTACTATATATATATATATAAATGTTATGTGTTCGTTTCACATTTAATTCTATTGTTTATTATTCAATTTGAACTTCGCAAAGGTTTAATAAGGCGAAGCAAAGTAACCGTTGAACTCTGGAATTAAACAATTGAGATGCAGATTTACGAACTACTTCATCAATCTTAATTAGAAAGGTATTATGAAGGCGTTAAACATGTTTATTTTGTAACATGCACTTGTACATTGTCTCTCATTAGTCATTGTTCAACTTATAAACTAATTAGGCTCGAAGCTCGAGTTGGAGGCAACTGATGCGAGATACCATCGCGCCGCGGAAAACCATTCCAAATTGTACGTCAGTTACTAATTTGTGTCTTTGATGTTTTTCGTTTTTAAAAGTGATTTGAGCTTATTTAACCGATTTCAAAAGAAGAGGAGGTTCTCAATATGTCTCTTTTTAAGCGACTTCAAACATATAATACACTCGTGAGCAAAAATAAAGGGTCGGTTAATTAAGTTTGAATATCTCGGAAGATAAAGTCGGATCTTTCGGAAACTTTTTGATGTACTCTGTTACATATATATATATATATATATTTTGAAAAGAAAGCTAGCAATATTTCTTTTTTTATTTCAGAAATATTACTAACAATCTTGTTAACCATTCCAACTAAGCTTAAGCTTGTGCTAGGATATGGTTCATGGCAAAAGTCGAATGGTGGATTCGAATCCACTACCTTACGATTCGCAGACCGTCCCCTAAACCATTAGGCTATTGACGCTTATATATATATGTATATATAGAAAACATGTTCTCATGTCATTTTCATCATGACAGGCAGAGACAGCTTTCGCTGTCCACTTTTAACAAAACACATCGCTATAAACCGGGCACAAATTCATAGCAAGTAATTTTTTGTACTTAAAAAGCCGAAAAAACAGCAATTCTATTTATCTTCTATGTATTTAAATATGAAACTAAATGGTTACTACAACAATTACAATTTACTCGTTATGGGCTGCTTTATAATCCGTACTAGTAATTAAGTAGATGGTTGTTTGTTGGTAATACATGATATTTATTACTTTAAACCGTAAGATGCAGCATGTTTCGAAGGATATAGTGTAAACCGTTTAGGACAGAGGTCGGTATCTGCGGCTTCTGGTTCAAATGTGGCTTTTCGACACCTATGTATGGCTCTTTTTATTTTTACTACTAAAGAGTGTCTTTTCTTACTAAATTCTAGTTAAATATGGATGAAATTTGGCTGTTTGCTGCTTCTTTGCGGCTGAAATTGGTTTCGGATAGATAACATAGACAAATAAAATGTTGCTCTAGATTTTTATTCAATTTTTTTTATTAGACTACACTGATTGGCCGAAGTCCCCTAGTGTCACTAGGTTTCTGAAAGGTGGCACAGTTCTCAAGTTGCTAACCTCTTTAGGGAGGGCTGGGTTACTCTGACCACGATAGAATCATGACTCGAGAGCGACTGATAGTACTTGCATGGGTGTCAAAATGCTGAGAGATATATTTTTGCCATGGACGGTATTGTTTGTTG
Organism: Meandrusa payeni; assembly: GCA_029286785.1. Classification (NCBI taxonomy): domain Eukaryota; kingdom Metazoa; phylum Arthropoda; class Insecta; order Lepidoptera; family Papilionidae; genus Meandrusa; species Meandrusa payeni. The sequence continues at coordinate 7,808,842 of JAGSMX010000003.1, read as the reverse complement.
AACGTTCGCTTTATTATTTTTAATAGGTGAATAATTTTTGCGTGTTTGTTTGTCTGAATAGGTCGACGGGCGGAAAGCGGTACGGTGCGGCGCGATAAGTCTGGCCGGAAGCCGATAGCCGGTATCACTGCACCGAGTGTTGGTCAAGTCTCCAACGTTGTGACCATCATCTAATACTTATTTATTTTTACAAAAAAAGAAGGATGTTCTCAGTTCACTAGTCTTTTAATAGACTCGTGCATTGTTCAGCGTCTTTTTTATTATTTATTGTATATTTATTTATTTAAAAGGATTTGGATTCAATAAGTCTTATATCGATTACGTTGACATAGAATTTGAAATTGGGTTCCGAAGATGTTGATGAACGTTGATTGGCATTACAGCGGTTGATAATTGTAAGTTTAAGTTAGTCTTTTAGTCTACCAACGCCAACGCTTCCCGAAGTTCAACTTAAAGTTAGTTTAGCTTTTGAATGTCACTTAGATTATCCGTGAAATAGCAAACGACCGAGTATCGGGCGCCCTCGGATCGAAATGCTTACGGGTAACATAGTAACCGTCCAAGCCGAGGTTACCCCTCACCGGGGGGACCCTTGTGTCGAGGCACTAGCGATAGAGGTTCAGGCTAAGATGCCTAAGAGGTGGCATAACCTCTCAATCCCATAAAGCAGACAAGGCCAGTTTGTCTAGCCAAGCTGTGTAATTCGTCATGCCAGAATTTCCTAATATAATTATGATACTTCGAAAATAAAATATACTCGTAAACTCGGAATAGCGTTTAACGTTTGATTTGAAGTCGGTTTTTGTGTTTACTCGTAAATATAATTGTGTTTCATACGCTTATGTTCATGACCTATAGGATATTTATTTATTTATCTATTTACAGGAAGACCAACAGCAATAAAATTAAATTTATTGCTGTTGCCGGGATATACACAAACGATCGATTTTTTTGACGATGTTCAGCATCGAGAAGCTGGCCTTGACTGTTCATCGGATTGGGCCACCTGTATAGCTCTTAGGTCGCTTAGCCTAAACCTCTATCGCTAGTAACTCGACACAAGGGTCCCCTTGAGGGGGTAACCTCGGCATGGACGGTTACTATGTTAGGCGTAAACATACCGTTCTGTTTTTTTCTCGTAAATATACTTTACTCATAAATATACTTGTAAATGAATCCATACATCCAAACACGATACGTTAGGCGAGTTAATCCAACAAATCTGTAGGGAACGGTTTTATACGATAGTGAAGTAGGTAACTAATATTACGATTAAGTACTTGAACCAATGAACCCAATGTAAACAGTGTATTTTTATGTTTTCTTATTATTAACATGTCGTTAATAATTATAAATAAATACGTATAATACTAAGACAGCGTCCATGTGTAGTAGCGCTTAATCCGTCATTGAAGACTAATCGCAGTTTACTCATAAATATACTTGTAAATGAAACCATGCTTCGTTTAATCACGATACGTTAGGCGAGTGGTTGATTAGTGTTAGCTGGCAACACATGGCACCCAGCGATTGTTATGCATAATAACTACTTCCATTGATATCTTAGTGATTTACCTGAATGTGTGTAGGTTTAATTCATAATAAATAATTCAGTTGATAGTTACGTTAACTACGTTACGTAAAAATTTAACTTTATTAGTTCGTAATCTGACTTTTAAAGAATTTTGTATAAAGATGGTGAGGAAGCGTAGTTGTGATGGTATTCGTTAAAATAATTCTATGTACAACGTTACGCTGTCTGAATAAAGTGAGTGTATTAGTTGTTGGACTATTTTATTCCACAAGACCTACAAATAATTACGTTAGTTAATACAACAAATCTGTAGGGAACGGTTTTATACGATAGTGAAGTAGGCTTAATTACTAAAACGAAATTGCAGCTGTTTATAATAAAGAGCGGGTTTCGAAGTGCCTCACTAGTAGTTTTTATTTAATCATGTCATCTTTCACACCGGTTAAGTGCCAGTATTGATAAATTTTATTCTATAAACGAGCGTATAGATAAGTAACCATAGATTAAAATATAGTCCAATTTGTAAAATATGTATTCATTATTATACTTTAAAAAGTAGTTTTGTCATTCCTCCTTATAAGTAAATATTTTTATTAAATAAATCTGTTTTATACAATGATTAATTTATTTTCTAAATTTATTTATGCTGCACGCATAATTTGTAAATATAATAATATTATTTCCTGAAATATTTTTTTTAATAGGAAATTTAAATTATTCTTTTTAAAAATAGTGTATTAATTATAAACAAATAGAAAATGGTATACGTTTTCTTTTTAAAATAAGAAAAAAAATTGAGCAAGGATTTAAAAATATAGTCATTAATTGTTTTAGTTAATTCATTATTTTATGCATGTTTCATATTATTTATTTTGAAAATATAAAGTAATAATATCTATGGAATTATTTCAATAAAAATGTAATTGAATTAATTATTGCTTAGGGATTTTTTGTATAATTACTTGAAATGTTTTAATACGGTGTCATTTTTATTAGAAGTTGTATATTTTTGTAGAGCATTTAAAATATTTAAATGAAATACTTTAAGGAAATAACAATAGCATACTAAAATTCTTTATTACGTAATTAGTAATTAATTATGTTTCACAGTGTACTTTAAGAATTGATATTTTTCCTTTTTCGTTGAAATTTTGTTTCGTTTCGAAAAGTGTTTTAAGGAAATAGATATATTTACCAAATCCTTGAGTTTGTAAGACACTATTAAACTCAACGTGAATGATACGAAAATCACTTTAAGCACTAGATAACCGTTTAATCTCGGGAACTAAGAGCCGTTTTCACAATGAAAACCTCATTCATGTGCGCGTATCGATCCTTTCCTATTCACGGCCAACGAACTTACAATTTCACTTTACAGGACACTTCAACTTTGACCTATTAAGCGGGTCGCTAAGGTCGGCCGCGTTAGCACTGCACCGACTGATATCACGTGATGGATGCATAAGATTATGTTTGTTTACAACTGTATCAATGGGGAATTTCGCCTACGGAAGTGGAACGCATTGGCGGCTGACGCGAGACACGGCGGCGTATCGCACCTGAAATAGGCGGCGGTTCCAGAAGGTTGGGGAAGAACGCCGGCAGGTCCGACGTGGACACAGGCGTGTTGAGGTCGGCGGGCGCGCCGTTAGTGGAGAGAGCCGGTGCCGGCTTGAGCGCGCAGTCGAAGCCGAGCGCGCCGACGTCCGCCAGCGACAGTAGGTGCGGGCCGACCGGGGGCTCCGCGTCGGTGCCCATCCCGTCCGGCACCACCTGCTCCTCGGCCCACGGCCCGAGCGGTATTACGTACAGCGCCAGCGTGAAGACGACCTCTCGCGTGGCCCGTGTGAAGGGGACTGGCGCCGCGCGTGCCGCGTCGCAGTTTTATCAATGGAGCCGCGGTCCCATATTCGGTAGCGGCGCGCGCAGGGTAGCCAATCGCGCGGCGCTCTGCCCCCCGCAGTGACGTCACCACCCGTCCCGCCCACCGCCCCCGCCGCCCTGCGACCCCCCACCTCCCTCCACACGCCCGGCCGCCCAACGAAGCCTCGCTGGGAGCTTCCGACCGCGCACACGGCCCGGAGCAGCGGCGACCGCTCCGCTCTCTCTATTTGTTTTGAACGCAATTTACATTTACGATATTGTATTGTAAACTTATTAGCAGTTACGCCCTTGAACCTGTAGGATAGGACGGCACTATGAATTTACATTTAGCACTGTCTGTGGGACACCCCTTCTGCTTATTAATATTTTTATGCAAATTTTTTGTTCTTCTTATGTTAATTTATATGACCTAAGAAAGGTTAATGAAGGCTATTGTTCTAGATGAATGAAACAAAAAAAGTTAACCCTGACGTTCGGTTTACCCTAGCGGGGCTGATAGACTAGATGGCTAGTGAATCTCTAACTTCCACATTCCACACTATGATTTTCGATGTTTATGGCGGTGGGATCACCCCATCACAAAGATAAGCTAATAACAAGAGGCTATTTGGTGACGCAGCTGAAACCAATCTGGTCAGTCTTGAGCACAGGCGTAAGGTCGCTAGCCTTTCGGTTTTCTACATTTGCATAGCTACATGATCTAATTCCACCGTCGGACTTCAAGACGCACTGCAGGATTTCAACCCTTTGTTGTCAATACCCCTAAAACCGAACGAAGCGTTTTCTAAGCCAACCGTATGATGTTACGATAAATATATAATTCTAATACTCTTATTGACTAAAATTATTTTTACGGATTTTAATGCTATTTATAACCAGTGATAGCCTAATGGCTAAGCGGTTTGACTTACGATCTGATGATTCGTATCCCAGGCTTGCCGGAAAAGTGGTTTTTTGGCTTTTAGAGTACAAAAAATCACATGTGCTACCTATCGCATATAGGATCTAATAAGTTTGGTAAAAAGTGCTCAGCAAAGGCTGTGTTTATCTACCCCGCTAAGTAAAAGGTTGTAAGAGCTTATTTATTTATATAGACATATATCATTTTGCGATTGAATATTATTTCTGTATTCCCATTTTTAGTGTAAAAGATAACTTCGGATCCTGTCATGAAAAAGATTAAGGTTATCGGCAAATTAATCTAACTATCGTTATAGATTAATAAATATTCAACTTATTTATTCGTAGCGTGTATTATTTTTCTTTTTCTCGTCAGCTAGACTCTCCGTCAGTTACTTTTCCTTTACACAATCCCAAGGTAGACTGATAGAGAATGCCTTTTGGCAATAAAGCCGCCGTCTTGTACTCATTTTACTGTGTTCAATTTTTTTTTTAATAATGCTAACAATTTTTACCACAAATGTTAATAACATTGGTTTAAAGTATTATTGCCAAATAAGCTAAGCAGATGGTCCACGACAATATTCGACTGGTGGATTCGAACCCACTTTACGATTCGCAGTTTGACGGCTTAATAACTTAAAACTAATTAATCTTAATAACTAATATTTCGGTCAACAAGCATTCATCCATATAATTCCATATTTTAAAAGTTCCTGAATAAATTCAGAACACAAGAACGCCAAGAAATATTAATATATTAAGTCCACTAAGTGAAACCAAACCTTTTCCAACAAAAAAAGTAATTAAAATCAATTCATAGATGGCGCTGTACCTACACAAATATTTAAAAAATACGGACCAATTGAGTACTTTTTCAACCTCCATTTTTTTGAGTCCGTTAACCCTAAACATAGCAATGTATAGCATAATATGCATGTAAAGTAAAGATATAAAATCTCTTTACTTAAATCTATTCTTTAATTGTATTTTACAATAATTATTCAAATGTTTAACCCTTATCGTGGCAAGATTGTTTTTTGAAGAACAGTAAAAAAAATGTTTATCCAAAACATATCAAAAAATAAATAAAAAAATCGTGAATATACATATTTTGGAAAACCATGATGTACACTATTCTATACAGTGTTGTAGTTATTGTTAGCTTAGATTAAATTAAAGTTAGCTTAAATTAAAAAAAATTAAGAATTTGGAATAACAAGAATTTTAAATATTTTTGCGAAAAAAAAAATATCGTTAGCATTCTAAAAAAAAATGTCTTTTATAATTATAAATGTCACGACACTGACAATTGTGACATTAAACATTTGAATAATTGTTATAAAATACAATTAAATAATAAATTTAAGTAAAGAGATTTTATATCTTTACATGCATATTATGCTATACATTGCTATGTTTAGGGTTAATGTCACAATTGTCAGTATTATGATATTTATTTAAAAGAGATAAGAGTTGGAATATGAACATTAAATGTTGTTTCTCTAAATATTCTACAGAAACACAGTCTTTCATTTCATCTATACTTATGTGGACTTCATTATATACATTCCTAGAAATGCGATACTCACTGTACGTGTAGCACTCTATAGAATAGTGTACATCTTGGTTTTCCAAATATGTCTATTCATATTGCCACAATAATAAAATTATACTGAAAGTTAATTGTTTTAATAGAAAATGAATTGCGTGTTCGAAGTGATTGTATATTGCCTCGTTAGAATATTCCTGTCTGTTGTTACATATACTAATAAGCTATAAAATGTAAACCTAAGCCTGCATAGTAAACTTACATTATCTATGGTTGACTTCTCTTATAGTACAATAAAATGTTATTATTAATCTGTATATATCTCAGAGATAAACTGTTTCCAGACAGATATCCTATAAGTTTCCACTTGAATAAAATCCTATTAGTCTTCAATTTAAACTAAAGAAATACTCTTAATGTCGATTCGATAAAAAGTAATAATATTTTTACGTTTGCGTTTAAAAATAACCATTAAATCCTCTCCTCGCTCCAAAAACCTAACCCAGTGTGAAAAAGCAACCGATGGTTAGGGCGACATAGAGAGAAACCTTGATGCGTGCCGTGTCCAGGAGCACTGTCTTCTGTATCTAACCCTTGATCCAGCCATATAGCAAAAGTCTCTTGAGGTGTTGAAACCAATTATCTTTAATTTTAAATTTATATTTTTGATGTCTATGTATTAATAGAGGGATGTATATACAGGAACCTAGGTAAATGCCTAGACCAAATAATTGATGGATAAATAATCATATATTAGCAATGCTATATGTGATTTGCTTTTAAGTAATGAAGACGAAATATTTTAAAAAAAAATATGATTATTATTGACGACATCGATGATTATTGAAGACATTGGCGTTATATTTATTTAGGTTCACAAATGTTGAGATTATATCGTGACATATGCGAGGTTTGCGGCTACTTGTTACATACAGGTAATGAAATTAGGTTGAATGGGAAAATGAAAGTAGAAGATGCGGCCATTCAAGATTAGAATAAGTCGCTAACAGAAATCAGAAGCTACACCTCCGAGGGACAGGAAGTAATTTAAGTTTTGTGTAATACAAGGACATGGCTCCTCGTTTATGCGGCGTATGTGACGCGTACAAGAATAGTTTGGCAGATAACGGACTATTAGAGCGCAGTGCGTCACGACGAGAGCGACTTGCGAGTAGGAAGGACATGTGCGCCAGGACATCGGCCGCTCTGCGCGAGACACGCCGACGCCTGATCGGGCCCACATGCCGCCGCTAACCCAATTATCGCGTAACGGAGACGATAAAGAAAAATAACAAACCCACGATTTCACCGGCGTCTAATTATAGCGCGCTATTTGCGGGTGCGCGGGCGCACGGCGCATAGCTCGGCCGCGATGTCAGTGCTATTCCCGGCCGTCAGCTGACGGGCCCGCGCTCGTAAACACCACGCAAGCGATTGACGTAAAATGCGAACAATCGAGTTTTCAGCAGGTGAATCACGCCACCGAAACGTCCCTGCTGGGATCTGTCTAAAATTAACTTGACTGCTTTTGGTTCGGACTTCGGAGGCGGGGTTCTATTTCCGCACGTTACCTCAATACCTCTTGTCTATTTCTAACGCGCGTGCGTTTCATCTCTTCTACAGTTTTATTCTCTCACGCACGTCATTTGCTAAGCATCTGGTGGTATCGTTACTTTTATTGACTCGTACTTGGGCACTTGACGATTTATTTACTGTGTAAACTTCTGAAATTGATGAGGCTATTTGAAAGTAGAGAATAATGAACTGTTTCCTAGAGCGAACGTTCGAGATATCGTGTGTCTGTGATGTAGTGGTCGAGTGGACCGTTTGGCGCGTATATCATAAGCGCGACGTATTAAAAATGTCTTGTAGCGTTCGCTGTTGAGAGGTCGACCTGGAGATTGGAGTGTTTACGACACGTCGGCGCGAGTAGCTCCATAACGTCTACACAAACAATCGTGTACCAGAGCAGCGGCTTCCCACGGCCCGCTGCGAGTGGCCGATCAGTGGGTGGACGGCTCACCAAGTCTACGGAACTTTCGCACGCGTATTCATCTGGCAGTTTATTAACCGACTTTAAAAAAGGAGGCCAATCTCAATTCTACGTTATTTTTCTAAATATTTGTGCACTTATAGCGCCATCAATTTTGTTTTTGTTTGAAAGGTCCAATATAAATTTTGTTGGCATTTTATTGGGTTCCGAAGATATAACAGGAAACTGGAAATGGAAGAATGCTTGTTGATTGTCAGGTTTGTGATAATCGAAGACTGGACAAGTATTCCAAAACAACATCGAGTATGAATGTGGAAGAACAAGGAGAATATAGGGGTCAAAATTTCATAATATAACTATGATTGTTTGGTAATAAAAGAGAACGTTTTCATTTGATTTGGAGTAGTTTTTTTCTTTTTATTTACAAATATATTGGAATTGGAACTTGTTCTATGGAACATTTGAAAGAACTTAGAAAATTGTTCCATTTCATATACGGTCGCGGTAAAATAAGTACAATTGTTTTAAGTCCAAAAATATATGATTTTGAAAATTAAATAGAACTATGTTATAACTTCGTTAAACAAATTAATTCATTTTTGTGTAAACAGTTACTTTCGGAATTGAAAGACGTTTCTTTCGTCAAATGCGAATATATTTAAAATGCGGGTTATTTATTACGAATTATTATTATTATTATTCCAAGTTTCATTCATCTAGTTACAATCATTGATGTGTATTATTTACTACTGAATTTTACGAGTATATATGAGGTTTAGTCGTTAATTTTGTATATAGTTGTTTCTCAACTATTTTTACGTCGGAAACCACGAAAAAACAGACAATGGAAATCTTTGCGGCCAGTTCATTGTATTTTTTTTTGTTATTTTTACAAATTAAAAGTTGTATAAAATAGCGGACTTAATACTAAAATGCATTCTCTGCCAGTACTTTTAAACAAACAACCTATTTTTTTTAATTTTTTTTTTATATGAGAAGTGGCAAACGAGCATACGGCTCACCTGATCTTAAGTGATCACCGTCGCCCATAAACATCCACAGCACCAGAGGCGCTGTAGGTGCGTTGCCGACCTTTGAGATAGGAATAGGACCTATAGAAACATAAAAATACAACACAATCACTTAAGATTAGTTGAGCCGTGTGACCAATAGTACGGCATAAATAGGCTGTTAATTTACACGTTTAAGAAGTAAAAAGTGACCGCCCAAGTCGAGGTTATCCCTCACTGGGGAGACTATTGTGTCAGTTACTACGAATAGAGGTCCAGGCTAAGCGATCTGAAAGCTATGGCCCATAATACGATGGAACAGAGAAGAATCAAGAACAAAGAAAGATCGTTGACGAACTAATTTCAATATCAACTCCATAGCTGAGTGGTCGTCAGTTTGACAATGTATAAACAGTCGTATTACGATCCGCCATCGCATAGAAAGTAGTACCGAAATAACCATACGTCCAGCCGTTTGGCGAGATCGCGAGGCCAACGCTAATAATACCGATGTAGCGAATGCAATTGTAGGTGACGATGCCGCGTCTATTAATACAACATACCGTTGATCAATGTGATTCAATAAATATCATGCCTTGAGTCATTAACGGCGAGAGTTTTGTGCACTACAACCCAGTTTTCTCTCGATATGATTTACGACTCAGTAGCATCTCGGATCTAGGAATATAATTAATTTATCGACCCTAGTTTATAACGTGACGTGTTTAGATCAGATTTAGATTATATTTACTTCTGTGAGGCTTCAATATATTTCTACACAATTATATAAAATAATTAATTTATTTCGCTTACAACGTGACATATTTAGATCTGATTTAGAGCTTCACTATATTTCTGCAGAAATAAATAAAATATATCGCTCTAAAATATTTATTAAAGCCTTCATGAACCGACTTTAAAAAGTTAAACAGGTGACAAAGATTAAATTAGTCGGTATTTTTGTTTTCGTGTCTATTGTCCAGAGAGACTGAATGCGACCGTTTCACCGTATTGAGGATTGTTGTAGAGCTCTTAAGCCGTGAAACTGTGTTACTCTAATCGCGTTATCATTCCGGTCCTGGGGAACCCGAGATCGAACAAATCGGTCGGTAGCTTTAATCGGAAGAATCTTAAGACATTAAAAAAACTACATTAAAATACTACTTTTGGAAACGTACTGGTAGGGAGGGAAATTTGCACGCATGGCGTCGTCATTTATGACCGGATTTAGAATTTTTTTGTTGTTAGTCCAAAAGGGATTGGTTTCAATTACGTCCCATATTAATTTTGTTATTTTTTGGGATTAAAGTTGTAACAGGGAACTCCTAAAAATCTTATTTAAGCATGCCTGTCAATTTTTTTTTTAATGACGAACTACACAGATTGGCCAGAAAGGCTGACCTTGACTGCTTCACCGGATTGAGAGGTGGCATAGCTCTTAGGTCGCTTAGCCTGAACTTCTACTGCTAGTAACTCGACACAAGGGTCCCCCCGGTGAGGGGTAACCTCGGCTTGGACGGTTACTATGTTATGCGTAAGCATTCCGATCCGAGGACGCCCGAGAGGGCCGACATGTCGATTGGGATATTGACTACCTAAGACTAAGTACACGAGTGTAAATGTGGAAGAAAAAGGGAATATAGCCGCCAGAACTTCATAATATAGCAATGATATTTGGAAACGTATATTTGTTTAATAAAAAAGCGTACGCGGGTAATATACTTGTTTTACGATATCATTATAATTACATATATTTCATCAGATTATTCGCGGCCGTCTTTAAACCAAATCTATATATATATATATATAAATATATAACGAAACGCTCCGAAACGGCTGGGCCAATTTCAATGAAACTTTCAAGCAATCTTCCTGGAGATTGACCTGGCGAGTAATCCTGTAAAGTTTATAGATGTAGATAATGATCTTCACCCGCTCGAGAGGAGAATGAATACGGAGAGAAATGAATAATTTAATATATTTTGAGAGTTGAATTAAATATGTAATGATGTAAGTTTATTATTTAAATAAAATAAAGCAAAATCTAGCCTAGCGAATCGCTCTGTACTGTGGCTGGGTACGCTAGTACTATACAAATCTTTGGAAAGTTATTCGGCAGTTGGAAACATTCCACTCAGACACGTGGATACCAATGATTATAATTGATATATTTAATCGAATTACGAATACGAAATTTAATAAATTGTTACAATTATATTAATAATTTATTTTACTTTTAAAAATAATATCGTACATATTAAAATTTACTGTAGGTAAACTGAATATTTTAATAACAATAATAATCGTGTTCATTGCATCATTTAATTTCAATGAACAGGATAAAAAACGAGAGATAATTTCTATAAACGAGAGATAATCTTGAGACAAATAATCGTCAATGAATTGTTCCTAGGAATCATAAATTAAAATGGCCTGTCGCAACCGAGCACATTCAAAAGCTGAAAATATAATTCATGACACGCGGTTAATGAATTTTGTTTTTTTTTTTTATTATTTCTTTCAAACAGCAATACTTTGATTTTTTTGTTGAAAAAGAGTGTATTTATCTCGTTGAAAGTAATAGCTTTAAGTGAATTCGACCTATGGTGTAATAGCCGGGAAGTCGAATCTGAGCCGGCCCGTTAAAGAGTTGATATAAGAGGATATATATACATGTATATATATATATATATATATATTATATATAGAATTTGTACGAGGTGTACGGCGACAGATAGATAAAAAGAATATATTAATTCATGTCTCTGTCTTATTTTATTGTGTTATTTTTCAAGTAAGTAAGATTCTTTTTAATTTTTTAGGTAGCACTGAGATCTATTCACTGTTTAGTACTTATCTATGGTGTCACTTACCATTACGGAAATTTTGTGTGGTTTATGTTTTTTTTATCATTTATCCCGTAAATAATTCGATATAAAGATATTATTACTATACTTAGCATCAAGCGAGCTTCGTTTCACTAATTATCACATTATCAAAACGCTTTGTTAAGAGTCCTATTTTTTCCCTGAATTCTTCGCCAGCCATCGATATGTCCTATAGAAGGAAAGCTGAATATGGTGCGTCGGACCGGTGACCGATAACACGTGCTAAACTGGCGTTACGTGACGTGAAATGGCACGGCTCAGCGAACAATTGTGTTGTTTCCCGTCACGCCGGCCACAGCACGTCACGATGTTGTCACGCTTATAATTATACGAACACTCGAAAACTAATCTCGAACAGATTCATCAGCGCAACCTCTGACGTAGGACACGCTTGAAAAAGCGAAATGTTTATCTCGCCACATTTATAGAGTTTGTGTAATCGAAGCTGCAACGTAACGACGCTTACGTAGATATTTACAAAGTTGCACGCACCGAGCACATGCGAGGACGCTTCACCGACTGACATGAAATGGAAGCTCGTTACCTCTTCGAGCGTCCGATGTAACAAATTATTACTCCAATAGCCTACCCAGCCCGCTTCGTCGGGCTAGATTTTGCTTTATTTTATTTAAACAATAAACTTACATCATTAAATGTATAATTTAACTCTCTCAATATATTAAATTTTTAATTTCTCTCCGTATTCATTCTCTTCTATTCTCTTCTCGAGCGGGTGAGGATTACCTACACCCATGTACAAATCAGCAGCATCAGTTTCATCAGCAGTCAGTACTTCAGTATACTTCATTATACTTTGTATTGACACAACGCATGTGTCAATACAAATTTGGGTTATAAAACAAAATTCTTCATAGTAAATAAAGCTGTATTTGACAGTTCAAAAAGAGCACTCCTCTGATCGTCACCAAACAGGATTACTCGCCAGGTCAATCTGAAGATTCCCTGAAAGTTTCATTGAAATCGGTCCAGCCGTTTTGGAGCCTATATGAAACAAACCCACACACTTTCTCTTTTATATATATAGATTTGTTGTAACAAATTTCAAAAAGACACTATTCTAAGAAGCTCTGATTTTAACTCTGTATAGGCTTGAAGCTATCTCTTTAGGCGCGTCCTGAAAAAATGATGACAGTAACAGGTTGAACCTGAAGTTAAAAAAAAATATCCTTACATACTTTTTCATGTGCTCCAGTTAACTATTCGTATATTAATTATTAATATAAAGGTAAGAGGTTTTATATTAGAGCCGTTTGGGGTAGAAACTTTGGAACCGTGGGGTGCACACCACCTTTTTTAATGTGATAGCTAAGAAGTTGGTCGACACATCTGGTGACTAGAGGGCTGGCTTATACCTTGCACAGAGGCTAAGCATTGCCATACAATGTGGCAATGCTACCAGACTTCTGGGCACGCTGCCAAGCGACGACGGTTTGGCACAGTTATATTTTTTGTAAAATGCCTATTATATTGATATAAATTAAAATATTATTATTAAATATAATATTTACTTATTTAATTTTTCCTCTTTCAATTGAACTTTATTATACTTTTTTTTTTTTTGTTTATGGGGAGGAAATCTTCAGAAAGATACCCCGCCTTCTGGGGGGAAGGCGGCGGTTATGTGGGGTTCTTACCCACTAAAACCTCCCCGGTGGCCCTTTCCTCGGTGCATGACGAGGGGCTCCGGGATCTAAAGTGGAACGCACCGGAGCCCCACTGCGCTCAAGGAGAGCACGTCCCGGGGGGGCAGGTTACTCCCTCCCCCCCTGTGCCCTCGCAGCGCAAGGCGACACGGGCCAGCCGATGATCTTATTCTTAGTACTCTTATTCTTGAGAGCCCCGAACTACAGGGCTGCGGGCTGGTCTGCCACCGGCCCGCCTGTGCCATCTCCGAACGGGATCGGCCCTCTCCCGATCCCGTTCTGCGGTCTCCTTCTGGGTCATTACTGACTCGCAGAAGGAGACCAGCGCCTTCCATCTAGATCTCCCCGCCGGCGGCAGTAGCGGCTGGAACTTTATTATACTGTGTTAACTATCCTTTTCCAGTCCTTTTATTATTGTAATAATTATTCGCATGCAATTAAGAACTATTTTGTATTGATGCCAAAGAAGTACAACTTCTCACGCGCGTACATAAATACACGCACATTTGTTTTTAAAGATACGGCTAAAAGCAAGTGAGCACCGACTACAGAATGCTCGGTCTTTTTGCTTGTTGTTAATGGAAATGTTAATTATGGCTCGTGCTAAGCGGAATGTATAAATCGGTTAATAATTACTTGCCGCCTTACCTATAAAAATGCTTGCCCAGTAATTTTGTAAGACGGCGTTATTAATCGCAATCTAGTCGTAGATGTTATAAGAGATGAAATGTATATAAATATTTTTTCGATTGGTTACCTAGCCATTGGGTTGAAGTTAAAGTTACAACCTTTACATATGTCTGGGCATAGGCCTTCACTGTAAAGAGAGCATAACGGCGTAGTCCACTACGCGGTCCTAATGCGGTTTTGGCAGACTTCACATGTCATATTTTTTCTAAGACATGTAGGTTTGCTCACGATGTTTTCCTTCACCACCGAGCGCGAGGTAAATCAGAACATAAAATAGTAACAAGAAATTAATTGGTGCCGGGGATCGAGGTTGGGTTGCTAGCTTACTGCAACTTTAGGCGACCGCACGGTAACTGAGCTACTACGGGCACACCCATTGAGCCGAATAAAAACAAGGAAAGAAGATTAAAGTCTCGCGTTCTTTTAACATTAGTTTAGTAGACAAATAGTAATTTCTATCACTTTTTAACCGAACTTATTAAGCCCCGTGTGTAACTGTGGGCAGGACCCAGATTGTACTTGGCACAAATTTTTAATGCTTGATCTTTTTACTTATGGAACGGAAATGCAACATATAAAACATTGTTTTTGTCCTGATTTGCAACTATTTAAATAAGATTATTAGATATTATAGCAACAATTACGCGCAGGGAGTGGTGGGTGAGGGGCTAGAACGGGGTGATGGTGGTGACGTCACGCGACGTCCACCGCCCCCCCAGGAATTATTAGTGTGACGCACGACTGCCGCTCTCCACGCCGTTCTCCGAAACAAGTTTGATTTCAATTGACCACTTCATTGTTGACGATCCTTATTAATTAGAAAATACAATTCATTGGGGTTTTATACCGACTTTTTACGTTTTGCCCTGTTTATTTTTTCGAAGCGTCGCTCTCCATACACTCTCATCTATTCCTTTTGTTTAAAAATAATAAACGTATTCATAAATAAGTGTATATTTCTTTTTACTTCCTTTGACGACAGTTGCCGGGTTTCGGGCATGTCGTACACTAAACTTAGTAGACAAGTACAGACAAACAAGAAGCGAGAAGGAAAGTAATTAATGTTGAATGGCCATTGCCACAAGATTCTTTGCTCTTCTGTTAACATACTACATTACTACAAAATATCATTGAATCCGTTTCCAGGATATTACAATATTAGAATTGGGGTCGTAAACAAGTGTATGCTTCTGTTTACGTTTTGACAATTCTACAAAATATCGTACGATCCGTTTCCAGGACATTACAATGTGCGTAACAAATTGGCGAATAACTGGAAATTATTGGAAAGGATGTACTTCAAAGTTTGATGAGAGTTTGGTTAGGTTAGTCTCTGATTTTGTTTTATTCTATTGTGAGCAGATTGGTTTTAGCTGTGTTACCAAATAGACTCTTAGCCCGCCTTTCCAACGAGTCCAAAGATGCGAGATGGAATTTAGCAGCGCCTGCCCAAAAGTGACAACAGAATTCTACACATGACTGGATTTGAGCTTTACAAAGTGTTAAAAGCTGTCCCGCAGAGAAGTACGGTTGCACCCTGACCTTCTTTCTTAACCTTGGACTCGATACTCATCCATAGGTCCATAGTTAAGGGTCGATGAAATTTCAATACCCAATAACTGAACACGATAGAGTGTGTTCCACAGATAAATCCTCGAAGCCAAGGTGCACTGTTTTGGTGGCGTTGAATGTCACAAATGGAGACGTCCTGTAGGGTGAGATTCATTCGCTCTATCATGGCTCTTCTTTAAGACTGTACCTGATCCTTTATGCCGTTAGCACCTAACTGATGACTCTCTACAACAGTGCTGTCGTCTGCATACCCAAACGATCGGGTTCCAATAGATCATTAATATGCAGCAGAAACAAATAACAGTTTGTTTCTGTTACGTATAAGGTTTGATTCGTTTCGAAGTCAGTTTTTGTCTTTACTCGTAATTATTTGAACGGTAGTAACAAGACAAATTTTATTACGAAAACCGTAGTAAATATTTTATTTTACGTTTTAAACAGGGAAGAAAATGCAAATAATAATACTTATATCAAATTTTAGTTTTAGTTAGTAATATTGTTAATTTTTGATAGATGATTGAATGAAATAAACTCGTGAGCAAAAATAAAGGGTCGGTTAAGAAAGTTACAATATCTCGGAAGACAAAGACGCTAGCTAACTGAAATAAATTGTGCATGATAGACAATTCAATATCCTTAAAATTAAATAAAATATTTTTATTAATTTATAGGTAATATCAGGTGCTGCTACATACACCAAAAGGTTATTTGGTGAGAACAAGTCGTCAGCTACGGCAATAGCTACGTCAATGAAGACGAGAGCTTTTTTTTATCAACGAAGCTTATGAAGATAGCGCATAAGTGTGAACGTATTTGTGGTTGATTATCAATTGTATGACGTCATTGGACAAGTGACAAAAATTAGTTTTGCGGAAAAGTCCTATACGACGTGCGTCACCCGGCCACCTGTGGATCGAACGGCGCTGCCCTTGTGCGGCAGCCACGGCCGGGGTCTAGCAGCCGATCGATACCAATGACGTATGGCCTCATTCATAAATGGGGAGGCTGCCCATCCCCCGAGCGGTGCCTCCACCGTTACCCACACTCCGACGTCGGCTTCTGTGAATTGGTGCGAAATTCATGAATGGCGCTCACACTACTGCACGATGTTTACACAGTTCGCACACACGTGCCGTTACTCAAATGTCAAGGGTTTAACATCGCTCGCTTAAATAACGTTATATAGGGTAACAAATGGCAGAAAGGAAAATGTATCGCATACGGAGATTTTTTCCTTGTTGTATGTATGTCTTTTTATTGCTTGTAAGAGTTTTCTGTTCTGATAAAATGTTGTCGTACGATTATTTTAAATTGAATTTTTGACAAAGGTTTTTAATTAAAATGGGGTAGACAGAGGAAGCAATCGCTTTCCGCTTTTTATCGAGATTCTTTTCAAAGCATTCATTTCCTTACTTTTAGCACTCTCTTATGCTGCTGTCCACATTTCATTTTAATTTATGTTGTTTGTATTTTTAATTTTTATTCATCTACTATGCATTCAGTGTTAGTCTGTTATGTATACATAAGATTAAGGCTCATATGTATTTATATACTATATATATACAATCAATTGAAAACAAATAGATAAAGAAAATAAGGTCTCAATGTTACAGATGATGACCTTATGATCGTACCACTGAGCGTGTAAGTAGTTTTTACTATCTATCTGTTGGCAACCAAACTAGTGGTGTTTAGTCGAACAGAAAAAAAATGGCGCGGGGACTCATGGATCATCTAACATACATTTTACCATTTTCATCATAGATGTAAGAAATAAGTGTATGTGTTTTAAAAAAGACTTGGCTTAAAGGTCTTGTTACTAAGCCATCAAATATTCATAAAAAAAAGTGGTGTTTAGTCAAATTGTTGAACTTTTTTTTTTATTGTTAAATCGCAACCACAGACCAATGTCCGTGATCTTTTCCAATGCACTTTATTTGTTCAGTCTGGATTTATTAATAGAGTTACTATTTTCCTTTTTTTTATATATATAATGCCTGATTTTTGGAGGTGGTGCCGGAGAACGCTTCGGTTCACGCGTCGCAGACGCTCCGCTGCATTGCTATTAGCTTCTCCGCGACCTCTGTGTCCCTGCTTCTCATAGCCATTTTTAAGTTGTAGTCCATTATTTTCTCTTTTGATGCGGCCATTGCCCTTAGTCACCAGTCTTCCTGTGGCGTCGTCACAGTCATCTGTGTAATAGTCACAGCTGACGGTGTGTCGGGATATCGCCACTACAGCATGTCACTGTCGTGAAGTTGCAGTTTTTTCGTCACTGTTCTGATGACCATCACTGATCCGTACGTGAGGCGTTGGGCCTCGTGCACGGTAAGGAACCTGCCCCCGATCCGTATCCCTGTTTGGAAAGGGATTCTTTTACCGTCTGGATGTATACCAGGTATAATGTATCGGGGAGGGTTGGTGTTATATTCGCGTCTGTGTAATTAACTCTTTTCAGAGAGTGCACTGCAGGTCTGGACGAGTATATGCCGAACATTTAGATGCTGTAACTGCTCTTCAGAAAATAATTTAATGTATTTTCTAAGGTTAATGAAGTATTTGTTATCTTTAACACATGTGGGTAATGGAAACTTAGTGACCAAAACTACAGCAATTTTTCGTATCTTTTGTTATTCTTAATTGGTTTCGATCTGGATTTTTGTTGGGTCGTAAAATAATACAAAGAAATTGCTCTTTTCTTTGTATTCACGATTTCTAAAGTGAAAATATAAAGTACTAAGTGAACAAAAATATATCTTTTAAAGATATTTCAGTATACTAAAGAATTTAAACAAAGGGAGTGGTACTAATCTTACGAATAAAACGATTTTTCTTAAATTATACATATTGTCACTAGTAAGCAAATAAGTTTTTTTTAATAAATAAGCTCTCTATTAACTCACCAAGCAGGGTAGACAGACTACAAATAGATATAAGAGAGCTAAGGATAGGTAGTATTGACGCGGCCAGCACAGTGTAGTCAAAAATATTCAATTCTAATAGACAAATTTACCAATACCGTACAGTAAATTGTGAAATTATTATCCACATTCCCAGTTTCAACCAAAACTTCAAATGATCATTCTAAAACTCACATCCTTTTAATCTAAACGGGGTTGTCAGCGACAAATTCGTGTCTGATTTTAGTTAAGGTTATAGTCTTATAAGTGACAGATGGTGAGCCAATCGCCATAGGGCACAAATTTTAGAAAGTGATTTTCATGTACGCAGCAAAGTCATTGGTAAAAGCTGGTATAATATCATAAATTCGAACGCTTAGTTACAAGGCTGACTTCTATATACGATACAAAGCTTGATTGTATAATGTTTAGTGCGTTCCAGTCTTCCTCGTTCATGCTCCCAAGAAAGTTTTCAATCGCTTCATAATTCTAATTTGTGAAAAACTGTGAAAAGTGCCTCTCCGATTAGCGACCGTTGACAGTGAGTATGGTATAGAAAAGGAATATCCGAAAATTAAAATGAATTTGTGGTTATACGACGCGGGATGCGCAGTCGCAGGGCGCGTGGGCGCAGCCCGATTTGACACGCGCCCGCGACACTTGCATTTGCAATCAACGATTGAACGCATCGAGTCGATTATTTTATTTTTTAATACATAATATTTTAATCTATACAAATAAATAAAATTGGAGTGTCTGTTTATAATATTAATTATTTTTGCTTTCACTATATATGTATGAATGTATATACGATACAACTAAATAACATTTTTTAGAACTTATGTCTGTTTACTGTCTGTTTGTTCCGGCTAATCTCTGAAACGGCTCTACCAATTTGACGGGACTTTCACTAGCAGATAGCTGATATAATAACTAACTTAGGCTAGAAAAAAAAGTTGTTAATAATCTACCCGCGATTATACACCGCCGGGCACAGCTAGTTGATTTATATAAGGATGCTCAATTCCTGGAATCCTTTAAACTGTCTGTTTGTTCCAAATGTATTTACTATAATTATTTAATACCAAATTTATCATTATTTATATATTTTTCCCTCTGACCTCAGATCTATCTTACTTTCATGTATTTTTTTAAATATTATTATGGTCAATTTAATGATTATGTGCATGTGCCAAGATTTAAAAATTATCCACTCTACCAATTCTTTAAATATCTACAGATATTTAATCTAAGAGCGACTCCACAGCCGGCCGTGTGCGTGTAGCGCAGTAATGTAATCAGCAGTGCGCACGCGCCTCTTATTTACGGCGGATTACGCTTGCAATCAAGTCTCGCTTGCAGAAAAATAAGCACTAGAGTAGCTAACGTCGCGTGCGTTACATACGCAGATAACGTGCCATTATGTCTTAAACATCACATTTGTAAGTCTGTCATTCGATATGGTGCCACAATACGGATTTATGTTTGTGTTTTAACGAGGCGATTATGTATCTCGATTTTGTGTTTTATATGTTCTTGTAAGAGACTTCGTAGTGTTTTAATCGAAACCATTCAAGATATTCCTTTTTTTTTGTTAACAGAGAGGAAATCTTCAAAAAGATAGCCCACCGTCTGGGGGGAAGGCGGCGGTTATGTAGGGTTTGATCAACTAAAACCTCCCCTGTGGCCATTCCTCGGTGCATGGTGCCTCCCTTCCGTTCCCAGAGGATCTCCAGAGGAACGCCCCGGAGCTCCTCTGCACAAGGTAGGTCCCCACGCAGTACAAGGCGACACGGGCCAGCCGATGTCGCCTTGTACTGCGACGGGCAGGGGATACCGTAGTCTTATTCTTGAGAGCCCAGAACTACAGGGCCGGTTCATTCAGGATATTATGCTATAAAGTGATTTGAACTTATTTCTTCTCGTAAGATTCCTAATACAAAACATTAGAGAATGTACATTTGAATTTAAAAAAAAATATTAGACTTTTTATAGAGCCTAAAATGTTTTTAGATACAAAAGACAATCTTTATATGACAGAATTTTCCATCTTCTATGTTGATAGGTGCCTCTTTCAAACTTTCCCACTTGTTCCCGTGTTGTAGTGATACTTCATCTGTCGCCTCTTTTTGATGTGTTATTTTCATTTGATTTTTGATCATCATATTGGTCTTTTATAATTATTTGTTCTGTCTTTGGGTCCTGAGATTATATTCCACTCGCGCCTTCAAAACCTCTTGTTTGATAGGCAGATATACTTCGTTGTGTCTCCAACTACCTGATTCATTGGACGAATAGAGTGTTAGTAGTATAATCTTCATTAGTGGGAAGTATTAAACAAGCAACATTTTGTAAGAGTTCATAGTTGACGACATATACTACCGTCGATACAAAAATTTCCACTATATTATATTACTGTGTCGTTTCTTTTTCATCAGATGTTGTTGTGTCTGTTTTCCGCACACCCTGACATTGAGACGGCATCGACTTAACGTGCGACCGTGTCTCGTGTCGCCATTGTACTGCTAACTGATCAATGTTCCGTCCTTGAACCCGCTGTCACCGCGCATGCGCTACTCATCATCTTGTGACCATGGCCACGAAAACACTTCCCCCCTGCCACCCCATACTAGCTTCTCCCACCCTCCACTCTCTTTCATTCATCGTTCAGCATTCCTGCCACCGCGCTGTGTTCAGTGTCTACCGTCAACTCTGCCACTTTCCTATCGATTGTGACCTTTGCCCTCCGACTTGTTGATTACTATTGCGAAATGTTATGTGAAGTTCAAGGTCTAATGATTTTGGCACTTTAAGTTTTAAGGTACCAAATTTAAGGTTTGATGACCTAGATAAGCTTTGATCTTCTTGAAAAATCATAAAATTTATTTAAATGAAATATAATAATAATAATAAATATTTTATTTCATTAAAAACTCAGCCTAAATGTACAAATCTCTTTATACCTACGCAAATATCTCTTATATCTATAAAGAATATTTTACAGGTATTTTATTAATGGTTGGCGATTTCAGAAATCTAACTACCCTCCTTACTAATTACGAGGACTGTATGACGGCAGAGCAGTGCGGCCAATTTGTTCTTTACGTTATAATACGTCACTGTATAAGCAAATTTTTTTTTGTCGGTAATTTGTATATATTTTCCAAAAAAAGCGCTATTTACCATTCGTATTTACGCATACCAGCAAATTAGGTAGCTTATAAAATAGTAATAAACTATAGGACTGAAGATCTCATTCACTGACTCAAATATTTACTGCTCCATCTTTTAACAGAGTAAAAGACGAGAGATACAGAGATACATAAAATATAATTTTTCACTATCTTTTTATCTAGTGCATTGTTATTTAATATCAGAATGGAAAATGCGTAAAAATTGTGTAAACGCTACTTTTCAAAATTAATAATTAAATAACTGTTTATTTATTAATTTTGAAAAATTCACTGAAACTTTGTGGACATAGAAAACTTCTAGGAAAAGTATCGCCATCTCTTGTCAGAGATTCAACACTATAAGTAACTTAAGATGTTGTTAGGGTTCAGATTGATTTAAAAAATAAAACTAAATTTATTTACATGATATTATTATTAATAAGATATTTTAGTAACTTAGACAAGGTTAGTAAAATATGTTAAAATAAAAAATATATATATTAGTATTATATAGTATTTTTTACATTTCATTAAATTCAATCGATTTGTAAATCATTACAAAAATTTGAATGTTGTAGCATCTGTCGTCTTTGACACTGACCCGATTTAAAAAAAGATATGTTTAGTCTATGGTTTAATGTTGACATTAAGGTTGGTACATGTAGGTCGACATTGATAGGCTGCTTGAGCACGCTGGGCTACGTATGAATGAACCCGCCGTGGGCGGCGCGAGCGTGCCCCATTCATTCATTCATTAGCTCGGAGGCCATTGCTCATGAATAATACCACAAGGAAATCTGTAACACTAATTATAATAAACTCGATTGGAACATGCGCTTATATTAACATACAACGCGAGGATTTTTAATGTTTACTTTTGTTAATTGAATAATTATTATGCTCGTTGTTGTTTTATTTGTAAAGATGTTACCGTTCACGTTGCATTGAAAAGTCAATCTGGTCAAAGATTTTTAAATACTTTTATCTATATTTAGAACAAAACGTTTGTTTTTCATATTTTTCTTGAGCTGGTTTAATAGCTTTAGTGCTTACTTTCGACCAGTTAATTAATAAAATAATTTTGAATCATTTGAATTTTAAGTAAAATTCTTACCTTTTGAGTTCTTTAAAAGGGCACGGGGCAACTGAGGTGCTTAACGACTTATTGAAATGCCGACCGTCATAAATATTATATAAAATGTCCATAATTTTTTTTAAAAAAGAGAGCTAGCAATATTTCTTTTTTTTTACAAGAAATATTATTCACATTCTTGTTAACCATTCCAACTAAGCATAAGCTTGTACTAGGAGATAGTTCACGTCATTCGAATGGTGGATTCGAACCTACGACCTTACGATTCCCAGACCGTACCCTATACATTTAGGTTATTGACGCTTAAACCTATATCTATATAGACACTACTTTAGTAATGAAATTATAGTCAGTCGCTATATAAATAGATTTCTATTGAAGAATCCATCTTAATTGTATTTAGAAAAATAGCAGAGAACGACGTATTATTTAAAGACGTAGTATTATTTGGATTATCTGTTATGAAATTGGGAGTTGTACAAGCTAATAGATTTCGTGGTAGTGCCTGTATTTACCACCGTCGCGCACCAAAGAATAATTATGAGGTATTTTTTTTAAATACGTAATATTATAATGTTCATTAAAAAGAAAAATTATACCTGCTTGATGTTTTTCTCTTTCACTCAGGATTGACTGGTAAACAATGCCACTGAGGCATTATGAAACATTTTGACACTTAGTTTAAGGTGTTGCAATAATTTAAAATAAATTAATAACTATTAGTTTCAATCTGTGAATGAACCTCCGCAGTATTTACAACAGCACGCGCATTGGAGCCGTCCATGAGCGAGGTCTAGTCGTCTCAGTAAAAGGAACAACTGGGCGTAGGAGTCAAGGTGAGGCCTGCAGGTTTCTCGGCACGGATTAGAGGCATTGTCTCCGCCAACACACTAAGTCATTGCCGTTGCCATCTGCCTCTAACACCCGCTTGACTCATCTCGACGTGTCGTCGTTTATTTGCGTAGCGGCACCGTGTGCAAAATTGAACTGTGGATGTTTCTTCATTGTTCAGATTAGGAAATTTCGCCCACGTCAAGATAGCTGTAACTTACAAAGTGATGTAATGTTTCTCTTTATATGATATAAATTCTTGTTGAATATCTGAACATAGATGTAATTGTTTTGTCGTGCAATTTTAAGTGCTACGAAAACATTATCAGGATACCTACATATGTAAGAAAATTTTTTAAGACATGTGAAATCTACCAATCCGCATTAGGGCCGCGTGTACTCTTGAATAATTAATGATAATAGCCTGTAATAAATATTTTTTAATACAAAATAGGCTTCACGTTTGTCTTCTATCTCGCTTGACGAAGGCGAAGATGAAGTCTACGATGGTATACTTGAGCCTATAAGGTGTCTGTTCACATTAGACTTATAGGTATCTAGATTGTACCCGTATGGAAAGACTGATGTCAGCAGAGAGTTCCATTCCTTAGTCGCATAAGGAAGGTGGAAAAAATGGATTTATGAAAGGAAAAGCATTAAGAAAACATGTTTTTTTCTAAATGTTTTGTAACTAAATTCATAAAAATATATTTTAATATAATAGACAAACTATTCGAGAGTTCTTTAAAGAAAATAACACAACAAAAAAGGGATAACTCTTTGGTAAAATTAATCTCAATAACTCGGAAATGGTGACTTTTACATAGGTCATATTTTTTGTCTAGTAGGAGACCCCTTCACCTTTCTTCCTTTTCATTTTCGTGCTACTTACCGGATACTTGTATATAGGCTGTAATATAATTTTCGAGTAAAATTAATTGTCTAATCTCATAAAGTTCAAACTGCTTATAAACTTTTATTTAACGATACAATTTTCCTCATTTTTCTGTATCTTTGGAAGTTTTCCCGAAGGATAATAAATTCTCCCTACATCTGTACAAGTAATACAATTTCACTATGAAAGCAACTTCTTACAGTTCAATCGTCAATGCGCCAAAACCGTAATATACTTTTTTTTTTTTTTTTGTTATCGGGGAGGAAATCTTCAAAAAAATACCCCGCCTTCTGGGGGGAAGGCGGCGGTTATGTGGGGTTTTTACCCACTAAAACCTCCCCGGTGGCCCTTTCCTCGGTGCATGACGAGGGGCTCCGGGATCTCCAGTGGAACGCACCGGAGCTCCTCTGCACTGTGCTCAAGGAGAGCACGTCCCGGGGGGGTAGATAATCTCCTCCCCTGTGCCCTCATAGTGCAAGGCTACACGGGCCAGCCGATGTCGCCTTCTTCCCGGGTCCACCTTAGCGGACGACAAAGGCCCCCACCCTTGTCGCCCAGTGAACCCGAGGCCCCTTTTAGTCGCCTTATACGACAGGCAGGGGATACCGTAGTCTTATTCTTGAGAGCCCAGAACTACAGGGCTGAAAACCGTAATATACTAATTTGACTTAGCACTTAGACTTGTAGAGCCGTGGTAGCTCAGTGTCCATGCGGTTGGCTCATGTTGCGTAGTACGCTAGCAACCCGAGTTCGATCCCCGGTGCCGGTACCAATAAATTTGTTGTTGCAATTTTATGTGCTGATTTACCACGCGCTCGGCGGTGAAGGAAAACATCGTGAGGAAACCTACATGTTTTAGAAAATTTTTCTACGGCATGTGAAGTCTGCCAATCCGCATTAGGGCCGCGTGGCGGACTATGCCCTTATACTCTCTTTACAGAGAAGGCCTGCGCCCAACAGTGGGACATATATAAAGGCTGTAACTAACTTAGACTTGTGTATTTTGTGTCTTTAGGTGATACATATTCCGTCATATAAGAATTGACAGTGTTATGTTCTCTACTAATCAAACCCACGTCCATTAGGTCCTAGTCACTGTATCATTTGAACCATGCTTTCACATAGGCTATAATGACAGTCAAGATTGTGCTTTAATATATGTTTATTTTACCAACTGCGCTAGTTTGGCAAAGCCATAAAAGGCTTTCGGCCCATTTTGTGGAACAGATTAGCTATTAACTCCAGTGTTTATAACTGTAATAATATTTATTCTTGAGTTGTTTGCTCATCGCCTTCCGCGGATCAAATATAAACTGGAGATAACCGGTAGAAGTTCATCATTAAAATTAGACAAGGGATTACATTGACTGACGTACAATTTGTCAGTTATTTTTAACAATATTCTCAGAACAATCGTAAAAATACTAAAGCAATGAAGAGCGACCGTATTAACCCGTCGGGTCAGATTATTTTGAACTGAATTGAGAAATAAAACGATTGTAAACTGTCTATTAGTTGATATTTATCGACTTTAAAGCTATTTAAAAATGGGGTTATGTCAATTATTTATAAATTGAACATAATTTGAGTTAAGACTGTAGTCGCGTTAACTAAATTAGGCCTCCAAGAAGTTTATGAACTAAACACTACCGTTTTGCTCATTAATTTATTGGCAGACTTTACCGCATTGGACTCTTTACTACACTAAATAATTATATCCTACAAAATCTATACAAAATTAAATAAAATACTTTTAAAATAGCCGATCAACACTCTATACCATGTTTTATATACCTAACGTGTCGTACAGAGCTCACTGTTTTTTTACGACACAGATTGGCCATAGAAGTTGGCCTTGACTGCTTCACTGGATTGAAATGTAGCATAGCTCTTAGGTCGGCTTAGCCTGAACCTCTAACGCTTTCTATAGTCGAACATATCACATATAGTGTCGTGAGATAGTTCAAGCAGAATCAGATTGGTGCTATGAGATCTGTTCTGTTGTTCATAGCTGATTTATATCCATATCGACGCTGGAAAACAAAAACGTTCACGAGAGCCGAAAAACATTTCAACTTTAAAAAAAAATTATAACTTTCGTGTTTGTGGACCTAGAGCTGTCGTTTTTGGATTTGATATGTATATTTATTAGTTTTTGCTTAATACTCGTAAGTATTGTACCACGGCATTCACCTTCACCAAAAGAAAATTGTTTTACGGTACAAAAACTAAAAGAGAAGTGTCAATCTTGAAAATCATATTTTCGCTATTTTTCATGTAATTGTTAGAAGTCATATATCATTCTATGCGTCTTTTTTTCTGATTCCAACGACGTAAAAAAGTGGAAATGGCTATATGTGTTACTTACTACATTTTGCTTTCCAGCGTCAATATGTTTATGCTGGTATATTTTTATTTATTAAATTAAATATCTATAATGAACAGTATATAAATAATTGTTTAACTAGTAGATTGCCCATTGTTCTCTCTCACTGGGTACGCCTCCTACCCACCACCTTCCCTGGCTCCACCAAACTCGTGGTTATATCGGGAATAATGGGCAACATGGTACGCGTGGTCTGGCCATGCGGCCCCACGCTCACCTTCTTGACTCCCTACAAGTTCTTTATTAAGGCCTTTCTCCACCATTCGGAGCTTACCCCTTAAGGACGACACACCATATCGGCTCGCTCGACGGCGCCAGACGACTTTTCTAGCGGGTCCTTCTTTTGTGCCAAGCGTGAGCAAATTCCTGAATTTGAGGAAGTTGCCCTCCGAGGAGACCAGATCGTGGGAGTAGACCGGACTTGCAATATCAAAAGAAACCTGAATATGATGAATGCTATCGCGACCCCACTGACGGTACGACACGCTGTGGGAGGTTTTAGTCGGTAGGAGCCTCTTCTAGACAACCAAATAGTAACGAAGGAATGTGTGGCAATTGTATTCGCGTCTATTTTTTGTCTACCTACTCGTCGAATTGGCTGAGTTTTCATAACATTGGTATCAAAAGAAACTGATTATATCGAGTAAATAATAAAAACAAAAATAGAGCATCCAACAAAGACCATGAATCAGAGGGAAACAACCAGCTTTGATACGCAAGGACAGCTTCAAGACGACGGGCGTAGTTAGTCGTGCGAGCGGGCACGCAGACACGCGCGCAGACGAGCGCGCCCGAACCCTAATTAGATAAACGAGCCGTGTGTCGCGAGGTCCCGACCGCAATTACCGCTGCTTTGCAACCCATAAATAATGAACGATATAGGACACCACTCGCCCGTGACTCACTCCCGAAACTCGGTCACCAAACCTTCAGTTCGGACTGCACATGCTTCTCACGTTATTTCTAACAGCACAGTTATGATTGATTTAATAGCGATGAAATAGATTCTACTCGTAAGTGCGTGGTAGTTCTACATTTCGTAATCTACGTGCAATGCTATTCTTATTAATTCAATTTTTTTTCTTAATGGGTTTAATATGTCTGTGATTGCCCAGAAAATTGGTTGTGTCATTGATACAATATAACAATAGGCTAGTAAATGTTTTTTTTCCATCCAAGTACTCCGACCTGAGGGCTAGCAGCTAACAGGGGAACCTCGGCTTGAGTTGTTAATTCATTCGATAGCATTTTAATCCCGGAGAGGCGAACCACGGCTCGGTCAGTTCCCCTAGTCGGATTACTAGAAATTCTAGAGCTGTAACTAACTATATAAGTAGCCGAAAAAATCTATAAACGCTTCTATCTAGGGGGAGAATCTGCGAGGAACGATGGGCTAATATTTTTGCCATAATCGGCGAGTACGATAAGATCGACGTGTTTTGATGATTTTTATCTTAGGTACTGGAAATTGTTAGGATGTCCTAAATAAACGTGAATATAGAGATTACGCACGTACAACGGTGCTTCCGGGACGCGGCGCATAACGCTTGGAGCTTGCGCGAAGTCATACCCTCAGCGTATCATTAAACGAAGACTATGCGAGATAGTGCATCGGAATCTTATTCTAAACATCGCTTAGTCCCTTACACATCTAATAGTCCATACGTCAAATATCCTTCTTTAATAAAGAAATCAAAACGATTTAAAATGTGATTTTATTTACGCGCTACTGACACTTGGATTATGCCAGCGTCACATAAAGCCGTGTCCTAATAATCCAGCCAAAAGTGTGTCCCATATTACTATCGTAATGCCACCTGGCAATCATATAACATTGATAGTTATTATGTCAGAATTGAAATATTTATTTGACTATGCTACATTCAACATTTAATTTTAGATATAATATTAAATTGAAAAAGCTTTGATTTAGCGATGTGCTTATGAGAGAAGTTCACACATAGACCTTCTAAGTTTGTTGACAGGGAAGCGCCATATCTGTCTTTGTTTACACCGCTAAAGTACGAAAGAGACATGAGAGCTTATTTTGTGATTGCCTAAATGGTTCAAGTTCCAATCTAAGGGTCAGGGG
Organism: Meandrusa payeni; assembly: GCA_029286785.1. Classification (NCBI taxonomy): domain Eukaryota; kingdom Metazoa; phylum Arthropoda; class Insecta; order Lepidoptera; family Papilionidae; genus Meandrusa; species Meandrusa payeni. The sequence goes on along the minus strand of JAGSMX010000003.1, from coordinate 7,779,785 downwards.
TTTGTATACCAGTTGGCTTTATCCAATGGATTGTAATTTTTTTCGAATTTTGAAGTATTAGTAAATAATTTGTAAGAATTTTATGACGATAGGCTCACCACCTGTCACATAAACACTAATAAGCTTGGTTAAAAGTACAGGGAAAGCTATCCTGTCTACCCCACTAAGGTTAAAAATTCGTGAGAGCTTAATTATTACGTTGTTTTAAATTTCATTAGATTCGGCACCGGTACTCAAAATTGCTTAATTTCCTATTTAATTTTCTATTTCATTTACTTAAATAATTAGCCCAACTTTTTAAGTAATTTCACACGTTTGTACGCTAAACTTTTGTTTTTGTTAACGGGGAGGAAATCTTCAAAAAGATACCCCGCCTTCTGGAGGGCGGCGGTTGTTATGTGGGGTTTTTACCCACTAAAACCTCCCCGGTGGCCCTTTCCTCGGTGCATGACAAGGGACTCCGGGATCTCTAGTGGAACGCACCGGAGCCCCTCTGCACTCAAGGAGAGCACGTCCCGGGGCGGAAGGTTACTCCCTCCCCCCCTATGCCCTCGCAGTGCAAGGCGACACCGCCCAGCTGATGTCGTCTTGCCTCTCCTTAGCGGACGACAAAGGCCCCCTACCCTTGTCGCCCAGTGAACCCGAGGCCCCTTTTAGTCGCCTACGACAGGCAGGGTATACCGTATTCTTGAGAGCTCGGAACTACAGGGCTGTTGTACGCTAAACTAGCCCGTGTTTACGTTTTAATTGCGTTGCATACGTCAAGGTCGAGGCACTATTATGTTACATAAAGAAAAAGCTTTTAAAATTAGAATTCATCGAACGACCACATACTGGGATGGCAGCTGAAGTGTTTTATGGTCATTGAATGAATTAAAGATTGATGATCCGCCAACTGGACACGATTTTCTAGGGCACAATACCACACTAGACAAGGTTGCGGCAAACGCGCCGTCGTTGTGTCTTATATATTCGATGAGGCAACTAATTTTGTTCAATATTCATCATCGCAGGGGTCAGGGTCTTGCACTTGTCAGTCAATTAGAGTATCCGCTTTTTTTTCTATTATGCTGCTTATTACATTAGTGGTGGAGAGCGTGATGAGTCAAAAGCGAGGGCACGCGACCGAGACGCTCGTAATTACTCTTAATGCGTTAATGACCGCTCCGAGATATTATATTGTCTCGCGGTTTATACTCAACACATTGTGAGCGGAGCGTATAATTATTTTTGGCACAGTTTTTAATAAATTGTGGCGGTGTTTTTATAAGCATCCAATAACAATACACTAATGGATTATACGAGTAGTGCTTTTAAATCAATACAGCTTTGTGTTATAATCATGGCAACAGCACAGCAAATTCATTTGATAATGTGTAGATGAGTCATTTTATTTTTATTAAAATTGGATTTAATTACAGATCCCAATAAAGTTCTGAAAAAGAATTCTCAATTATTGATAAGACCGGCCATTTCCATCTTATCGCTAATTGATGTAGGACCTAAATCATATAAAAATCAAAATGGCGTTATGTGTGCACAAACATTAAAACAAAACATATTCGAATTGAGAAACTCCTCGCTTTTTTTCAAGTCAGTTAATTTAGACTTAAAAATCCTGTTCATTTTATGGAAAGTTCTTCACATTGCAGGCTATCACACTGTGGAAAGCCCTTTCTCATTGTTCAACTTGCTAAGTCCTTACCAGCTTTTAAAAACGTGTTGACGCAGCCTTATCGATCAATATCATCGGAATAAATTTATGTATTAGTGTATTTAATGATTACTTATTTATCTATAGGTATATTAAGTCCTGGGCACCGCAGTCGCATCCTTGCGACGGCATATGCTGAGACGGTGTCCTATATTGGCATCATGTCTTATACTCTATTTGTCCGTTTTTTCTTTCCTTAACTGTATTTTTTTAGTCTTTTTAGTGTGTTTCATATTTTGTTTGTAATGTATTCGAATGATGCCAATAAAGAATATGTCTGAATCTATGTCTGTCTTGTGTACATTATTTATTATATGTATAGTTTAGTTATACAATTTGTATATTTGTATGCCATCGTCCTGTTTTATTCAGATATTTCCGGTCTATACAAAGGTTGCATGGAAGAGGTCGCTCTTAGTCATAAAGTCCCCGAACGAATTGTAAAATGTTCCTTAGTTCTGTAATTTGCTTCTTGTTAGATTTTGGTGTACAATAAAGCGTTTTCTATATATTTAAGATGCGATAAAATGCGTAAAAGTAGTTTTATTCAATGAGTAATATTCGAATTGATATATTAACGTTGGAGGTGTCCATTACACAGATGCGAGCACGTGTCGCGTGCAACTGTTACGCTTTAGAAAAATAGGCCGATTGCACAAAACCTAAAACGAGTGGAGCCATTGGCCGCGCTCCAGCTCCACAAAAGATACTATTAAATTTGTCGTCTTCTCGTAAATTTAAAAAAATGGCCGGCCGAAGATTAACATGAGTAATGTAACGTTCAACAGTTACTTTCAACGATCTTTTTAGATCGTTTGTATGTTGTGCTTTTTAACCTATTTCATAAATGAAGGAAGTTCCGACCTCTTTTGTATTTTCTTCAATGTTCGTTCATTCTTTTCAACCGACTTCAAAAAAGGAGTAAGTTCTCAATTCTTCGTCAATTATGTTTGTTACCTCGACTTTCGACTGGGTGAACCGATTTTGATGATGTTTTATTTGAAAGAAGATGTTTTCCGTGAGGTCCCATTTCAATTTGGTCCAATTCTCACAATGGCATCCATGACAAATCCATAAATAGGTCTTAAATTTATATCAAAAAAGCGCGCAAAATAATGCAAGCATAACTCAATACATATAATGGTTTGAAGTCGGTTTTTTTTTCTCTTAAATAAGCTTGTCTTTTTGTTAGATAGAATTTAGATTCAAAATCAATTTTGCCCTGGGTTCCGAAGATAGAATAGAAGATTTAGTTTGGGTGTGGATTAAATGTCATAGCGGATTTTCAATAAACAACAATAACAAAGCAAGTTATTGTGTGCCTCTCCTGTATCATCCATCCAGTGCCAGGCATTCAAAATACAACGGAAAATTTTAAGATTAAAGATGAGGAGCGTAGACGAAAGAAGGTAACCGATATAGCCACCCGTGTAAGATGAAGTGGCAATGGGCAAGATATAGCGCGCAGAGCAGATGGCCGGTGGGGTCGAAAAGTTCTCAAATGACTATGGACCGACGTCCACCCACAAGTTGGTCTGACCTCACAAGGAACGCAGCTGGATGCAAGAAGCTTACAACCAGTCCTTTTGGAAATCGTTAAGTCCAAAAGTGAATGTTCTACGTCTGAAATGATGATCTTGAAGAGCTTTATTACCTATTTCTTCGTTTAAGTTAATGAAATTAAAATTGTACATATTATGTGTGATACGAGATTACAGCTGCGGCGGCGTGTGTTTTGGAGTCGGTCACGTACACAGAGACGGGAGTTCTCGCACTCGGTGGAATTCTAGTGGAGATTGTGATCAATCAAACCGCATTGTGCACCGTTCCTTGAACCTAAATCTGCAAACCTTATACATATGAGAGTTGCGGTACCTCAGTGTGCCTCAGAACGCTGGCAAACGGACTTCGATTTATGGCATCAATGAAATTGTTTATTGCAATTTATATGCTGATTTATCACATGCTAGGCGGTGAAGGAATATATTTTCAATGACTGCTTTCAAAGAAAATTTCTTCATTTTCTTCTTCAAATGTTTCTTCACTTCCGGAAGATTGCCGTCGCTCTCTCTCTTGTGCCAATCAAAACAGTTGTTTGGCGCTGACAATGCTGGTCCACTCTCTGACATTTCGCAACCATAACCACTTTTCCTACATCCAGCGTCTCTTCCCTGTTACTTTGTCCATCAAAATGAGTTGGACAAGGTGATATTTTTCATGTCACTAGACCTAGGTAAGCGACTTTTTTCTGTTTGACGGTCTGCAACAAATAGCTTTTTTGCGATGCACTGGACTTCGACTCACACACGAAACAAAATTAAAAAAATTACACACGAGAAAGGAAACTTACTTACCCATTTATTTATCTAAATAATATCTATACATAACGCTTTTCTTTAGTGGCAATACCCTAAGCCCGCTCTTAACCAACAAAGGTTGCTAAATAGAATGTTCACCTATGTACATTTATTTCTGTGCAATAAAAGATGTAACTATCTATCTATGATAAAGGCGTGCTAAGCGTCTGTAATTCAGAATAAACTATTACGGCACCATCTTCCGGCTGCGATAACGGATTGCCAACTGACATGAATGTGTTATTACACAGTTTGTTGTTACCAGAAGCTGTATTATACTACGTTACCTGAATATTACATGAGCGTTCGTTACAAACAATTTATATGCGTACGTAAACATGATGCTGTTTGCGTACAAGAATGTCATCAGATGACTTTTTACTTACGTGCAACCTTCTTGCTATATGACGTCTTAAGTCATCGCAATGTCATCAAATGATTCTATTTGTATGGTGAACTGTCTCAGCAGTAACCACTCAAAATCTTTGTTAGTTTTGATCCCTGTCCGTCCACGAAGCCCGCTATTGCCACCAGTTTAATATACGTGCTTCGACATAGGTGAAATCTATATACTCGTAGAAATGCCATCAATAAAAACAATTGAAGTGAATTGAGCATATTTGCCAAAGACAAGTATCTAGGTAAATGTGTCGCGTAACGTGTGTATAACGCAAGCAGTCCGAGTTCGATCTCCGGTGCTGGCACCAATGAATTTGTTCGTTGCAATTTTAAGTGCTGATTTACCAAGATCTGATACAGCAACACGTATTTTTCTATCTGACAGAAGAAGAAAATTTGCATAGGATAACTATGGGAGAAGTCAATGTATTATAATATACAGTAAGTAGTACTAGAGATAGGATGAAGATTCGAATTCGGGTTGCCAGTGTATTATGCAATTTAAGTCGAGTGTCTATGTTTTGAGCCAGTATCGCTTAACAATTAATAGAGGTTCAGACTAAGCAAATACGCTTTGGCATCTCTCATATCCGGTGAAACTGTTGCCGACTTTATTTTGACGAACACACGCTAGTTGGCCAGAGAAGCTGGCCGCAACAGTTACACCGGGTTGGAGATGGCAGAGCTCTTATGTTGTTTAGCCTGAACCTCCACTGAGAGTAACACGGCGTAAAGTGCCCCGAGAGAGTATAGACATAAGATAAAGTGTGAATAAAATAAGAATAGAGAATAAGTAAAATGATAGAATAATGTAACAAGAAATAACTATTAGAAAAGAAAAGAAAGAAGTAAAAGAAAGAAGTGTATAATATAAATAAAAATGTAGAAACAGAAACTGTATTATAATAAGTGAAATGTAAGACTGTAATAAAATAAAAACACTAACAAGAATGATGAAAGAATGAGAGGAGAGGGATGGGAGAAAAACTTTTTTTTTTTTTTGTTAACGGGGAGGAAATCTTCAAAAAGATACCCCGCCTTCTGGGGGGAACCCACTAAAACCTCCCCGGTGGCCCTTTCCTCGGTGCATGACGAGGGGCTCCGGGATCTCCAGTGGAACGCACCGGAGCCCCTCTGCACTGTGCTCAAGGAGAGCACGTCCCGAGGGGAGGTTACTCCCTCCCCCCCTGTGCCCTCGCAGCGCAAGGCGACACGGGCTAGTCGATGTCGCCTTCTTCCCGGGTTCACTTTGGCGGACGACAGAGGCCCCACCCTTGTCGCCCAGTGAACCCGAGGCCCCTTTTAGTCGCCTTCTACGACAGGCAGGGGATACCGTAGTCTTATTCTTGAGAGCCCAGAACTACAGGGCTGGATGGGAGAAAAACTGCCCTAACCTATCCATATTGGGGGAACTAGATATAGCATAGGCAGACTATACTTAGAGTAAAAAGGACAAGGGGTAATAAACTCTGAATTAATATATAAGTCAGTAGTCATGCCTCGTGTTACATAAAAAAAGGTGCCCCGAGAGGGGAACTCGGCTTGGATCTTGCCGACTGCTTCTCTGGCTAATCAATAAAGTAAACAACAATTAGCGTCAGGTGGAATGCTCACTATTAACTCGAAAAGAAAATTATCCGCCGCGAGTTCAACTTAACACTTGGTATCGACGTGTAAAGGTAATGATTCTGTTTGCTTTTAGGCATGCCGTTTTACCGCAATGGTAATTTCAGTAACTGAGAGTAATGTTTTATGGCGTAGTCAATCGGTCGTATCGGCGGATTCTGAGTCAGTCTGTAATCGATACACTGTAATTGCGTACCGTGTATTCGTATCGAGTGAGACAATGACGCCGGACGACCGAACTGAGATCGTATCGTTCTGTTACATGCGTTTAAGTAATTGCGGGAACGGCCATTGTTAACCGGTCGACGCAAATTGGGCATTAGCGATAATTTATTGACTTTTAAATTAAGTCGCATTGTAGTTGCGACTATTTGAATATTTAGCGTCGTAGCACCGACGGATGCCGATGGTCCTCACTAATGATAGCAATTGTTCTCCATCATTGGTCACAGGTGCGCCGAGAAGCGCGGGAAGTCGCCTCACGTCACAATGGAAAATCACAATGGCTTAAACAGTGCAATCAAATGTATTTCCCATACAAGTCTAACTTGATTCAAATTTAAATGTAGCAGTCGTAGCACTTTTCAACAAAGAATAGGTTCTCAATTCGTCTGTGCGTTTTATATTTTGCCACAATGCTTTCGATTGGGTGAACCAGTTATATACATATATATAGTTACATATCTTTTTTATGTGATGGCTCTCCTGTGTGGTCTAATTTTTTTTTAATACTGACAATGGTATCTATGAGAAAATTATGGCTTAAATATGTGCGGGACAAATGAACGAATATATATATATGACGAACTACACAGACTGTCCAAAGAAGCTGCCCTTGACTGCTTCACGGGTTGAGAGGTGGCATAGCTCTTAGGTCGCTTAGACTGAATTGCTAGTAACTCAACACAAGGGTCCCCCGGTGAGGGTTAACCTCGGCTCGGATGGTTACTATGTTACGCGTAAGCATTCCCGAGAGGGCCTAATCACTCGGTCGGTTGCTATTTCACGGATAGTCTAAGGGACATTTAAAAGAACAAATGTAACTCAACACCTCGCCAACCGATTTCGATGATTATTTTTTTTGGAAAAAATGTACTTTTAGGGTAGTTTGATGACAGTTTGGTTAGATTCTGATTGATTATATTTGGTAATAATCCGACGTTAATACGGACGTACAATCCCGGGTCCACTTTGGCGGACGACAGAGGCCCCCACCCTTGTCGCCCAGTGAACCCGAGGCCCCTTTTAGTCGCCTTCTACGACAGGCAGGGGATACCGTAGTCTTATTCTACGAGCCCAGAACTACAGGGCTAAAGTCCATTCGCTAAACTAACTTAAGTAATCACGTCGGGCATTTTTAGTAGCATATAAAATTGATTGGTATGTATTGAAATAAATAAAAAAAAATAAAGCATAAAGATAGTCGTAAATGTTCTTAAAAATAGGTTTTAATGTAAAGCTCTAAGGTGTGTGTGTTAATTCTGGTTGGCAAGTATATGTCGTACATAAAAAAATAAAATTCAACGTTTTATTACTAGATTTTTATTTTCTCTGGTAGTAAAAATTCAAACGAGTTTATCAATATAAGCGCACTGAAAATTAGTATACACAGATTACTTTTATTACCGCATTTTACATTTTTAATTTAATATTTTTTGTGCATGAACAGTTTTATTATAATGTTATCAACTTTTAACATACGGTTTTAATGTTGCAAATCATCAGTGTTCAAGGTCGCCACGGACATTTACTATAACCAGAAGAGTTGCAGCTGCGTTTCTTGGATTTAAGAAGGGGGTAGGTTCTCTAGAAAATTCATCGGATCGTCGAAGCGTAAATGCCGCTGTCAATAGCCGATTCTTTAAGTATTCTTTTCATAGAATTGTAACAATTTTTTTGATAATGTCACTATCATTCCAAACTGTGAAAAACTTTTTTCAATAAAAACAGGGCAAATGAGTCACCTGATCTCAAGTAATTACAATGAACATCAATACATCAATACGTATGCCGTCAACGCAGCTTCTATTGTTTCAGGAATGGAACTGATCGGAGAAGATGTTCGAAGTTGAAGGTCACGATACAAGCTCTTTATATCGGCATTAAGTTGAGGTACGGTGACAGCTTAAGTCTGCCCAACTTAAAGTTAATTACTTATAGAATGTCTTGAAACTTATCGAAAAGAGCTACGGACCAAGTCGGGGTTCGGCTCTCTCGGGTGCCCTCGGATTGGACTATACTATCGCAAAGAGAGTAACCCCTCCAACCCAGGTCCTTGCGCTCTCTAAAAAGGCTCCAACACCCGGTGAAACTGTAAATGCTCGGCTGATCAGTGTAGTTTGTTCAGGAAAAGAAACTAAAGTCTTCCCAAGAAAATTGGCAACGCACTTGTAATTGCTTTGATGTTATATACGTGATTGACGGTGATCACAAACCACTTTTCAAATCAATAACTCCCGCCATTAAACAGCATTTTCATGAATTATAAAGTAACAAGTAGGTACAACTATGAGGCCGATTAAGTCGGGATCGCAACTCATCTGAGATGTAAATCAGCGGTTGCGGCTGGCATTTGTCTGGTAAAGACTAGATTGTCAATTTATGTGTGGTGACGTGAGACGGCGCGGGTCGGCACAAAAGCACGTGCGTGGCCCTGTGGCCGCGGCCGTACAGACGCAGCTATCGCACATCTGGGAACTGGGAGGTGTAATGGTTTCTAGTGTGGGCACCTCTGACGAGCCGACCCCTTCATGTAACGCGCTCAGCGTGGGATGCACCTCTTTTGACAGTATCGGCACGCATTACCAGGAGCTTAGATATATTTGATATCTTTATCAGGCGATTTAGGTGCCATGTATGGGCGCGTGGTTTCAATTCGGACTGTTTTTTTATGTTCGTTATTTAAATTTCTGTTGCGTAACGTATAGCTGTTACCGTGTGAAGATCGGCTAACCTTAGCGTTTGTTTATTATACTAACTTCTCACATACGCGAACTTATACGAATAAAACGAAACTATTATACTTTTACAGATATTTTATCAGGACATTATCTTATTTGTGAATTCCCGACATTTTAGAGTGCTTGAGGGATCTGGGACAAGAAATACCACTGAATTACACCATATCAAGCAAGTACTTCTTGACAGCAAAATTCAGACCCACGGCACTGCAACAAGAGCCATGTGAAATGGGTAACTGCTTTACTACCGTATGTTAGATATGTCACGGATAACATTGGCCAGATATTGAAGCATGCTTCCATAGATCATAATTCAAACCCAAAAATTAGTTAAGTAAATTTTTACCATTTGTCACGTGTAATGGCCCATCTGTGTCTCTCTCAATCACGTGATAAATAAAAATAAAATTCCAAGACCACCGCCACTGTGAGACTTCACGATAGATATAATATAATGATCCTTGGATGAGATCAAAACTTGACAATAAAATAATCAAGAACTAAACAGGGTAACATTATGTCAAGAGTTGTCAAGTTGCCCTCCGTGATAATGACGGTTGTAAAGTATACGAAGGGAATTCAAAAATAAATCCGTATACTAAATATAATATAATAAACATCTGGAGTTTGTCTATTATAAATTTAACAATAAGGAGAGTCAACGCAGTTTCCTATGTACTATTCAAGGGTGTCAAAGAAGGAAATATCACTTCTCCAAGAGGGTCAGTGCATTATATTTATCCCCCACGCCGGTGCGTCCCGTTGGAGATCCAGTGCACCATTATCTTATAGAGATATCCCCTCCATAGAAAAAAAGAGTCAATGTTGATGATTCCTCCGAATCCTTCAAAAAGCAAACAGCCAAAATCTAAAATACGTACCAAAATTTGTTGAATCCATTTGAAACCCTTCAGGATTTCGCGTATTCCGTTCGTACACTAAAGAAGTAGAATTTCTGACACAGCTGGCACAGTCCACAATAAAGTAAACTTGTCTTCGCTCTTATATTTTCTGTCTAATTTGAATTTGTTGGGTAGTAATAAATCACCACTGAATGTCTGACAGACTTAAGCCTCGGTCTAGTTACAGGTCGACTGGACCCGACAGAATCCCTTAGACTAAATATAATTTTAGAACTCATTGCCCTGTCTTTATAACATCTCTCAATACTTCCCACGTAGAAGTCTTGTGAGTGGGCCGACTTATCAGAAATGAAGATCGAAGAAAGCTCTAATTGCTATTAGTTTGTAGAAGGATATATTTTTTTATAGAATGCGAATATTTCCACCGCCCTTGTATTGATATCGTCCAATAAGAGAAAGGGAAGTTTTATTAGACACGCCTCTTTTTAGATATGAACAGGATATATAACTATTACTCAAGTGGAAAGAAAGTTGTTGTGAATACAGCAGTAACACCCACTGAAATTAGCTATTTAATTCTCATCATCGTATTTTACTCGATTTATCTATTTAATGTTAAACTGGGGTGACGTAATCAAGCGGTTTGAGCTAGGGGCTTCGCGGGGGGGGGGGGTGGAGGAAGTAACCTCCCCCCCGAGAAGGTCTCTCCCTGAGCACACGTCCACTGGAGATCCCGGAGCCTCTCACCATTCACCATTCGATTTACCACGTAATGGTCTCAAGTTTGAGTCCGTCATCTTCTATCAAGGTACTTGCTAAAATTTGTACCTATATATATGGCGATGGACGGTGAGTAAAATTAAAAAAAAAGCTATTTCTATTTGTCTTTCATATATAGAACCAAATATCTTCGTAAAAAGCGCGTCCTTGTCTATCCCTTTCAGGTTAAAGGTTATGGCTTATTTTTTATTATTTTAGTGGTGCAATAATAACATGATTGGCTTAATTCTAATGGACTCATGACAGCCCTCACACGAGTTTCAGGATCTGTCTGTCTTCAAAAATTTAACAAACACCTAAATTATAATAGAATAAATAAATTGACATCACTACATAGTATAAAACGAAGTCGACTCTCGCTGTCTGTCTGTCTGTTTGCAATAAACTCAAAAATTACTTCACAGATTTTCATGCTGTGCTCACCAAAGAGTAGTGGAGTTCTCGAGACAGTTTTGTAGTATATAATTTATTACGTTTTCGTATAAATTGGCTAAAATATAACGATATTTGATGGAGGTGTCATCAATTTGTAATTGTATCTCCACGGTTCAAACATGGCGCAGTAAAATATATAGTAATTTTTTTTTAATTCCATGCGGATGAAGTCGTGGGCACAGCTAGTTTACAATAAAGTTTCCAAAATGAAAATAGATAGACATGAGAGTATAGATAACAACAAACAAACAACAAAGTTATACATTTCTCTAGGATTTGAAACCGCCGCTTCTCTTAGAACACGCGGCCGTCGAAGATTGTTACCACGACGGGAAGATGTGAAATTGTATATATATGTATATATACAATTTCATATAATACATATAATATAATTAGATAATGTTCAAAATACACACAATATAATTAGGTAATATGTATGATACACAGGACCTAGATGTCCGAACTTTTCTCGGTACTTTTTTTGGTATATAATGTTTTTTTAGAAATTATATTTAGATATGAATTATATAATGATGAAATATGCATAATATTTTGAGATCATAGGGACATAATAATAAAAAAAATGCTGCCGCAAATCTACAATTAAAAACTTCAATTACCTCCAGATTTAATGGCTCGTTTAACTCTACGTTCAACTCGGTGTTCGAACACGTCAGTGATTTCTAGCCTTTACCGACACTAAATTATTGTTTCAAAATTGTTGATCAATTTTTTTCTGTATGTTCTACCATTGTCTGTTGCAACCCAAAACCAAAAGGCAATGGCCGCATCAAGGGAGAGGATAGTGGACTACAACCTGAAAATGGCCATGAGAAGCAGGGACACAGCGGTCGCGGAGAAGCTAATAGCAATGCAGCGGGGCGTCGGCGACGCGTGAACCCAAAACGATCTCTGGCCACCTCCAAATTCAGGCATTATATATAAAAAAAAATAAGGAAAATAGTAACTGTAGAAGTGGCACTTTTTAACAAATACAGAGTAAACAATTTAAGTGTATTGGAAAAGAGCACGGACACAGGTCTGTGGTTGCAATCTAAGAATAAAAAAAAAAACCCAAGACCAATGCGTATCACCGTACGACAACTTTGGCGACAAATATTTTAATTTTAAGCGTAGATATCTGTGCTATAGACGACAAGCAGAAATAAAGTCACACATGTTACAAAAATAAAAAATATATATTTGTTATGACTATTCCTTTTTGAAGAAAATCATTAATGAACTGACTTTGACAGACCATGCCTTAAAAAACTGTATGGTTACCATAGTGGCAAGTAATTACAAAAGTTGGCCCTACAATTCGTTATTGCAATTTGGTATAACACCTTCCAAATTTTATAGCAATTTAAAAAAGGAATTGTGAAAAACGGTGGCGTTTATTTGAAATGTTTATTTTTATACAAAAGGCCTTATGTTGTATTTTATCAGCCTAAAAGAAGTACTAATCTTCACGCATAATTACTTTTTTATTTTAATAAGTGACATAGATTTTGTAATTATTTTTGTCGAAGTTGGAATACAGTCACCTACCTATTTCCCGTTGGGCGTTGAATTACGGGACAACCTGTATATACAAGAATTGCTCGTTTAAAGTTATAATACAAGATAGAAAGTACATTTAGGTAATATGCACGGCAATCAGTGGTATAACGAATTTGAATGGCGAAGTTTATGTCCAGTCGGGTGTACATGATAGCGTTTGTTGGCCATACTCAGCCGATTAGCAGCGTCCGGTACAGATAACGCTATACGGAATGCTGATCCGAATTATTATGAAGGGAGCTGACGCAGCGGCGACAATATCTGAGTGCGTGTCTAATGAAACGCCACGAGTATGACTCCGCGACAGATTTTTCTATGTGAAGCTGGATTGAGTGACCACTTTACATACCTAATTGCAGCGCGCGGCTTACGATCGGTATTAATTGGGATATATTGTAATAAAGTAGTCGTAAATTGGAATATTGTCGCATTAACGCGTCAATAGCCTAATGGTTTTTAATTATCTGTGGTTGTGACATAAGTATGTGAAGAATTTATACGATACTTGTGCATAACTTTTATTTTATTTTTTAATACTTTCTAAGCAAGTGCTTAGTAAATGCCTATTCATTCTACTCATTGAAATACCTACATTGCGCAATTTATTCCAGTCCTTTGCTGTACGAATAATGATAGATCAAGCAATGCGCTTCGTTCTGCTTTGAGGGAAGTGGACATAAAGAGGATGGAAGGATGGAATTAATCCGTGCGTCTTCATGTCCTTTGGTGTAACGGGCATGGAGGAATTAGATCATGTAATGCCTGAGCACACTCTTCAAATATAAAATGTTACGTAAATACGAAATACACCGAGCACAAATTTTACCTAGTGAGTTACTTACTTAATTTTAAGGAGAAAAAAAATTAAACAACACAACTTTATTAGTACGAGTTGACAAGTGAAACCTCCATTAAAATTGTAAGAAAGTGGTTTATTAACAAAATCTACAGCATTTTTAATGAATTTGAAGCATGTGCTTTATTGCAATTCCGCCGAAATTAAATGGAAATGCTATCTTAGATAGTAAAGCTTAGCAAATGCCTATTGCCACATTGTAACCAATGTTTAATTTATTCTAGTCCTTTGCCGAACGTACATTGAAAGACGAAGCAAAAACCTCCGTTCAGATCTGAGGGATGTCCACATCATTATGTATATATAATAGCGCCAACCAGACGGAGAAACATGTAAAAATACCCAAAAAGTAATAATAAGTGAAGACGATTTTTTAATCACTTTTTTGAAATTGGTTTTCTTTTTGGGAGAAGGGTCCACACGAGCATGCTACTCAACTGGTGATAAGGGGTCCCACAACCCACAAACACCTACACTTTTTAAAGGCCGGAAACTCGCCTTCAACTTCTCAGGTGTAAAGGAAGTTCGGGATTGGGTAATTACATAATATACCTAATGCGATCACCACCCGTTAGACAAATCAAAGAAATTGGTATCATCTCATCTCTTATGATTGACTCTGATTGGCGTTTAAGTAATTATTTTTGAGCATTGTTTGACCACAAAGAGTATAAGGGTGTAATCTGATACGTCGCCGGCGCGTGCAGCTTTCACATGCCGTTGAAAATTTTCTATGACATACGGGTTCCCTCCAAGTGGAGGTGGTAAAACAGCACTTAAAATTCTAACAAACAATTCCATTGGAGTCCGGCCCCGTGGTTCGAAATTGGGTTTCTGCTATCACACCTATATATTACAGTACAGTGCTACGTCATAAAGAAAGTCACGTACTAAAACAGAGAGATGCGTGTTAACTAAGATCAGACAATACAAATCGGTCCCGACGTCGACCGTTTAGTTATTGACTTAATTCAGTGCGGTGTAGCGTTTGCATGCGGCAGGCGATACCAGATTGTTAAAGGCAGACAACAGAATCAGTGCCTTTGATCTTGCAACCTTAGGCGCGCGTTTGCAAGAACTTGTTCCCAGAATGATATCAATTAATACGGCGTGGCGGCAGGTTTAATTACGTAAATAGATTTTTTTTCAGAAGCCATTTTATTAAGTTCCTTTTAAGCTTGTAAACATAAGCAGAGATTTGACAAATAATGTGCTACTAAGTTACGTGCGTTTTAACAAAAGGCACGCTTTGTAACTAGCACCTTTTAATTAAGTTATTATCAGAGTATAATTTGAATATGTCATCTTTTGTCGCGGAGTGGCAAACGCGGTGTTGGATGCCCTCAAACTCAGACGATCTTCGTAGGACGGCTGGTAGAAGATGTCCAGCAGTGGACTGATGATGATAACGATGAATGTTTTAAATTAAATTTTCGATTGGGTTATATTGTTTTTTTTATTTTATTTTTTTTTATTCTTAGATTGCAACCACAGACCTGTGCCCGTGCTCTTTTCCAATACACTTAAATTGTTTACTCTGCATTTGTTAAAAGTGCCACTTCTACAGTTACTATTTTCCTTATTTTTTTATATATATATAATGCCTGAATTTGGAGGTGGCCAGAGATCGTTTCGGGTTCACGCGTCGCAGACGCCCCGCTGCATTGCTATTAGCTTCTCCGCGACCGCTGTGTCCCTGCTTCTCATGGCCATTTTCAGGTTGTAGTCCACTATCCTCTCCCTTGATGCGGCCATTGCCTTTGTCATCAGTCTTCCTGTGGCGTCGTCACAGTCATCTGTATAATAGACACAGCTGACGGTGTGTCGGGATATCGCCACTACAGCATATTGGACGCTGCCCTGCAGTTGCAGTTTTTTCGTCACTGTTCTGATGACCACCACTGATCCGTACGTGAGGCCTTGGACCTCGTGCACGGTAAAGATGCGGGGTTATATTGTTGAGAGCTTCCTGATATCAGTTTATCTAATGTTTCTAAACGTTCATCATACGAACAGACGTAGGCGATTCGTGTCCCAGTTGACCAGACGTGTACTATTAAGATTTAGATTTCTAAGTCAAAAAATAATGCCCGGTGTAAAGTGGCACATATGATACGTAATAAGTCAGCCAAAAGCAGATAACACTGGTAAATCTGTCTATCTCGCTGGACTAAAAGGGTTTTTGTCGCTGTTTTTTTGTTTGAATTTTCACCATTTTTTTTTTAATTAATTTACAGCATAATTTATGCAATATAATGTATTATTTTAATATATATAATGTATATGATATGTTAATTTAAAATAACGTTAAAATGTTTTTAATATTTAAATCAATAACGGAAATGTATTTACACATATGCACTTATTTGTGTCACTTTATAAAGTCATTTAAATATTTTACTAATAATAATATTACTCGAAAATGGTCATGCAACGCTCTATTGGGATCGATCTGTCATCATAGACAGGACTATTGTTGCCAATAAGCCTGATATTGTGCTGACAGATCGGTCAACGCGACAGGCGGTGCTCGTCGACAATACGACGAAGAGAACCTTGTGCCGAAAGGGAAAAAAATCACAAAGTACCTCGACTTGGCTCACGAGGTGACCGCTATGTGGGATGTGGATTCGACGATCATTGTCCCGATAGTCGTTTCCGCAAACGGTCTCGTAGCGAAAAGTCTCGAACAACATCTTAAGAGACTTTCGCTGGTTGGCTGGGTCATGGGTCAGATACAGAAGGCAGTACTCCTGGACACGGCACGCATCGTCAGGAGGTTTCTCTCTATGTCGCCCTAACCACCGGTTGCTTGAGCTCTGCTTCGTTACCGGTGGCGCACACTAGGTTAGGTTTTTATAATGTTTTTGTGTTTTGTATGACATTTTTCTGTATTTTACTTTTTATAGAAATATTATAAAAACTTAACATAAGGTATCAAAATAAATAAAAGAAATAATATTACATATTATACTAATTATATAAGACAAAATATAATCAAATCGGCTACTCCGTTTACTAATTTCTTAAGTAGCTCTTAGCCCCCATTTAATTTTCAGGCAACATGCCGATTTCTATGAACGCCAATAATGTCTTTATGCCCAATAATCGGCACAACTGTTCTTGGTGCTAGTCCTCCACTTCAATATGGCAACATGAAAGACATGCAGAATTACTCATTAAGCATTTTCATAATTCTCTAGAATGTCAGTTATTTTAATGTAAGTTAAAAAAATGGGAAAATAAGTGATTGTGCATTGAAATTTAAGTTTTCGGGTATTGTTCTAATAATTTGTATTAATATAACAATGGTTGGTGATCTATAAACATAAATGAAATAAAAAAATAAACTAATTATGTCTTTACCAATGATATGAAATAAATATATTTAAAAGACTAAATATCCAGTTGTACAAATGTGTTTACCTTTTTTGGAAATATTTTATAATTATTAAATAGCTTTATAAAAAAATATAATGGTATTATTGTAAGTTATGTCTTTTTAACGTCGTTATAGTTTAAATGTTTGAACTTATTTCAAGCACAAATTTTATTGTACGGACAGGTTTCAAATTCAAAATATGAATGCGAGTTTGTTAAAATATACGTGATACACGGTAGCATTTAGATGCCGCTCTGATTAGAAGTACGTGACTGAAATTGAATTGCTCTTTATGTGGTATCCTCACCATGTGTCGCCGGGGTAAAGTATAGCGCGAAGAGGTCGTCGACAGAGGCGGAGGAGGCCGAGGTGGCCGAAGCGGGGTGAGGCTGGGCGTAGGGCGCGGGCTGCGCGAGAGGCGGTTGCGGGCCGCCGTACTGCAGCCCGCTGGGGCCCGCCTCCACCAGGAGCTGCATCTGCGATATGTCCACGAACTCGTCGCCGTCGCCGCGGCCGAGCTCCTCGTCCTCCGGCCGACGCATCGCGATCACCGAGAGCATCGCACGCTCGCATCCCCGCGCCCCGCACTCCACTCCACCATACGCACTAGTGCACTGCACGCACCGACTCCTGCGCCGGACACCGATCGAAACTACTACTACCTTAGTTAACGACGAGTTGACGCGATCACAGAACGTGTGGGACAGTAAGGCTATGCTCCACGGCGGTCACGAGCGTATACTGATAAATGAACACAGGTTTCGCAAGCAAGCGTCGCGCGGAGAGCGCCACATCCTCGACTGCGACGCGCGGAGCGGCGAGGGCGTGTGGCCGCCCCCGTGCGTGCGACGAGCGCGGATCTCGCCGCGCGCCCTATCAATGGACGCCAGCCACCCGCTCGAGGTCGGCGTTCATTCACGACGGGCGCGTTAATGGCGTTCGGTCCGGGCGCCCTCGCTCGGCCCGCGGCGCCCACGTGCGCGAGAAAATGGCGCGGCGTCGCGACGGCGAAGGGAAGCGCGAAAAGCGCGGGCCGCTGGATCGCAGCGCGCGCGGCGTGCCCGCGGAGGCTCGCCCGTTCGCCAGCCTGCCGACCACTTTCTCCGCGCTGAATCACACTCCGCTTTTACTCCACGCCGGCTCCCGGAGACCGTTTTGGTGTTGCCACAATTAGCCGCGTGCCACGCGCTCCCGTGACGTCGGCGCCCCGGTCGAGATAGTTGCCGAGTTACGTACGTCGGATAAATCATTCGCTCCCACTAAAAATAAACACCTGGTCATACCGCGGAGACGTATTGAGTGGCGAGGATGCGCTATGGTATTGGCAATATGGTGTTATTTTAAACGCGTTAAGTTTTGTAGATTGTGTTATTGAGCATTTCAAATAATACGTATAGCTTTTAATTGTTAAATAAACAAAATATTATAAATCAGGGGTTCGAATCGCAGTCGGTATGTTTAGGTTCCATATTTAGGTTTCAAACGTACGGAAAAATCACTTATTGAAATCTGCGCCTGTTGTTCACCCCTATCTCATTTGAAACTTCAGAAGCTGTTTCAAAAGCGGATAGTGACCTTAGAAACGACAAGAAAAGATATCGATAAATATATTGATAAAATAAATTTATCTCTAAATAGAAATTCTATCAAAAATTCAAGTATATAATTCTAAAA
This sequence comes from Meandrusa payeni, assembly GCA_029286785.1. Classification (NCBI taxonomy): domain Eukaryota; kingdom Metazoa; phylum Arthropoda; class Insecta; order Lepidoptera; family Papilionidae; genus Meandrusa; species Meandrusa payeni. The sequence continues at coordinate 7,761,176 of JAGSMX010000003.1, read as the reverse complement.
AAATATAGTAATCTGGGGTAAGTTGATTACACGCTTCTGTAGATAAGAAGTTTCTGCCGAAACGAGAAAAGGTCGTCCTTCGATGTTTGTTTATTGCCATGGCAACGACCTGTTGAACCCGGCTCTGAAAAGGTAAAGGTCAAAGTGCAGGAAAGAATACTGTTTTTAAGATTATATGAAACGTTAATGGATTTTATTTAATAACTTTTGCTTCTTAATATTATTTACGATACGAGGAATACTAATTTCCTACGGTTTTTTCTAATGGATAAATGTAACAAAATTTTTACCAAATACTATTATTTGTTATATTTTTTAAGTCTAAATGTTTGTCACTAATCGTAACCACATAGTATCTATGAAAATATTTTGAACGTCTGTACAATCACAAAAAGATAGAACCTCCAATACGCTTGTCTTTTATAATCAATTTAAGAAATAAATACTTTAAAAGGGTTATGTTATGATTCAATGCGCGTAGATTAATGCAATGTCAATTTAATATATTAAAACTTCGTGACCATAACCAAACCTGTTACCTGAAATGTCAGGAATTTTTGTATAAATTTTACTAAAATAAAATTTATAAAATTAGTTTTAAATCAACATACAAGTCAAATAAGCTGCTAGAAAAATGATCTCCGAAGTTCTTTTAACCCTAGCGGGTAGAAAGAGACAGCTTTCGCTGTCTGCTTTTCAGCTGGCCTGTACGTAATGAGTTTCTAAATTGAGAATATTTCCCTAATTCTTAGTACGAGTTACAATATCCGATAGGCTTACCTTTACTCTATTGGTAAATGTGGCAATACTGACTTTGTTTGCGGTGTAAGAGTTAATTCCCCCATCCCCATTCTACCTTCAGACGTTTAGACACGCGTCCGAACAAAGCGATTTGAGTCATCGTTCATCGTGCGTACAGCAAAGGAGTGGAATAAGTTGCTAGCGTCAGTCTTTCCGTCCAAGTACGACGTGGGAGCCTTCAAGAGTAGAGTGAATAGGCACTTACTAAACTAGCGCGTACCATCTTTCGACTATATCACCACTTAGGCATAAAAAAAGAGTTCTTGAAAATATCATTAAGTGTAGACAACGCTGTGTTTGAATTTCTGACATTTAGTTCCAACCTCCATATACATGTGTTCGATACCTGGAAACGGGTTTAATTAGAGCCATGATAACACATTAACGTATGAACCCACGTTGATAATGGGAAGGTATCCTGAACGATACGTTATCTGCGGGTATCATGTTGAATTTGTAAGTCAAACCTTAAGGTGGGAGGAAATTTGAAAATGCTCTATCGTTTGAGGCCTACGCGCTTCCGACGCCTACGGGGCCAAATCACGATAGCTAAAGGTAAAGGACGCCAACCGAAGTTCCGTTTTGCACAATATTACGTATTTGGATGTGGTAACCGAAAAAGAAGTAGCGTCATTGCATAGCATTGAAGACCCACGTTAATGTCAACGAACTATTAATTTTATATATATCTATTTAACCTCGTACTTTCTACCTAAACAGGGTAGACTGATATAGCTGTCGCTTTTTTTATGAGGAACTACACAGATAGACCTGAGAAGCTGGCCTTGACTGCTTCACCCGATTAAGTGGCATAGCTCTTAGATCGTTTAGCCTGAACCGCTTTCGCTAGTAATTCGACACAAGGTTCCCCCCGGTGAGGGGTAACCTCAGCTTGATTACTATGATACGCGTAAGCATTAAGATCCAAGGGCGCCCGAGAGGGTCGAACCACGACTCGATCGTTTGCTATTTAGCGGATAATCTAACGGACATTCAAAAGCTAAACTAACTTTGAGTGCCATTTCGGGGGTTTTCACCAAGCTTGTTAGGTCCAATATGTGACAGATGGTGAGGCCATCGTTAATACCGGGTTGAATAATTATTTTTTTGCATAAAAAAAAACGAGTTAAACAGACAGAGGTATCGTATCTGTCTTTCAACATGCTTAATAAGATCCCCGGTATCAGATTAAGAGTAGTAGAGATATTACCATACATCGGGTACAAATTTTAACACATATTTTTTATACGTAAAATTGACATCGTTCATGCTAAGATCAGGCAGATGTTACCTTTAAATAGTAATACGTGCGTAGCTAGATGTGTTCAGGTAAAGGAAGCTATCGCTAAAGCTATCGTTAAGGCGCGTATGTCAGTTAGTAATGCAACCAATCGAGCCGTGGTTCGGTCCTCTCGGGCCTGGAATCGGAATACTTACGTGTAAAAAGCATCAATTTTAAAAATGTTGCAAATTCAAGCATAAGAGAAGAGTGACTAAGCATTTACTAAGCTCGTGCGCCTAACCATCTAAGACTTTTAATTTCAATTGTGGTCAAGCATTTCCTTAAAAGTATAAAAAAATCTAGCAAAGTTATAAAGAATATTAGTAATATCATTCTAATTAACAATGTCCATAACAATCAACAATAAAAGAAAATCGTAATCATCACTAGGCTAAAAATATATCGGAAATGCCAAATAACCAACAGGATTAATTAAACGGGCATTCGGCGGCGGCGCTGTCACAAATGAAATCCGAATGACGTTAACGAATACGCCATCCGATGGAAATATCGATAGGCTATTTTTGTCCCGTATTACAGGATCCTTCGATATTTATTTATCGGCCCTTATTATCTAAATAGGAAGTTACGAAACATTCACGTCATGGTGTAAGGGACAGTGCGCTTACGAAAGTGTGGTGAGACGAGTGCGTCATCGCGCCCCACGCCGGTGAAGACTCTGACATCTGTCATATTTACTCTCATTACCTAACCGTTTTAATTTCAGTGCATGCTCATTGATCATTCTCCTGGGACTGAACTCACTGAGTAAAAATAACGGTAGGCTGTAAAACATGCCACATGAACTTATAGACAGTAATTTAACTGAATTAATCATAGAGTCTGCTATAACAATTGTTTCAGAATGAGCTTTTGCTAGTTTTGGTGATTCAATTGTGTCACTAAGGTTTTCAGATGGTGTAGTAATATGCATGTAAAGTACAGATATACAATCTCTTTACTTAAATCTATTCTTTAATTGTATTTTATAATAATTATTCAAATGTTTAATGTCACAATTTTCAGTGTCATGACATTTATTTAAAAGAGATAGAGTTGGACATTAAATGTTGTTTCCCTAAATATTCTACAGAAACGCAGTCTTTCATTTCATGTATACATATACATGGAAGACTATGTGGACTTCATTATATACATTCCTAAAAATGCGATATTCACTGTACGTGTAGCACTCTATAGATTAGTGTACATCTTGGTTTTACAAAATACTTTTTTACTTTAAAAAAAAAGAAAAAAGTACACTCTTGCCACAATAAGGGTTAATATACGTTGTACGTTCCTTAATACGTACGTCCACTTTCCATACACATTAACACGTAGTTTTCAATCATTAATATCAGTTTAAAATGTGGTTATGGACCTGTTGGCTAATTTATCGGTTTTGTGTCTAATTGTGTTCTATTTTACTGTGTGTTATGAAAATTCCCACATAACCCGCATTCGGGATATCTTGTTGAAGATAAAATTTGCCCTCCGGTCAACAAAAAAAGGCTTCTCCATAACGAAGACAAGCAGGGGGCGCTAGAACTTTGTATAACAACTGTGTAAGAGAGGATCTGTGCATACTCGTTGTCGCGTTTAATGTTTATTCGTTTCATTTGTCGGTTTTTGTTGTAAATTGTAAATATATTTGTTATATAGCTGAGGCATGCAATCTTTTAAATATCTTATTAATTCCATATATTACTAACTGGCTTCAAGATAACAAAACAAACATGACAACAGCGGCTATAGTTACTGCCCACATATTATTAAGTTATTAAATAGTTACATCATAATAATATAAGTTAAAATACATATTATACTTTATTGTACATGATATTATACATAACTTACTGCAACAATCAATTTTTACATATGGACATTTTGATACGATTTAATAGCGTGTGTAATGAAAGGCCTTACTACTAAGAGGTCCCTTCCAGACAATTTCCAACCTTTGAATGGACGATATTTGTTTGACCATCCAAAGGTTGAAATTGTGAAGTTTTCTCTGACGTATAAATCAAAATCCGGTGAAACTGTAAAGACCGCCTAACAGATCAGAGCTGTTCATTCCTAAAAAAAAACAAATCACCATCAATCAGCGGCCGTATTTATTATCAGCCATCATATTAACTAAGATCGATTTTAAATTATAATATTAATTCAAATAAAAAACTCACTGAACTCTCAATCAGATCTATATAATGTAAATCACAGGTTTGGTAACACTCACTATGTACAAAGAGCTGATTAATCTAGGGATGTGGGTGTCAAATCTTAACAATATAACCTTAAAAGTACAGGCAATCGAGTTTGCTTTTTATCCAAAAGCTAAACAAGTGATAGGCCAATCGAGCGATGACGCTATAGCCCGCACCGACGCCTTATAAGTCAATGTTCCTGCTCGCCCCCGCGTGCGGTCGTCCTAATCGTGGAACCTTAACAGCGGACCGATTTTTTTTTCACACTGGCCTTATTCATATGCAAATGTGACACAATTATTGATATGTGAAATTAATGATTGACTCAGCAACGTAACACAGGTTAATAACAACGTCCCAACGACTTATATGAATAAAGAAAAATAATTAGCTAAAAACTAATTAAAAAAATTATGTTGTAAAATATATATATATATAAAGGCTGTAACTATAACTTTAATAAAAGAAAATCTTCCAAAAGTCTAGTTAAGTATAGCAGAGAAGCCCGCGATAAGAGATGATTCACGTCAATAGTCCAAATTGGTTTAATCTTGCGACCTTATGTTTCGCAGACAGTACCCTAAACTATTACAGCCTTACAAATAAACGTGGTATAAAGATAAACTTAGGAATAAATTAAGAATAAGCAAAATTTGTACTAATATACCAAGAATACGTAATACCTGGTATAACGTTGACGTTTTTGTTCATACAATCGTTATTCCGAAGTTATAACGACGTACACCCTTGTTTAAGTCTAGTATAACATTTAAAATACTACGATTTGTGTTTGTGTTCTCTCATTTAAAGTAATTTATTATGGAATTAAGGGCAATGGAGGAAGTAGAAACAGTAAATGACTTAATAAATATCATTCAGACTCCAAAAAAAGTAAAAATATTTAAAAGATGGGAAAACCCTTTTGATTTATATGTCGATGATTAGTTTCGATTAAAATATCGGTTTTCTAAAAGTGGTATAATATTTCTAGACCATTTATTTGAAAGGTCTCTTACTATGGACAAGCGTGGAAGTGGATTATCTTCTATCTATATATAGAGTATAGAATATTTTTATAACCGCCATACATTGACAGATATATTACTACACCACTACATAGACTGCAATTATTTTTTTAGTATGGTTTCTCTTTGATAGCGCTGTTGCCAACTCGTGCATTTTCACGTAAAGGAAGAATAGATAGACCATAGTTATTCCGGATTTATTTGTGGTAAACTATTCACAGCTTATTCTCAATTTATTCCTGGTTTAACTAAACTTAGTTTAAGGGTGGAATAAATATGTTATAACTCATTTCTATTTGTAAGACTGTTAAGTTATTAACGCTTCGAACACAGCATGAAAATAATGAAATTATCTATACCAATATATGACACGTTGTATTGTCAGATTTGGCTCCAATACGGAAAGGATAGAACATCCTACTTTTACCAGATGATGCAGCGTATTTCGGAGAAGGTTTTGTTATATAAATATTTAATATATACACAAGCACATAGTATATGTAAACTCACACCAAAAAACCGTTTTTTAAAATATCTTATTAAATTACTCAGGAGCAACCTTTTTTTTTCTCTTTTGTTGACGGGGAGGCGGTTATGTGGGGTTCTTACCCACTAAAACCTCCCCGGTGGCGTATTCCTCGGTGCATGACGAGGGGCTCCGGGATCTCACATGGAACGCACTGGAGACCCTCTGCACTGTGCTCAAGGAGAGCACGTCCCGGGGGCAGGTTACTCCCTCCCCCCCTGTGCCCTCGCAGCACAAGGCGACACGGGCCAGCCGATGTCGCTTTCTTCCCGGGTCCATATGTGACATGTGCGAAATCCATCGCCATCCACCAAGTTTAAGCAAGTGAATTATTAGTAATTAAAAACCGATTACAAGCCGACTGTACCGAACCCAAGACCAACGAGATCGTAAGTAAAAACCCTTTAACTACTATGCACTGTTGAAATAACATTAATGTCTTTACGCATACGCAATGTGCATTCACAAGAAAAACGGTACGAGAGCGCATGTAAATGTCACTATAACGTATAGTTGTATTCACTGGTACTTGCATGACTTATCATAACCGCTCTCTAAGTTAATTGTCCCGGGCCATAATTAAATGCACTCAGTTCACTATATCTAGATGCCGCGAGGGGACATTTACTAATGCGAGCAAGTTATATGTAGTAAACATCGACCTGTTCATTGTAATAAGTCGAGAAAGTATAACTATTCCTATAGAATAAGCGACAATTTGCTCGGAATTACAGATAGTTATTTCCGACTGCAATTGTGACAAGCTGAATTATCTCTCTCTCTAGTGTCAGTCCCTCATGTCTGTGGATCGTGGTCACCATCAGGATTGCATCTGGAGCGGATGAATTGCCTCCTCCCGCTTCTGTCTAACACGTCTCTTACAGCAAAGTAAAATTTGGAGGACGACGAGTGTTTTATCCGACCAACTTGTTGGTGAAAGGCCGCGAGATTTTACCTGCGGTGTTCCCAACTACGATCAGTTTATCTAGACTTTCGTCGCCTCTGCGCATTGTGTGTCCGAAATACGCCAGGATTCGTTGTCGGCATTTGGTAGACAAACGTGTCATTATTTGTAATTGGCTTAGGATCGATGCATTGGTGCGTTGCGGAGCTGAATTGTAATTAATGAATAACACTTTTTAATCTAAATAATCTTCTTCTATAATAATGATGATTTTAATTTTTCCCTAATGGGAAAGGCAAAGACTTTAGTCCATACAGCCATGTATTTTGGTAGTTTTAAAGGCCGAAGCCACGTCTTCATTGTTCTTGATCGTAAAGCCGAACGCGCCAAAACTCCCTTCTTCTTCCATAAACTATCAACTTGGGGGATGAACTGTCACTGTCTTTACAGGTTCAGAAACACCGGTGGTGACAGAATCGTAAAATTTGGGGTCTTTGAAGACCGGCGACACATTTGCAGCTCCGGTGCTGTGGATGATTATTAGGTGAGTCGTTTGCCCCTTTTACTACAAAAAAAAATGATCTTTGAACGTAAGAAATCGATTAGTGCAAGCCTCTTTTGAATCGAATACTCCATACATGAGATCGTGAAGTCACACGCTACACCTCTAGGCTAGAAAGAAATAACTCTAAATAAACGTTTTGTTGAAAAGCTTTCATTGCTTGTATATTCAATGTACCGTCAAATTTTTGAAGGAAATTTATTTTTACAGTATTCAATAGTCTCATGGTTTAGGGTACGGTCTGCGAATCGTGCGGTCGTAGGTTTGAAGCTACCATTTGACTATTGACGTGAACCATTTCCTTTTATTTTAAGACGAACTACACAGATTGGCCAGAGAAGCTGGCTTTGACTGCTTCACCGGATTGAGAGGTGGCATAGCTCTTAGGTCTCTAAGCCTGAACCTCTATCGCTAGTAACTCGACACAAGGGTCTCCCCGGTGAGGGGTAACCTCGGCTTGGACGGTTACTATGTTACGCGAAAAAATTCAGACCCGAGGGCGCCCGAGAGGGCCGGACCACTACTCGGTCGGTACCTATTTCACGGATACTCTCTCCTAGCACAAGAATAAGCTTAATTGGAATGGTTAACAAGAATGTTGGTAATATTTCTGAACAAAGATTGCTAGATTTCTTTTATTAAAAAAAAAAATATTTAAAAATATATAATGCCATATTATGAGACACAGCTAAAGCATAATTACATCGAAATAATTGTAATAAATGGTTAACATATAATATTCGTACTCGCTACCGTTAATAGAGACATGGAATCATGCAAAAACACAGGAAATTCAGCGTTATAATTGCAGTGTAAGGTTAGGGTTTGATTCCTAGGTGAGATAAATCGCCCAGTTGTCGATAGTGCGCGCGCCGTATTAGAGCATGCGAATTGAATACAAATAGGGGACACGACACGTGCTACCGTGGAGCTATAAAACTTTATTCAAATAGAGAAAGCACGATACGTTTCTATATCTATGTCTTCTACTATATCTAATATCAAATTATATAGAAAAATACTTTTTAATTTGTTGATATGACGTCCTAAGTTAATTTCCGGAATAGCCGATTTTAGTCTAAAAAGTAGGGAGACGGAGTTATTATGTAACATGAATGTCTGATATGGCGTTATTTTAAAGTTTAATTTTTTTTTTGTTTTAAAGAAAGCTAGCAATATTTATTTTTATTCTTTCTTCAATAACATTGTCGTTAACCATCCCAACTAAGCTTAGGCTTGTGCTAGGAGATGGTTCCCGTCAATAGTCCAATGGTGGATTTGAATCTACGACTTTACAATTTGCAGACCGTACTCTAAAACCATTAGGCTATTAACGCTTCAATCATTTCAATTTTAGTTTATGCTTACTCCATTTCAATTCATAGCTTGATGTGGCGCCCGCTCGAGACAAGTTGCACGACGTAAGCAAATGCATGAGCCGCTTACATAGTAACAACACAGCCATTCCATACGTCCCTTTGTTTTATGTTCGCGTTTAAATATTGAGAGCGTGTTGTATATCTTTTAAATCATTTATAGCAGAAGAGAATGAAGCTTCTGTAATAGTTTGAGACGCAACAGCTCTACAAAAGCAATTGTACGAATCACCTGAATTAAGGGCTTCGTAGAACTTCAATTGATTTCCTCTCAGAGGGTCAGTGAGTGAAATCTTTTTTTAAGATTATTCAAACACTTTCGCTAAAGTAATGAAGTAATACTTGGTTGTACGATAATTGGGGATTGAGGCCTAATGGTTTAGGGTACGGTGTGCGTAATGTAAGTAGGTTCGAATCCACCATTCGAATATTGACGTGAACTATCTCCTTTTTTTTTTTTTTTTTGTTCACGCGGGGAATCTTTTTATAGACCATCCTCCGGTACCCTGGGTAGGCCCGGAGGGATGTGTCAGACTCGAGAGACTCGAGAGACTAAACCTTCCGCGAATGCCATCAGCCGTTATGAGCGGGTTGCCCCGGATCTGTCAGCGACAGGACACCCCAACGACCGGCCGGTCCCGGCAAAGACCGGACTTCATCCTCAAAGGGGACTTCTCCGGCACTCACAGAAGTCCCGACCGACGCCGAAGCATGCTGGGACCAGGTACCCAACCTGGCCCCGCTTCGGATTACGGGGCGGCAAGAGGAGGCCTTCGTAACGCCTCCAGCGCACCCCGTTACGTCGCCTGCGGAGGGAGCCACGTGAATTATCTCCTAGCCCAAACTTAAGGTTAGTTGGGATTATTAACAAGAATGTTTATAATATTTGTAAAAATATTGTTAGCAATTTTTTAAAATTATTTATGGTAAAAAAGTATTAATCACAGCCTAATGTATAGACCACTGGATTTTTTTTTAATGACGAACTACACAGATTGGCCAGAGAGAGAAGACCACTGGATTACAAAATGAGTTGTATGGAATAACGTATTTTCACAAAAATAAACCTATTCATTCCTAATATTTTTGTACGTTTTTTATGTTTGTTTTTATTTAATGTCTTTCATAGATGCACTATTTATTTATTTAATCTTTATTTGCACAAGTTAAGAGAGTACATAAAGGCGGACTTAATGCCAGAAGGCATTATCTGCCAGTCTACCTTAGGGTTGTGTAGAAACAAAGTCACGGGTGCAAGCTTAGAAAATAAAATTAAAAAAGTAAAATAAGACAAATATAAAAATATATTATATATGTATAAACATAAATATATACATAAATACAAGCATACATAAACATACATAAATAAATATAACATATAGATAGATTAATAGCATAACCATTATTATTAAGTAACAATAAATATATATATACAACTACATAGATCCAGATATAGATGGATATAGGGTATAATAGTAAAATTTATAACTATTCCTCATTTAAGTATAGATTTAAGAGAGAGCGTTTGAATGTAGCCTTAGTTCCAGCTGTACGTACATTTGATGGCAGCGCATTCCAGAGCCTTATTGCGTTAAAAGTAAAAGAATTGTGTAAGAATCCAGTGTGGCAGACAGGAAAATGTAGTGTATTACTTTCAGTCACTATCAACTTGTAGAATTAGCTATTAGCAGCTGTATTTCCCAATCTATGCGACCTTAGGTCCTGTCCACCACACTGCTCTTCCAACACTGCGGTTATATGGACTGAAACCCGAGACGGCACGCGTGGTCTGTCCGGGTAGCTCCACAAGAACAACAAGACACAAGTTTCTACTCCTACAAATTCTATATCAAAGCATTTTCTATTTGCTCAACTCTCTCTCTTAAAAGGCTTCACAGCATAACTTCACCTCTGTCGTGGATGTTCATTGTCGACTTTATTCACTGAAGAATAGGTGAGGTGTAAGCTCGTCTGCCCTTTTCTTATAAAACTCATCTTAAGGCGTTTTAGCTGGGAGGCTTTTCAAATTAACTGCCACGAGAGGGGGCAGAAATTTTAAAGCGCTGAGCTTGGACTACTATTATAAGTAATTTAGCGCATGGGCAAAGGAACTTCGGCTTGAGCCGTTACTTTAAGCGCGATTGCATATTAAGGGTGTCCGAGTACTTTTCGTTTTAAACAATTTTCTATAGTAGTGCTGTAACGTTTAACTACATCACAGATCGAGAAGCTAACACGACAAGCGTGTAATTAAAGTCAAGTTCAACTTCCTTATAAAAATCAGGTTACTGGTAATAAATAATAAGGTGAAACATTTATTCGGTCGCTACTGACGGCCCGGCTCTGGCACGACGTTGATTTACTGCCTCAAATTGTGTATTTTTCATCGTCAATGATCTCTCGATGTTTCGGCGTCGATAAGTGCCGTTTAACACTTGATATAGTGTCAGTAATTTGTGACCGGGCCCCGCTTTTTTCCTTTTCAATTAGGCTAAAATTGGAGTTTATGGCGTAATAACGACGTGGTTGTTTAAAGAATTTAACAGGAGACGGCCGGTTCTTAGTTAAAACTAAATTGAACGGATGTTTATTAGGGACGTTTGGTATTTCGGCCGCGTTTAGAGACTCTTCGTGACGTGTAGCTTTTTTGACCTAAAATTTGGAAATTACTAAAATGCTGAGGGTATTTTAAAATAGACCACAAGTTTTATTTTATTATATTTATTCCATACGTCCCTTTGTTTTATGTTCGCTTTTAAATATTGAGAGAGTGTTGTACATCTTTTAAATCATTTATTGCAGACGAGAATGAAGCTTCTGTAGTGAGACAGCTGAATTAAGGCCATCGTTGAATTTCATTTGATTTCCTCTCGGAGGGTCAGTGAGTGAAATATTTTAAATAAATTTGTCCTTAAAGAAAATCGTAAGTTTTGATTTTCTTTTGTTTCCAACTTTTAGTTATTAGTCGGTCCAACACACAGGTTGGGTATCATGAAAATACTCGTGTTTCGGTCGCGAGCGACGTTCGATGATGTTTGATGTGAAAAAATCCGCTAAATAGCAACCGATCGAGTCGTGGTTCGGCCCTATCGGGCGCCATGTGCATTTGTGTTCCCAAGCTTCTCTGTGCAACCTGTGTAGTTTGGTTATTAGAAAGAAATTAAAACTTCTTTGGCCGAGTTGAGCACTTTTGGTAAAGGAAAATAATTCTTATGTTGATATTCTATTTTGTCATGATCTTGAATATATTTGAATAACAAATAAAGCATATAAATATGAATTTCATTGTAGCTTCGAGTGTATATAGATAGGAAAACAAGATAAATCTTGATAATTAAAGTTGTCCGTAGTACCAATGACTGCCTTTTTTTTGAGCCACGAAGTACGCTTTCTTCAGCTGTAATCGTTCCCCTAGGACAATAAGCTGTCAGCCCTGTAGTTCTAGGCTCTCAAGAATAAGACGGTATCCCCTGCCTGTCGTATAAGGCGACTAAAAGGGGACCCGGGAAGAAGGCGACATCGGCTGGCCCTTGTAGCCTTGCACTGTGAGGACACAGGGGGGGAGGGAGTAACCTCTCCCCCCCGGGACGTGCTCTCCTTGAGCACAGTGCAGAGGTGCGTTCGCCGCCATCCCCCAGAAGGCGGGGTATCTTTTTGAAGATTTCCTCCCCGTTAAAAAAAGGACAATAAGCTGTAGCTAGTCTTTCTAGTAGGAAATTGCATCTGTGTAATAGACACAGGTGATGGTGTGTCTGAATATCGCCACTACAGCATGTTGGACGCTGTCGTGCAGTTGCAGCTTTTTCGTCACTGTTTTGATGACCACCACTGATCCGTACGTGAGGCCTTGAGCCTCGTGCACGGTAAGGACGCGCGAGCCTGTCCCCGATCCGTATCCCTGGTTGGCGTTGGTTTTGTTTGATTGGGTTTTTAAGCTTTTCGTTTTTTATTAGTTATTTAAACAGTGTAATTATAATATACTACAATTATGCACTTGTTGAAGTAAACGAGTTGGTGCGAGTCCATTGATGCATCGGAGTCACAGGTCACGTCGGCCTGTGCAGGCGCCGCGTCGTCGCGTAACAAACGCGACCCTCGCCCGCGGCTAGCCTGTAATTGTGTTCCTATGAGGGCCGCTAGCTGTACGGAATTTGTACGGACATATGTGTGAACGATTAAAATTAATTCTTTTTATAGTCTATACTAATAAATAAGTTAACTAAACATATAGTATTACTGAGAGAAAACAAACCCACATACACGCATTCAAACACATATGCACACGTCTTCTACGATGTTTTGTAACGTTTTTTATTTATTTTAATGACCTCTAATGGCAAGGGTCATTTATGTTGAATTCAGCAAATTTACAGGGTATTAGGAAACCGCTCCCGAAAACGACTTTTTTAAGACGGACCACACAGATTGGCCAGAGAAGGTGGCCTTGACTGCTTCACCGGATTGAGAGATAGCTCTTAGGTCGCTAAGCCTGAACCTCTATTGCTAGTAACTCGACACAAGGGTCTCCCCGGTGAGGGATAACCTCGACTTGGACGGTTACTATGTTACGCTTAAATATTCCGATCCGAGCGCGCCCGAGAGGGCTGAACCACGACTTGGTCGGATGCTTTTTCACGGATAATGATCCGAAAACGAAGACAGACGGACAGTACTAATGACACCTTTGATGATGGGAAGGAAAAAATTATACTTTTAAAACGTTTTATTAGCATTATTTACGCATATCGTGTTAGTATAGCTATTATATACATTATTTTTCTGAAAAAGAAACAGCAATAGATTTTTTTATCATGATCGATTTTTTCCCGTACCATCATCAAATGTGACATTAGTACTATCGTCTGTCCACGTTTTCGGAAGCGGTCTCCTAATACCCTGTAGAAGTATAGTAGTATTGTAGTAGTAAAATAACTAATTACTAATGTCCGAACTTGTTTAGTATATTTGGTTTCCCTAATCTGAACCGGGTTGGTTCCTTCTCACCATTTGTCCGCGCGTTGCAAAATTATTGAGATCTCTTCGTATCTCCCAACCGTGTGAAAATTGTCTTTCCGCAATGAAAAAGGCAATCTGTCACACAATTGTTGCATAACATCTCAACTATCTTCTTGTATAACAAATCTAAACGTTGAAAATATTTACCTCACATTATTGATCATAGAAACCTACATACATAAACAATCCAGCTTCAAATTCTGGTATGAAAAATCATCTCTACATGTGTATTTAACAGGTTTTTTTCTGCATTACAATAAAGTTTGTTGGACACCACTGAATAAATATAATAATAATAAGCCTTTTATTTTTCTCCATATCTACAAATTACAAGTGATAATATAAAAAAAACATCTACAAAATGTTATTAGTATTGTTAGTATTTAACTTATATTATATATTAGTAGTGTTAGTTGCACTGGTGCAGATATGGACCCCTTTTTGGGTGAAGGCCTCCTCCATCTTTTTCCAGGCACTTCTATTCCTGCCTATGTTGGTCCACTCCTTCCCTGCTGATTCGGTAATGTCATCAGCCCACCGTTTGAATGGTCTGCCAACTTTTCATATCCCCTCTGGCCCCTTCCATCTTGTCGCTGTTATTGTCCACCGAGAGTCGGAAAACCGTGATAGAATAAATATAACACATAATTAAATTTTATATACTAATTATATGACTTAGTAAATACAGGGTTTACTAATTAAAATATTTTTTTATTTTTTAATTTAATCCAGGAAAATTGACAGCTATTCAAAACTTCTTATATAATTTACAGATATATCACTAGTTTAGCAGATAACCAGTTTTCACATAAGTTACGAAAAAACACTATAATATATAAATAAACTATAACTAAATATGCAAATTTGAATCTACATTGGAGGTATTTACATGCCTTATAAACTTTTCTAACACATGCAGGTTTATTCACGTTTTTTTAAATTTTAAGTCAGCACTTAAAATTTGCAACAACAATTTTATTGGTGCCATCACTAGAATCGAACTCAAGTCGCTAGCGTACTATGTAATGTATGTCCATCCGGATTAAAAAATTGAAATGCCGCCTTACCATTCAGGACTGCATTTCCACCTGACATCAGGCGAGATAGTGGTCAAGCACTCGTTTTAAAAGAAAAAAAACCTTTAACTATGACGTATCAAGTTATAGTTCCTGAGACATGTTGTCTGGCTTCTATTAAATAGACCAAGGTTCTCAAAACAAACGAGGTCCAGGCTAAGCGACCTAAGAGCTATGCCACCTCTCAATCCGGTGAAGCAGTAAAGGCCAGCCTCTCTCGCCAACTGTGTTAGTTCGTCCAAAAAAAAATCAAAACAAATTCGTAAAAAAAGTTATATTTCATTCTATCTCTAAAGTTGATTTGTATCATTCCTTTGCTTTCCTAGCGGCGTTAAATTTAACTCGCCTTTGAAATTTCACCCTTAATGGCGCAAGCGTTTCTGACACGTAGTTATAATGTCATTTAACAACGCCCTGGGACACCGGACATTTCGGATCGCAGCATGCTTAGATTGCTTCGGTGACTAAAATGTAAATGACACTTTAAAGTGTTCTGTGATGTCTCCTCGCTGTTGGCGACGCCACTAACATAGGGTTTGATGTCAAAGCCCAGCTTGTATACTGTCCTCTCTTATTTGTTTTACGTATCGATTTCAATTCTTAATGTCCGTGAGTCGAGTTCAAATGTAATTTACAATATTTAATCATGAGAGTATAAACAGAACGTTATGAAATCACTTTATCGTGTTATAAACGGTTACATGTTGACCTTTATTTTCGTATGTCAATAAAATTTTGTAAAGCATCATTTTCTCACAATTTTCTGACGTACACAACGTTAATAGGTGTTCCGTTTTCAAACTGTTTATGCAACGAAAATAAAGATGTATAAATTTGCTTGTCAACGCTTAAGGATTGTATGCAAATATAATTAATAAGGATTTTAATGAAGTGCTCTGTGAGCTAATTTAAATAAAAATTCATTACTTATGCTAGTATTACAAAATATTAG
The DNA here is from genome assembly GCA_029286785.1 of Meandrusa payeni. Lineage (NCBI taxonomy): Eukaryota > Metazoa > Arthropoda > Insecta > Lepidoptera > Papilionidae > Meandrusa > Meandrusa payeni. The sequence goes on along the minus strand of JAGSMX010000003.1, from coordinate 7,745,449 downwards.
TAAGTGCAATTTTGATTGTTTTTTAATAAGATCGGCAAAAGATGTCTTAAAATGCCGCCATAACCGACTTCAAAATGGAGGAGGTTTTCAATTCCTTTGTATTTTTTTGAGATATCAGACTGCGTTTAGGTACCAGAGATGTACTAAAAATAGTAAAAAATAATGATTGTTGATTGAGATACTGGTAAGTTTATGGCAATCCAACACTGTTTAAGTACTTCTTTGTGAAGATAAAAGATAATGTAGGCGTCAGAACTTCAGCCCTGTAGTTCGGGGCTCTCAAGAATAAGACTACGGTATTCCCTGTATGTCGTACGAGGTGACTAAAATGGGTGGTAACAAGGGTGGGGGCCTGCGTCGTCCACCAAGTGGACCCGGGAAGAAGGCGACATCGGCTGGCCCGTGTCGCCTTGCGCTGCGGGGGCACAGGGGGGAGGGAGTAACCTCCCCCTCGGGACGTGCTCTCCTTGAGCACAGTGCAGAGGAGCTCCACGAGCACGTGAGATCCCGGAACCCCTCGTCATGCACTGAGGAAAGGGCCACCGGGGAGGTTTTAGTGGGTCCAAGAACCCAAGATTATTATGTGGGGCCCCACCCCACATAATCGCCGCCTTCTCCTCAGAAGACGAGGTATCTTTGTGAAGATTTCCTCCCCGTCAACAAAAAAAAGGCGTCAGAACTTCGAAATATTATAACTATAATACATCGGAAATAAATTAGAGCGTTCGGAATTTGAACGGTTTGATTTTTAATCCATAACTAATGACTTTGTAGCATGTAATGTTTAATCCGTCACTAATTTGATTTGATGTCGGTTTTGGGTTTTTATTCGTAAATATACTTGCTATAGAAAAAAGAGCAATCTTGCATCTTACCTGATGTCACCAGCTCACATGGTCCATTACACCAGAGGAGATGAGTACATTGTCGAGCTTTGAAAAGAGAGTGAATGAGCTTAAACATTTCGAATGTATAAAAAACAAAGAAAGAGAAACGATCTTGTTCTATAACCACCAGTAAAATTGTCTTGTTATCTTACAACAATCTAGAATAATCCCGTGACTTATTTGATAAGATAATCTGAACAGGCCAGGCCCTTGCTGGGATATAGCACGAGCCCCTTTGTCTTAGTACAACGCGTAACATTGGACCTATAAACAGATTGAAGCCGGGACAGCGAAGGAGGCGCGATGACGCGTGCAGTTTATAGCTTAGGAGGCTGTTCACGCAGCTTGACTTTGTTTTTACGACACCATAACCTCCGCTATTTATGGAGTGTATTTAGCATAGAGCGAGTAATCCCTTCTGAAGGGCGCGATACTCGCAAGGTTGGGCGGCGATCATTGTTGCCCAGCGGCGCGTGGGACGCGTCTACTGGTTATCAAATACACTGCCAATAAATTTTAACGTCGTCGCGCCGAGAAAACAAAAGATTGAATCCACGCCACGGTTTGTTATCGACGGCGGGTACAAATAAATTTGTTTATGCACGTGTTTGCTCTTCGTTTTTGATGAGCGGACGTGTATTGATTTTGTGATTTCGATGTACGGTATGGAAGTAAAATTATTTGATTGTGGATTTGCGTTGATGCAGTACATAGCTTGAATGAATGAATCAATATACTTTATTGCACAACAATTTAGAACTACATCACAAAAATATTACATTTTGAATTTTAACATAATTGATATTATTTTTTTTTTGTTTTAAAAAGAAAGCTAGTAATATTTTAATTTTTTTTTTAGAAATATTACTAACAATCTTGTTAACCATTCCAACTAAGCTTAAGCTTGTGCTAGGACATGGTTCACGGCAATAGTCGAATGGTGAATTCGAACCCACGGCCTTACGATTCGCAGGCCGTACCCTAAACCATTAGGCTATTGACGCTTCAAATTGCACGCGATCTTATCGCTAAGAGCGATCTCTTCCAGACAACCTTTGTATGGATAGAATTATTTTTACTAGAAAGGTTTGAAGCGGGTGTGTGATCTATTTTAACGTGTCCATCATGAGTGAAAGATCAAAGCTAGGCTATCGCGGGATCTTAGAATATTTTGGTCACATTACCAGAAAATACAATGACAACTTGGAAAAGTCGTTTGTTACAGGAATAATTGACGGTACAAGACCTAACAGGTCGAAGCGTAACACGCTGGAATGTCTAGATCCGCACCACTCTCAACACCTCGGGTAGCAATGCTTTGCATATTGTTGCAGATAAAGGAAAGTGACAATGTATCATCACCGACAGGCTATTTCCAAGAGATGTGATTGCATAGCTATTTCTTGATATTCACGTAACGCGGTTTAAATTATGCACTACTAGTTGAATTGATAAAGATCATTCAATTTGGCGTAAAGCGATTTGCGCCTACCTTTTTTGTGGCTAACAGAAATTAACAACTTACAAGATCGAGAGGTAGATCATGTCTTACTTACGTCGTTCAGCTTGAAGCCTTATTTCAGGTAAATGAACACAATTATTTGGGAAGTTGAAAGTGAGATCGCATTCTGATACATTTCTTCTTTTCCGTTCTATATATTAACGGACTTAAACTTGAATATGTTATGATATTAGTATGAAATAAAATATATTGGGTACTCCTTAGCTATAAATGGTACATGTACATTCTGTAATTATTTTTGTATTACATGACTATTATGTTATATGACCGGCCAAAATAAATAAAAAACTGTTATTTAATAACTCGTTTATATTGATTTATTAATCTACGCGAAACAAAGGCGATATATCTTTATTCATTTAAAGCAATGAGCAGAACGTTAGCAATATGCCGATATCTTTTATCTTTTTATTTGCAACCCAAGCAAATTGTTCGTTTTTCGTTATCGAGAAACAATTGAGAATCGAGCCTTAACGAGCAATTACGTTTTGTTTGTAGGTGCGTCTGTATGCGTGTCCGTGGTGGCCTGGTATCGATTAAATCACGAGTTGAATCGAAACATTCCCTGTTATGAATATTCACGTGCGTCGAGACGATGGCTACGCCCCTCGCGGATCGGGGAATAAAGGATATCCAGGTGGCAGATTCAATAGCGCCCATTAGAAGCCATTATTCGCCAATAAATAATGCGTGGGGGACACTTAGGCTATCCATCTGTAATCTGACTTTATCGCAGCTTAAAGTAATAGTTCCCTGTAATAGAATTATAGGATGCTTATAGCACAAACATAAATAATGTCTCTTAAAGATAATTTCAATTTGTGGGACATTTTGCTTCGAATTAACGAAATGAAATAATGGAACAGCATAGGAACGTTTAATCGTCTAGGTTTCATTGATATAATCTTTTTTGGACATAGAGTTTGTTTTGCGATTTACGAGTTGAAGTAAATTAGCGTAAAGTTTGCCAAGATAATCGAGTTTGAGCTTGGCCAAGAAATACGATCCACAGCTTGAAGCTTCAGTCAAAGTTCTAGTAGTGTAGTCGTAGAACTACTTAGTCCTTTTTCCAAGCCGGGGAGACCTTTGTGTCGAGTTACTAGCGATAGAGGTTTAGCCTAAGCAACTAACTAATTAAGTAGATGATTAAACTATATATATATATACATATATATATATATATGTATGTGTATAATATACATATATATATATATATGTATATACAAGAAAATCATAAAGATATGGAGATAAATACTTATTAGTTTGAACAATCTCTGACCCCCTCTAGTCAGAGAAACAAATAGAATTTCCCGGAAAGGGCGAAAACATGTCCTTTCCGGGGAAAACCCTTTAAAAGAAAAATATATATATATGTAGTTCGTCAAAAAAATCCTTAGTTCTTTAGAAATATAAGCAAATAAATTACAGCATCAGTTAACGTTTTCAATATCTGTAAAGCTATATTTGAAAAATGTGTCACTCTACTACACAGTTTTTAAATGTATGTTGTCATTGGTAATACGCAGTACGCATATAACGCATACATAACTCATACACACGCATTCGCATCACAAAATCACTGAAGACCTCAATCAAATATTTAAAACTAAGTATTATCAATAGTTGGTATAACCCAAGTACTGAGTATTCGTAGAAAATATTTTTTTTCCTTTTTAATAATATAAACAAAGGCTCACAAAGGTGGACTTATAGTTTTAGTGGTGTTCTTCACCAGTCAACGGTAGGTGAGAGAGGAAAATATATTCGCAGATGTAATCTTAATATTTATTTGTAGTATATTAATGTCATTTCAGTCAATCGGTCCTTCTATCGTTCTTCTTCTTCTTCTTTTGGTGCCATCTTCTATCGAAGTTTGGTGACCATCATGACTAAAATACGTACGAAATAAAGAACGTGTGCTCTTATTGAACCATTGGCGTAGATTTTTAAACCACGGTTTTCTTCTCCCTCCCGGATTTCTTTTCCCTTGTATTATGAGATTATGAGCTGTAACAAATCGTATTTGGGATTGCGCATTATATGCCCTAGGTATTCCAGTTTTCGTCTCATAATTGCGTTAAGAACTTCAACCTTCTTTCCAATTCTTTGCAGCACTACTTCATTGCGTACTTTGCCTCTCCAGGATATCCTTAACATTCTTGTGTAAACCCACATTTCGATAGCTTCAACTTTTCTTGCACATGCCCTCGGTCAGAGTCCAAGTTTCAACGCTGTATTTTTGGACCCTTTCTAAACGCTGTCCGCCATATACGTTAATATAACCTAGAGACAAGCCCTGGTAGTTTAAAGACAATCATATACTTAGTCTTCTTGATGTTGATGCTAAGATATTACGCACTAACAGACTGTACTCTATCCAACAGTATCTGTAGCTCACCTAGGCTGTACTTCTATCGTTAATTAGAGTCAATCGGCCTGCAACGCGGCGAAAAAAAAAACGATAAAATAGAAAGGAATGCAGTCTATACAGCATAAATAGCGTCTTTCAGCGTACTAAATAAAAAAAACGATACCACTGCTATATTTTTAAACGGCGATAAAATAAGATGGTTAGATATAAAACAGGTAATAGAACACCGTGATGTTGTCGACGAATTAATTATTGTCGTTTAGCGTTATGATCGACGCACGGACTGGAGTTTTCAACGTGTGAGGACGATATTATTACATCATGATTGCTGCGTTAATATTATATTTCCTTAAACGGGTATAGTGGGATCACCAAGAGCGAACGCAGCGCTCCCCGTGTCAATTTCCATTAATACGGCCATTACAGTGTTCGATGCATAAATCGCTCCGAGCGGCGACCACCGTCCGCATCTTCAACTCGTCAATCTTGATGATCCTGAGATGTGACATTAATAGTAATAGTTTTATTTTATTTCTCCTTCACAAAGGTTACAATTTGTAAATTAAATTATATATAACACAACATTTCCGTTGTGAGAGACTGGTATCTACACTAGGTTTTGACGAACTAACACAGTTGGCACAGAGAAGCTGGCCTTTACTGCTTCACCGGATTGAGAGGTGGCATAGCTCTTAGATCGCTTAGCCTGAACCTCTATTAGGTGGTAACTCGACACAAGGGTCCCCCCGGTGAGGGGTAACCTCGGCTTGGACGGCCATTATTACGCGTTAGCAGTCCGATCCGAGAGCGCCCGAATGGGTTGCTATATTATTTTTATAGCTATTTTATTAACAAAATCTATTGGGACAATCTAAGCTAAACTAACTTATATGCCACTTCGGGAAGCGTTAGCGCTAGGAGAAGAAGTGGCCGAAGAAACTCCAGCAACGCTCCTAATCCTATCTAGGGGGTGGGGTTTTCCCATAAAATACTTGTATCGCGCAAGGATTTTTCGCAACCTCCGACGGTCGCGTATGGACGCTTTGTAGATTTGTAAAGATCTAGCCTGTGCAACGGTGATCACATCGTCCGGATCGTCGACGACGTGTCTGAATTTACAAGTGGGAAGAGTCTTGTAAGTGGCGCCCTCAGCCGCGCGTATTACTTATTTTTAATTAAATCTGTGAAAGACAAATATTTGTTTGAGCATGTGACAATGGCAATTGAGTGATTAATTAAAATAAAATTATTTACTTGTAGATAGATGTAAAATCAAAATGGTGTTGCTTTTTGTTTACAATTAAGGATTTAAGAATTAGGCAATTTTCATTCCATAAACATTGTAGAAGTTAAATACATAAAACGTGTGTCTATTTCACTATCAGATTAAACTTCATAATAAATAATGTTTGACTGTGCCTAATTGTAACTAATTGTAGAACATTTAGCCTAAACGTTAAATGTTCTACAATTAGTTCGAAATTTTAGTAAAATAATACGTTATTATACAATGGAATTAATAGAATTTTAAATATTAGCGAAAAAACTTATATAAAACGCAACATGAAAGTTTAAAGTGAACTATGAAAGTTGTGAATTAATAAATATAATTAAAATATATTTAGTACAGGTATAAATAGTCAGGTCTGTCTATCGCATAGGAAATTCTAGTTTAGGTGGCAACGAAACATAAATTGTTCATAGCATATAAAACAGTCATTAGTTTTTTTATATGAAAAGTGGCAAACGAGCATACGGCTCAACTGATCTTAAGTGATCACCGTCGCCCATGAACATCCACAGCACCAGAGGAGCTGTAGGTACGTTGCCGATCTTTGAGATAATAGACTCGTTTCTTGAAGGTCCCTAAATCATAAACGTTCGGAAACACCGCTGGTGATAGTATTTCTGTTGTTATAATTTCATTATTTAATAAAGTATATTATTATTATTAATAGGATGGTTGGAATTTTGTTATGCGTCTTTATAATGTAATAACAAATTAAAAGCAACCAAACTTTTTGAAGTAATACATCTTTATGAAAAATGATGACAATAACAGGTTGAAGCTACAGTGAAAAGTGCTTTTATACTTTTCAAGTGCTCAATATAATTGAAATTAACTATCCGATGTTTAATTTGTCGTTAGACATTAAAATATTTTTATTTATATTAATATTATATTAACTTTTAAAATTAAAATGAACTTTATTGACTGTGTTGGCTATCCTTTTCCAGACGCCTTATTATTTTAATGTATTTATTATTTGCATACAATTAAAACTATTTTTAATGATGCCAAAGAACTTCTTACGCGCGTACATGTTACGCGTACAGTACAAGTATACGCATTTTTAGTAAAAGAAAATTAGGTAAAAAAGCTGACAAGTCTTTTTAACAAGTTAGGGGTAGACAGAGACAACGTTCGCGGTTCGTTTCTCACCAACTTATTAATTCCCATATATGGGGTGATCCGATCGCCATACTCGGTACACAAACTAGTGATTTTTTAAATTTAAAAAAAAAAACGAAAAAACGGCATTTCATTGATTCAAACCAACTGATTTGAACCATCAGGTAGTAAGTCCAACCGCGGAGCCACTTGTCTTGGTTATTTCTTTTAATAATTTCGTAATAAAGGTAGGCTTAAATGAGAACAATTATTTAACGTATTATAATAACACAGCGCTGGACAGCCGCCAATGTGGCTTGAAGAGTTTTATTATTTTTAGTTATCTATAACATCTCCCTGTTATATAGGTTACAGATTTTAAATGTTTTCAGTGGTATTCTACGAACACAGTAATAGAGAGAAACATTATCATATATCTTTAAACTAGATGGTTACGGTTCTAACGGTGTTGTTAACTTGGTTAATGTGTTATTTATTCTAAATCTAGAAATATGATGGACAGAATTACCTAAATAATTAACGATTTTTTTTATATAAGAAAGCTAGCAATATTTCTTTTTTTTTCAGAAATATTACTAACATTCTTGTTGACCATTCCAACTAAGCTTAAGCTTGTGCTAGGAGATGGTTCACGTCAATAGTTGAATGTTGGATTAAAACCCACGATTCGCAGACGGTACCCTAAACCATTAGGCTATAGACGCTTTATTATATTATTTTAATGAAGTAGGGATTGGGTTAGTTTAAATAAGAAATTTATGTAAAAAGGATGACTTTTATTACAAAGTACTTTATACAATTAGCAAATTATAAGTGTAGTTAATCAATTGTACTTAACGCAATATGATGAAATGTAGTCATTTTTGCGCAATCAGTCATTCACATGATCTGCCCACTGCCACCATTCGGCTTCTGCCCCCGTCCACCGACCGTCTTCTCTCCTAGCCATTGCCATTTTAGTCTCATGATCCGCATACTCACGTTTTAGACTTTGGTTCTCTGGCGAATTTCGACGTTGGGTATGCGGTCCATAGCATAGCTCGTTGTGCTACTCGAATTTTGTGAAGATTTTTCTTAGTGAGCGTCCACGCAAAAGCGTATGTCAAAATGAGCAGGACAAATTGGTTATACACCAAAGTGTAGGTGTCTTGAGGCATTGTGGTAGTTTGGACTTGAAGACGTCGTCGAGTTTTTCAAGGGCCGCCCAGCCCAGCCGTATACGTCTTTCGATTTTTGCGCAAGCCCTATAGTAATCTAGTAATAAAGTTTTGAAGCCCTTCAAGTTATTACAACATTCATCAATTCACTGTTAAGATACAAAGTGAAAGCATGTCACATTTATGAGTCAGACCTGCTATTCTCTCGTCAAAGTCGCGTTACGTTTCATTATTTTTAACCGACTTCAAAAAGGAGGTCCTGTCCTGTAGGGTTGTCTGAAAGAGATCGCTCACAGCGATAAGGTCCCTCTTGCCCAATTTTAGCTTAAGCTTAGTTATTACTTTCATTGTATGTACTTATTATAAAGAATCTATTAATCTATTTTTTAATGTTGGTACATAACATAAGTTAGATTAGAACCAATTTATTCACGAGCTTGTATCAAGGTTAAAAACAACAATTAAGGTTTTATAAATTAAGGCATATTGTTTATTTGAGTGGTGCCGGACACCTAATCCTTCTCTAACGGACGGAGCGACTAACAGGCAATCAATCTAGCGGACATGCACGCATTGTGCTCCGACAGTCGGGACACTGCTGCCTCGCGCCCATCCATCAGGCACTGTCGATTCATTAAGAACCTCGCCCATAATAATTGTGTTGATCCACGTTTTGCTTTATTACTTTGTATATCGCTAACTGTAGCCTACAGGCTTAAGCTTACGATCTGATCGGGGTTCGAATCTCAATCCCATTTTGTCCTGCTATATAGAACTGAGCCGTGGTAGCTCAGTGCTCTGGAGGTTGCCTCAATTTGCATAGTACGCTAGCAATCCGAGTTCCATTCCCGGTGCCGGCCAATGAATTTGTACGTTCCAATTGTACATGATGACATAACATGATATGTGAAGTCCGCTAATCCGCAGCGAGATTGGCGGAGCTATAGCCTTATAATCTCTTTTCAGAGAAAGGATGTGTCCAACAGTGGGATATGTATAAATAAATAGAAGCGCTAACATTAAGTCACGGTTTCGGTTAAAAAAATCACATGCTTAAAATTTGTGAAGAAATGCATGGCGATAGGGCATCGAGGATCGAACTCGGCGCGCTAGCGTTCTATGCAACTTTAGGCAACAGTCCGGATACTTAGCTACCACGGCTAACCGCGACTTATTAAACCGAAAAAACGGTATAGGCATTGGTATAAGCCGACTGGGTTCGTACCATCATCATGTAACTCGAATCGTTTAGCCACAAAATGTTTTCGTACCTACTTTAAATTTAAAATATATGTGATTTTTTTTCAACGAGCTTCTTAAATTTCGATTTGGTATCCGAGAATTTGGATGTTGTAAAATAGTAAATATAAAGCGGATGTCAAAAAATTTGTTTTATACAGTATGATACCAAAAATGTTACGTTTGGACAAGAGAACTATAAAGCCTGGCCCGCTTGCTTCCTGCTGTTTGATTGACGAGACTGTCCAAGCTGTTGTATTTGGAAATTGTGACTGCTCTATAAATCCCTTGTTACTGTTGTTTACTTAATAAATTTATTTTATCTGCCTTTTTTATCAGCATTGTAAAAACGAACCTCACGGAAGGCTAGTGTGCTTTGAAAGACATTGAACTTATTATATAATATTTTAGATTAAAAACTATTTACTTGATTTTTTCTGAATGACAAGTACATTTACAAGTAATAACAAAAATCAATTTTAATTGGAATAGGAATATTACGAAATGGAATTAATCAGAACCTAACCGAACTCTCATTAAACTACTCTTGCCGTAAATCCTTTCCAATAACAAAGGAATCATCGAAATCGGTTGTCGTGATATTGAGTTATTCGTATATTTGCGGCACACATACTTGATGCAAATTTAATACTTAAATTGGTTTTTGTTTTATTAGCCATTCTCGGCTTAGATGCCATTGTCAGAACTAGACTACATGGGAAGCACTAGCTTACAGACATATTGAGACGTATGTACGTATGTACTTGTAGTAGATTGCAAATATATTTATGTAGTGTTGTTTTCACTTGAGTTTCTTCGGCCACTTCTTCTCCCAGCGCCAACGCTTCCCGAAGTGGCACTCAAAGTTAGTTTAGCTTTTGAATGTCCCTCAGATTATCCGTGAAATAGCTACCGACCGAGTCGAGGTTCGGCTCTGTCGGGCGCCCTCGGTTCGGAATGCTTACGCGTAACATAGTAACCGTCCAAGCTGAGGTTACCCCTCACCGGGGGGGACCTTTGTGTCGAGTTACTAGCGATAGAGGTTCAGGCTAAGCGACCTAAGAGCTATGCCACCTCTCAATCCGGTGAAGCAGTCAAGGCCAGCTCCTCTGGCTAATCTGTGTAGTTCGTCAAAAAAAAACTACGATTCGCTTAGTATTTGCGATAATCGTATAATGCGTAAACATTTTTGTATGTTTTTCTTCGACAGTGTCCGTTTCAGACAGAGGTAACGAATTCCGGACGGTTGGGCTAGTTCGCTAATCGCACGCAGTCGTTTGAATCTATTTAAGTAAACGGTCGCGACGCGCCGTCCGCCGCAGGAATGCGACGCTTCAGTAATTACGTAGTCGCCGGTTCTTTCCTCTAACTACTTACTGTATTTTCGGCTCTTACGTGAGAGATATTGGATAATATACGTAACAAGTGGTACCACTAATTATTGCGTGAGATTAAAAACATTGATACATACTTTTAGACGGAGATTTCATGGGTCTATACATCGTGAAATGTGTAACTACGCTAAATTTGAAGTAAATCGTCAGAGATCTTGTGATTGATATTTCGCTTTTTTACTGTAGTGAGTGACCTTTCAGGCTTCGTATTGGTAGTACTATATTTCTTAAGTCTGACACACTAAAAATAATACATATATACATAGATAGTGAAGGAAATATACATTCTAGATAGTATTTATAAAATTCTGTGTAGGCTTAATTTCATGTATAGTTTTAGAGGTCTCGTGAGTTGTTGAATGGTATTTGGTTCATATATATGTAGATGTAGATTTCAATACTATGTCTTCTTCTTCTCTTGGTGCCATGTTATATCGAAGGTTGGCGACTGGACCCTCGACACAGCACCACGAAATAAAGAATGTGTGCTCTTATTGTACCATTAGCGTAGAATAAATATTACGTAAATTAATTACATTACTATGTAAATTAGTATAATCTTGACAAAGATAACATTCGTATTTACCATTATATTTAAGGAGTGTTCTAAAAAATTGTTTGGTCTTAGCTATCGAGTTTCATTACTGCACATCTTGGAAAATAATCCATTAATATTCCATTAATATCCATTAATATCCATTATAATTTCATGAACCTCATCATCATGGTTTTTTTTTTTTTATTGACGAACTACACAGATTGGCCAGAGAAGCTGGCCTTGACTGCTTCACCGGATTGAAAGGTGGCATAGCTCTTAGGTCGCTTAGCCTGAACCTCTATTGCTAGTAACTCGACACAAGGGTCCCCGGTGAGGGGTAACCTCGGCGGACGGTTACTATGTTACGCGTAAGCATGCCGATCCGAGGGCGCTCGAGAGGGCCGAACCACGACTCGGTCGGTTGCTATTTCACGGATAATCTAAGAGACATTCAAAAGCTTAACTAACTTTGAGTGCCACTTCGGGAAGCGTTGGCGCTGGGAGAAGAAGTGGCCGAAGAAACTGTAGCAACGCACCTAAGATCTAAGGGGTGGGGCCGGCCCATAATATAGCGGTAACGCGCAAGGATTATTCGCAACCTCCGACGGTCGCGAATGGACGCTTTGTGGATTTGTAAAGATCTAGCCTGTGCAATGGTAATCGCGTCGCCCGGACCGTCAAGAACGTGTCTCGGCCTCCGGGCGACGCGACGAAATTTAGTATAGGAAGGCTTGTAAGTGGCGGCACTTACAAGAAGTTTGTTAGAATGTTTGGTGGCAGTCTCGAAAAATCGTCGAGATGCCTGCTTAAAGAATTGGGCTATTGTCGGTAACCCTGTATCAACGTGGAGCTCGCGATTACGGACGAACCACGGCGCACCCGTGGATCGTCGGAGAAAACGATTCTGAATTACTTGTAACCTGTTGATATGTTTATGGGCGGCATGCGCGAAGACCGGGCTCGCGTACGTCATAGCGGGACGTATAACTGCTTTGTAAAGTGTTACCTTATTACGGAGGACATTTTACTTTTCTTATTAATGAGGTGATATAGGCGACCCATAACGTAGGCCGCCCGGTTCCTTACTTGGTCTACGTGAGGGCCGAAGCTGAGTTTGGGATCTAATATGACACCAAGGTATTTGGTTTGTGTAACCCATGGAATAGGGGTACCTAGAAGTTGGACGCAACGAGGTGGAGGCTGAAGACGCCTTGTGAAGTACATGGCTGCGCTCTTAGCCGGGTTGATTTCTATTCTCCATTTCCGAAACCAATCCCCTAGGGCATCGGCCGCGGTCTGGAGTTTTTTAAGAATGACTTCGGGAGAACGCCCGGAAGCATAAACGCCAGTATCGTCGGCGCATCATGGTTGGCGTTCCTCGACCGTACGGCTGGTGTCTATCTATCCACCTGTAGTATCAACTGTACGATTGGGGGACTTTCAAGAAACGATCCTTATCATGTCGCCCAGTGAACCCGAGGCACCTTTTAGTCGCCTTCTACGGCAGGCATACAGCAGGCAGGCAGCGTCGTCTATTCTACAGCCCCGAACTACAGGGCTGCACACAGTGCAAGGCCTGCGAGGGTACAGGGGGGAGGGATTAACCTCCCACCCCCGGGGCATCTCCGAAGAGCACAGTGCAAAGGGGCTTCGTTGCGTTTCACTGGAGATCCCGGAGCCCCTCACCATGGACTGAGGAAGGGCCACCGAGGGGGTTTTAGTGGTTAAGAAACCCACATAACCCCGCCTTCCCCCGTCAACAAAAAAAAAGTGCTGTTGTTTGTTTGTTTAACAATTGCGAAATACAACTTGTAGCGTGTATTGCATTTAATAAAATGAAGCAATCCTGATCTGATTCATACTAGATATGATAGACAGTAATCTAAAATTTCATCCCGACTGACATATAAATCGCGTCAGAGCCGGTTCGAGCGCGTATAATTTACGGAGTTCACTCGGCGATATTGTGTTTCTTGTCCGGCGGTTCGGACACGGGCCGAGGATATCTGCGTGAAAAGGGCGAAATATTGCAGAAATTTCAAAAGCGACAGGACTGCGTTCGATTCGTCGCGGTGTTGGATTTCATTGCGTTGTATCGCGTGAGTCCACGCAGATACAGGCCTCATGAGCCTTCGCTGGGACATGCCCGCTTTCCTAGCCGCGACATTTACCGATAGCAAAGTTTTGTATACGCAAATTGCGCTAAGCAACATTAAATCCGTTTCCAATGGATAATCGAATGGAATTACTTAGCCGATACGAGCAGCAATTACAACGGGTATTGTCGTATTCTATCTTGAGTGGAAAGGTTTTCTGATAAACATTTTGTCCAGACATTTGAGTTTACAAATAAATGTAGCAGTGATGGCCTAGTGGCTCAACGGTTCGACTTACGATCTGATGGTTCTGGATGAGTTAACATATTTTATTGCACTACAATTAAGAAATACATCAGAGAAATTATAAATTCTCAATTTTGATATATGTCGATGTAATTTCATGAGTAATATGCGGTCTTATCTTATTAGGTTTTAAGTGGGTATGTAATTATATCTATTTTTATTTGAATATAGAAAAAATCCTTTTTCAGCAGTGATAGACACAGGCATAATGGTAGGAATAAGTAAGATAATAAAAATAAGGATGTGTGCTAGGTAAATGGCGAAGGGCTGATATCCTGTCAGTTGTGGGACCAAATTATCTTAGTGAAATAGTTTGCCCGCGTCCGATTTTTCTTTCCCTACCGAATGGTTTTCAAAAAATGAATGAATACGCATTTACTAAGTTATACCTCATAATCAAGGACTTCATTTCTACTTAACATAGATGGGATCGTGGTCACTTGCTTGGAAAGTATGAAGATACAAAAAAGAATTACAAGGATTTTACTATATATAGGTTGTCAAATATCTCCCTTCCGCCTTTTTGTCTTTTGAATTTCGCGGCTATGTACAAAGCGCTACAGAGCTCGTATCTAGCAATACTATAATAATAATTTGAAAGGTATTGACATAACCTACAAAACGACGCTATGCATAATTAGTTTGGATATTGCGTTCAACAGTTATAGACGTGTAAACATGGAGTTCACTAACGCCGAAATTCGCGCTATTTCAAAGTTTTCCTTCGTTAAAGGCAAATCCGCTAGAGAAACGTTCCGTGAGATTAATGGTGTTTTGGGGGATGGTACTCTATCACTTCGAACCACGGAGGAATGGTTTCGACGATTCAGAGCCGGTGAAAACGACACCATGGATAAGCCAGCCGGCGGAAGACCTGTGACGACAAATACCGATCAAATCATGGACTACATCGAGTTAGACCGGCATGTGGCATCTCGTGACATCGCCCAGGAGATGGGAGTTAGTCACCAAACCATTTTAAACCATCTGCAGAAGGCTGGATACAAAAAAAAGCTTGATGTTTGGGTGCCGCATGACACAAAAGGCGGAAGGGAGATATTTGACAACCAATAAATACATTTGCTTACTTAAGTATTGAAAACATTGGACACGTGGAAATGAAGTCGTATGTTTTACGCACAGATAATAGGTATCATGCACTTGCAGTCTATATAGGTTATAATTTAGACGTTTAATTTGTCTGTTAACTCCGTCGTGTCGGAACACACAACCGGCCTGTTATAAAAAGCTCGTGGAAGTCGGGACTAGCTGCAAAATAAAATAAAGCATTTCGTACGCTACCTTCCAATAAACTGGTCTAAATTAAAGTTGTTATAAACATATAAATTTATATATTTAAATGGAATTTGAAACGAATGAAGTTGTCTTTCTAATGCAAAGCCGATGTCGGGGTCATTTACTAGCAACCTGATTTAATCACATATTCTTAATAGAAATTGTTATTTAATATTATAAGTATTGATTTATCATCAAGTTGCATAGTACGATGGCAACCTGAGTTCGATCTCAGGTGCCGGTAAACTTGTTACTGCAATTTTATGTGCTGATTTACCACTCGCTCGGCAGTGAAGGAAAACATGGAGGAAACAGAGAGGAAATTAGATATTTATATATAAAGGCTCCAACTTTAACTCTACAAAATGAACATTTGAAAACTGTATAGCTATTTAACGTAAAGTTAAACAGCAGCGGCTATCGGAGTTTGTAAAGGAATTCGGTATTGGCGCGGAGGGCACGCGAACAGTGTCGACAACAGACGGCGGTGTATCGCGCTTGATGCTATCCCCGCTATTGTTAATCCGGTAATTTGAATTTATTGCAGCATGAATAAATGGTGCGCCAGGAGCGGGGGCTATCGGACGACTTATCGACGCGGCGGCCTTGCGGCGCGCTAGGATCGTTCGGCCGTTTACTACCTTAGTTTCCGTTGGCCAGACTCGACAGGGACGAAAAGTAAAAAAAAATCTATTATCGTTTAGGATTAAACAGGCCGTTTAAAGCAAGACGTACGCCGCTTGATGCACGCTGCACATAACCGCTATTGGAAAACGTTTGGGGCGGTTGGTTGGGAAACTCTACGGCGGCTTGCACCGGACCCACCCGTCTGATCGTACCGATCATTTCCTCCATTGATCCTTGTGAGCAGCGCTAGCTCTCCATAGCCGCAGGGGCCCGGTTATATCTGCCGGCCTGTTGTCGGGGCGAGGTGTTGAATGCTAACGTGACCTCATTTCGCCCATTATGGCAGAGGATGGCTCACCAATAGGGGTTTTAGTTGATAAGGGCCCCTTGTAGGCCGAGTCCGACATAACTTGTCCGCTTCCCCAACGGGCGAGTATGAATAATCGTATTTCCTCCCATGTCAAATACAGCATGTCCTACGACTGAAATGGTATTGAACATACATCCACTAATATAAAAGCTGCAAGGATAGTAGAATATGGTAATCAAATATAAAAGTCGTGTATAAACGAAGAAAGTAACAATGTACCACAACATCTCATATAGAATAAAATAAGTTATCCTCACTCTCATGTACTCACTCGCACATACACTCTCACATCGTGGGTGCACACTATTCTTTGCAAAAACACACGAATACCACATAAGCTATACAATAAACTTTAGTTCATAAACTCGGAGTTAGGTACAACATCGTCCTAATACAGGCTATGTATATTAGTCTAGCAGGGAGATGTGTACCGAAGGACGAAAACGAAGTAAAAAAAAAATGTTTATAGAAATTGGTATATAATATGTATAATAACATTTGATAATATGTATCCAATATTTTTGTGTATGTGCATGTCGGTGATTTAAAATGTAAGTGTGTGTAAAAAGTAAAATAAATATTTCATTTCATTTCATCTTACGTATCGCTTGTTAGATATGTGATTGTTTGTCCTTAGCAGGCAAGTGCGCGTAATCGGAACATCCCAACGACCTCGTCGGAGGAACAGCGGTACTTAAACTATCTCCTACTCTCTGAACGAAGAACAAATAGATATTTTTTTGTAATAAAAGTATATTATAACAACATATCTCGACCTATAAGTATTCTTCGATACGGTTTTAAGGACTTTCCTGTTATATCTTAAGAACCCATGGTCGTAAATCAATAATATCAACAACCCTTTCAAACAAATTGGCTGCGATCGAGGTTCAGGCTAAGCGACTTAAGAGCTATCAAGGCCAGCTTCTCTGACCAATCTGTGTAATTCGTCAAAATAAAAATTGGTTATTAAATGACGGCACAATAATTGCACAGATATTAAAAATATAAGAATCGTATACGTCGAATAGTGCGGATTGGCGGCTTATCCAAATTTACGTAAGATATCCTTTTTCGTTTATGTTATTTAATGAAACATAAATAAATAAATAAAAATATTTTATTGTAAATATATTTAATTGTCTGTCATGCACAATTTATTTCAGTTAGCTAGCGTCTTTATCTTCCGAGATATTCAAACTTTCTTAACCGACCCTTTATTTTTGCTCAATAGTGTATAATTTTTGTTAAAGAAACAACTATAGGTTCTGGATAAGTAATCAACAATACAGTTTACACTAAAACCTTCTACGAATCACACTTTATCTGTGGTATAAGTATCATATATGTATATATATCATATATCTCTTCTGTAGTTAGGTAAATGGTGTCAGGAAAACTTCCCATTTATATTGGTATCACAGGAAGAATTTGAGCGAGGTTCAGCCGGACTAACGGTACTATTCACAGCGACCTCTTCCCCGCGCGCACCGGCAATCAGGAATCATTATTTACGGACAGCTATTATCACCTCGTGCTTTTCTGGTTTATTATGTGCTGTGCTCGTTATATTGTCTAACGACGGGCAAATTATGCTATTAAGTTAGCAGATTGACAAAGTTATTTATGACATTTAAGTGAGAGCGCATTTGACCGCTAGGGGTCCTGTGAACGAAGGGGAAACGTTGCTTTAAAGTTTGTTTATAGCCCGGATAGCTCAGTCGGTAGAGCATTGGACTTTTATAGAGGTTCAGGCTAAGCGACCTAAGAGCTATGCCACCTCTCAATCCGGTGAAGCAGTCAAGGCCAGCTTCTCTGGCCAATCTGTGTAGTTCGTCATTAAAAAAAAAAAAAGTTTGTTGTAATCTGAGGTTGCTGTTTCAAGATGAAATTTTCACCCAGAGCGCTCACGGAGGGTAACACAAAGTGTATATATTTGTTAACATAGATGACGTCAGTAAATTATATCAATTATAAGACAAATATATATAGAAAAAGTTACAACCTATATATATTTGTCGCACTGTCGGGCACAGACCTTCCTTGTAAAGAGAGTATAAGGGCATAGTTAGTGCGGATTGGCAGTCTTCACATGTCTTAGAATCTTTTCTAACAAAACATCGTGAGGAAAACGAAGGCGACCGCCTGGAGCAACCACGGGCTTATTATAATATAAATATTATCTATTATCAATATTACATGTAAATAGCGTTATGTTCACCTTTGTACATGTACTTTGGTGCAATAAAGGAGTTATCTATCTATCAATCTGCATTAAATAATCGCGTGTTTATTATAGGCAACCGACAAGACCGAGTTACGCTACGATGTCAATGTTTGATCTTGGAAAGCGCTGGCGTTGGAATAAGTGCTAAAGACTCTAACAACGTATCTATCACTAACAGGATCAAAAGGTTTCATTGTCTTTCACTGTCTGTCTGTAACCGACCGCAGAAATGAGATATAAAATTGTGTTAGGGCCTCACGCTTCCCTTAGCCAGAAAGAATGACTATAGTCACAGGCCGTCTCTTTTATGACAGCATAAGGGCATAGTTCACCACGATTTTTTTTTTATGACGAACTACACAGATTGGCCAGAGAAGCCTTGACTACTTCACCGGATTGAGAGGTGGCATAGCTCTTAGGTCGCTCAGCCTGAACCTCTATTGCTAGTAACTCGACACAAGGGTCCCCCCGGTGAGGGGTAAGTTCACCACGAAGCCCTAGTGCGTATTGGCAGACTTCACAATCTTCGAAAATTTTCTTAGACATGCATGTTTCGTCACGATTGTTTTCCTTCACCGCCGAGCGCGTGGTAAATCAGCACATACAATTGCAACAAACAAATCCCTTAAAAAATTCGAATGTATTTTTGATTAGATTTTATTTAAACCAAAGGTAAAACTTTCATAAACCATTTGCACAATCCGATAAAAGTTGTTTTTTTTTTCGTTGTTTGTATAATTTAAATTTCAAAAAGTCACACAGGCAACATGAAGAATGTGATTTCTCTCTAGTGGAATGATTACAACTCCCAGGATGTGTAGCAACTAGAGTTAAGGTAGCTCCCGTCATAAATGGATATCGTTACATCGGTGGCGCGTTTTGTATCGCGTCATTACGTTCGCTGTTTTACAATGCCCAATGTAATTGACAGTTAGAAATACTGCTACAGGTAAATCGTACATACTGAAGAAGCGGTAAATCAAAACGTTAGTATATAGAATAAGAAGTTTATTATATATGAGAGATTCAAACGCTTAAGCATAGATAGTCTAATGGTTGACAGCCTGCTAAACGTATGGTAGTAACATCGCGATGGCGTTTCGGAACAGGGACGAAGGCGATAGACCACGCCAATCAAGTAAAGGCGTTGGCGGCCTCTGCTAAGACGAAGTGTTGAAGATTTAAGTAAACTGTTTTATAAACGGAGCAAATGTAACAAATAAAATAAAAAAAAGGCACAGATGACAGTCCGTGGAAAAGCAGTTTAAATTAAAAAAAAAATATGGTAGTAGGTTCTCCAACATTCTACTATTGACGTGAACCACCTCCTACCACAAGCTTATTTTTAATAATAATAATAATAAGCCATTTAATCGGTTAGACAGATTACAATACATATACAAATTAACACAACAAGTTAAGCGCACAGTTAAAAATGAAAAAATAAATATATAAATCACTAAAGACCCAAAAGGTCCGATACACAAGGCTATGCGTTACAACGCCGAACCGACCGGGTTCACTGCTCAGCATAATGCTGATTATCCGAGGAGGGTAAATCAGCGCTGGTATTCTGC
The DNA here is from genome assembly GCA_029286785.1 of Meandrusa payeni. Taxonomy (NCBI): domain Eukaryota; kingdom Metazoa; phylum Arthropoda; class Insecta; order Lepidoptera; family Papilionidae; genus Meandrusa; species Meandrusa payeni. The sequence goes on along the minus strand of JAGSMX010000003.1, from coordinate 7,725,429 downwards.
AGAAACCCATTTTAAGAAGCTAACAGATGTCAGTAGCAAAATTTTAACAAAGTACGAATAACGTAAAAGCAAGTAAAACACCAGTTGGAATGTTAGTAGTATATGTACAAAAAATATTGTTAGTAATTTTTATAGTTATAGTTAAAAGAAGCATGCAGCTCCACATTTGCTAAGCTTGTTATAATTGTGTCAAAACTAACGTTCAGTGACATCACAGTTTCTGGATTTGTGCTGGTTTTGATAATTTGCTAAGTAATTGTGCCTATAGCTTTCCGATGGCGTCCCACCGACCTGAAGGATGTTAGTAATATTTCCGAAAAAAAAAGAAATTTTTCTTTTGGATTTAAAACTATGTATAAAATCTCCTAAAGGTAACTTATTTCTGAATTGTAACCGAGGAGGTTAGTGAATAACTATTTTTTTAACTTTTGTTAAGAAGCGGCACAGCACTTAATAGAACGGTTCGTCAAACGATTTTGACATTGGCCGTCTGTCACTAGCCGCATAAATAACAGCCGCGAAGTAATTGCGTATTCATCGTAGCGGTAGTGAGGCGATTTGGTTGGCGCCTCGGGTCGCCAGCGGCTCTTTGTGACCGCTGGCTGGCGTGCGCTCGCAATAAAACCACTTGTCCGATGGATATTGATAGAGCAGCCGTGTCCCCTGTCAGATGTTATGACACGAGACCGGTAGGTGTGCGTTGGTGTGCTTTAATTGGTACCAATAGATACTTTTGTGTATTTTGTTTGTGTGCTTTTTAATTGTAGAATGTTTTGACTCTATATAAATGAACGTCGTTAATTTATAACAATATTTTACAATATATATTATAACACAAATATTAAGCTTAGGCTTGTTAGTTAGATGGTTCACGTCAATAGGCGAATGGTGGATTCGAATCCACGAACTTATGATTCGCAGACCATACCCTAAACTATTAGGCTATTAACTAACCTCTCATTTGGCTATTCACGCCTTAAATAGGGTCTTCCTTAATTGGTTCCTTAATATTGGTAGGGCCAGTGCCAAGAATTCTGCTTGTACGAATGGGTCGGCAAGATTGGGGAAGTATCACGACCTAGTAGAATGCTCGTTAGTACCTTTATCTATTATAAAAAAATTACTAAAATGGATAATGGATTACAGTCTTTAACCGACTTCTAAAAAAGAGGTTCTTTTTTATGTTTGTGCATAGAGCTTGTGTGACTTTTTTTGTAAATGGTTTGCTTCCAATTAGGTTTGATATTTGTTTTGATAGTTGCAAATGACGTTGGGTTCTGAAGATATGTCAGGGTAGACCTAAAATTCGAATGAAAGAATGCTAGTTGATTAGGAAATTAGTACGTTTATGATGATCCACTGGGTGAGTATTCCATAATGACACCGAGCACGAATGTGGAGGTAGAAAAACAAATATAGGTCCCAGAATTTCGTAATACAATTATGATGCTTAGGATATAAAGAGAGCATCGGTAATAAAAAATAAAAATAAAAATGTTTATTTCGATACATGCGTTCTTTTTACAAATTTAGGCTGAGACCTTCTAGTAAGCAAGAAATATGCTTGTGTCAGATCTCGCTCTTCCATATCAAACTTATTATATTATACAGGTTTTTTTTTTAAATTAAATACACACACACACACACACATATATATATATTTATATAATTATTAATTTAATATTTCTATAATATTAGTACAAGTATTTTCAAAGCATGTAATCTTAAATGACTTTTATAAATTCTTCTGTGATGTCGTAATCGAGTGTTTTTAACCATATCAACAGCGTTCTTTTAGTTGCATAATTATTCATGGGGTAAATCTTAAGTTACTTATATATTTTGTTGTATAAGTGACATGATTGTTTCGCAAACTGCTGTGTAGCAAAATTAGTTTTAATGGGGTAAGATGGAACAACATTGTCTCTGCGTCGTTTATATAGGGTGCTTGAGTCCTATTGTAGATTTTTATGTGTTCTTAAATTATCGGTGTAGTAGCGGTAATTATCGATGTGTTAGCGGTGTAGTAGTACTGACTAATATAATAGGTTGTCAAATATCTCCCTTCCGCCTTTTGTGTCATGCGGCACCCAAACATCAAGCTTTTTTTTGTATCCAGCCTTCTGCAGATGGTTTAAAATGGTTTGGTGACTAACTCCCATCTCCTGGGCGATGTCACGAGATGCCACATGCCAGTCTAACTCGATGTAGTCCATGATTTGATCGGTATTTGTCGTCACAGGTCTTCCGCCGGCTGGCTTATCCATGGTGTCGTTTTCACCGGCTCTGAATCGTCGAAACCATTCCTCCGTGGTTCGAAGTGATAGAGTACCATCCCCAAAACACCATTAATCTCACGGAACGTTTCTCTAGCGGATTTGCCTTTAACGAAGGAAAACTTTAAAATAGCGCGAATTTCGGCGTTAGTGAAGTCCATGTTTACACGTCTATAACTGTTGTATTATCTAACTAATTATGCATAGCATCGTTTTGTAGGTTATGTCAAGACCTTTCAAATTATGTATAGTATTGCTAGATACGAGCTCTGTAGCGCTTTGTACATAGCCGCGATATTCAAAAGACAAAAGGCGGAAGGAGATATTTGACAACCTATTACTGTGTAATCTTGGAATATCGCTCATAATACTTAACGATACTACATTAAGTAGCATAGGTTAAAGGTGTAATGTGATGAAATTCATATATAATTCATAGCCCACTTGAGACAGGGTCGCAGCAATGGAATAGGATACCGTTTGAGTCAGCATTCGATAAAATATTAAAACGTATTATTACGGTTTAGAAAGTCAGCCATTATATCGATCGAAGTTAATGAGGTACAGGATGGTAATGGCTCGGCTTGATAAGGTCAATCATAAATGTCGCGTCGAGTTTCATGTAATTAGCTTGTTATTGGCGCTTTGAAATAGCTCTGAATTCTCACTAACATTTACAAGAAAACTAATAATTAATTCGATTAGAAACGAACTTAGACTGAAGTAAAACTTCTTTAGCTATATGTATGTATTATATATACATGATTCTTCAAGAGAGAAAGAAAATGTGCGCGCGCACTGCTATCTCTAGCTGCTAGATCTTCACAGATAATTAGTCTTCACTTTGTCTTAAATATATGAAACTTAACTTATATCTCCCTCTCTTCTTGCCTTCGCCTCGCCGGATCACATAACCAAAAAAAAAGTTCGTAAAGAAGTTTTACTTCAAAATGTAAAATACAGAAATTTAAATAGTGAATCTCACCAAAGTAGATTTATCCTAAGTTCTAAGTGCCGGTAAAGAAATATGAACTCGTTTCAAAATAAAGCGGTAATTTTAACCTATAACTATAAACGTTTAGTAATTTCGACAGTACGTTACTTACAGGTTAAAGATTAAAAGGTCGAAATAAATAATTAAAAAAAAAGAGAACTGTCACGGCGACAAGATGGCGATAGGTGCACGCGCCCGCCGCATCTGATTGTAACATGTAAATAATTATTAAATATTATCGGACGTCGGATAGGGTCGTTTAGGCGGCCGTTACGTTATCTCTGTTATTTGTCGTTAACAGCTCGGCGGGACTAGGCGCGTTATCGAGTTGAGTTATTGCGGGGAAGACGACGCGGCTTCGGGACTATGCTCCTTTTCTGGTTTCAACAGAGCCCTCGGAGTCTCTGATAGCGTGCAGCGAACATCGATCATGCGGTCCTAGTCCTACATACCTTGGTCCCTAGTCTGCTAAACCAATTATGTTCACAAGTATATTTACGAGCAAAAACAAAAACCGACTTCAAATCGAATAAAACGTTGAACGCTGTTACGCGGGGACGTCCTCTTTGTATTACCGAATTATCGTAGAAATGTTACGAAAATTTACCTTACCAAATTCTCATCAAATTACTCCTGAAATACACTTTTCCAATAAATAATGAAACATCGAAATCGGATGGCGTGATATTGAGGTCCATTTCATCATCATCATCAGCCTGTCACAGTCCACTGCTGGACATAGGCCTCTCCAAAGGCATGCCACCGTCCACGATCCTCGGCCACTCTCATCCAGCTTCTGCCAGCCGTCCTGCGAAGATCATCGCTCCACCTGGTATTAGGGCGTCCCACTCCGCGGTCTCCACTGGAGAGCTCGCTTCGCCCAACGGTTATCCGTTCTACGGCAAATAAGGCCGGCCCATTGCCACTTCAATTTGCTAATCCGGTGGGCTATGTCGATCACTTTAGTTCTCTGTCGGATCACCTCATTCCGGATTCGATCCTTCAGAGAGACTCCGAGCAAAGCCTTTTCCATAGCTCGTAGAGCGACTTTTAGCCTATGGACCAGCCTAACCGTGAGTGTCCACGTTTCGGCTCCATATGTCAAGACGGGTAGGACGCACTGATTGAAGACCTTGGTCTTTAGACCGAGATCCATTTGTGGTGCCCATACTTGATTCAACACATCAGATGTCAGTCTTACATGGATTTCTCATGGCTGCCATTGTCAGATCATAATGAAATGGGACACCGGGAGTAACAGCTTTCAAATAAAAAAAGAGTCATCAAATTGGGTCACTCAGTAGAAAGTTATGAGGTAACATACCACCTTAAGCACCTCCTTTTTGGAAGACAGTTGAAAATATGTGTCACTTACATTTTGCTTTCCAGCGTAATACATAATGAATATACAATGACTTTGTTTTTATCAATATATATACTAAACTATTTTCTCAATCTCATAATCATAATCAATATCATTTCATCACCAACATCATCTCATAATCACAATCATAATCAATATCGTCAACAACATACAATTCTTGCTCGGCAAATTGTAATTTGTATTCACCGCGTATGTAAACTACACATGGTAAAGATCGACTAAAGTTCACTATTCCACGCGTAAATTATCCTAATTTACGATGTTCTAACTCCTAAACTGGTGTCGTAAACGTATACTTTATATCATCGAGGGACCAGCTCCAACACTGCACAACTCATTGAACTAATGTAAATTACATTCTCCACACATATAAAGTAGGTGAATGTCTCTACGCTGTTGCAATTTTACCGAACTGTCAACTGTCAATAAATACGGCTTGATTTTATTCAGTCGCGTTGAAATGACAGAATAATAATTAAGTCACAGGCTTCGGCCATGCCCATTTTGTTTATTACCTGGCATAGGACACCAGTGCAATAAAATAAATCATTTTAACTATGAGATAAGCATTTCCTTCTTTGCGTTGTTTGGACACGAATGGGTTTACGATATTGCCTAGTTAATTATGCGTGAGATTGATATTTTACGTATTCGATTTATTGTAGTGTCTATTATCTATTGATCCTTTGATTCTAACCATTTAAAACTAAATATGAAATAAGAGCCGTAATAGCTCAGTGTACGGGCAGTCGCCTCAAGTTGCATAGTAAGCCAGCTAGTTCGATTCCCGGTGCCAGAACCAATGAAATTTGTTGTTGCAATTTTATATGCTGATCTACCACGCCCTCGGCGGTGAAGGAAAAACCTACATGTCCTAGAATTTTTTTCTAAGACATGTGAAGTCTGCCAATCCGCACTAGGGCCGCGTAACGGACTATTCCCTTATACTGTCTTCACTAGAGATACTATAAATCTCACAGAGAAGGCTTGTGCCCAGCAGCGGGACATGTCTAAAGGCTGTAACTTTAACTTTTATGTGAACTATCATAAATCTCCAGAGTAACGCACCGGAGCCCGGAGTCGGGAAGGAATAACCTCCCCTGTGTCCTCGCAGTGCAAGGCGTCACAGGCCAGGCGATGTCCCCTTCTTCCCGGGTCCACCTTGGACGGACAAGCGGACGACAAAGGCCCCCACCCTTGTCGACCAGTAAACCCGATATTCTACGAGACCAGACCTACAGGGCTGGCTGGCTAATATCCTAGGCGAATGTATATCACCCAGATAAGTAACGTATGACGAGTGACATCACAAGTAAGTGTGCAAGTAGTACATCATAAGTATGGGTTATAAATAGTAATAAACCTGATAGATATTAGGATTAATCTAGACCAAGAAAGCTACTAATTCATAACGGTGTTCAATATTCTCACTGGGCACGCTCATAGCCACCGGGCTAGCTTGCGGTCTCGTCTGTACCCATTTTGATTTCTTTTGTGAACAGATAACATAATTGCATGTTGCAAAGCCTAACTGATTTATATCAGACTAGCTGCGCCCCGCGGCTTTACCCTCGATTAAAAATTATTTATTTATTTTTTAAATAAAAGTAGTCCTAAGTTACTCCTCGCTACATCAGCTATCTGCCAGTGAAAGTCTTGTCACAATTGGTCCATCCATTCTAGAGATTAGCCCGATATTTATTATATTCACATGCATGTAGTAAAAAAGATATTTTAATTTTACTAACATAGACATATTCTTTATTGGCACAAAATATCAAACACATCAAAAAGACAGAAAAAAAATACAGTTAAAAAAACGGACAAATAGGACATAAGACATGATGCCAATATTGGACACCGTCTTAGCATATGCCGTAGCATAGATGCGGCAGCGTCAATTTAAAATCGATTTATTCCTCCCGAAGTGGAACTCAAAGTTAGTTTAGCTTTTGAATGTCCCTTAGATTATTTGTGAAAAAGCAACCGACTGAGACGTGGTTTGGCCCTCTTGGGCAACCTTGGATCGGAATGCTTACGCGTAACATAGTAACCGTCCAAGCCGAGGTCATAGACGTTCAGGCTAAGCGACCTAAGAGCTATGCCACTCTGGTCAATCTGTGTAAATCGTCATTAAAAAAAAATAAAAAACAATATATTAAATATAAAAAGCGACAATTTTCAATTTCTGATTTAATTTATTTTCAGCGGTGCCCAGGACTACCCAAAGTCGTGCGCGCGCCACACTGCATTTACATGGAATTTATACAGACAACAGATAATAAGAGTACAATAAATATGATACGTGTATAAATGGTTATGAGATTAATATATATTATATACAATAAAATAACAGATAAACAAATTTTTATAAATAAGTATATTACTAGGAAAAAATAAATTATAAAGTTTATATTAAATAACGAAATATTAAAAATAATGAAACAACAATCCGACAGACACAACAATTTTATTTATATATGTATGTATAGATGTCTATCGGTGTTAAGTGTACCACGTCGCAACTGGGAAACTATCGGCAATCTGATAGGTAATAAGCGAGGCTTCCACACAGAGCGGCCTACCGGCTGTCATACGCACAAAGTAATCACTTGCATAACGTCCCCGATATCGCACTCTTAACAAATGAAGCGGTCGCATTAAAACTTGTCCGGTGCTTATCTGAAGGTAATGAATAGCGGTAGATAAGTCCTGCGGTGCGTCCGCGATGCTCCGTATATCGGGACGGTCGGGAGCGCCACCGGCGACCGTCCCCGCTCTATATTAATAACGGTTAGATACCAGTGGTCAGACGAAATGGGGAATTAAAAGGCTTTCATGGGATCCTCTCATTAGGCGGATTTGTAGCTAGCGGCGCCGCACGTGGAGTTGTTAATGCATTTTGTGACAGTCCGTCCTGTTTTTTAGGATAGAAAGTATGGTTTGGAAGAGAATGTTGTGACTATATTCTTATAGATTGATCCTCTTTAAGTCACAATCCTCATAATTAAAAAAAAAATATCTTTGATTCCCGATGAACCCCTTACGCGAAGGCGGGGGCACTAATATATCACCATTATCATCATCAGGCTACGTCAATTCACTACTGGTAGGCTTCCGACCATATGCAATTGTCTGCTCTCCGTATCCAGCTACTTCCGGCTATCTTTACTAGGTTATTGGTTTATACGGAAGGAGGGCGCCCTCCGCTTCTCCGACTAATGTGTAATTTGTTTTATTATGTAAATAAATATACCATAGAATGGACGGTGATAGCTAAGAAATTGGTCGACACCTCTGGTGACCAGAGGGCTGGCTTATACCTTGCACAGAGGGTAAGCATTGTTATACAACGTGGCAATGCTTCCAGCCTTCTGGGCACGCTGCTAAGCGACGACGGTTTGGCACAGTTATATTTTTTGTAAAATACCTATTATTTTGTAAATATTTAATATTCCATAGAACTATTTCGAATTGTAATATAAATTTGAGTGTAAAGACAAAAATTATTCTTACAAATAGCGCCTTTCTAAGTCGACATTATGGCAGTTAAATGGAGTTATAAAAAGAATCACTGTATATGAGTAACTTAACGTAACGGCTAAATGGGAACTTGGACCGTTGCTCTAGACATTGACTAATTTACGTTAGTTATATACTTTATAATGAACTACTATATTAATAAACAACAATCCAATTGAGATGAAGGTGTACAGTAGGATCTAGATTTTGTTAAAAATCCGTTCATTCACTGCGCGCGCGCACTATCCGCATACCGCAGCATCGTTGCTAGATCGCAGGGCGGTGCTTAAGCGGGTAATCGCGCAATTTGTGCCGTCATTGTTCTAAAGTAACGTCGGCCGTATATCAGTGCGGCAGACGTGGCCAATTGATACAAACGAGCCCGTGTCACGTCTAAATATAATATTAGGAATCACGGCGCGAGCCAGGATATATTAATTTGGAGTGCCTGTTGCGTGATGTAGCCTGTTAGGGCATGCGCTCGTTACAATGGTCTCACAATTTCTGTGCTCCTTTATTTTCATTGTTTTCTTTATCTTGCGTGGTTGTCAACATATGTCAGCTATAAATAAAATACAAATTAAAGTGTGCTAGGCTAAGTCAGGGTTGGTGTTTGTATTGTATTCATTATACAGAGGTTCTTGATAGTTTTCCGATAAAGGCTACCGTCCGAGTCGTGACTCGGCCCTTTCGTCGGATTACTAACGTGAGTCGTCCAAGGCTCTTGCGCTGATACTCTCGATAGATATTCAGGTTAAGCGTGCCGCCTCTCAAATTTCGGTGAAATCTTGATCAGCGTAGTACGAGTAAATTCCAAAAAAAAACATAAAAAAAAGACATTACGAAATCAACTCTGATATTTTAACCAAACAACCAAAAATTCAGTTAAAATTCAAACTATGCGGCCACCTAAATTAGGATCTAGTCCTGTTCGATAGTTGGCGGGAGAAGGTGGCTTTCTGTAAATCATATCTTACAAATATAATATGTTATAATCTTGTTTAATAGGAAAGGTAGAAAACAGGCATGTGGCTTATCTAATTGTGGATCACCGTATTGCAGGGACATCCACAACATTCTAAGAGTTGTTGCTTTATGAAAGCTCCATTGTTGTGCTGGCGGCATTCGATTCGGCAGTTGAAACGACATTTTGCTAAAGAAACTTGTATCTCTCATTGTTAAATTCAAGTTCTAAAGTCAAGACTATGTTAAGAATAATTCAATCGGATTTTTCGGTTACTTTAGTACGGTAATAAATTTCATTCAAATGATAATGTGTACCCAAGTAAAACCAACTTAGTTATCTAATATCTAAACGGGCGATTGTGTTTGAGAGCTCTTAAATATTAGTTATTATAGAACTTTTCATAATCCCCATGATAATAATCGTCAATAGTAAGATGATAGTTTTAATTATGATATCTAAATCAGGCAAGGTATATTTTTGGAAAAACGTTTCAAAGATTATACATTCTTTACAGTTGGATGGACCCTTGCTCTTTGAAAATAAGATTAAATGACGATTTATGAATGAGGTCAGAATGTTGAGTGAGGTCGCATAAGGGTTTGTGCACACTAGTATCTTTTATAAGGAAATTTTTCTTTACATGAATTAATGTCAAGACAGATTTCGCTGTCCGCTTTTCTGTAATGTTATTGAGTCTCATAAGTGACAGGAAGTGAGTCCATAGCTAAACCCTTATGTTTCACTTATGTTTTTAAATTCCCAATAATGACTCATTTGTTAGTAATATTTTTTGCTTAGAAACTATTTTAGTTAGTAGAAACGTTAGTAGAAAGATAAAAAAGTACATAGAATTTCTTTACTTTATTAGATTAGGTAGGATTTTTTTTCAGTTGTCCCTTATTATGAAGCGTCAATAGGCTAAGATATAATAAGATTGATGGTTTTCCCATTGTCAGAATTGAACCAAAATGGGACCACATGACAAGAGCCATCTTTTAAATTAAAAGAGAATCATCAAAATCGGTTCAGACAGTCGAATGTTATGAGAATAATAATTATGACAGCAGCAGATTATAATTTATGTAACTAACATAAAAAAGAGCATACCGCCGAAATAAGAACCACCTCCTCTTTTGAAAATATAAGTATCGCGAATGAAATATGAGTGAGTGACTGATGAAATGAATAAGTGAACGGCGAGTGAGAACCCGGCAGTGTGTCGCGGGCCTAAGTGAACGATCTCGAGCGAGGCACGCGCCGGGCACACGCCCCGCCGACACGCGGGACCATTTCCTCCTCACAACCGCTGCCGGCTGCGCATTCGACACACTCTCATTGTACGTACTTACGTACTTGCACTAACCGGCACCCGTCTGAGCACCGTGAAATTCTAAAAGTGCCACTAAGCCTAAGTTGTTGGCCGTTTAAAAACAACGCTTCAACAAAACGCAATCTGGTCTCTGCATAGATTTACAAAATTCTATACTAATATAACGTTCCTTAGACCGTTGTTCGCTCTCAATACGTCAAGGACAAGGAATTTTGAGGGTCTAAAATGCCTCTATCACAATCTAAACTATATTATAGAGAAATCGACATTATTTTTCAACCAACTTCAAAAGAAAAGTGAAAAAGAGTACACTGTACCTAGTCGGAGACAGAGCTCCTGTATATGTAACATGTTTGTTTTTGTGATAATAATAAAGTTATTTAAAAGTTAGTTAAAAGTTTAAATGAGCCGATGTGAAACGAGAGCGGACCTCTAGCGTATAATAAAGCAATAACCGTTATGAGCTAATTCTCATACTTATCGCTATATTTATAACGTAATAAACTCATATTTTCTTACAAAGCTATGATAAATAAACATTATTTTTAAGCTAATATTGATCATTTAATGCTATAAAGCGTTGGTACAATAACCTGTTACTGGTTGGTGACGTTGAACAATCGACATTCTTGAACATTATTTATTGTTTATAGTCATAAAAAATATTGATGGGTGGCTTGTTGTTTCCAATATTTTCAATATTTCATTTAATTATCATATTATTTATTTTAGTTTATTTTTGACTTAATAATATATTTATTTATGAAATTTTTCATCTATTATTTTATTGTTTAAAATATATTTTAATCTTATAACTGTTTTATTCATGTATCATATTTATTATACTCTTATTGTCTGTATAAATTCCATATAAAAGTAGTATTGCGCGCGCACGTCTTTGGCTAGTCCCGGGCACCGCTGCAAAGATGCGACAGCATATGCTGAAACGGTGTCCGATATTGGCATCATATGTTTTGTATTATTTGTCCGTGTAACATTAACTGTGTTTTGTCTATTTTTCATTATTTTTTAATATGTGTTATGTTCTGTCTGTGATGTGTTTTTGTATTGTGATGCCAATAAATAGATGTCTATGTCTATATATTATATCCTTTTGATAATTTAATACGCCTATTCCGTAGAGAAGCAACTAAGTCGGTCGGTTGTCCAACTTTATAACTCATTTTGCGGGTTTCTAAAAATTCGAGTTACAGAGATAATTTGCAGGGTAATAGCTACTTATTTTAACTTATAGAAAATTAAGATTTTGAGTAATGGGGTTTACGATTGATTGAGGTTCGACTTAAAGTGGTTCTACCATACTAAAAAGTTAAAATGTTTTAACTAGTCAAGTCATCGTGTATTGAATTAATTCACAGAAATTATTGAACGATTCGGTCATTCTAAATATGGAGCGCTTATTTCATTCTGTCCATAGCTCACGTAACTTCGTTACGAGCTCAATTGAATAAGCTGCGATAGGAACGCCGAGGCGCTTGGCAAGTTGATTGCTCGAATTTCCTCTTCAACTATCACAAAGATATGGTGAATTTCTAATTGGATAAACGTGTCGTTTCCTATTTAAAGGCGACGGCGGGTGTTACGTTTCCATTTAAATGTGACCTCTAATGAGATCTTAATGCGCCCTTGTGACGTCTTATACTAGTTAGCGGCGGGGGGCAGGGCGGTTGTCTTTAAAGAGGCGGTGAAGTTTCCGGAGGCACGCGCGCCGTCATCCCGAATAATGGCCCGCCAGGGAGCGCCTCGCGTCTGCTCAATGACCGACTAATGAATTAACGTTCAGATCGTTTCCTGGGCGTTAATTTTTTTTTTATGTTACCTTAATAGGTTTTGAGCTATTAATTTCAAGATACTGGAGGTAATCATTATTCTCAGCCATGTAGTGCTGGGCTCTCAAGAATAACACTACGGTATACCCCGCCTGTCGTAGAAGGCGACTAAAAGGGGCCTCGGGTTCACTGGGCGACAAGGGTGGGGGCCTTTGTCGTCCGCTATGGTGGACCCGGGAAGAAAGCGACATCGGCTGGCCCGTGTCGCCTTGCATTGCGAGGGCACAGGGAGTAACCTCCCCCCCCAGGACGTGCTCTCCTTGAGCACAGTGCAGGGGGGCTCCGGTGCGTTCCTCTGGAGATCCCGGAGCCCCTCGTCATGCACCGAGGAAAGGGCCACCGGGGAGTTTTTAGTGGGTAAAATCCCCTCATAATCACCACCTTCCCCCCAGAAGGCGGGGTATCTTTTTGAAGATTTCCTCCCCGTAAACTAAAAAAAAAGGTAATCGTTATTTTACTGATTATTTATTTTTTATTTTACAAAATCAACAGCTAATGAATTATAGTAAATATTTCGGTCACGTATTTAATATATACATTTACATTTATAAATTTACATTTCATTGTTATCTAAGGGCGCAGGGGCGCATTAAAAAACAATAAATAAAAGAATTGAACAAATGAATAGAAAATAAAAATTGCGTTACCTGCGTTACTGTGGCTAAGTGTGTATGTGTGTCCTGTATCACAAATTTTTAATTAACTCGAGTAATGCCATCAGTCAAAGTGTACTCGTATGATTACATTTTTTAATGTAATTTTTGTTAGGCAAAAGGGGTCTTATGCTTGTGAAATGGTTATTATATGTTTTTTTTTTATGACGAACTACACAGATTGGCCAGAGAAGCTGGCCTTGACTGCTTCACCGGATTGAGAGGTGGCATAGCTCTTAGGTCGCTTAGCCTGAACCTCTATTGCTAGTAACTCGACACAAGGGTCCCCCCGGTGAGGGGGTAACCTCGGCTTGGACGGTTACTTTGAATTCATTATATGTGTTTAACACTCTGTTTATGGCGGAGTGTCTTACGTAATTGGTATTCGATGGTGGTAAATAAATCAAGTCGGTAGCTCTGTCTCTAACTCAATGTATATTATATCTGTGTTATATGTATACATTGTTAATTATCTGTGTTGGATTATCATAAACCAACAACGAGCATTCTCCCATACGATTTTTATCATTATGGTATGTCTTTGGAACCCAAAATGCTATACCATCAAAATTAATTAGGGTATGGTATGATCCTTATTGAAACCAACCACTTTGGAACAACAAATTCACAAACGTTAAAATAATTATAAAAATAATAAAACAAAAATAGGGTTTTTCATTCTTGTCTCCGATTTTTGAAGTCGGTTAAAATATAAGATTTTAAAATAAGACGGTCATAAATGCGAAGCAAAACCAATTATAATAATAAAATCTTAATTTGGCTTTAAACAGGTTATATATAATAGAATTATTTTGTACGACAATAGCAACATTAATAAAAATTGTGTCGCAGCTATTAACGCCCACCCTCTTATCAGATTAGGCGTCAGTCTTCCAATCAAATCCTAAAATCTGCAATTAAATATAGATCTGATTTAATATTTTTTTCTTAAATTAAAAATAATTTTGAAGGTGTTTCGTACTAGTGTAGGGTGAGTGTGTGCATGTGTGTCTGTTTGCGTATGTGTGTATTCTTCGCGCTCGTAGATTGAACAAAAAGTACACGTGATCAAATGCTTGGTGCTGTTGAAGGTTATTCCAATAAGAGAAAGTGACGCGTAAAAACTATTGAGTGACATTTATTGTTTTGAAATCTGTTTGTTTTATTCGTAATTTTTACGGCGTCGGAGAAATGTGTTGTGCGCCGGCGCATCGTAAATCACCGCGCGATAGCACACGATAGCGGGGCCGTGCGCTACGGCGCGTGCGTCGGGAGCGTCACACGCAGACGTGACGTAAACACAGGGCTGCCACCAATCCGTTGCTTAGTCTAAATATTTGTTGACGATTGATGAAATGATAGCGTACTGCCTTTCGACTTCGAATGTAAAGAATGAATTATCATAATATCTGGATGACGGCAAGTCATTAGAATTGTCGTCATACGGCTTTTTAAGAACAAAAAATTTTGTGTTCACTGGAACTAATAATCATAGCAGGCGGACAGTGAAATTTGTCTGTGTCTACTCCGCTAGGGTAAAAAGGACGTGATATTATAATTGGTTTCCTAAAAAAAATTGCGGGACATACACACGAAGTAAGTGAAAAGATATGTCTGTAAGGTAACAGAAAATCACGGATGATCAGTGTTACCCTGATAGCTGACTAGTACTTAATGAAGTATCCGAAAAGCGGATCGCATTTTTACCTGTACCTCAAATGTATCTACCCTAGTTAGTTTAACAGTGTGAAGAGTGCGACTATCTGCTATATATCTCACATGCCTCTAAAATGACTAAAACGGTTCATTTCTCGCATGTGGAATGGTATTCTTTATTTATGACTTAAAAGAGTCTTGTGATTAAATATTGGACCGGAAATGAAAGTAATTGATATCGCATTAATTCAATGAAGTCTTATAATTTTTTTAAAGAGTGCCAACACACAACATTCTAAATATGCTTAGGATTGTGGTAGGTTCAATGGTAGATATGAATCTAAGACTTTATGTTTCGCAAACCATAACCTAAACCATCAAGCTATTGACTTAGAGTTATGTAGACAGATTGTAGTAGATATACAGGTTATTAGGTGACAGCTTCCGAAGACGAAATCAGACGATAGTACTAATGACATCTTTGATAATAGGACGGAAAAAAAAATCGATCCTGATTTAATAACTAAATAAAATAACTGAATAAATTTAATTGTGACGGAAAAAAATCATTGTTGTATTTTTAGTAAAGTAATGTATTTTTTATGAAGTTATCGTTTTATAAACATGATTTTTTTTTAAATCAGGATCGATTTTTTTCCGTCCCATCATCAAAGGTGTTATTAGTACTATCGTCTGTCTTCTTTTCAGAAGCGGTCTCCTAATACCTTGTGTATCAATCTGTTTATTCATAAAAAGGTATAAATAGATTCTATTCCTCTAGTATGTGTCTATGGGTGGCAATTATTAATTAACACTAGATGAGCCGCACGTTTGTGTCTTCCCTTTAAAAAAATACAATTCCCATTGACAAAGAATTTGACAGCCCTAAAGAAATAAATCACACTTTTCCTTAAATTCAAATTTCAAATCACTTTACGTGATTTATAATGCAGGATTAAGTCGCCCGATCGTATCATTAATATAAAAATCGTCTAAATCCGACATTTGATTAAGAGAATACTTATTGACTCTCTTAATTGTGTAGTTTTGTGATAAATACACAAAAAATATCCTATCTCGAGTATCCATCTCCGATCAGGTCTTACATTATCTTTTGAAAGATCTAAGAAACACAGTAACCAGTCGTTGTGCGGTGTTTAATACGAGTTAATAAATAAAGCTTAGTAACACTTGTTTGAATTAGTTTCGGAATGAAAGAAGCTTGCTTGCTGGTTTGATTGCGACGTGTATTCTTGAAATTACTAGTTGTTTTTCTCTTCCTGTTTGTCTCTTCCGGGAAGTCAGGATACTAACGAGGCTACAACTACAGCCTAGAGTAACGAACGAAGGGTCCCTCTAGCAGGAACTCGTGTGCTAATTTACTTATAATAGAGCGGTAATGAATGACTTTTTAAAGGACAGCTAGGGTTTAAAGGACGTGACAGCTTTTTGTTTGACTATTTTAAATAAATAAATTATCAAAATTTAAGTCCATATTTATATTAGCAAAGGACTGGAATAGTTTTCCCGCGTCTGTCATTCTCTTCGATTACAATGTGGGTATTTTCAAGAGTAGAGCGAATAGGCAATTTACTATGCTCATGCGCCTTACCATCCAGGACTGCATTTCCACTTAACATCACTTGGGATCGTGGCCAAGCACATGCTTAGAAAGTATAAAAAAATTAACTGCTACTACTATGGACTAATTGCAGCTATGTAAACATGCCAATTAGTAGCGTCATGTTTCTTTTATCTTAAAGTTTAATAGAATAATTAAACTAGCTTGACAAACAATTCAGGGCAAGGCGACATGTTAAATGCGTATTCAAATTAAGAATTCAAAATAAATATTCATCTTAAAAATAACTGCTATCATTGGATTATAAATTCTCACGATTTTCTTATTCTGTAGCGGGGTAGACAGTCGCCTTGTTATCGAACTGAAATAAAAAAAAATCATAACGACTACCGATCGGTCTGGGTTCCCAATAACTAAAAAAAAAACTTGTACCAATCAGATTCCTTTCTTTCATTCTTTCCATTTACTGTTCTTGTGTAAAATACATGCGGGGTTTACAGACGTAGCAATCCACTTATTAGGTGTCAAATTAAACCCGGAAATTTTTAGCTAGTGATTTTAATGTTTTTTAATAAAAGAAAAGTCATTGCTTCAAACGCTTTGCCACTTAGCTTGCAGAATCTATATAAATAAAAATGAATTTGGTTAATCGCAAAATTCGGGAGTGTTTTAACTATTTCGGCGAAGTCCTTTTTTCGTTTGTTCCATAAAGCACGCTGAAGGTTTGAATAATAATAGAAAATTACGTGGCCAATAGTAAAAAAGACACATTTCTTTTCACATCATGGCCCATGTAGAAATCTTAATCCAGATTCACCGTGTATGGAAATAATACCAGAAATGATTACCGGGAACGATAGCTATCTATATATCGTCGCGGACTGCAGATAATTGAAAATACAGTTGTAAAAGTAGGACGACGAGAGATATGACCCTTTTCAACTTATTTTTATCGGTAAAGTCGCTGGCAAAAGAAATGCTGGTCGTAGAACGAGATTATGGCAGCGGAATTAAGAGAGTGGACCTTGCAAGAGACAGAAAGATGGTAAACTGACTGCCAACCTTCGCTAGTTTGAGAGACACTAAGAAGAAGAAGTTGTAAAAGTAAATCAACAAAATATCTAAATTGATAATCATTGGGATGCTCCTTATTCATCAATCTTTGAGATATAAATAACGTGATCACCTGGGGAAACGTTATATTTATTTAATTTTTAATCCTGTCTTTTACAGAACTACGTCTGTCCGGGCAGCTAGTAATAAATAAAACAGACTTTTATTGCTTTTCAACTGACTTCAAAAGGAGATTCTCACATCGTCTGTATTTGCATCAAGAATGTGCGCCACAAATGGACAAATAACTAAATTTCACGCAAATCGATGATTCATTTTTTATTAAAAGAAAAGAAAATTGAAGGAAACTTGCATCAAACTACTCTTAAAGTACAGGATGTACAGCTTGTTTACGTTCTGATTAAGCTTGATTTCGTAATATTCCTACGATAATTCTAAAATACAAAAAGGGCGCCCTCGCGTAATAGCGTATTCGATTCTATTTAAAGATTTTTTTATTATTTTATTTTATTATTTATTCAATTTTTTTATTTATTTTGTTTATGTTTTATTTTTTTAATTGGGGACCCTTGTGTCGAGCTACTTGTGATAGAGGTTCACGCTAAGCGACCTAAGAGCTATGCCACCTCTCAATCCGGTGAAGCAGTCAAGTCCAGCTTCTCTAGCCAATCTGTTTAGTTCATTAAAAAAAAATCGATTTAAAGTCGGTTTTTTTTTACTTGCGAAAATAGTTGTTTCTTATTTATTTACTGTATTATTATTAGTTAACAGAATAATTAACTGTATAGTTATAAAAATATACATAACTTTGAATTCTTCATCTCTACGACGGCTAACAGATTTATTAGTTTAATTTGATAAATTGTTATTGGGCGGTTGGCTCAAGTTGCATAGTACGCTAGCAACCCGAGTTCGATCCCCGGTGCCGGTGAAAGATAACATCGTGAGGAAACCTACATGGCTTTGAACATTTTTCTAAGACATGTGAAGTCTGCCAATCCGCTCTAGAGCCGCGTGGCGGACTATGCCCTTATACTCTCTCTACAGAGAAGGCCTGTGCCCAGCTATAACGGCTGTAACTAATTTAACTTTATAAAATCTATAACGAGTACAGTATCAAAATGATTAACAACTACACATTATTGCGTTTAAGTCTTGATCCCGACATCCGGTTATCCCACGGTACATGTAACTAGCCTCTAATTAAAAAGCAAATTGAAAATCCTTGTGTCAAGAACTATTAATTTTTACGATCAATATCAGAACGATGCATATTACATGTGCCAGAGTAATTATTTATCTTTATGTACGCGATCAATAGATATCTATCTGTCTCGAATAAATAATAAAGTAAGTATTACAAAGTCAGATTTCGCTTATCGTATTCAAATAACCCGGGTGTCGTAAATAATGTCCCGTGTCGATCTGAAATATTCTTCGAAGGAGGTCATTTTACCTAACTTCGCTATTATTAGACTAGGGAACGTATTAATGAACAAATAGAATGAAGGTTATTACTTGTATTGTATTGTCGTTACAATTACACCTGTTGCTTACATGATTAACAAAAGTATTAATATATAAAAGGCCTTTGAACACGGCCACTGAGCTGTGGTAGCTCAGTGTCCGTGCGGTTGGCTCAAGTTGTGTAGTACACAGCCCTGTAGTTCTGGGCTCTCAAGAATAAGACTACGGTATCTGTGCCAGTCGTATAAGGCGACTAAAAGGGCCTGGGTTCACTGAGCTACAAGGGTCATCGACTGACCCGTGTCGCCTTGAACTGCGATGGCACAGGGGAGGGAGTAACCTCCCTCCCCGGACGTGCTCTCCTTAAGACAGTGTAGAGGGGCTCCGGTGCGTTCCACTGGAGATCCCGGAGCCCCTCGTCATGCACCGAGGAAAGGGCCACTGGGAAGGTTTTAGTGGCGTGACGTTAGAAGGCGAGATGGAGCGACGGCGGCCCGGGATCGTTGGGTACCAAATAGAAAAAAATTGTAGCTACAAAGATTTATTAATCAACGTTAATATTGATTCCGAAAAAATTAACACTCGATTTTGTTGTCCTTAAGTGGACAGCAAAATATTCTTGCCCGGGGTGTAGTAACGCCGGCACTGAATGTGATCTTTCTTCAGCAATAAATTTTCTTTAATTTTGACATAATTTAACGAGTTTACTTTTCGATGGACGTAGCGTCATTCATGTAATTATCAATATATAAGCTATTGAGAGAGGTAAATTACGTCAGCCGTTAAACGTCATCTCTTCTACCTATAAAGAACACCATAGACAAAAAAGCATACTGCAAAAAGATTAATTGAAAAATGGGGTCGAATTGTTTTTGTTGCGGGAGGTACCGCGGCGGACTGCGCACAGACCACCGGCGCGGCGGCGGTGCTTTACTTACAACGATTTATTGTTATAAAAATAATGTATCATCGACCGACGCAGCACAATGGCCGTAACAAGCCCGCTCGTGTGCATTAACGGCACGGCAGCCGTGGAAAGACCGACTTAAGCTCTCACGGTAGCTAAAGCTATGCTGGTTATGAAGTATATCGCTACTTATTGTGACAAGAACGTACGAAAGAGATCACGAAGGACTATCAATTACCACAGACTATACTGAAACACGAAGTAACTCGCAATTGTGTGATCCTGTGTGGGATTGGAAGGGTAGCAACAACTGACGAAAGTATATTAAAGAGTTAAAACCAACATCGGGATCAAATCTGTGACGGTTTAAAATTAAGCTAATACTACGCCATTACGCGGATGCTCTCGTGTATTTCTAAAGTATTCTATATTCTCTTTTTTTCTACTCCTATGTGTCCTCGTTGTTGTAATATAAAATAAAGCAATTTTTCATACGATTTAATGAGAGATATAATTAAAACTTCCAGACATTTTCAAAAACACTTGTGAACGCGCAAACTTTAAAAAGAAGAATGGAGAACATCCTCTTTTTGAAATCGGTTAAATCAAGTCAATGTGTTTTATTTAAATAAATTTCTTGTCAGAAAAGAAAAAAATCCGAACTGCACCAGTTACTCAGGCATGTATCGAAATAACTAGAAAGAGATATTGCCTCTTAATTTAAACATCACCGTGTACAAGTTAACATATTGTACATTACAAAGTACAACATAATGCTTTTTAAATCGTGTACGTAAAAAATGCAGTTACAACCGTGTTATAAAATAGCTTTCGATGTGTTATTGGCTTAAACGAATAAGTTATTCTCGGGTAAGCCACGTTGATCGATGTTCTAACTCAGCAGTTTTCGATCTACGCGGTAGCTGCGATGTTACTCGATAAAGACAATCTTTGAGAGAATTTATCAACGATAGCTGGATAGCACGATAACGGAACGTTCGGGATTGTGTCCGGTTGCGATAAAATATAAAGTCGTATGACTTCTTCCACCCTTATATTTCTTTCTATACAATACGGGAATTTTAGCACTGCGTACGTAATAATGCCGTATCATCACGACGCTTTTATTCGTCCTATCTCTGGAGACATTCTATGGGTTTAGGGAACCATGATAGTTCTGCATGTAACCCCTATCATTGACTTAGTCTATGTTTATCCGATTGCGATGAAACTACGAGGGTCGTTTTTTTACGACGAACTACACAGATTGGCCAGAGAAGATGGCCTTGACCGCTTCACCGGATTGAGAGGTGGCATAGCTCTTAGGTCGCTTAGCCTGAACCTCTATCGCTAGTAACTCGACACAAGGGTCCCCCCGGTGGGGGGTAACCCTCGGCTTGGACGGTTGCTATGTTACGCGTAAGCATGCCGATCCGAGGGCGCCCGAGAGGGCCGAACCACGACTCGGTCGGTAGCTATTTCACGGATAATATAAGGGACATTCGAAAAGCTAAATTAACTTAGAAGAAGTGGCCGAAGAAACTCCAGCAACGCTCCTAGCATCTAAGAGGTGGGCCCTGCCCATAAAATAGCGGTAACGCGCGAGGATTATTCGGCGAGGGTCGTCACTCTATTACAAAACATACACCACTTTTGTTTTTTGTTCAGATTAAATTGTACATAATCCAATTGCAATTTAACGAAAAATCGCCCCACCTTAAATTAAAGTACCCGGAACTGTTATGCCATTTGCAAGTGGTCAGTCATAGCTCGAGGATAATTATACCGGTAGGAACAACTTGGATACAAAGTGGGCATTGAAATAACTCCTAACGAATCTATAACAGTGTGGTTGTAAAGGCGAATTCTGATTACGATTTTGTAACCATAACACTCAAGTATTCATTGCCGTTAAATTTTAAATATATTAAAATAAATAATATCCTTCATTATTATTATCTTAACCTGCTCCTAGACCTGCTCGTTTTAGCGTGGTTAAAGAAAGTAAAAATTTGTTTACGGCAGAAACATAAAAGCGGCTTATTTTGCCAACTTTAGTTTTATTATAAAGTATTACTTATCATAGTTGAAATATCTAGAATGAAAATATTTATTTAAATATTGAAATTTATAGTCATCTAGCACATTTTACGAAGTAGTTTTAGTTAATTACAAGTTTCTAAACGTTAAAATGGAACTGAGAATGGGTTTTAGAGATAATATTATTGTCACACCACGCACTTAATGGCACCTTAAAATTGTCTATTTAATACATATCTTTATTACTATCTTAGGATAGAATGGGCAAATTGTGTTAAATTTTCATTAAAGTAAAAGCAACTATTTGATTTTGATAAGTGCGGAACCTGTTCGGAGCGCAGTAAAGTTTGATTCGAGGGCACAATTAAATTCTATTAACAGGACCGCAGTAAGGTGTAATTAAGCGACAACGTAGCGGCCTCTGAAATATCTCTCATTCTTATTTGAATGGGCCGGACTGGAGTTATGAAAGTTTTGTAGCGATAATTATATGGCACACGGGCTGAGAAGTTGTCGGGCGACTAGCAGCGAGGGCCGGAGTATCAGATAGTGCCGTGCGACACTATTAATGCGGCCGCGACAGGCGTTTGATTGCAGGTGCTCCGCGGTCGCTCCACCAAGTTGTTTATTACCCGTTTCTTAATGCAGGTCTTAGATCGAGCGAATATAACGTCGGGGAAGAAAACTAAGACATTCATAATTACCCAACACGTCACAAACTGATGGCGCATCGATAATGTGTTACACGCAGGTAACTGGTTACTTTGTTGTGTTCTAGTAGAAATTCTTGTTAAATGACAGACTTCATTGGAGAGTTCTCTACGATCGAAAAAAAAATATACATGCCATTATACAGATAAACAAACAATATGTCTATCACTATAGATATACACAAATCATTTTAACTATATATATTCTTTGAATGATTCGCATAATGGAGTCACTTTTTATTCCTTTATGAGGAAACTGTTATGCATTATTTTTTTAATTTAAAAACTTAAAACATAAATTAAAGATAGGAAAAAACAAAACTATATATCCGGATTTGTTGTAAGTAAAGACTCGGTAAAAAGTGGGTAGTGTTTGTCCTCCCCAAACTCTATCCAAAAAATAGGACTCTATACAAAACTAAAATGACGTCACATCTCGTCTCGTAAAGAATTGAATAGAATAGAATGAACATTTATTCGACACCAGTACACAGAAACAACAGATAAAACAAGACAAAAAACAACATACACAAAAGTAATTAAAATTGTGAAAAATTTATAACAAAATAGAACTTGTGCCGAAAAGCGGTTAGCTCAGCATGTGCTGCACTCACACATGTAGCACAGCGCTGATTTTCAGCCAAAAACCTGTAAGAACTAAGATGGACACGATTCGGTTGTGTATAAATATAGTGTTACATACACTTTTGTTTATATTATACATAAATATATATTTAAAAAACGCAGTACTACAAAGTATATATATGTATAAATAGTAATATTTATTTTCTTATATTAAACCTCTATAGAGGTTTGTTGTGATGTCAATGAAAAAAATTTGTCAGTGATGTCAAATAGAAAAAGAATAGATGTCCTGATTTAATTTATAGTTGAGCAAAAGCAGGAATAAACTTTTTTCAGCCCTGTAGTTCTGGGCTCTTAAGAATAAGACTACGGTATCCCCTGCCTGTCGTAGAAGGCGACTAAAAGGGGCCTCGGGTTCACTGGGCGACAAGGGTGGGGACCTTTGTCGTCCGCCAAGGTGGACCCGGAAAGAAGGCGACATCGGCTGGCCCGTGTGCACTGCGATGGCAGAGGGGGAGGTTACTCCCTCGGGACGTGCTCTCCTTGAGCACAGTGCAGAGGGGCTCCAGTGCGTTCCTCTGGAGATCCCGGAGCCCCTCGTCATGCACCGAGGAAAGGGCCACCGGGGAGATTTTAGTGGGTAAAAACCCCACATAACCGCCGCCTTCCCCCCAGAAGGCGGGGTATCTTTTTGAAGATTTCCTCCTCGTAAACAAAAAAAAAAAGGAATAAACTTTTTATGTGGTTTTATAAGATGTATACGGTATAAAAATAAAAACAAGAATAACTTTGTAACTCTTCTTTCAAAGTTTTTTTTAAACAAAGTATAAATATATATTTATTTTTAAAAAGTTACCAATCACATCTCTTCCTTATTGACTCGTATTAAAATCTTACAAATAAACAAACGCCGGAACGTTAAGCGACTTCGAAGTCACTTGTAGAAACTATTATTTCAATTTAAAAGTAAATGTTCAAGGAGGTCGTGTAATGAAGGATCATCATTCGTCTCGTGTGTGAGACGCTGTGCGGTTACCTGCCTCTCCTAGTTACACGGACATTTAATCATTCTACCGCGACAAGGTTTGATTGCAAATGATAAATAGATTGCGTAAGATATCAGATGCATGATTTAGTGACTCACATGTTCCGTTTCTACTATATGCCGGCAATAATATTATTGATTGTAGGTTTTGCCGTATCCTCGGTTTTTTAAGTACAAAACAATTTAGATGTTGAAGTCCGATGATTGGACCTGATCTCCGAACAACTGGAGCCATTTACCAACAACGTTCTCCACAGGGCCATGCAGCGGTGGAGACGGAGCGGTGAACCTGAATGTTTGAAAACCCAAGAAGGACTCACGATCCTCACACGGGGGGACAAGTAAAAGAAAAAAACTTACCAAAAATAACTAAACTACTAAATACGTAACTGAGCTGAAGTGAAACGAGACGACTCCAGTATATTTCACCGTAACTTCCTTTTCAACGTTCAAGTTTCAGCGTTTCAAAGTTTTTGTGGGAAGACATAGACAGTACTTTCTTTTGGATCGCTTAGCCTCTTTCGGGAGTACTTCGGCTTGGACGGAACTAGCTTTAGGTGCCACTTTGAGAAGCGTTGGCGCTGGGAAGAAGTGGCCAAAATAACTCCAGCAACAATAAAAAATCTACTAACATTGATTAAGGCGATATTGCCTGTAAATCGACGATAACGCGAATACATTTGTCACGTTCTCCGACGGGATGGAAGACATGCTTTGGTATTTCGTTGAGATCTTGCCTGTACTAGATTTGTCCGATCATCCGGGTCGTCGGGAACGTACCTCGGTCGTTGGAGGACGCGGTGAGACCTGACCGTGGTAATGGATGGTCGTAAGTGGCGTCACAATAAATAGATTGGGGTGTATTGCGTCATGCACGAAAAATGAGTCCACTTTTAAGTAAATTTATTAGGACAGACATTATGTGTCACCTATTCAAGTTTTTGAATCTTGTACGCTTAATCAAAATTTTTAAATTTAAATGATAGTATGATAATTTTGCGTATTTTGTGTTATTTAGTGTATTATGTATTGAAGCCGTATTCTATGTTAACGGTAGTCGTTGTTTATTAATTATGTACCTACATTTTGATTTGGCATTTCCTTAATTGGACGACTGCCATATCAGGCAGACAGGTTCTGTGACTCATCCTCAAACCTCGATTTCTTTTTGTATAATGTCAGCCATCTTTTGTTTTTATTTAAAAAGGAGATTTGATGGTTCAGTTTCTCGGCTTTCGTCTTAAATAACTAGTACCTGATGACCAAGCTTCGCTCGGTTTTTTTGTATAGCCTGAGCCTTAACCGAGTGATTTCTTTTTGTTTAAAAATTTGTGATCTAATTCTTTTGTATTTTCTGTCATTATCCTTTTTTTTTGGAACAAAATAAGACCTATCTCCGAACGCTATGCCTTTTTAGACGTGAATATCGAATACTTCATTGTTTTATCACTAAGCAACCATATGGCACATGTATTTTATAGATTTAATAAAATTTAATATAATATTAAGCTGAGGGACATACACAAACACAAATTTACGTAAACACACACCAACACACACACACAAATTTATAAAATATTGTTTTCATTTGTTATGCTCATATTTTATTGTATTTTATTGTGCTTTTCAAATGGGAGAAGACACTGACCCCTGAAACACAGGTCCAATTGAACCTAGCTCAGGAGTCAGGGACTTCATATTTCTTTGTTTAAACATTTTCTTTGGTGACTAATAAAGATTTATTATTATTATTATAGATAATTCTTGTAACAATTTATTTTTTTGGCAAATCAAACAATCTGAATTATTATTCAATAGCAAATCTACTGAACTATTAATAGGGTATACATGGATAAAACGACATTTTATAAAAATGAAACCTAGCTAGACCAATTTATCGCCCCCGAAATCACCTGCATTCCAGATTTCATTGAAAATATTTTGAGCCGTTCCGAGATTCAGATTATATATACACATATACAAGTACATACATATATACAAGAATATATATATTCAGAAGCGTCAATTGCCTAATGGTTTAGGGTACGGTCTGCGAATCGTCAGGTCAAATTCACTATTTGACTATTGACGTGAACCATCTCTTAGCACAAGCTTAAGCTTAGTAGGAATGGTTAACAAGAATGTTTTATGAAAAAAAAAGAAAAATTGATCTATTAAAGAAATTAGTTAAATCGAATCCAGGTGCTGTACCAAAGAAAAATGTTCGTTGTTTACTTTTAGCTGTAATTTAATGTGTGCCCAGCTGTGAACGAAAACATAAACGAACTTACAAACTTGAAAAAAAAATTAAGAGACTATGAAGTCTGTCAAGATACAAAAGGGCCACGTGGTGGACTATGCCGTTATATTTTATTTTTAATTGAGATCATCTTGAAGACCATATTTTAGAATTAATACTAGATTAGGAAGTGAGAGTAAGATTCATAATTTACATGTTTTGTTTTGGATTTCGAGTTTCGATGCTTGTTGTTACAGAGGATAATACTTTACGAAAGTTTAGTAATACTGGGCCATTTACCAATTATAATAAGACACTAGCAAATTCTGGGGTGAAAAAAACGGGTGAAGGCAGATCGACCACTTCATGTTGACTACGATGCTTACAGAGTTACAGATAAAGAAAAAAGTGTTAAGCTCTCAATTCCTTTTAACCGTAGCGCAGTAGACAGAGGCGACGGTCCCATATATGACAGGGAGTAAGCCATTCGCCATACACCGAGCAAAAATTTTTAGCAAGTAATTTCTTGTATTCAAAAACGGCAGTTCATTGGTCATAACCCGACCGTAAGTTGAATCAGCTACTGGGCCATCACTGTTAAGTGATATTGTGATAAATATTTTATAAAGTAACGGTATTATTAGAGTAGTCCTAAAATTTCTTTTTTATGCATAATAAATGAAGTTAATCCGTTGATTTACGAGTCATTACTCCTTGCCGGATCAGCGAGTGACCTGAAACGAAATCCGCCGTTATGTAATAACCTTTGCGTCTTATTGTAGAATTTAAATAAAAAATGTTTTCTTTATATCAATGGGCATTGTTGTTAGACACTAACGGTGGCCACACGCGCGCCTCTCGTGCGCCGCTCACTTTATGGCCGGCACCAGCTACGATGTCTTTACACTCGACGATATTAACATTTTTCATTCAACGTTAACTGTTTCCAATATAGAAAAGAATGTTTTCCGACTTAATAAATTTGGTTAAACAATACAGCCAAGTTTAAATAGTTGTTCTGGGAAGTGGCTTATAGACTGCATATCCGGTGATCGTTAATTCTTGTTTGTATCTTTTTTACTGGCTAACGGAGGTGGACACTTAAATGTAAACATCTTTGAATTTAGATGACGTCCTCTACCAACACTGCCACTCCCTTTCGTCCATAGATATTGTCATTTCTCTTTCCTCATACATCCCAAACCACCGAAGCCGTTCTTTCTTCTAATCACAACTGCTCCTCAAGTTATTCTACTTGATGCACGCATGTAATGTAGTATTAGCATCGCTATAGCATAGGGAGTAACCTCCCCCCCGGGAAGTGCTCACCTTGAGCACAGTGCAGAGGGCTTCGGTGCGTTCCACTGGAGATCCCGGAGCCCCTCACCATGCACCGAGGAAGGGCCACCGGAGAGGTTTTAGTGGGTAAAAACCCCACATAACCGCCGCCTTCCCCCCAGAAGGCGGGGTATCTTTTTGAAGATTTCCTCCTCGTTAACAAAAAAAAAGCTTATAGATGTAGTGACAAAGGCCATTGTCGCCAGACAAGCCGTTCCACAACCAGTTGCCGATGATTAAAGTAAGAATTATCGAATTCATTTAGTTTATAGTAAGTAGGCAAAGAGTATTTATTTATTGTTAAGAAACTTTAAGGCAAAAAGGCTATTTTCAGGCATCAAAAGAGAAAATTATAGACTACAACCTAAAAAAGGGCCATGACAAACGGGGACGCAGCGGTCGCGGAGAAATTTTCAACAATGCAACGGGGCGTCATCGACGCGTGAACCAGAGCATTCTCCAACACCATCTTCAAAAATAAGGCATTATAAAAAAAGTAGTAACTGTAAAGGTTATTAAAAAAAACCAAAGTAGCCATTCAAGAACATTACAAAAGAGCACGGACAGAAGTCTGTGGTTGCGCTTTCTTGAAAAAAAAAGACCACTCTGACAAGAGTGAAGCGACCAAGAAGAAAAAACCAACATTCTATTTTACGCTATATATTTACCTCATCGCATAATTTTTAATGTTATCACTTAGTATTATTGGATAAAGTAGTTTAGATTCTACTCAAAGGTTTTTGTCGCGCGGTCATGTACTTTGGTACACTGGTGGTACTAACGTATAGTGTAAAGGGGCTCCGACACGGGCCGCCGGTAACGACGATACCTATAGAAAGAACGTCATTGTTCAGCCTTTTGAATTTGTTTTCTTTGATAAGAGTTACTTCAACTCGCCTTCTACAAAAATGTATGAAATGGAACGTATCATTTGTTTCATTTTGTGCATTCGACGCCTCCACTTTGTTAAAAGATTGGATTGTTTTCATTGGTAAGGCATTTATCATCCGTTTTATCGCGTCCGTGCATTGTACGGTCAAAGATTGTTTCGTGAACGCCGTGCCCATAGGTGAACTAGGTCAATCGGAGACTTAAATGGAATCACCATTATCTAGGTACCTCTACGGCGCCGTAAGAAAATGACGTAAGTTTTACATTGGATAAATGGCATTGCTACCATCATTACTTGATTTATCTATCGGTAGGGAACCAATTAAGGTTATTTCATAATGATCCACAGTTGCACTCGGCAGCCATGTTCGTGACATCGGATGGAACCGAGACAAGCATCGGAGTGGCTTTTGTTGTGAAATGATTTAAATTCATGTTTTGAATAAGGAAACTGTCCGCTCGCTTATGCAGATAATTAACTCGCTTTACAGATCTCGATATTGCATTGTGAAAGTTGTAGAGGTTATTTGAGATGATTTATTTTTCAAAAAGATTTCATTGTGATGCGCATTTTTGGCCCTCATATAGAGACAGATACTGCGATAAATTACCATTTATTGTATTTAATAAGATGATCCTTGATAAAGACATATCACATTGCTTGAATCCAATTTTACCTTAGATTATAGTATATTTATCCCAATATAAGTGTAAAAAGTTACTTTACTCGTTTCTCCATAATTTCACCTACGAAGAGACTGAAAAATTTCTTCATAGTCTAAAATAAATTATCCTCACTCTCGTGCAATCTCTCGCACATACACTCTCACATGCACCCACGCACACTATTCTTTGCACACACGACTACCACATAATCTATATAACAAACTTTAGTTCATAAACTCGGAGTTAAGTACAACATCTCCCTAAATACAGGCTATGTATTAGTCTGTAATCCGAAGCGGGGCCAGGATGCTTCTGCGTCGTCGGGACTTCTCTGAGTGCCGGAGAAGTTCCCTTTGAGGATGAAGTCCGGTCTTTGCCGGGACCGGCCGGTCGTTGGGGTGTCCTGTCGCTGACAGATCCAGGGCACCCCGCTCATAACGGCTGATGGCATTCGCGGAAGGTTTAGTGGGTAGGGGCTGCCCAGGCCGAGTCCCACACATCCCTCCGGGCCCACCCAGGGTACCGGAGGATGGTCTATAAAAAGATTCCCCCGCGTGAACAAAAAAAAAAGGCTATGTATTAGTCTTTTTTTTTTATGACAAACTACACAGATTGGCCAGAGAAGCTGGCCTTGACTGCTTCACCGGATTGAGAGGTGGCATAGCTCTTAGGTCGCTTAGCCTGAACCTCTATTGCTAGTAACTCGACACAAGGGTCCCCCCGGTGAGGGGTAACCTCGGCTTGGACGGTTACCAATGTATTAGTCTAGCAGGGAGATGTGTACCGAAGGACGAAAACGAAGTAAGAAAATGTTTATAGAATATGTTATTATAATATGTATGATAATATGTATCTAATATTTTTGTGTATGTGCATGTCGGTAATATAAAATGTGTGTGTGTGTAAAAGTAAAAAATATATATATTATTTTCACCACCAAAATGGGATGACTAAATCATTTTTAGCGGTCAAGCTAACAATTTTTTTTTTCACCATTCTCCAGTTGGACGGCTGACTAAAATTGTAATTAATTTATAATTTTTATAACTGTTGTCACGTTATGTAAAATATCTTAGGAAAGGTTATAATATTTAAATTATTTTAAACGTCTAATAGTAAATGTATTTGCAGAGATTTAAATCCTGAAGAACTCTATTCTTGAAACGATTATACAGAAAATAAAGTACTCTACTCCTATCTCTTTCAGGAAATCGTTTTGTGAAAAATAAATAAATGGTATGCATAACAATTTCTCTTAAGTAAGACATATTGGAGCCGTGGTAGCTCAGTGTCCGGGCGGTTGCCTCAAGTTGCATAGCACGCTAGCAACCCGAAGACATGTGAAGTGTACCACGGCCGCGTGGTGAAATTTGCCCTTATACTTTCTTTACAGAGAAGACTTGTGTCCAACATTAATATGTCATATATATATACTTATATATGTATATAAAGGCTGTAATTTGAAGATATAGTGTATTTAAAATTTTGGTTCCTCTCTGTTTCCCTATAGTATTAATTCGCATTGAATACACATAATTCGCAGCTTGTGACTTATTCAGAGAATCTGTCAGTCATCATTTATCATAGTTATTTAACCGTTGCTAATCAACCGTATAATATTTGCGTGTGTTTCAAACGCGTGGTAGTGTGTATAATGTTTTGTGTTTTATTTTTAAAAAATATATTAACATATCTGAACTCCTTCTCTATCTAAACTAAAAGTGTGGAAGATTTCAAATTCCTCCGTTCGCGCAATTTTCTTAACAAGGAATACTAAGTTTTTTAACACGTATTACTATAATAAATGTGGGAAACGGAACGTCAATAAGGAGTGAAAGGCATAGCATAAGGAGAGTGAGTGAGATGGAAGAGATCAAGAGATGCAAGTGCTGCTATTGTGTTTTTAAAATTAATAATTTAAAGCAAAAGAAATCTTTGACTCTGAAACCAATCCACACATAAACATAGAAAAATATTTATTGAATCATTAGCTACATTTTACTAAGTAAATAGCCCAGATTATATAAAAATGATTCCTTAGGAATCATTATGTTATGTTTTGATGATTATGATAAATTTATTGAAATATTTTGTTTATGAAAAAACCACAAAAATGTGTAATCCACAATATACGTTTGTGGGTAGTTAACGAATAGATTAATTAAAAATAATGTTGGTGATATTGGTTTTATTAGGGTTGTCAGCTGAAGGCAGCAGCGGCGATCACGAGCAGCTTCTAATACGGCTCGTCTGCGCGCGCGCCGTCACGATGCGAGCCATTACCCAATATAATTAATTTCACTTAATGCTCATCGATTATTGAATATAATAATCGTATAGTTTGGCGGCGTTTCGGCGCTTCGTGATCGATCAGCGGCGGACCCCCCGCACGGCCGGAGCCTGGACACGATCTGACCGTTACTACTTACACGCTGTACCATACTGCTCTTGGAGAATCGTAATATAACCTTTTTTAACCGACTTCAACAAAAGAAGCCTACTTCTTTCAAAGCCCAACGCTACCGATTTTTTTTACTAATAACTTCCATCTTCATTTCATTTAAATTCAAATCATTACGACTTATTTTTTTTATTTTCCTTATAAAGTATACTTCTAATAAGTATAATTATACTAGTACCAACCAAGGTATTTTTATGACGAACTACACAGATTGGCCAGAGAAGCTGGCCTTGACTGCTTCACCGGATTGAGAGGTGGCATAGCTCTTAGGTCGCTTAGCCTGAACCTCTTAACGCTACCGATTTCCATTCCCACATAAAACAGAATTCAAAATTCCATCGACCGTATCCTGCGCCCATCCCTCTTTGTATTTCCGAATTATCGCAAAAATGTTACGACATAAAATTAATCAAAACCTAGCCAAACTTTAGCAATAACAAATCGAAGTCGTTTGGGCTGATATTCATCCATTTGTGACACACAAACTTGACGCAATATATAAATGGCACCACATGGGAAGACTAGCTTTCAAACAAAAAATAATCATCACAATCGATTACCCACCAAACACTGGACACCCAGTCCAAAGGTATGAGGTAATAAACAAAAAAAAAATACAGACGAATTGATAACCACTTCCTTTTTTTGAAGTCGGTTGAAAATACCTATATAACCTAAGGTGACCTAATAAGCTTGGTGAAGAGCGGACAGCGAAAGCATTGAACACAGTCTACGTCTACCCTGTTGGATTTAAAAGGACGTGAGAGATTATAAATATTTTATTTTTATCCAGTGAATCCACTCCGTTTCCGTTACAGAAACTTAGACTCCGAACAACATGGGGCTAGAACGATTACAACATACAAAATGAGTAATAGACAGTACACGATAGGGCACGGATGCGGACAGAGAACGAGAATCGACAGGTAATGGTAGCTGGCAACACCGTGCGTCCAGCGGCAGAACGCCGTCGTAATAGCCAGCCTTGTAGCCCATCCATAACGAATTTCTTATTCATCGATATTAATACGGCTACATGACAACCGTTGGGCGTTCTACAAATGAGCGGGCCCGCTCACAGCGGATTATATTTATGTGAACATCTCCTGATCCGCAATTAGTACCGCGACACGATACTCTTTACAATGCACGCGTCCGGCGATAGACGCTTGAGATATCAAATGCGAAGCTGTGTTATAGATCTTATCTACGCGGGGATCTACGTGTTATAGGCGCAGGTACATGTAATGACAGTATCGAGGCTGCTTTAGCGTCTTTGTGCACTGAATGTATTTCCAGTTCGCTTCTTTAATCTGTAATCGTTACGCTTTGCAACAATTTTTATCTGTAACAAGCGAACTGTCCTGGCTTCTGCACCGACACTATTAATTATTTCTTGAGACTTCTTATTTATTTGTTAAAGCTATAGTAGCACAAAATAATAGTGAACAAACGTTTAGAGAACAAATAATAATAACTTAAAATGTATAGATAGAGGAGAAAAGATTTTCCTTTGTAATTTTTCGGAAAAGTTCGTATTTATTGTGCTTTCTCAAATAACTCCATATTAATGGATATGAAAATGTCACGTATTTAATACTATCATTCATTGCCAGTTCGGGTGTCATTGTACGGTACACCTGAAGGAAAATAATCTCTTACTACATCTGTACATACAAATAAATAAATTTTAAACACAACCATAATGATTATATGCAGCAATAAATATATGACGTAGATATACTTAGATAGATAGGGATAGAAAAAGGAAAAAGACTCCTGGTTTAGTTAAAGATTTCAAAATAAGAGTTTGAATGCAGCGTTAGTTGCAGCTGTACGATACTTCTGGTGGCAGCGCATTCCATTTTTTTTTTTTTGTTAACGCGGGGAATCGAGTTATTAACCATCCTCCGGTACCCTGGGTGGGCCCGGAGGGATGTGGGACTCGGCGTGGGCAGCCCATACCCACTCAACCTACCGCGAATGCCATCAGCCGTTATGAGCGGGTGTCCCGGATCTGTCAGCGACAGGACACTCCAACGACCGGCCGGTCTCGGCAAGACCGACTTCACCCT
The DNA here is from genome assembly GCA_029286785.1 of Meandrusa payeni. NCBI lineage: Eukaryota > Metazoa > Arthropoda > Insecta > Lepidoptera > Papilionidae > Meandrusa > Meandrusa payeni. The sequence goes on along the minus strand of JAGSMX010000003.1, from coordinate 7,691,717 downwards.
CAAAGGGACTCCTCCGGAAAGGGTTGAAAATACCTATATAACCTAAGGTGACCTAATAAGCTTGGTGAAGAGCGGACAGCGAAAGCATTGAACACAGTCTACGTCTACCCTGTTGGATTTAAAAGGACGTGAGAGATTATAAATATTTTATTTTTATCCAGTGAATCCACTCCGTTTCCGTTACAGAAACTTAGACTCCGAACAACATGGGGCTAGAACGATTACAACATACAAAATGAGTAATAGACAGTACACGATAGGGCACGGATGCGGACAGAGAACGAGAATCGACAGGTAATGGTAGCTGGCAACACCGTGCGTCCAGCGGCAGAACGCCGTCGTAATAGCCAGCCTTGTAGCCCATCCATAACGAATTTCTTATTCATCGATATTAATACGGCTACATGACAACCGTTGGGCGTTCTACAAATGAGCGGGCCCGCTCACAGCGGATTATATTTATGTGAACATCTCCTGATCCGCAATTAGTACCGCGACACGATACTCTTTACAATGCACGCGTCCGGCGATAGACGCTTGAGATATCAAATGCGAAGCTGTGTTATAGATCTTATCTACGCGGGGATCTACGTGTGTTATAGGCGCAGGTACATGTAATGACAGTATCGAGGCTGCTTTAGCGTCTTTGTGCACTGAATGTATTTCCAGTTCGCTTCTTTTAATCTGTAATCGTTACGCTTTGCAACAATTTTTATCTGTAACAAGCGAACCGTCCCGGCTTCGCACCGACACTATTAATTATTTCTTGAGACTTCTTATTTATTTGTTAAAGCTATTTTAGCACAAAATAAAAGAGTACAAACGTTTACAGAAAAAAATAACAAAAAGATAAATATATATAGATATAGTGAGAAAAGATTCTCTTTTGTAATTTCGGAAAAGTTCGTATTTATTGTGCTCTCTCAAATAACTCCATGTTAATGGATATGAAAATGTCACTTATTTAATACTATCATTCATTGCCTGTTCGGGTGTCATTGTACGGTACACCCGAAGTCTGTAAGTCTACATCTGTACATACAAATAAATAAATTTTAAACACAACCATAATGATTATACGCAGCAATAAATATATGACGTAGATATACTTAGATGGATAGGATAGAAAAAGGAAAAAGACTCCTGGTTTAGTTAAAGATTTCAAAATAAGAGTTTGAATGCAGCGTTAGTTGCAGCTTTACGATACTTCTGGTGGCAGCGCATTCCATTTTTTTTTTTTAATGACGAACTACACAGATTGGCCAAAGAAGCTGGCCTTGACTGCTTCACCGGATTGAGAGGTGGCATAGCTCTTAGGTCGCTTAGCCTGAACCTCTTAACGCTACCGATTTCCATTCCCACATAAAACAGAATTCAAAATTCCATCGACCGTATCCTGCGCCCATCCCTCTTTGTATTTCCGAATTATCGCAAAAATGTTACGACATAAAATTAATCAAAACCTAGCCAAACTTTAGCAATAACAAATCGAATTGTTTGGGCTGATATTCATCCATTTGTGACACACATATTGACGCAATATATAAATGGCACCACATGGGAAGCACTAGCTTGCAAACAAAAAATAATCATCACAATCCATTACCCACCAAACACTGGACACCCAGTCCAAAGGTATGAGGTAATAAAGATAAAAGAAATACAGACGAATTGATAACCTTTTCCCTTTTGAAGTCGGTTGAAAATACCTATATAACCTAAGGTGACCTAATAAGCTTGGTGAAGAGCGGACAGCGAAAGCATTGAACACAGTCTACGTCTACCCTGTTGGATTTAAAAGGACGTGAGAGATTATAAATATTTTATTTTTATCCAGTGAATCCACTCCGTTTCCGTTACAGAAACTTAGACTCCGAACAACATGGGGCTAGAACGATTACAACATACAAAATGAGTAATAGACAGTACACGATAGGGCACGGATGCGGACAGAGAACGAGAATCGACAGGTAATGGTAGCTGGCAACACCGTGCGTCCAGCGGCAGAACGCCGTCGTAATAGCCAGCCTTGTAGCCCATCCATAACGAATTTCTTATTCATCGATATTAATACGGCTACATGACAACCGTTGGGCGTTCTACAAATGAGCGGGCCCGCTCACAGCGGATTATATTTATGTGAACATCTCCTGATCCGCAATTAGTACCGCGACACGATACTCTTTACAATGCACGCGTCCGGCGATAGACGCTTGAGATATCAAATGCGAAGCTGTGTTATAGATCTTATCTACGCGGGGATCTACGTATGTTATAGGCGCAGGTACATGTAATGACAGTATCGAGGCTGCTTTAGCGTCTTTGTGCACTGAATGTATTTCCAGTTCGCTTCTTTTAATCTGTAATCGTTACGCTTTGCAACAATTTTTATCTGTAACAAGCGAACCGTCCCGGCTTCGCACCGACACTATTAATTATTTCTTGAGACTTCTTATTTATTTGTTAAAGCTATTTTAGCACAAAATAAAAGAGTACAAACGTTTACAGAAAAAAATAATAAAAAGATAAATATATATAGATATAGTGAGAAAAGATTCTCTTTTGTAATTTCGGAAAAGTTCGTATTTATTGTGCTCTCTCAAATAACTCCATGTTAATGGATATGAAAATGTCACTTATTTAATACTATCATTCATTGCCTGTTCGGGTGTCATTGTACGGTACACCCGAAGTCTGTAAGTCTACATCTGTACATACAAATAAATAAATTTTAAACACAACCATAATGATTATACGCAGCAATAAATATATGACGTAGATATACTTAGATGGATAGGGATAGAAAAAGGAAAATTTAAAAAGATTCCTGGTTTAGTTAAAGATTCCAAAATAAGAGTTTGAATGCAGCGTTAGTTGCAGCTTTACGATACTTCTGGTGGCAGCGCATTCCATAACCCTATTGCGTTAAAGGTAAAATAATTGTGTAAGAAATTAGTGTCAAGACATCGGAATATGAAGAGAGATATATTACTTTCAGTGGAGAGATGACAACAGTCGTGAGATTTTATCCCTATTAATGTATCCATACTTTGTTAAGAACTAGCGTACTCAGCCCGTTTCGCCGGGCTAGATTTAGCTTTATTTTATTTAAACAAAAAACTTACATCATTAAATATTTAATTTAACTCTTACAATATATTAAACTATTAATTTCTCTCCGTATTCATTCTCTTCTCGAGCGGGTGAAGATCATTCCCTACACTCATGTAGATATCAGCAGCATCTGTAAACGGATACAGTCGCGGCGCTATAACTTACCTTGAATACTTCAAAATCCTTAATTATTATCTTTAATATACTTCAGTATACTTCATTATACTTCATTGTTCTTCAATATGGTTCATAATGACATAAATATACTTAACGCATTTGTCAATACAACTTTGGGTTATAAAACAATAGAATATCATCACAGTAAATAAAAGCTGTATTTGACAGTTCAAAAAGAAGAGTTGTCTGATCGTCATCAAACTTTACCGGATTACTCGCCAGATCAATCTGAAGATTACCTGTTTCATTGAAATCTTTTTAGCCGTTTCGGAGCCTATATGGAACATACCCACACACTTTCTCTTTTATATATATAGATTAAATGCAGGTCAACGCATCGCAGAAATCGCTTATCATCATAATTTTAAATAACTTGCGTCTACAACTTATTGTTATGACTCTGTCTGTAGTAAAGAACAATATTTACACATGCAGCGTAGCTCGTACGATATGTAAATTGCACTTAATTGACTACGCTTGTAAATTAATAACGAAACGGCTCTGACCCCCCGTTTGATCTCGTAATTCACACACGGGAAGACATATCGACCTCGTTAAGGCACGGGACACAGTTCCTTAATGGACATTTGACCGTTTAAATTCCATTTCGCCAGGACATGTTCATTCATATCGACACTTGAGATTTTATTATACTTTTCATGTACTATTTATATTATGAAAACTTTCACTTGATGCTGTGCATTTATCTTTGATCTTCTTTACAGATTCTAACTTCGTAAAATAATGTTATACAGTTTTTGGATTCTACCGACAGCCTACAGTCACTAGGAATCGAATTGTCTGCGAATCATAACTACGGGCGGTTCATCGAATCCAAAGCGAAGGTAGCTGCTAGGAAGCTTGGAGTGCTATCAAAGGTCTTCACACCGGGACAGCTTTTGACTTTGTATAAAGCACAGATCCGGCCTTGTGTGGAGTACTGTTGTCATATCTGGACAGGTGCAGCCAAATACTAACTCGCGGCACTGGATTCCATGGAGAGGCGGGCCAAAAAGTTGATAGGTGACCAAGATCTACATCTAGATAGTCTTGAGCACAGACGCAAGGTGGCCAGCCTTTCGGTGTTTTACAGATTACATTTTGGAGAGTGTGCACAGTAATTGCACGAGTTAATTCCTCCATCCCCATTCTACCTTGGGACGTTTAGACACTCGGCGGGTCTCCATCCTTTTTTAGTCGATGTTCCGCGCGTCCGAACGAAGCGATTTGAGTCATCGTTCATCGTGCGTACAGCAAAGTATTGGAATAAGTTGCCGGCCTCAGTCTTTCCGTCCAAGTATGACATGGGAGCCTTCAAGAGTAGAGTGAATAGGCACTTACTAAACTAGCGCGTACCATCTTTCGACTATATCACCACTTAACACCAGGAGGGATCATGGTCAAGCGCTAGTTTATATGCATAAATAAATAAATAAAATAAAAAAAAGTTATAATATATGACCTGGATAACCGATTTTTGCTCAGTATGTTATCCCGCCTGTACAATGAAAAATTCACTAGATAATTTTCATCTATCAAAAAGTTACTTTAAAAATGAAATCATTAATGTACTTAGTCTAATTTAATTTAAATAATTCAAAAATGTATAAGGACGTAATCTTGTTTGAAGCTTCATAACTTAATGCTTACCTAACTTAGTAAACTTAACGTTGTTTTTGATAACGTAGTTAAGCACCTGTTAGCTAATTTATCGGTTTTGTGTCTACTTGTTTTCTATTTTCCTATGTTACTGTGGAGTTAAATTAACTTTTAAGTACTATTGTTTTTTGGTAATTATATTTAAACAGCCGCGTTTAGCGTCAATAGCCTAATGGTTTAGGGTACGGCCTGCAAATCGTAAGGTTGTGGGTTCGAATCCACCATTGGACTATTGCCGTGAACCATGTCCGCTCAGCTTAAGCTTAGTTGGAATGGTTAACAAGGTTGTTAGTAATATTTCTGACAAAAAAAAAGAAATATTGCTAGCTTTCTTTTATTTATAATAAAAAATACGAAATACGTAATGAAGAAATATGAATAATTTTATTCGATCTTACCGACATAATAATAAAATAAATGCTACCGTAAATCTTGTAATCGTAATTATATTACCTCCGGATTGTATGGCTCGTCTAACTCTATAATAAACTCGCTTCTCGATACCATTAGTAATGCCTTAACCTACTGACTCCACCATCTTGTGACGTGACAATAGAGAACGCAAATTTGTGCTCAGTGAAGTAGAAAAAAGGATTTGTTATCTATTTCTTCTTTATGTTCTAATATTGTTTGTGGCAACCCAATGAAACCTATTTCGACGCGATATATCTGTTTTACTTGATAACGTTATTGATTTATCACTAAGCAACCATATCATAAACGTATTTTAAAAATAATTTTGATTGAAATTTATTTTGTTTGTTGATATACGTATACTCTCTACCTAGATAAAACGGCATTTTTCAAAAATGAAACCTAGCTAAAACGATTTATCACCCCTGAAAATTCCTGCTTCAATAAAGAATGTTAAAAATTAAAAAAAAACTTAACCTTGTGCTACAATATGGCTCACGTTAAAAGTCGAAAGGTGGATGCTAAATGCAGGATTTTCCAGGGGTGATAAATCGTTTCAGAATACTTAATTAAATCAAAACAAACCTTTTTAGGGAATAAACTAATAAAATTAATTGATATTTATGTAACTAGAAAACGTCTTTAGTATCGATAAACAAAAATGAAAGAGTCTACATAAAAAAGTGAACAATAAATAAGAGGTTAATTGACAAAAGTTTATTAATTGACTAAAGTGATTTCGACACATCGCTAACATATTAAGTTTGGAGTGTCGGCTATTAGCTCCGCGATGGGTACAGTTTCACTACCGACATTGACTGAGGTAACGAACTGAATTCAACGTAACTTTCACCAGATCACTATCTATGTATTTAAAATGCGATAAAATATTCTTTTAATGACTATCCTAAATGTATTTTATTAGACACGGGAAGCAGAGACTTTGTGTACGGTGCAGTTTAATACAGATTACAAAAAAATACACATACATTTTCTTTTATCGCCGCTTGAACATTTTTATTTTACATTCAAATTAATTGAGAGCAAACAAGGCATAGTTAATGAGGTAGAAATATATTTTACATGTCTCAGAAATTTATTATAAATTTTAAAACATCTAATAAAATACTCGAAGCTTGAAACATTTATAAAAGCCATAAATTTATAGCCAAAAATTTAATATCCCTTATATTAAATTTTTGGCTATAAATTGTTTTCTTCTTTATTATTATTAATTTTTAATTATTATTTTTATGACATTTATACTAAGCACTTTTATTTCACTAACACTTTCGTTATATATTTTATTATTAATTTTAAAACATTAATAAAAGCAAGGGATATTAAATTTTTGGCTATAAATTGTTTTCTTTTTTATTTTTATTAATTTTTAATTATTATTTTTATGACATTTATACTAAGCACTTTTATTTCACTAACACTTTCGTTATATATTTTATTATTAATTTTAAAACATCTAATAAAATACTCGAAGTTGTCTCCGGATATTAAATATCTGGAATGTAAATTATTTTCTTCTTATTTTTTTATAATTATTATTTTTATGACAGGATTTAGTCAATACATAGATAAATTAATCCTGAATTGATTGTGTTGGGTCCCGTACTATTGACGCTCTTCACTTGAGCCGCGGTATCGTTCCAGTGGAACTGAAATCGCCCATTTTAAAAGGTACTCAATAAGAAGAGTAAAATGGTGAGAAGGTATACCTCCATTACAAGGTGACACTTTACAAATCGGTTGGCCAAAGACGCTTTTTTTGAGAAGTACACAGATTGGCCAGAGAAGCTGACCTTTACTGCTTTACCGGGTTGAGAGGTGGCATAGCTCTTAGGTCGCGTAGCCTGAACCTCTGAAAGAGACGCTTGTCGTAACAGTTTCACCGGATTTGAAACTCTTAGGTTGCAAAACTTGAACCACTGTTGGAAGTAACACATCGCATGGACCGCTAAGTTCGACGGAAAGGGATCGTGGCAGGCAATAGTCTCCTTCTGTGATGACACAGAAGGAGACCTTACAGCGGGTAAGGGAGAGCGCCTCGCCACCGCTCCGGTGCAGGCGAGCAGGGGCAAGGAGAAGGCAGTTCGCCCTTCTTCTCCAACTACCTTAGTGGGGCTACTGGCGGGGGTTTGGGGAACTCCCCGCCGGCTTGCATAGGCTCCACCCGTCAGAGGGGTACCCTTGTGAGCAGGGTTACCTCTCCACAGCCGCAGGAGGAATGGTATATCTTACCGGTCCTGTCGTCAGGGCGAGATGGGTCGCGTTAGCATTCACCATCTCGCCCTGGCGATCATGGCGGAGGATGGCTCACCATGGTTTTCGTCTTGTAGGCCGAGCCTGATACGATTCGATCGCTCCCCCGGCGGACGAGTATGAAAAAACGCATTTTCTCCCATGTTAAAAAAATGGACCGCTAAGAGATGACCTTGGTTTGCATCGTTACTCTACCATTAGAGGGTAACGCTATTGTCAGCATTCCGATCCAAGGGCGCCCAAAAAGGCCGTACCAAGACGCGCTCGGTAGCCACTTCGGAAAGCGGTGCCACTGGGAGTAAAAGGGTTCGATGAAAATCCAGCAACTCTCCAAATATTGATTATCAGGTATTGTGTATTACGTATCCGCGGTCAAAACATAATTTATTCCTCGCCTGCAGCGACTAACACACATTTGCGTTCTTCCCGATGTCGTTAATAGCATCCCCAATGCGCTTATTAGACCGTCCGTCTCATTTTATTTACAAAGAATAAAATAATTACACTGTAATATTTAGAGTTTAATGGGCTTCGTGATATATTTATTGCTTTAATGTGTGCCCTCGTGCGATCGGACCGCGAACGACATTATATATTAATACGTAGTTATTTTTTTTCGATAAATATTCATGAGTGATAGAGGCATTGCTATAGATTACACGATTCATAAGTCAATAGGACGCCGCGCGGGTCCGAAGTGGCGCCACAGTCGCTGCTCGCCCGCTACATCATTGAACGGTGTTCCTCAACCAAACTAACATGTCGACTCAGTGCGACTTCATATTTTTATGTCGCTTTTATGCCTTTATACTGTCTTCACGTAATATCAACTGTCATAACATTAAATATATTGTTTAACGGTCCGTACGTTATTTACAAACATTAAAAAGGCTAAATAGCTTTTGTTATTGTACTCTTTTATTAATACATCTGGATACATGATTTTATAAAACGAAAGAGATAAAACGTGTTCGTAAGCGTTTGACTAGCGTTCTATATAATATACTAGAGTTTTGAACTTGAGTACAAGGTTTTGTTCCGTGTAATTAAACCAAAAATTAAAATAATGATAGCCGACGTCCGGTAGGAGAATGTGTTTTCGGTTTTGTTACTACGATAAACACCAGGTAATAGGCTCACCCTCTCTCACATATGGGATCTAATATCTTCAATATTTAACTTCTTATTTCCGCCGACTTACTGCCGACAGATAACGTAATTGTTTTATGTAGCTGATCAATTCGGCTTTTGTTAACCGGCTAAGGGTTTTCATCAAGCTTATAAGATAGAGGAAAGCCATCTCCATACAATAAGCAATATTTTTTTAGCAATTAAGAAACAGAGAAAAGTGTCATCCGCCGGGATTCGTATTCTTGGATAGGATTAGGACGGTTGCTGGAGTTTCTTCGGCTACTTCTTCTCCCAGCGCCAACGCTTGCTAAAGTGGCGTATAAGTTAGTTAAGTTTAGATTGTCCCATATTCCCATAGTTTTTATTAATAAAATAACTACCGACTGAGTCGTGGTACGACCCTCTCGGGCGCCTTCGAAACGGAACACTTACACGTAACATAGTAACCGTCCAAACTGAGGTTACCCCTCACCGGGGGACCCTTGTATTGAATTACTAGCTTATATAGGTTCAGGCTAACCGACCGAAGAGCTATGCCACTAAAATATATATATATAAATATAATTAGTCTATGAAAAAATACCTTATCCAAAGGAAACTTATTTAGCATTACTGAGCTTAATGAGAATAATATCAAGTATATTATAATCAATGATATATATAATAATATGAGGTTAAAAATCACCGCCTTATATTTGATCAAAAAAATTACGATTCGTATTCATGTTTAATTTGTTTGTCCCTCTGTTTCAAATACTGCATCTCTTACGTCTTAAGCATATTACTATAATCTCACCGTTGAAACATTTAATCAGATACGAGAGGATGCGATCGGTTAACTGCGCAGACGTTTACGGAAACGGTTCAGAAAGACCATTACATCTAATTTAAATGACTTAAATTTTATAAACTGCGTTCCTCTCGATTAAGTGTCCAATAAACTATTACGTGTAATTCTAAAAAAATCTGTTCGTAGTTTGTTCAATCTATTAATATATATGTACATAAACGGCGAGTGTGGTAAAATTACTCTTGTGTCAATCATTAATTTTTGTTATCCTGCCCATGCTAACACGATGCTGCTGCTGTACTGTATCGATGATTTTCGAAAAACAAATTTGTTCTCAGTGAGACAGCTTGAAGGAAGCATTTGTAATATTTTTTGTATACCGTAATTGTTAAAATATGTCTGTTATCTTTTGTTTCTGTTTGTCTCCAATAAATAAAATAGTATTAGTTTTTTATATAGGTAATAGATAATTAGTATCGAATGAAAATGAAATTATGTATTTGACGTCATATCCGAAATTATATCGCGTGCCGTAATTCCCGAAATAAAGGGAGATATGTGATTAAAGCTTCCGGTGTCGGAGGCACGTGCCCAACGCCCACTGACTATTAACTTGCTTGGCCGGAGTGATTTTTCTTTAACACAGACAGATACATTTATTTATAACGCATCTTGACGTCTATGAAAATACGATGTTATCCGTAGTCCAATAATATATATTTTTAAATGATAAAAGATAACTATTAGCGCAAAATACTGGCTTGATGCGGAGGTATATTTTCAACCGATTTCAAAAAAGAGGTTCTAAATTCGTCCGTACGTTTTCCTTTATATCTTTTACCTCATATCTTTCAAGTGGGTGAACTGATTTTGATGATTATTTCTTTATTTGAAAGCTGATGTGGTCCCATTTTTGTCTCAATCTGTTAATGGCATACACGAGAAAACCATATAAGTCCTAAATTTGCATTAGGTACTATATAAATATTTATTATATTTCGTGATATCATATTTCGGGCTTATAATGCGTAGAGGGGATCCTTAAAAGCTGGTCATTGTTGGCAATACAGAAGGCAAGAGAACAAGAGGCCAGTCGCCAACACGATGGTCTGACCAAGTAAAGGATGCCATCTCCTCTCCTAATCTCTACCAGCTGGTGAGGGCTGCCTCGGACCAAAGCCCATGGAGATAGGTTGTTAATTTGAGGGGCTCAAGTGACCACGATCCTCAGAAATGAGTGAACGACATAGAAGAAGAAAACTATGATAAAAGGACGAATAACTCAATATCACGATAACCGATTTCAATGATTATTTTTTTATTGGAAAGGAAAGAGAAGCTTGATGAGAGTTTGGTTAGGTTCTGATTAATTCTATTTCGTAATATTCCTACGATAATTTGAAAATACAAAGAAGACGTCAGTGCGTAATAGCGTTAAAGGTTTGATTTAATTTGAAGTCGGTTTTTGTTTTTGCTCGTAAATATACTTTTTCGAGTGAGACTCTTCATAATAATTTTTTGATGTACCTACGAGTATATAGATTATTTAGAATAGCTCGGTTGGTTGCTTGTCCACGGATAAACAAACGGACTCGAAAGCTAACTAACTTTAAATGCCACTTGAAACATTGGTGCTGAAGAAACTACAGCAGCAGTCGGGTCTTCTAATAAAATGGCGTTAACGCGCCAAAATTAAATAAATTTGGTAGCGTACCTACACTATATCTATTGTTTGTGACAAGCACGCTAGTCAGCTCTTTCGTGATGAGTAATCAATGATATAATAAACCTTCTCAGAGTCCACTATCCTCTCAATTGATGCGGCCATTGCCTTTGTCAGTCAGTCTTCCTGTGGCGTCGTCACAGTCATCTGTATAATAGACACAGCTGACGGTGTGTCGGGATATCGCCACTACAGCATGTGGGACGCGCTGTATAGTGTTCGAAACGTTAACTTACTTTTGAATACTGTGATAAAATCCGTAAAACTAATTTTATTAATAAAATGAATGTATTAAAACAATAAGTCTTTTAAAACATTATCGAATAAGTGGTATAAAAATTATTCACAACTAAAAAATACTTTTTTTTTTAAAAGACAGCTTGAAATATTTCTTTTTTTTGTTACATAAATATTACTAACATTCTTGTTAACCATTCCAACTAAGCTTAAGCTAGTGCTAGGACAGTGGTGGGCAAACTACGGCCCGCGGGCCAAATGTGGCCCGTTAAAGCATTTCATCCGGCCCGCCAGGACTTTGTTTTGTTAATATTTTTGATGTGTTATTGTAAAATTGTTTCTGTTTTATTTATATCAGTAGTGTTTATAAGGTTTAAAACCTTAAAAAAATTATAACGTCGTAAATTTTTACGTAAAAAGCCAAAAAAATAATTGCCATCAACAATTTGTGTAATTTGCTTAATTAGCTTTTAATTATTTTATTAAGTAGATTTTATAAATATTTTTTTCGGTCAAATTTTGGCCCCTTTTAAAGTATTTCTTACAATTTGTGGCCCGCCAACCAAAAAGTTTGCACACCACTGTGCTAGGAGATGGTTCACGGCAATAGTCGAATGGTGGATTCGAACCCACGACCTCACGATTCGCAGGCCGTTCCCTAAACCATTAGGCTATTGACGCCTAATAATTAAACTTTGAACTGGTAATTTGAAACTTTATAACGTGTTGAAATATTAATAATTTATTATTATTAAAATCAACCGAAATGCCAATTTATGTTATGGAATGTTGCATTACTAAGCTTTTAATACGTTCTCAAGTCGGATGCCTCGCCGGTGACACTATAAAAATGGAACGATCTTAAATTTGTTTTGTTTGAACGTTTGAAAGTTTAATACGAGGCTTTGAAATATAATTACATTTATTTCTTAAATTATTGCGACAACAAATCGTTGTTGACGTTGCGGAAGAATTGTTTCAGTGGTGTAGAGTAGCATTTGTTTAAAAAAATATTAGTTGAAAAAAAATAAGTTCCTAAAGTCTTCCCAGTACTATTATGTGCCGAACTTACGCTTAGGCTAGAGAAGCTGATTGATTTGGTGACAGAGCTCTTAAGTCGCTTAGCCTGAACTTCTATCAAGAGCAACGCGGCGCAAAGACCCCCCGGAATGGAGCCTCAGCTTTCCCGGTTACCCTTATCACTTTAGCATTCCGATCCGAGAGGGCCGAATCACGACTCGATCGATACCTTTTATCGAAAGACTTTCAGACGTTGAAATAGCTAACTAGCTTCAAATGCAACTCCGGGAAGCGAAGAAGAATTGGTCGAAGAAACTCCAACAACGCTCCTGGCGATAATGCGAATAGGCGCTCCCAGTACTACGTTCGTAATTTAGTGTGAAAAAACAAAAACAAAAGTTTTTAATTTAAATAATGTTGCTGTTTTAATTTGAAAAAAATGCCGCCGTGGTAGCTCAGTGTGAGCCGTGGTAGCTCAGTGTGAACCGTGGTAGTCTCCGGGCGGTTGGCTAAAGTTGTATAGTACGCTAGCAATCCGAGTTTGATCCCCAGTGCCGGCGCCAATAAATTTGTTGATGCTATTTTATGTGCTGATTTACCACGCGCTCGGCGGTGAAGGAAAAAATCGTGAGGCAACCTACATGTCTTAGAATTTATGGGTATTTTCAAGAGTGAATAGGCATTTACTAAGCTAGTGCGCCTTGCCATCCAGGACTGCATTTCCACTTAACATCAGGTGGGATCGTAGTCAAGCACTTGCTAAGAAATTATTTTAAAAAAAAATTTTTTCTAAGGCATATGAAGTCTGCCAATCCGCAATAGGGCCGCGTGGCGGACTTTGCCCTTATACCCTCTTTTCTCTCTTTACAGAGAAGGGTTGCACCCAACAGTGGGACATATATTATATATATATAAAGGCTGTAACTTTAAAATCTGGTAAACGAACACCTGTATCAAAACCATTACACTATCTCATCCAGTACAGCTATGGGGATTTTGTAAGCGTATTATTGTGTATCTGTTGTAGTTTAACATATTGATTACTCCATTTGTCCTCTAATAGATGCTTTGATTATACTTAAAGATACCAATAAAATTGCTATTAGAATAATCTCATACAAAATGTAATATCTTTTGAATTTAAAGTGTTAAGAGTATAGGAATCAAGAGACAACCTACTGGGTTTCGACTATAAACTTAACGATCTAATTATACGTTTTCATAGAAATAATCATATTATTTATTTTTATATTTGTCTTAATTGTCATGGAAAATATTATTTCTTTTACTCAATTAAATTGACACATTCATAAAGTTCACGGAAGTGATATTTACAGTTCATAGAAGTGAAGAAAAAGAAAAAACGTCTATAGGTAGGTATAATTTTAAATTTGGAATAATATAAATAATTTTGAATAATAAATGTATTGTTTAATCTATGTTTGAAAATCACATTATGATTTTCAGTTTTTTAAATTTTAAATAAGTCTTCAAAATTCTTTTTAAATAATGCTGCTAAATTCTGTTTAACAGTATTAAAATCAATTTCTTTAATGAATTTCTATCTTCTTTTATTTGTAAATTATTTTTATGCCAAAAGATCCAGCACAATTTAAGTATATTTATTTGACAGTTAAATAAAATTTTAATACATATTATTTTAACAATTAACAAAAGATGCCTTCTTTGATGGTAATGATAGATAGATAGATAGATATAACTTTATTGTACACCAAAATCAAACAAAAGGCATTACATAAGTAAGGTACATTTTTCAGTTTGTTGTACAATGGGCGACCTTATCGCTGAGAGCGATGTCTTCCAGGCAACCTATGAACAAAACAGGACGATGGCGTTAGAAATACAAATAAGATAACAAATCTATACATATAATTAACAACCTACACTAAATATACGTACATAAATAATTTATCATTAAATATACTAATACATAAAATATACATATATCATAGTTCCGACGAAATCGATTGATAATGTTGCGCTAGCAAATTTTTAAAAGCAGGTAGGGATTTAGCAAGCCGAATGGAATTTGGAAGGGCATTCCACAGTCTAGTAGCCCGCAATGTGAATGACTTCCCATAAAAGTTATGATGATGATGATGATCGATTGATGATCATGATTGATGTTTGGGCTGTCTACGCCTCTCTCTTATGAAGATAATTCGGCTACTTCTTAGTAAGAAGAATTTGTAAAAGCATCTAGAACAACAACGACCATCTACCATAAAAAACCATTGTAGAGCCATGTTATTACAGCTTCAACAATTTTTTCATTGTAACCTATCAAAGACTAGATCCTAATTAGGCGTTTTACAGAGTCTGATACCTTCAAAGAGTATGTGTTAAAATCTAGATGGTGCTAATGTACCAGTATCATATATATCTATCTGCAATGTACCATACTGGCATATTTGTCTTAAGTCACTTTTAAACTTATAAATAAATATTACTAGAGTCTCTTGTTCCTTTAAGCAAATATTGGTAGTTACCTAACCCAGTAACATTTTACTTTAATAGCGAAATACATCTACATATTTTAGAATTATATTTACATAATGTAATGAATGTTTTGTATTTTTTAAAGAATGCTAACAAATAATTTGTTTTTGAATAAACATTATTAACTTGTTTGTTAACCCATTCAACTAATCTTAAATTTGTGCTAGTTTGTGTAATGTTTCACGTCAATAGTCGAATGGTGTATTCAGACCCACATATCACACAGACTTACTGACGGATCAGAGAGGCCTGTTGCGTTTGCCTCAAGAACATTATCAGACAGCGAGAAAAGATATAGTCAAATTGACAAAGAAGCTACGGCGATTCACTGGGGACTAAAAAAATTTTTCTACTATATCTACGGCCGAAAATTTACCCTCATAACAGACCACAAACCACTTACAAGCATATTTCATCCTAATAAAACTGTACCAGCAATGAGCACTATGAGGTTATGTCATTACGCCCACTTCTTGTCCGGATTTGACTACAATATTGAATATAGAACTTCAGCGAATAACTCCAATGCCGATTACCTATCAAGATTTTAAATAGAGTCTACAAGGATTAATAAAATAATGGAGATATAAACAACAATGCATTTAATTTCTTTATGTATATTTAAGAATATAATACATTTTTTTTTAATTTTCTGAATTCAATAAATAAATAAATCACTTGTAACTTAATTTTTTTCAGTGTTATAATTATATAGATAGTTGTTGAGATCTCCATCGAGTTTTCTGTCCAGCCTCCATTAAGCGGGTCGAAAGTTGTTCCGTTAAGTCAGTTATGATAATTACTTACATCTCCTTAATAAATATGAGTCCGGGGTACAGTTCCTCGGCTCTTATAAAACGAGTGTTTGACCCGTGCTCCGCGGCCTCATGAATATTTAATATTTACAAATTATTAATCCAACACTTATCCCGTGTCGCCTTTCGGACGCATTCCTGGGAGATAGGACCGTTGGAGCATGTGACCAGCACGCCCCGTCGATATCGGCGCCGTCATAGCTTTTGAAGGCTTTATGAAGATTAGAAAATGGAGTGCTCTCGTCGGATCACTTCCAAAGTGTAGCGGCCGTTAGCTTCCTCAATTGGATTTCAAAAGGTTAAACTTTACGATGTGCGATCGGGTGTAACTTGAGATTTGATGGTGTCATAAGTTACCGAGTTTCATTTCTTACGAAATATAATTATGGTATGCCTAAAAATTTTTTACTGTAAAATTATAATCCTATGACCTAATGAAGCTGTCTCAATTTTAATACAAAATCTTGCTTAGATTTTGCTTTGTTTTTTTTAAAAAAGCTAGCCATATTTCTTTTTTTTTTTAGAAATATTACTAACAATCTTGTTAACCATTCCAACTAAGCTTAAGCTTGTGTTAGGACATTCACGGCAATAGTCCAATGGTGGATTCGAACCCACGACCTTACGATTCGCAGGCTTTACCCTAAACCATTAGGCTATTGACGCTTAAATAATATGTAATGGGATTGTATGTATATAATGTGATTCTATACTAAGCGGTTCAAATTACAATGAGACCCGTAATATATCGAATCAAAAAAGGTTTTAATCAAACAACGAGATTAAGCTGGCATTACACAAAAGCACCTGTTTAATCTCATTTAAAAAGCAAAATAAAAGCTTTTTGACGATTCAAAAGTCTTCTTAGTGGCCTTGCGTTTAATATTTAGAGGCTTTCGATGGCTCGTTACGTTATTCTAGCATTTTCCTACCTACCACTTATGCAAAAAGAGACCGCTTTTAAAACTCGGCGAATGCCTTTTTCTTATTGGGGGGGAAGAGAGAGGAATCTTAAAAAGATATTTACTTAATCTTATTTTAATTCACACAAGCGCAGCTTACACACAGAACATATACAGATAAACAATAATTTTATATCTATTTTGTTGTAATTTTTAACATTAAGTTTTTCAATTAGCAGTTTGAGCCTAGTGGCTATGTTGTTCGACTTATCCGATGGTCACGAGTCCCATTTGGTTTGTACCAATTAACTGTTTTTTATTTGTCTCGTTTTTTTTAGAACAAAAACTCATTTGCTAAAATTATTTGTCATATATGAGTCATTAAGCTTGGTGAAAAGCGGACAGCGACAGGTGTGTCTGTACATCCCGCTAGGATTAAAAAGAACGTGAGTGATAATATATATAAACTTTATGTCCAGCATAATAATAATAAAGCATAGCATAATAATAATTTAATCCAAATCAGCATTTCCGTTTTAGACATAGACATAGACATAGACATTTATTTATTGGCATCACAATACAAAAACACATCACAGACTGAATATAACACACATTAAAAAAGAATGAAAAATAGACAAAACACAGTTAAAGTTACACGGACAAATAATACAAAACATATGATGCCAATATCGGACACCGTCTCAGCATATGCTGTCACAAGGATGCGACAGCGCTGATTTTCAGCGGTGCCCGGGACTACCTAAAGACGTGCGCGCGCAATACTACTTTTATATGGAATATTATTATACAGACAGTAAGGGTATAATAAATATGATACATAAATAAAACAGTTATGAGATAAAAATATATTTTATACAATAAAATAATAGATGAAAAAAAAATATATATAAATATTATTGAGTCAAAAATAAATAATATGATAATTAAATGTATAAAGTTTAAATTTTACAATACAATTTTTGTTAGTAACATGAAAGTTAAAAAGACTTATAGAAATAACTTATAATTAGTGTTAGTGTTATTTATGCTATTTAGACCCCTGATTGGGTAAAGGCCTGATCCATCCTTTTCCATGACTGCCTATCCTTGCCCGACATTATCCAGTCATTTCCGGCGACGTGTCTTATTTCATCAGACCACCGTCTTATTTGTCGACCAACATTTCTTCCCGCTGGTCCTTTCCATTTTGTGGCTTCAATGGTCAATCTTTTGTCTGAGTATCTTGATATATGTCCGGCCCATCTCCACTTTAATGATAGTGCGTGACTCAGAGCATCGGTGAGTATAGTTTGTTGACGAGAAAATTCTGGGCATTAAAAGAAATTCTAAAAGGGAACTATTATACTTCACATACGAAAAAGACAGTATTCGATACATGCTTGTTACCGTGCTTGCTGTATGGTTGTCAAACTTGGGTATTCAAAAACAAGATAAAACAAAAAATCAAATGCAGTCAAACAGCTATGGAAAGGAGCATGTTAAAAATTAGAAGAATACAGATAATAAAGAGCGAAAGCATTCGTTAACAAACTATATCCAGCATACCGTACCCTAAACTTTGGTATATTGGCACATCAAGCCTAATTATAAACGGAAATTTAAGCAGAAATTAGTAAGGTTTTAAGTATCAGATAAGTTTCTAATTCATGCCATGTTTTTTTTTTATGACGAACTACACAGATTGGCCAGAGAAGCTGGCCTTGACTGCATCACCGGATTTAGAGGCGGCATAGCTCTTAGGTCGCTTAGCCTGAACCTCTATTGCTAGTAACTCGACACAAGGGTCCCCCCGGTGAGGGGTAACCTCGGCTTAGACGTTTACTATGTTACGCGTAAGCATGCCGATCTGAGGGCGCCCGAGAGGGCCGAACCACGACTCGGTCGGTAGCTATTTCACGGATAATCTAAGAGACATTCAAAAGCTAAACTAACTTTGATTGTCACTTCGGGAACCGTTCATGCCATGTGACTATTAATATACAATGAGAAATGTTTAAAGAATATTTCAAATGCCAATGGCAACACTACCAATATTTTAAACAGATTAATGTGTATAAGACGTCATGCGGAAAGGTCTATGAATATGAAAAAAAAATACTAAAAATTATCATTGGGCAGTCAATCTAAAAACTTTCATTAGCATATTGACGCCGAGAATACTTCTATAATGAACTCAGTGACGCGTACATAAAATTTAAATATATAAGTGGCTACTGTATTAAAAATATTGATAACACATATTTTGGAACGTCTTTAATTGCTACTAATAATTCAATCCTATGCATTTCAGATAAGTCCGGGGCGTTTTAAAAGGGAATAACTTAATTGATGGTTCGTATGCAAGTGAATAAATCTGTACCGGAGAGTTCACAGTCGCCGGCGCGTGCGCAAGATATTAATGGCGATCGAACGGCCTCTGCAATATACTGATGTAACTTTTTTAAGCAGTAGAGCTGTTGCTAAAGTTAAAGTATATAGCCGTGAGCAAAAATAAAGGGTCGGCTCCCGAAGTGGCATATAAGTTAGTTTAGCTTAGATTGTCCCAACAGATTTCGTTAATAAAATAGCTACCGACCGAGTCGTGGGTCGGCCCTCTCGGGCGCCCTCGGATCGGACTGCTAACGCGTAATAATGGTAACCGTCCAAGCCGAGGTTACCCCTCACTGGGGACCCTTGTGTCGAGTTACTAGCGATAGAGGTTCAGGCTAAGCGACCTAAGAGCTATGCCACCTCTCAAATCCGGTAAAGCAGTAAAGGCCAGCTTCTCTGTGCCAACTGTGATAGTTCGTCAAAAAAAAAAGGTCGGTTAAGAAAGTTTGAATATCTCGTAAGATAAAGACGCTAGCTAACTGAAATAAATTGTGTTTGATAAACAATTAAATATCCTTAAAATAAAATATTTTTATTAATTTATTTGTATTTCATTAAAAAACAACATAAATTAAAAAGAATATCTTACGTAAACTTGGATAATACAGTATAGTTCATTAAATTTTAGTACTTAGTGTTGCCTCCATATGGCGATTAAATAAAATCCAATATTTTTAATAAAATATTAATAAATTAAAAGAAATATTTTATTTTAAGGATATTTAATTGTCTATCATATTTATTCATATTCAAACTTTCTTAACCGACCATTTATTTTTGCTCATGAGTGTCTTTATGGTCTATACTAGACCTTCTCTGTAGGGAGAGTTTTTTTCTATGTTTGTTACCTCATAACTTTCGACTGGTTGAACCGATTTCGATTAATTTTTTTATTTAATAGATTTGATAGTGCTTCCCGTGTGGTTCCATTAATTTAGTCTAATTCTGACAATAGTATACATGAAAACCATATGTTAAATTTGCGTATAGTATGTGTGCCACAAATGGACGAATAACTCAATATCGGGCGGAGACATATCTTTAACCGTCCAAGCCGAGGTTACCCCTCACCGGGGGGACCCTTGTGTCGAGTTACCATCTAATAGAGGTTCAGGCTAAGCGATCTAAGAGCTGTGCCACCTCTCAAATCCGGTAAAGCAGTAAAGGCCAGCTTCTCTGTGCCAACTGTGATAGTTCGTCAAAAAAAAAACGGTCGGTTAAGAAAGTTTGAATATCTCGGAAGATAAAGACGCTAGCTAACGGAAATAAATTGTGCTTGATAAACAATTAAATATCCTTAAAATAAAATATGTTTATTAATTTATTTGTATTTCATTAAAAAACAACATAAATTAAAAAGAATATCTTACGTAAACTTGGATAATACAGTATAGTTCATTAAATTTTAGTACTTAGTGTTGCCTCCATATGGCGATTAAATAAAATCCAATATTTTTAATAAAAATATTTTATTTTATTTTAAGGTTATTTAACTGTCTATCATTCACAATTTATTTCAGTTCTTTATTTTCCGAGATATTCAAACTTTCTTAACCGACCATTTATTTTTGCTCATGAGTGTCTTTATGGTCTATACTAGACCTTCTCTGTAGGGAGAGTTTTTTTCTATGTTTGTTACCTCATAACTTTCGACTGGTTGAACCGATTTCGATTAATTTTTTTATTTAATAGATTTGATAGTGCTTCCCGTGTGGAACCACTTTATTTTAGTCATTAATTTAGTCTAATTATGACAATAGTATACATGAACCCATATGTTAAATTTGCGTATAGTATGTGTGCCACAAATGGACGAATAACTCAATATCGGGCGGAGACATATCTTTAACCGTCCAAGCCGAGGTTACCCCCACCGGGGGGACCCTTGTGTTGAGTTACTAGCGATAGAGGTTCAGGCTAAGCGACCTAAGAGCTATGCCACCTCTCAATCCGGTGAAGCAATCAAAGCGAGTTTCTCTGGCCAATATGTGTAGTTTGTTATTTAAAAAATCAATATCACGCTTACCAATTTCGGTGAATCATTTTTTTAATGGTAAGGATGTCAAGAGTAGTTTGATGAGAGCTTAGCTACTATAAGTTCTAATTAATTATATTTCGTAATATTCCTAGGATAATTCGTAAATACAAAGAGGGCGTCCGCTCGTAATAGCGTTTAACGTTTTAATTGATTTGAAGTCGGTTTTTTTATCGTAAATGTACTTGTTATTTCCTTTTTTTCCCAAGGGTATTTAAAGTAACTAAGCCTTAGAATGTCTCTAGCTTTTCCCGTTCGTAGTGGTACGGCCTTCTCGGGCGCTTTCGAACTGAAATGCTAGCGCTAGGAGCGCTAAAGCAAAGCAGTTTAAAGGACGCTAGATCAACCGTCCAAGCCGAGATTACTCATCAGGGGACCCTCGAGTCGAGTTACTCCCAGATGGAGGTTCAGGTTTAGACATAAGTTTAGATAAAAACTATTAATACGAATATGTAATCTATGGAATATTTTAGTACTTACGAAACATTGTATTAAGGACTTACTAAAACCCAACAAGCTGTAACTGACCGCTGGAAGGCCCTGTTACTTCATCCTTTTAATGCTTAAGCTAACATGACAGACAATAGCAGATCAGACTTACATGTATTATGTTAAAATAGTTCTTTGTGTCGGCTGTGCGGTAAAATGACGACTTGATCTTTGACTTACGGCGAGCGGCCCTTTTGAATTTCGGGAAGATCCCCTCTTTATCTTGAACCACTGACGTCCCGATTGTTACATCGACTTAACATATCAATTACGTCGAGCACAGAGATAGAGATAAGCGGTTGAGCGACGTGAATAAAATAATTAACTGATTGGTGTTTGTATAATTCATCGAGTGGTTGGACGTCGTGACGTTGGGCCACTTAGTGCGCTGTGATCTGATAGCTGCACCCGGTATCTGGTGAATTAGTTGCCCACAATTGACTGTAAATGCACTCGGCTATTGTGTCCGGCTTTTGGGCAGCTTTATCGGATACTACGCGCGGCGTTTTGTGATGGCTCCGTCGAAGATACGGCTTCCGATGGTCACGTAACAGTAGCGCATGTCTGTCAGACCTTTTGTCTATTGAGTAATAATGATGTTGCTTTAAGATCTTATATTAGGCGACTTTTATTTGTAATGAGACATGACATTAGCTGTGCTTGAAGGTTTCTGGGAGATTTTGGGTATGATAACGGAAAAATAGTGGTAGCTCAGTGTCCAGGCGGTCGCCTATTGCAATCACTAGTGCCGGTACCAGACTGCTTCACCGGATTGAGAGGTGACATAGCTCTTAGGTTGCTTGGCGTAAACCTCTATCGCTAGTAACCCGACACAAGGGTCTCCCCGGTGAGGGGTAACCTCGGCTTGGACGGTTACTATGTTACCGGTAAGCATTCCGATCCAAGGGCGCCCGAGAGGGCCGAACCACGACTCGGTCGGCTGCTATTTCACGAATAATCTAAGGGACATTCAAAAACTAAACTAACTTTGAGTGCCAGTTCGGGAAACGTTGGCGCTGGGAAAAGAAGTGGCCGAAGAAACTGCAGCAACGTTGCTAACATCTAAGGGCCTACCCATAAAATAGTGGTAAAAGTGATGATTATTAATTAATGTACGTTTGATTGTAAAATATACAATTAATTTACTACCACTACTATACGTAAGTAAATTTTGAACTCCAACATGTGTGACGTATTTAGAATACGTTGAACGTCAGTACTGCAAGTTATAAACAAGAAACAAGAACAACATTTAAACCACAGATAAAATGAAACGAGAAACACTATAAATTCGTCTCACTTGATTGCCTGAAATAAAAATGTCAGTAAATAAATGTTTCGATTGAGACGCTATTATTATTCATATTTTATGACATACAAAAGTATCATATTGTGGCTGAATTATAATTATTTAATGTGCCCTCAGTACTAGACGCGGTCCGCCAATCGAGGAGACGGTCAACAACATTATTAATAAAATACACAGTTTGACCCGTGACCGGTCACTTGCTACAGAGTAATCGATACCGGTGGAATAATGCCTGACTCGTTATAAATATACAAGTAAAAAAAAATTTTCCTTAATTCAAAAGTTTGCGCGTCAATAATATTTTTAAATTGCAATATTCGTACCACTAATAGCGTCACCGTCAAAATATACTGTGATAATTTGTAGGTCTTAAGGAATAAAATAGTCTAACAAATCAATACACTCGTTTTATTCAGATATCGTACAAAGAATTATTTTAACGAATACCGTCACAACTGCGAGTCCTCACAATCTTTCAACAGAATTAATTAAAAGTCAGACTACGAAGTAATAAGTCAAATTATTGTTTACAATGCCAAGTAAGTGTAACGATCAACTAAATTATTAATTATGAATTAAAGATACAATAAGATTCAGGTAAATCTCTAAGATATCATTGGAATTAGTTATTATGCATAACAATTGGCTGGGTGTCATGTGTTGCTAGCTAAAAATACCGATGGTGGACGTGTACCAACAACTTTAGAATAATTAATATGCATTTTTCAACATAATAATAATTGCTCAGAGGCTGCCACAGCGCCTACAATTATGGGTCTTCTTGTAAAAATATCTCTCCCTATAAAAAGAACACATAATATAGAAAAACCTATCTTGTTCAGATTAGGGATGTTCATGGAAAAATATATCGATGTATTTTCCGATACAATATATCGATACTACGCGATATATACAATGTACAAATATATCGATATTTTCATATATCAAAATTTGTTTATAATTAAATAGCGCTTAATATTAAATATTAGAATTTTTTTTTAAATGACGAACTACACAAATTGGCCAGAGAGGCTGGCCTTGACTGCTTCACCGGATTGAGAGGTGGCACAGCTCTTGGGTCGCTTAGCCTGAACCTCTATTGCTAGTAACTCGACATAAGGGTCCCCGGTGAGGGGTAACCTCGGCTTGACGGTTACTATGTTACGCGTAAGCATTCCGATCTGAGGGTGCCTGAGAGGGCCGAACCACGACTCGGTCGGTTACTGTTACACGGATAATCTAAGGACATTCAAAAGCTAAACTAACTTTGAGTGCCACTTCGGGAAGCGTTAGCGCTGGGAGAAGAAGTGGCCGAAGAAATTCCAGTAACGCTCCTAACATCTAAGGGGTATTAGAAAAGTTTTGTACTAATAGAGTAGTGGGCGCGTAACTGACAGGTTCTCGCTTCGGATACCAGTCCAGACTATTTGATTCGATTTGATTTGATTCTGCTAGCAGTACAGACTACATGCATAGATTATAAAATTTATACAACGAGTCCTGCCATCGTGAAGAGTAGGAGTGTAGTAAAATACTACACTACACTCTTCGTGATGGCAGCGCAAGTAAGGGTTTTATTTAATTAAAGTTGTCAACCACAAAAAAAGAATGGAATGCCTTTTTATTTAATTTCTTACGATATTTCGTATATCGGATAAAAAATATCGAAATATCGATATCAGATGATTCGATAATATCAGATTGAAGCGATATATCGCGTCCATATATCGATATTTTATGCAATACAATCTTTCGTGCACTCCTAGTTCAGATTGTAAAAAATGTTGAACGGAAATATAGCTTTATGAAACCAAGCTCTCTCGTCCTTTTGACCTGAGAGAGGTAGACAGACACAGCTTTCATTGCCTCTATTTTTATTCACAAACTAACACACAAACTGATATTGTTTAATTAATTTAACAATTAACAATTTATTTAAGAGTCTATGCGAATTTATACACAGTTTTGATATATAGTTCTGAATTAAAAGAATTGTAGTGAGCATACTCTGTATTTTTAGCTGTGGCGTACGGACCAAGAGTAACGGCGTCCCTGCGGCGCTGCCGCGATACCAGCGCCATCATTTATGTCCAGTGACGGAAATTAAAGAGAAAGGAATAAAAATGTCCCGGCTAATGACGGGCGCGGACCTCTCGCGGCGAATGTGTAATAATCCGCCCCGGGGACAGCGCGCACGGCTCCAACTAAATAATTTTAATTACAGGTTATTGATATAAATATTCTCTCCCGGAGCGTTTGGATCTGTCGATAACGCCGCGCAATTAGGCACTGACCTTTGACTCAACGATTTGTTGTGGGAACGGCGAAATTTGTCCCCCGAGGCGCGTGCGGCCATCGCCACACTGATGGATGCACTTAGTCTTTCATAAGGCTTTAGTTGGTTCGACTTAAGGATTAAAAAATAATAATAAATAGCCTGACACGTATTAAACATCCATCTTAAACATTTAATCCATATTAATATATGTAAATGAAAATTAGTTTTTTTTTTCTTTTTTTTTTTTGACGAACTACACAGATTGGCCAGAGAAGCTGGCCTTGACTGCTTCACCGGATTGAGAGGTGGCATAGCTCTTAGGTCGCTTAGCCTGAACCTCTATCGCTAGTAACTCGACACAAGGGTCCCCCCGGTGGGGGGTAACCTCGGCTTGGACGGTTACTATGTTACGCGTAAGCATTCCGATCCGAGGGCGCCCGAGAGGGCCGAACCACGACTCGGTCGGTTGCTATTTCACGGATAATCTAAGGGACATTCGAAAGCTAAACTAACTTTGAGTGCCACTTCGGGAAGCGTTGGCGCTGGGAGAAGAAGTGGCCGAAGAAACTCCAGCAACGCTCCTAGCATCTAAGGGGATGAAAATTAGTAAAATTCGTGATTATAAGGCCGGCCCGCATTTCCTTTTATGTTGTGGATGCGACATGGACGATGGTGATCGTTTAAAATTAGGTGAAACAGAAATAAAAAACATAATAATGGATCATAGAAATAAATCTCAAGCGGGGTGTATTCCAAAATTTTGGATAGAACCTCATTTAGTCTCGATTTTAACTCACTACCCGTTATTTAAAGGATCTAAGTACAAAAAGACAGTTTCAATTAATCCAGAACTTTAACGCTGACCTATAAATGAAAACGAAAGTCGAAATTTGTATTATACAATCCAAATGAACATTGTATTTTAGTTAGTTGCTAATGACGTTTGGGTTTTTTCTCTGCTTACCCGTTTTTTTTTAAAGTATCTCGATACAAAAATACAATTCCAATAGCTAATATATCACTAGAATTTTTTACGCTTATTTGTAAATCAAGACGAAAGACGAAATTTTTGTTACAATCAAATAAACCTTGTAGTGTAGTAGCCAACTCCTTTTCAGCACAAGGTTCACAACTTACTTTTGTTTATGTTGTTTTAGGTCTTGTATTACCTGTTGTTTCTGTGTTCTTGTGTTAAATAAATATTTATTCTAATCTATTCTAGTATGTTCCTAATGGCGTTGAGCTCAGTGCGTAGGAGCTTAACAATCGCTACACTGTGAACATGGACTTAAATAAAGAAGCAGCATTTACACGCAGATTATTCGTTTAAGTTTATATACGGCTGCGCGTCAGTTGTCGTGATGTATGCCATAAGTCGCGCGTCGGGTGGCCATCCCGTTGCCGATGAAAAGCGTTTTGTCACCAGCTGCCGCTATGAATATTTACAAGACCAGCCCAGTAACACGCCCCGTCCTGTCTCGGTCCCGGCCGGAGCCGAAATCGAAACGAGATATGCAGCATTTATTATTCAACAGCGTCCTCTTGCATTTTTTAAAACGTTATTTTAAACGGTCGATAATTTAACGACGTAAATCAGCGTACTATCTCAATAATAACTTCACTAGCTTAGACGTTTAATGCTATTATAAACGACGAGATAGACGGAGTGACTTAAAATGTCACGGCCCACCTTCGATCCGATATGAAAGTTCATCACACTGTGTTCATTATTGAATGTAATAACGATACAGATGACTGTATCATTCCACTATACAAGTTTCCATTATGACACGAGATGTGTAATGATTTCTATTACTACATTTTTTGCTTATCGTTTAATAATTAGGTTTAGGTCCAAGAAACTTTATTCTCACTTTAGACATTACAGACTTACATGAGAACAATAAATAACTAATTTTATTAAACAATAAGTTTACTGTCACACGAAAGAAGGAGTCTCCTAACACAGTCATTATTTGTACTAAAGTGTTTTCCTTTAAGAAAAAACACTTTCTGGCGGCAATAATCAATATGTGCCATTTCGTCAACTCCATTTTAAACCATTACAAATAAGAATTGGTTCACATCAATAGTGGAATGATCTATTTGATCATACGACCTCACGTTTGCGTCGGCACTATTTTGGACGAACTAACACAGTTGGCCAAAGAGGCTGGCCTTTACTGCTTCACCGGATTGAGAGATGGCATAGCTCTTAGGTCGATTAGCCTGAACCTCTTCGGCACGTTCTCTTAACCATTATTTTATAAAAGTTAATTTAGATTTAATTATTTTATCGTTTATTCGTATCTTCGGATCTTAATAATTCAAATCAGTTATAAGAAATAACTTCTTTTATTTGTAGGTGCCATGGACATGGCTAGAGACCGTGGTACGCTTGACGAGTGTAGTATCAAAACGTTATTTGTCATGCATCCAAGTCATTGTGAACGGTTTGGAGGCATGCACGCACGCACGCACGGAATTAAAGCTGCATTCGCTACTGAATGTCGATTTAATTGCTAGATAAGTCCGCCGCTCGCGCAACTCTATTGAAAGATGGTGCCTTAAGATGTTATGTGTTTTATTCAGATGCAAGATTATGCATTGCGTATTCATAACTATTTAAATTTTATTATATAAATTAAAAAAATAAGCTAAAGTGCTTTATTTGCCGTTAAGGGTGGGGAGCCCGACGAGAACTGTCTCATATGGGACCACTTTAATTTGGTGGAAAAGGAGTTACGCTCGTAAAATATACATTTGATCATGTGATGATCTTCAGCAAAGTGTTGTGCATGAGTCTACGAAAGTTTCTGCTTATCTGTTATAAAAGAACTATGCCATCAGCCACCTCACGTACCAGGCTAAAACTTTAATATACCTGTACTACAGCTAAGGATTGTGGCAGATTGTGGGATTGACTAAACCCTGAGGAGAACTTTCCAAAAATTGGGGGCGATATCCGTTAAAGATATATTTTATCTGCAATATAACATAATTAACAAGCCATTTTTTCTTAACGCCGAGCCAATATCACGGTCAATCTATATCTGCGGTACCAGCCAACTATAATCCAAACAAGAGATAAATTTTAATGGTTACCAAGCTGAGCTCTCGAGTGGGCGCCTAAACACTACAAGGGCTCATAAAACGACGAGTATGGTAATGTTGGAGGCACATTATTCACTCACTAAATTATTTTCTTCAACTTGGACTGACAGAATCTACGAGCTAGTTGAAAGCTAGGTGTTAAGTCAACTTCTAAGTTACTTTTCCCATTGTGATTCAGTTCCACGTCGACACAGATGGAAACAAAATATTTCTCTAGAAAGACCAGGATTTCATTTAAGCATAAATATCTCAACTTTAATATAACCCATAAACCTTAGCTGTAACTGAAAAACGAACGGATTCGATTGTTTTTTTTTTATTTATTTTTTTGACTGACTAACACAGTTGGCCAGAAAAGCTGGCCTTTACTGCTTAACCGGATTAAGAGGTGGCATAGCTCTTAGGTCGCTTAGCCTGAACCTTTAATAGATAGTAACTCGACACAAGGCTCCCCCGGTGAGGGGTAACCTCGGTGTGGACGGTTACTATGTTACGTGTAAACGTTCGAGAGGGTCGTACCGCGACTCGGTCGGTAGTTATTTTATTAATAAAAACTTTAGGACTATGGGATAATCTAATTTTAACTTACGTATATATACGCCACTTCGGGAAGCGTTGGCGCTGAGAGAAGAAGTGGCCAAAGAAACTCCAGCAACGCTCCTAATCCTATCAAGCGGTTTGACGGATTAATAATTATAGTTTCAAAGTATCGTTCCTCATTCAATGAGGTATATTTAATATATTTGTAACTACATAACTTTAAATTTCATATTTGTTACACGGTACTTGTAATAAACTGCCTACTTTTCCAATTGCTCGCGCCTGGCCACTTGTTGGATATAATCCTGACAAATCAACGGAATATTTCAAAGTATCTAGTCCGTTCGACAGTGCGGTGGCATATTTCGTCACGGATTTACTGATATTTCATCAGGCAGTAAATCCTTGCGAACAGCGACAAACAGCGATCGGGTAAATCACACGAGTGGGTGGAGCTGGCTTCGGCCTGCTCCCCGCTAAATAACTGCTACCGTTTACCTGTCTCTGATCATCTGATAGTTAATTTAATGTTACTCACAGCACGCGGCCTGTCAGATTGCGGGCATGGCGGGTATTTTAAGTTCACAGTATTAAGTTTCTAATGCTGCGAACGCTCTACAAAATTATTTTGTTTTCATCGATGTACAAAATGCGTCTTTGATATATCTTGAATGTAGTTTGATAGTTTTGTTTCTTAATAACAATTCAATGGCTCGAAAATAACCTTGCATTCATTAAACGATCATCTAGGCCGTGACACGTTTGACAGTGGAAAAAAAATGTGTTACATGTTCTATATTTTAACTCTAATTGTTTTGGGAGAGTTCAAAATTTGTAGCTGTCCAACATAAACCCTTTTCAACGTACTTGAAAAAATGGCGTCTATGATTCATTTTTAATGGAATCAATGTACTTTTATTGAGAGTTTGGTTAGGTTCTATTGTACTTGTTGTAAAAATATATGTCGCCAAAACTAGCCAATTTGGCAATAACTGAAAAATATCGTACAGACACAGATCTGATTTTTTCACACTTTTCAGTAAAATGCCTATTTTATTAAAAAAATAATGAATTCGATTTTTTTTAATTTTTTCGAGGTTGTTATAGCGTCACCATCCACTTACCGTTGGGCGTTGAATTGGAAATCCTGTTTATATATCACTCACGTCCTTATTTAACCGTAGTGGGGTAGATAGTCTTCACTGGACAGAGCTTCTCACCAAGTTTATAATTCCCGATATGTGATAGGTGGTGTGCCCATCGCCATACTTAAAATGTTATGTTATTAAATGTAACGTTTCTTTTGGCTATATACTACAGTTAATTTATAAATCCATTCCATCAAAATGGGTATTAAAGCGCATTGTTAGTACTGTACGGATTGCTTGACTCGTAACACACAAATTACACGCTTGTTATAAAATGTTTTACAATGCTTATTATATTATACTACGGCCTGTTATTGCCAGTATAGTAATTGGTATAATGCTATATCCATGAAAGCAATAAAGTTTTTACCGTTGAAAATAATAGTTAATCCATTTATATAGGATATTTACATGTAAACAATATGCATGCAACTATAAATGCGTGTGAATTTTATATTTATATGGTAATTTTAAATGTAAATCCACATAAAAGACACAAACGAAATTTCTAGTTTGTATCATGTATTGTTTTATATGTACAGTCTTACAAATAAAAAAGAGTTATAACATATTTATTCCACCTTTAAACTAAGTTTAGTTAAACCAGGAATAAATTAAGAATAAGCTGAGAATAGTTTAACACAAATAAATCCGGAATAACTATGGTTTATCTATTCTTCCTTTACGTCATAATGCACGAGTTGGCAACAGCGCAAAGAGAAACCATACTAAAAAAATAATTACAGTCTATGTAGTAGTGTAGTAAGGTATCTGTCAATGTGTGGCGGTTATAAAAATATTCTTTACTCTATATATAAATAGAAGATAATCCACTTCCACGCTTGTCCATAGTAAGAGACGTTTCAAATACTCGTAAATGGTCTAGAAATATTTTACCAATTTTAGAAAACCGATATTTTAATCGAAACTAATCATCGACATATAAATCAACAAGGTTTTACCATCATTTAAATATTTTTACGTTTTTTTGGAGTCTGAATGATATTTATTAAGTCATTTACTGTTTCTACTTCCTCCATTGCCCTTAATTCCATAATAAGTTAATTTAAATGAGCGAACACAAACACAAATCGTAGTATTTTAAATGTTATACTGGACTTAAACAAGGGTTTACGTCGTTATAACTTCGGAATAACGGTTGTATGAACAAAAACGTCAACGTATTCTTGGTTTATTAGTACAAATTTTGCTTATTCTTAATTTATTCCTAAGTTTATCTTTATACCACGTTTATTTGTAAGGCTGTTATAGTTTAGTTATATTATAGACGATATATAGACGTAAGGTGTTTCGCATAAATAATTTTAAAAGTTATTTAAAAGTATTTAATTTTAAAGTGGAAACAATTGTTTAGAGCGTCTTGTCGTGCAGGGCAAAGTAGAGGGAAGTACCACGAGGTAGATCGCCAATGCGATGGTTGGATCAGGTGCGGAGTATGGTGGGTGCTCCCCTTCACGAATGTGCCCGATTGACGACCAGCAGACGGAGGTGGCGAGACGTCGTGCGGCGGGTGCTGTCTGCTGCCCAACCCACCGGATCATGATGACCACGACCACTCTGACAAGAGTGAAGCGACCAAGAAGAAGAATATAAAAGTTCCAGATAGATATAAAATAATCATAATAAAAATCACTCCTTTAAATATTCTTTTTTGTTTTTTCTTGTTAACCATTCCAGTTTCACTTTCAACAATTCCACTAAGCTTAAGCTTGTGCTAAGACATGGTTCACGGCAATAGTCGAATGATGGATTCGAACCCACGACCTTACGATTCGCAGGCCGTACCCTAAACCACTAGGCTATTGACGCTTATATCTTTCATTATTTACTTTGAATATATTCGAAAAAATATCATAAAGACCATGTATATATTTACCTTGTTTGTAAAATCTTTAATTACGTAATGGTGCAATGCAATGAATGCAATTTCCTGGCAGCTTACTTTCAATGCACGTTTAAAGTTACTAGTTTCTACTCAGAAAATTATAGATGAACGGAGGACTCAATCTCCATAACCTTAATTAGGGTCATTTATTTACAAATAACTCAATAAGCTAGATTTAGCACTTTAAACATAGGTTCAGGATGTTTACGATCTATAATGCTACGTTAATTAAGCTCTAGGAATGCCTGAATGGTGCTTCAAATTACTGGCCGTAAATATTGATTGTTTTTCTTTATATAGTCTAGCGGTAACGAGCTAAAAGAATAGAACTAACAGCGCGCTAGTTGAAGTTTCCTTTATAGGGATATGAAATCTTGGAACAATATTCCTCTACCAAGTAAGCTATCATTTATATTTCTAAATATATAAATGATATTATTTCATTACACATTCATATACATATAGTAAAGAATGGACAGTGTACAGTATCATGAAATTGTGCTCGGCCATCGGTTCACCCCTGTCACATATAGAGCTTATTAGGCTATTTAGGAGCCGTGCAAGCTTACTGTCCAGGGTCCGTTGTCCAAGCATATTCTCGTACAACCCAAATACGATCCCTGGTGCCGGCACTAATAAATTTGTTATAGCAATTTTATGTGTGAAATCTGCCAATCCGCACTAGGGCTAATAGGCGCGTGGCAAACCAAGCCCTTTTACTCTCTTTACAAAGAAAGCCTGAGCCCAACTGTAACTTTAACCTTAAGTCTTATATTAGGCGATTGGTGAAAAGCGGAGAGCGAAAGCCATAAACCCCGCTAAAGTCAAAAAGACGTGAGAGCATATATCAGATTTACATAGATTTTAAGTGTAATCTGTTTTCCATTTTTATATATAATTATAGTATTTTATATAGCCCTTGTTAGCCTTTCACAGCTTCGAAGAGGTGAGGTGCGTTTCGAACGCCTCCTCTTGCCACCCCCGTAATCCGAAGCGGGGCCAGGATACCTGGCCCCAGTATGCATCGGCGTCGTCGGGACTTCTCTGAGTGCCGGAGAAGTCCCCTTTTGAGGATGAAGTCCGGTCTTTGCCGGAACCGGCCGGTCGTTGGAGTGTCCTGTCGCTGACAGATGCGGGGCACCCCGCTCATAACGGCTGATGGCATTCGGTTCAGGTTTAGTGGGTAGGGGCTGCCCAGGCCGAGTTCTACACATCCCTCCGGGCCCACCCAGGGTACCGGAGGATGGTCTATAAAAGATTACCCCGCGTTAACAAAAAAAAGACGGACGCGAATAGCCAAAATCCATAAATAGTTTACTTAGTACAAAATTTTTATGTCTTTAAAAACTTGGCATAAATGTAATAAATATCTTGTATCTAACAAAACATCCACCAATTTGTTATAGAAATAATAACAATAGTTTTTTAATGTTTGGCTAGTTTTGCAATATCATATTAACATCCTTCCGTACTAGTAACGTAACTTTTTTTATAAGTAAATAGGCTCACGTTTGGCTTATATCTTGCTTGATGGAAGGCGAAGATAAAACCTAGGATGGAGCACGTGAGCCTATAAGGTGTCTGTTCACATTGGACTTAAAGGTGTCCAGACTGTACCCGTGAGGAAAGACTGAACGCGGCAGAGAGTTCCATTCCTTAGCCGTCCGCATAAGGAAGGTGGAGGAAAACCGCTTCGTGCTTATTGATGGAATGTCTACGACGTAGGGGGGAACTGCTCGCCGCGCCTAGTCGTTCGGTGATGGAAAGGGGATGTAATTAGGTCATGCAAAACCTCCGCACACTCGCCGAAATGCAGCCGATAAAAAACCGAGAGGCAGGCCACTCGTAATATACAACGTATTGATAGCTGAGAATACGGACTTAACCACACTCTCTTTTCATAATTCATACATTTACGTTTACATGTTAATAATATCGTTGTACTCAATAAAATACTTAGTCCTAAGCCGTCTTTTCATATTACGAAGCATAAATTTCCTTGGACTCTATCCGATCAAGTAAGAAAAACATAATTATTTAAAATATTTCCGAACCGAAATAAAAATACAAGTGGAAAATGTATATATGCAATGTTAAGGTAATCATTTATTGAAATACACTTGCTTACTAATGTACGAAGTGTCAAGTGTAAAAAATATGTCGAAAATATGGAAATTGATTTAACAGCCGTAGATAGTGGCCGTAGTTTTTTAATAAGCTGATTACTCGACAGTTATTTATGACTACAATCATTATGTTGCTCTCCTAATAAAAAGAACATTGAAATATAAGATGCGCCGCTGTCTTAAGTCCCGGTTACGTATTTATCGGTCGTATGTTCGTGTATCAATTGTTATCAACAAATTAGTTCTCAAGCATAACGTCTACTCCTAATTGATTACATTAAGCTTTACTGCAAAACTTTTTTTTTGTCTGGTGGAAATCTTCAACAAGGCGGGGATTTTTACCCACTAAAAACCCCATCGTGGCCCTTCCTCGGGGCTCCGGGATCTCCAGTGGAACGCACCGGAGCCCCTCTGCGCTGTGCTCTTAAGAGAGCACGTCCCGGGGAGGAGGTTAATTACTGCAAAACTTAATTATGACTTATTTTGCATTGGTATAACGTAATAGCAAGGGAATAAGCATTCAACTTTACAAACTTATGGTCCGGAGTTCGAATCCTGGACATTTTGTAGTAAGATGTTTTAGTTTTTCTTGGATTTTTGGCCGAGAGTACTCAACATGAATATTTAGTAGTTATAGTCCTGACAGCATTCTAATAGGTCCGGCCAGGGCCACATTACAATGGACTGATATTACAATCGGACTCTAGACATTCTCGGTATGCTACTACGAAGGTGGTGGTAAGTGGTGGCACTTGAAGAAGGACTAGCTGGTGAAATTGAAAAATACGAGTGACGAGTAGTAGTAGTGAGTTACGAGTAAAAAAAACCGACTTCAAATCGAATCATACGTTAAACGTTTTTACGCGCGGACGCCTTCTATGTATTCCCGAATTATTGGAGGAATATTACGAAATAGGATTAATTAGAACCTGAACAAACTGTCATCAAACTATCCACAAAGTACATCCTTTCCAATAAAAAGTGAATCATCAAAATCGGTTGCCGTGGTATTAAGTCCGTCCATTTGTCGTGCACATACTTAATACAAATTTAAGACTTATATGTTGTTCTCATGGATACCATTGTCCAAACTGGACCACACGGTCAGCACCAACTTTCAAATAAAAAAAGAATCATCTAAATCCGTCCACCCAATCGGAAGTTATGAAGCAACAACCATAAAAAAACATACGAGTACATACATGTCACTGTGACATCCTGTTTTGATTAGGTTCAAGTGTGAAGGGAGCGCACGCTGCACACGACTGCGCATACGCAGTGCGCGCGCTCGCAATAAATCACCGGCGCCGGCGCACACCGCTCGCCGATTAATCGCAACGAAACTCTACACAAATCAAAATGTAAATGGATATAGTATGTTAAGTACGCTCTGCCCAGTAATAATGATGTTAGCATTAGGCATATTAATTGGCTGGATAGGTACTATCTCTTCGCGGCGGTCGACCGCGCACGCCACCCGACTTCTATATAATCTCGAATATATCCTACAGAGAGCTATCGTGTTTACCTTCTCCAAGTTAAATAAGAAATGTTACTTTGCTCCCGATTTGAATATTGCATGGCCTTTAATTAGACATTATTGATGTTACGCGGCGCATCTTAAACAGAATTCAAACAAAGTAAAGGACTAACGTCCGAACGAGCTCAAAAGGGCCGCTCCCTAAATACGGCATTAAACAGAATAAAAGCGTTGTTACCGCGGAATCATTAAGGCTCAAAAGCATACTGAAATGAAGAACCGGATCGCTAATGAAGGCCGCAAAATCAAATCGACTTCGATTTCAGCCGGTACGATGTTTATTATGCATTTAGTGTCGTGAGGAGACAAGCCTCTCAGCGGGCAACTACCAGTTTCGCTGTCGTGGCTGTATCTTCTTCGTGTATTGGACGACTAATTTACTTTTAATCAAATTAATAACTGCATTTTTATTTAGTCACGGCCAGTTAGTGATTTTGTTTAAAAAAGGAATATCAAACGCGCCGCGCGAATGTCTTCTTTTATATCTTACCAACTATATTCTCAAACGATAATAATTTTTGTAGGTATGTATATTTACTAGCACTAAAACACACAACAGAATCTTAATATTGGCATACGCACCGTATTAGAAAACAGATTAGAGTTGTATTTTTAGCGTGCGACGAAGTTGCGTACGTCGATGTTACACATTACAAATAGCAGTGGAACGAAACGAGATGGCATATATTACAACATTTTAGCTGAACTTTAAAGCACATATTTTAAACCTCCATTAAAAGTAACTTAGAGCAAGGATTTCGAGAGGGATCTTCAGCTTGGATCGATCCTCTAAGTTGCTATAATCAGATAACTAGAGATTCGGAATTAGTATTGAGGAATTGAGTAGCAGAAGAAACTACATCTAAATATTAAAAAACTTATAACAGCTTAAAAATAAAAAATAAAAAATAAATAAAAATTGCCTTTTCTTACACTGACTTTATTATAATAAAAATAAAACAACTAATTATATTGAATTATACATTACTCTTCTTCTTCTGCCTAACGTTTTCCCGGCCTACAGCCAGGGTCCGCTTTCCTACTTAGTCTCCTCCACTTTGCCCGGTCTTCGGCATCCTCGTTTGTTAGGTGGTTAACATGTCTTCAGTAACATGTGTTCTTTAACAACGTCCAGCCAACGTTTCTTGTGCCTGCCACGGGGTCTAGGGCCTTGTACATTGAGGGCTAGTCATCTATTTCCGACATAGACGGCCTGCGGTATATGTGGCCATACCATCGGAGACGACTTTCCTGCAGTTTGTCTGCTACGTCGCGTTAATTATACATTACTAACTATACTTAATTCTATTTTTTTCCGGTATGTATGTAACTTAACCTTTAATATCCGTCCAGGTCTGTTTTGCGACAAAGGCCTCCTCTAGTTCCCTTCACCTTTGCCTGTTCATAGATGTCCTTCTCCAACCCTTAGGCAGATCGTCTTCCCATCTTTTTTTCTGCCCTCGTCTAATTCTTTCCGTTACTTTTTTCGTCCACTTTCCTGTTGTTGATCTCATCATGTGACCTTAAAAATAATGTTATTAAATAAATGTAATGCATGCAAATTAATCTGTTTCTTTTCTCAATGATTAATCAGTGTGACGAGAAACAAATGATTCAGTTTCGTACATCCATGTTTGGTAATGAAGCCAAAGAACGACGCTGCCATTACTGGGCACTTGCATAAGAGAATATCTTAGCGCAATTACGCATGATATGGGTAATGAAAAGGAACGATAAACAACTCTATTATTGACATAATTAATAGGTAATGTTATATGTTTTTTTAGTCATTGTAAATTACAAGGATGAAGCATCGTTTGCGGTCATGTTAGATTAATTTTATTATTATTGAATTAAGATTATTTATACAGCATGTGGGTTGTTGGTGAAACAGGTGTGCCGAGGCTATGATTACAGCGCGTAAGCTATTT
Organism: Meandrusa payeni; assembly: GCA_029286785.1. Taxonomy (NCBI): domain Eukaryota; kingdom Metazoa; phylum Arthropoda; class Insecta; order Lepidoptera; family Papilionidae; genus Meandrusa; species Meandrusa payeni. Next base: position 7,654,131 of record JAGSMX010000003.1, on the reverse strand, counting down.
GTTCGTAAATACACATCTACATGTATTTTATCTCGTTCGCTGGGAATGTATTATTGGAGTTTAGATACATATTAAATTATTCATTACGTAATTTCCAGACTTTATCAACAACCTCTAAATAATACATCGGCTAGCTTTGTAGTGATTTGCTAATGAGATCATTTGAGTCAAAATTTTTGCATATCTAAGTAATATTTATTAATATATTTAAATACTCTGGTGGTTAGTATTCATATTTCAATGTCTGTTGCAAAAAAAAACTTAATGAATTTGTTCGTTATTTTTTTTAAACGATATATTATAAATAATTAAAAAATCTTTACTATTAAAATTAAACAAGGCAAATGGCAACATATATATAGATATAGATATAGATATAGATATAGATATAGATATAGATATAGATATAGATATAGATATAGATATAGATATAGATATAGATATAGATATAGATATAGATATAGATATAGATATAGATATAGATATAGATATAGATATAGATATAGATACAGATGATATACGTATTTAAATGCCCTTAAACATAAATGTATTTAATTTTGTACATTTTTTTTACGACGACAACATTCACTAACAAATGTTAGACGACCGTAAATAAATTGTTAAAAAATCTCAACAGCTGTGTTGTAAAAAAGGTTACGAAACAACGCGACGTTATCTCGAAACTTTTTGTTAACTGTAACTTAACTAAATGAGTCGTTTGACCTTGCATCGCATTAATAACACGACGGACATATTAATGTGTACAATGGAAAGCTATTTACCTTACAAGCGTGCACGGGTAAGAGGCGACTTCGTGTGTCGTCGCCGACTATCGAACACGATTACCATTGCAAGCGATTAAGGTAATCACTTTGATAACTCAACATCTCGTACGCGTCGTATAATTTCGGCGATTTTTATAGCGCTCATGGGTGGCTCGGCTCCGCCATCTTTGACGTCTTCATTAACAAATTACTATAATGTTCCCGTAGTGACGTTTAGTGTCGATTATTTACAATTCGATTCCGAGAAGTGGACGTTAAAATATCTAAGAATGTGTATGGTAATAGTTACGGGCGAGTTGATATTTTAATTACATCGAGTGTTAATTGAAGCCACGGGGTATAATGCAATTAATGGACATCGGCGTTCCGGTGAATCGTCAATCAAAGCACAGAATTAAATATTAGCCGGTTAGGAATATTACTACTGGTTGGAACATCTATATGCATAGAATTAGTAACGGTTAGAACTGTCACGAGAAACTAAGAAGCGGATAATTTGAAACAGTTGAAATTATTCGGTTATTCACAGTTGGAATCCCGTTCCAACTGTGAAATAACGTTCATAACAATAAATAGAACCGACTCTTTAGACCGTCTTGTCGTGCAGGGAAAGTGCAAGGGACTAAACCACAAGGCATTGCGCCGATGCGATAGACGGATCAAGTGCGAAGTATGGTGGGTACTCCCCTACACGAATTTGCCTGATTGATGGCCAGCAGGCGGAGGTGGCGAGACGTCGTGCGGCGGATGCTGTCTCCTGACCATGATCATGATGGCCACGACAGAAAAAGCTGGCTCTCTCTATCCCGCTAGGGTTTAAAATGTTTGAGAGCTTATAATTATTAATTTGTAATAAAATTTTAAATGTTACGCCACGATATAAAAAACCCACCATGCGCACATTATTCTTAAAACAATCCAAAGACTTAACATTAAAGTACATGCTAGATACGGCTCTCTTCTATGGTCTTCGATTTCAAATAACGATACCCTACAGAAAGATTACTTAGCCGCTGGACATATAGATGTGTACTGTTAATTGATCACTTAATTATTTTGCGTGTCCATTTAAAACTTTCCAATTAAATCATCCTATTCTTCTAAACAGATAATTAAGAAACGGCCGTCGAATTGATAGCATGCATCTTTTAAGAATTGAATTGTAATTTACTTTATTCAAATGAGATGTCTCTAAAGTGGCTTTGGTTGTGTGCTATTATTATTTTCTCGTGGTTTATTGGAATCTCGTGTTCATTAAACGGCGGCGTTCTGATGGCTTATTTAAATTAAGTATATAGGGACGTAGGTATTTGATCGGGCATTCTTCATTGATTTATGCCGGTGCGTTACGGAGGACGTGGACGCTCGATGCTATCGGTAGATTTTGTCGCCAGGAAATGATCGCGAGAGGGCGTTGTTTGTGGTTTTATTGTTGTAAGCCAGCGCCTGCGCGTTCTTGTTCTATCGCCGATACGATGCGCCGCGCCACCTCAGCCCTCACTTTGGAAATGCGATATTTTAGCGACAGCTTACATGATTAATTTATGGGCTCTAAACAATATTTCTCGACCGAGAGCCGGCTCAAGTCCGATTTAATATACAGATAAGTTGATTTATAGGATTATCCGATCACATCTGGATGTTGGGTGCGTGTACGAAAAAGTATACTTTTTAATAATAAATACCAGTACTGTTTTACTAAGTTAATTTGTCTATTTTTATAAAGCTCTAGTCGTTATTGCTCTATTCTACGGGTTGGATAAAGATATGACTGAAACGTCAATAGCCTTATGGCTTCGGGTACGGTCCACGAAATGAAAGTTGTAGTCCGAATCCCCCATTAGACAATAGACGTGAGCCATATCCTAGCTTAATCTTAGTCGGAATGGTTAATAGAAATGTTAGTAATATTTGTGAAAAAAAAATTGCTTACATTCTTTTAAAATAAGCTAGCGCTGACCGTCTTTTACCAAATTACTAGATCTCATATGTGCCACTGATACATCGTCATATACCACATACACCGGGCACCAGCTATTTATATTCCTTGGTGGTGGTGGCATAGCTCTTAGGTTACGTAGCCTGAGCATCTATCTTTAGTAACTCCCTCGGTGAGGGGTACGATGGGGTCGAAACACCGCTCGCTCAGTTATTTAACGAATAAATTAAGGGTTTGTGCCACTTCGTGAAGCGTTGACGCTGGGAGAAGAAGTGACAGAACTCCAGCAATGCTCCTAATATCTAAGGGCCCAACCTTTAGATATTAGGAGCGTTTTATTAACAAGTGATGTTTTGTATTCGATCGGATGGGGTTTGAACCCGCGACCAATCGTGACCCAAACCGCTGAAGAAATCATTATTTGAAATTTTATTTTTACTGTCGTTTCAAGATACTAAAATGTTTCTAATTTTTTTTTAAAGAAAGCTAGCAATATTTCTTTTTTTTTCAGAAATATTACTAACAATCTTGTGAACCATTTCAACTAAGCTTAAGCTTGTGCTAGGAGATAGTTCACGTCAATAGTCGAATGGTGGATTCGAACCTACGACCTTACGATTCGCAGACCGTACCCTAAACCATTAGGCTATTGACGCTTAAAATTTTATTAAATTAATTGAAGGAACATTGTTGTACTTTTGTGACATTTGAATGTAAATGTCACAAATTGAAATTCTAATATATTATAACGAACAAGTGTTTTATTAATTCATGCTATAAAGAACCATTATAATATATTTAAGCAATAATGCATCTGATAATGCTATTGTTTATTTTCAAAACTATTTTGAAAATTTAAATCAACGATAGAATATATAAATAGAATAAACATTTATTTTAACAAAGCAAGTATATATTATAAACATATATAGATGAAAGTAAATGTATGTTTGTAAGTGTCTAATATTTAATTTTTTACAAATAATTATAATAATTTACTAACGAAAACCGTATTTTCGTTAGTAAATTAATACTCTTCTATAGTGAGATAAACAAAATATGCATGTACTGTGTCTTAGATTTACGAAACCGTTACGAGTTAAAGAAAATGTGTGTTCGCAGGTCTCTCTCTTGTTCATACCGTAATGTCTCTCTCTGTCTTTCTATCTTCACTAACACTTTTAGTAACGCTCTCACCAACTTACTCAAGTCAAGTTGCACGCTTAACTTACACTGACACTGTAAAGATAATATACTGTAAACAAGTATTACTTCCAAAAGGTTTAAGCACTAGTTTATACCCCATAAAAAAACAAAATGGCGCTAGTCATTCATAAATGTAACTGTCAACTTATTACCAACATATAATATATATATACAGTAAATGAAACAAACAAACAACAAAATGAAGTCGTGTTAACTCAGTATTAGCGCAATTACACAATAATTACCGACATAAACGTTTCTTCGTTTCAACATGTCATAAGGAGCAATATTTACGACCGACTCTTGCCTTTATTAGCGTTCTATTTATAAAAGCTCAGGGTATTTGAAGTAAAGTTAAGCGGTAGGGGTGCGTGTCACGGAGCTTTCGCGGCAGCCCTTATGAGGCAGCACGCTCGTGGCACCCCTGCGCGATCGGTGTTTTATGCGTTATGAAACTCACGAGTTTCGTTACGAGCGCAAATTGCAACTCTCTATATTAGTTGTAAGTAATGAAGTGTTTATTTTTTATTGGCTGCCGTTCGTGTTTATGTTTAGTTAAGTGGGCAGTTTAATGTTTCATTTTAAATTTTAATACCCAAAGAATCTTTAAAACATTGACTACTATTACTATTTTCTAAAAAAAAGACTCACTAATTATACCGCTACCTCCAAACATCTTTTTTTGTATCGGGGAGATCTGCGTGAAATTGCAACCGAGTCTTGGTTCGGCCCTCTCGGGCGCCATTCTACACACGACCGGAGTTGAGCTTTATAAGGATCTCATTTTTTTTTTTTTATTTTTTATTTTTTATTTATTTTTATTTTTTATTTTTTATTTTTTTTTTTTTTTATTTTTTATTTTTTATTTTTTTTTTTTTATTTTTATTTTTTATTTTTTATTTTTTTCACCGGGGACCCTTGTGTCGAGTTACCACCTAATAGAGGTTCAGGCTAAGCGATCTAAGAGCTGTGCCACCTCTCAAATCCGCTGAAGCAGTAAAGGCCAGCTTCTCTGTGCCAACTGTGATAGTTCGTCAAAAAAAAAAAAAAATGCAGCTATCTTATCCTTGGACTCGAAGAATTGTCCATAGGGGTTGATGAAATTTCAATACCCAATAACTGAAGACGATCAGTGATTTCCACACATAATGGCTAACTGGCTCCTTTTGGCGGAAGATAAAAGAAAAACTAAGCAGTCATTCCCCGGCACATCGTAAGTTAAATAATTAACCTACTGCACCCTACCTTATATCACAGCCTTATCAATTCTTTTCAATCTATCAATAAAGTATTTACGACAAATCTTAACATTTGTTTTCAACATACAAGGCATATAATTACAATCATAGAGTAGGGAACGATAGTGGCCACAAATCCAGAAACGTATAATTTTTTTTCTTTAATTTGTAATTTTCCCAGTAATTAAGAGCAGCGTCGTCGTCTGTTTAATGCAAATGAACCTATTCCCGATCATTAGTCTGTACACGTTCTACTAACGTTACTTTTCGTTAATTAATCCCCGAGATCTAAACTATGGCAGCAAGAGACTCGTTTATTATTCACACGCAACCGCTGTTAAATAAAGTGCATTACAACATATATAAGATGGTCCGATAGCGCGAAAGATGTTGAGATAAGTAGTATAATAAAATAAATTGATTTAATTATAATAAAACATTGATATAGCAAATTATCGGAAATAAACGAACGGAAGCTAATGCAGACTGTAAAAGAATTAAAAGCCGAATATCTCGGACACGTTATTCTACATAACCAATACAATATACTGCAGCTGCTCATGATAGCCCACATACAAGGCAAAGGATGTGTCTTGCTGCCAGAAGGAAGAAGTCAAGAAGTTGTGGTGGCGAAACATATTCCTCATTTCACCCTTGGATGACGTAATCATTCATACATTGAAACATATTTATTAACTCCGCATGGCGGAATGCGTTGTCATAGTATACACATGGTAACAATGAAATCTTTTTGGTGTAAAAATATAAATATAGCTTGTTTATTATTTAAAATAAATTAAACAGAATTAAATTCAAAATTTACTACTGAATTTTTAGAGGCTACAGAAGCCGTGAATTCTACTGAACATATTTATTTATTTATTTATTTTTTATTTGCACACAATACAAAAAAGGTACAAATAAGCGGACTTAATGCATTCTCTGCCAGTCTACCTTGGGGTTGGGTAGAGACAAAGAAACGGGTCCATGCTATGTGAGAAAATAATAAAAAAACTATAATAAATGCATGCATATATAATATACATACCTACTTACATATAAATTAAATATATAAACATAATAATTACATATATATAGATGGATAGGGACAGCAATTGTCAAACTATTCCTTGCTTAGGATACATTATTATGGAACAACAATAATAATAATTTCACATTTTCACTTTCTAAAAATAGGAGATACAACAATGTTATAAACATCTTAATAATAATTAAATAATTTCAGATAACTTAATCCATAGAATTTGTTAGTAACATATCTTAATAACTATGTTTGTAAATATTAACTATGTTATTAATACATTGATAAGAACTAATCTTAAAATTTAACGTTTAATTTTTTAACAAAACCATAACTATTTATTTCTTTTGTTAGTTAATTTTTCATTTTAGAATTTAGTTAAGTTGTTAAGTGTTGTTTACGTTGTGTGTATTTGTGAATGCTGTGTTTTCCTATAATTAGTAAGGCAATTACGAGGTATTTGTGGGTATATTAAATTAGCATAGAATAACCGTACTTACTGTTGGAAAACATTATTAAATACATAAAATGTTTTGCGTAAAGAGAGTTATCTTTTGTAGCATCAGGCGACTTTTGGGGTCTTGAACTGAGTATGTGGGTTTGAACTTACTACCTCACGTTATACAGGGCGTTTCCTATTAGGCTATTGACGCATAAATTTTTATATTTATGACATAGTAAAAAAGGGGCGAAGTCAAATGTACTTGGCACCGAAGAATATATGAAGATCTATAGATATGAAAGAAGCGAGACCGGTATGTTAGACCGTGCAAAATTAAAATCCTTAATTTTTGCCCACCCCTTGAGATTATACAAATGCGGATACAAGATTATAATAAATAAATAATGATTTTTTCATAAAACAAGGATTGTCCTATAGTGTTTTTTTTTTTTCTCTTTGTAATCAAATATTTTTCAAGCTGGCTTCCGTTACGTTCTATGGAACCCTAAAGAAGATGGCAAAGAATGCCTTTTGGTATTAAGTCCACCTTTTAGAGCTACTACTTCCGCATTATTGTACAAATAAAGAATGAATACATACTCGTATATATATATTTTTATGACGAACTACACAGATTGGCCAGAGAAGCTGGCCTTGACTGCTTCACCGGATTGAGAGGTGGCATAGCTCTTGGGTCGCTTAGCGAGTTACTAGCGATAGAGGTTCACTCTATCGCTAGTAACTCGACACAAGGGTCCCCCCGGTGAGGGGTAACCTCGGCTTGGACGGTTACTATGTTACGCATAAGCATTCCGATCCGAGGGCGCCCGAATACATATATTTACCTTACCAATATTGCGTTGTATTTGCATCACGCCCTCAGGAATGTAACATATTTGAAAAAGACTATTAATTATCGAAATAATCGATTGCGGTTCTTGTGTGATTTATCTAGTGTCGATAAGATTTTAATGAAGTACTTTGATTGGGCGCACACGGCCTGCGCAGACGCGGTTATCAGTGAAGGCGATACGCGCGCACCATTGACTCTCCTATACCTATCGGCGTATTAAGTTATTAAATTAAAAAACAAATTTCACACTACGAAACGCGATAGTGGACCTTAACTCGTGAGTATTTAGACGCGATTTAGTCCGCCGCATCTAATTAACGAAGTGGATCATTCCGATTAGAAATTGGAAGATATCGGCACGTCGTTCATTGTGAAAACTACTCACGATACTACCGTGCGATAAGATAAATTGAGTTGGAAACTTTTAATGATAAGGACGGGACGGAGCGGGTGCGTGCGACAACCACTACGGGGGATAGCGACGCCACGGAGCGCCACAGATGATCCTGATATCGGAGTATAAAAAGTATCAAAACCGTTTTTATACAACTTCATTAATGAGGTTACGGTCTGCGAATCGTAAGGTTGTGTTTCTGTATAGGGTGATAGTCTTGCCGGTCACCAAAATCTTCCACTGTAGTTATATCCCAGCCCTCGCATTGTGTTATAGAAACCAAACACTAGAATTATAACCGATATAGTTCTATTATCAATATCTTTTATAAATACTGGAATAAATAAAGAAAAAGCAGAGCTGTCGCGGAACGAATGGCGGGTGTGGGATAAGGAAATCATTAGAGTGGGGGTTACAGGCGTGCCGCGCCTAAGGTACGCGTTGAGAGGTGAGAGGAGTTGAGAATCTGACACAGACTGTAAAAATAAGACTAGTTGCCAGGAAGAGATTTTGTCATTCTAATATCATTGATAACAGAATGACAAAATCTTCACTTCCCCGTCTCGCCGCTCAAGTACGTACCTAAGGCGCGGTACAGCGTTTGCAGTCAGACTATGGAACATAGATCTCCACACAGTCTCTTGTGCAGATTGGCGTACATTATATGTTTTAGAATTTTCTCAGACATGTAGGTTCCTAAATATTCCCCCAGTCGAAAGGTATGAACCTCCTCTGTTTTAAAGTCGGTTGGAGTTCTGAAGATATTCCAGGGAATTCCTAAAAATCGTTTGGAAAAAACTTTGAAAATAAAAGAAGGCCTACGTGCGTGAATAGCGCATGTTTAATTTGATTCATGAGTTTGTTTCTACTCGTCAATATACTTGGGTAAGTGTTTTGTTATGACGAAATTGTGCATTACGTACAATCTTTATTGTAAGCAGTAACTAGTGCGTATAGAAGTCTTTCAGTTCGCTTTAGCATCCGCGATCAACATCAGTCCTGGGATAAACGTTATCCAGCATCGTCGGCGCCCGCGCCACCCCATTAATCTACATCAGCACGCGCTCGCCACGAGATTAATGAACCAGATAAAACTTAAATACGACTACAGATGTCCGCTCCTCTCACAGCAGCCAAACGAACTTTATACCCGGAGACAATAATTGATGAATTAAACAGATTCGACGCATTATGAATGTTAATGATAAACCGACGATCGGTCCGACGATAGCAACCGATACGGAACCGATAATTAGAATGAATGGATGAAGAGTTCGACGTTAAATTGATTGGCTACGTTCAATTTTACGTTAGTCTGAGTAAATGTAAATCTTTAAATATATATATAAATACCAGAAGCAGTGATTGCCTAATGGCTAAAGGGGACTTACGATCTTATAGTCGTGAACTCTAATTTAAGTCGGATGGTACAGTATTGAGTTTTATCGGCTTTTTAACTACATAAAATTAATAACATAAATCACTTGATAAGCGTGATTAAAAGCGGACAGCTAAAGCAGTCTCTGTCTAATCCTGACGAGGAAGACATAGATTGCTTTTGAACTGCAGAATTTGTACATACCATAGGATACGGATGAGGTTTTATCTTAAGGGAGAAACTCCAACGATCACCAAAAGAACCGGTTGTAAGTAACTTGCGTTCTGTGGCCTTTGTGAGATGTTCAGAAACGAATAAATGTGTCGAATACAAACACGTTGTTATTTTATATTAATCTCCAGAAACAGATTGCATTTTTGAGAGTGTGCTCAGGAACTAAATGATCTAATTCCCCCATACCCATTCCACCATCGGACTTCTAGACGCACTGCGGGATTTCGTACTTTTATTGTGAAAATCCTCAAATCCGACCGAAGCGCTTTGCTTCGTCTTTCATTCTTCGTACATCAACTGACTGGAATAATTTGCCCGCGTCTGTCTTTCCTTCCGACTACAATGTGGGTATTTTCAAGTGTAGAGTGGATAGGCATTTACTAAGCTAGTACGCTTACCATCATAGTATCCTTGCCTAGAAAGTATAAAAAAAAGACGATACAAGTGTTCCATGTATATATTTCATTAAGTTCGACTTTAAATAGCGCAGTGTATTAATGACCTTTTACCGGTTAAATAACGTTTCCTACAAGACATCTATCTATGGTGATCGTAAATTTAGTCGGTGCATTTCTTACATTAGTATGCATTTGTTTCCGACAGTTTTCGACACTGAGATCTGATTTTGTTTAGTGTTATTTATTAACACCCGTTGAGTACTTTTCTTCCGTTTATTTATAGATGTTTTGTATTGAATAGCGCACACTTATGGTTTATTTACAGCGACCTATAGAATCATAAATATCCTAGAACAAGTTGAGATGAAGTTACTAAATCACCCCGCACATAAAGCAATCTATTGTAATACGCTTCCCGAAGTGGCACTCAAAGTTAGTTTAGCTTTTGAATGTCTCTTAGATTATCCGTGAAATAGCAACCGACCGAGTCGTGGTTCGGCCCTCTCGGGCGCCCTCGGATCGGCATGCTTACGCGTAACATAGTAACCGTCGAAAACCGAGGTTACCCCTCACGGGGGGGACCCTTGTGTCGAGTTACTAGCAATAGAGGTTCAGGCTAAGCGACCTAAGAGCTATGCCACCTCTCAATCCGGTGAAGCAGTGAAGGCCAGCTTCTCTGGCCAATCTGTGTAGTTCGTCACAAAAAAAAATCTATTGTAATGTATTTAAGCAATGCACAGATTTATCTGTTAGAATTAATTGAAGTAATAGCCTATATCTGAGTCCCTGTTGGGCACATGCCGTCTCTCTTACGACAATATTACAGCGTAGTCCGCTACCCGGCTGTAATGCGAATGAGCAGACTTCAAATGTGATAGAATTTATTGCTCAAAAATTTCTCATCTTTGCCGTCAAGGACGAACACTTAAAATTGTAATTAATAATTTTAATTGGTTTTGATAACTCCACTGGGCTAGATGATAAAGTTTTGTAGCGCTTAGCCTGAAATAATTAGCAGTGCGCGAAGGTTTCCGAGGAAGAAACTCGTATTGGGCTACTCCAGATGAAACGAACCACGACTCAGTCAGATTTTTTTTTTGACCTTGTTTGACCACGATCCCACCTGATGTTAAGAGGTGATATAGTCGAAAGATGGTACGCGCTAGTTCAGTAAGTGCCTATTCACTCTACTCTTTAAGTCTCCCACATCGTACTTGGACGGAAAGACAGACGCCGGCAACTTGTTCCACTCCTTTGCTGTACGCACGATGAGACAATCAAATGCTCTTATTGGCTTGCACTCACTTTGTGACATAAGTCTTGTTAGTTTAGTGATTTCATTAGCGACTTAGCAGTGACCAGCGTCTTCCAAGGCAGAAGACAGTAATGTATGCAATTCTGCTCGGCAAAAATGGCTCTGTGGTGAGTACACATACCACCCACCCGTACCCATTTTCTTTTTTTTTTCATAATTCTAAATTTGAAATTTAAAAATAAAAATACCAAAGGGTTGACCAATAGATCTGCTTCAAAACTGCATAAAACTTATTGCCTCCACCAAACATTTATTTTTAGCTAGGGACCGTCAAAACTTAAAACACCAGGTGGGCCGATAGATGTGTCCGGGTGTGTATATACATAGTTAAAATAATCCTCAAACAACATCTGTTATTAAAAAATAAAATAAAAATTGATCACGTTGAGTATTGTTGTGTGGGAGACACATCTAATTGCGCTTACTGTTTCTAGTCAAACTATTTTGTTCATAACTGCCTGCATTTGTTGCTAATTTGTTCAGTTTTTACGCCTACTCTAAATTTATAACTAATTGTAAATATTTCAGAGTCGTGAATTGTAAAATTATTAAGGTATTTATATCTTAAAACTGTTTTACAAAAATATCTTTTGTAATATTGTGTATGGTGTGTAAAAAAAATAGTAAAAACAGCCTGTATCGAACGCTCACACGCATTGAGGCGTCTTCGCGTACAATGGGTGTGTGCGTTCGTTTGCAAAAAATGCTCACAACTCGTGACGACGTGTTACGGTGTTCACTGTCGATATTATTAATATTGTGAAATTGTACGAGAACTGAATGCTGACCATCCAGACAAAAGTAAAATAGGTTTTAAGGATACGCTTTTATATGTATAATATTATATGTAAAATGAATTAAATAAATAAATTAAAAAAATACTTAAACCCCAATGAATGAATGACTATACTTTAATTATCATCATCAAATGACTCCCGGGGGACCCTTGTGTCGAGTTACTAGCGATAGAGGTTCAGGCTAAGCGACCTAAGAGCTCTGCCATATCTCAATCCGGTGAAGCAGTCAAGGCCAGCTTCTCTGGCCAATCTGTGTAGATCGTCAAAAAAAAAAATCAAATGACTTTTTGACAAAAAACTTTTTAACACCGTCCTTTTCCAAAGGCATGGAGAAAGAGTGTGGTCTTCCTATTTTCAAGAAGGCTGATAAAACTCTTCAAAGAAATTATCGTCCTATTTCACTCCTTTTTTTTTTTTTGTTCACGGGGAGGAAATCTTCAGAAAGATACCCCGCCTTCTGGGGAAGGCGGTGGTTATGTGGGTTCTTACCCACTAAAACCTCCCCGGTGGCCCTTTCCTCGGTGCATGACGAGGGGCTCCGGGATCTCCAGTGGAACGCACCGGAGCCCCTCTGCACTGTGCTCAAGGAGAGCACGTCCCGGGGGAGGTTACTCCCTCCCCCTGTGCTCCTCAGCGCAAGGCGACACGGGCCAGCCGATGTCGCCTTCTTCCCGGGTCCACTTTGGTGGACGACTCCAGGCCCCCACCCTTGTCGCCCAGTGAACCCGAGGCCCCTTTAGTCGCCTTGTACGACAGGCAGGGGATACCGTAGTCTTATTCTTGAGAGCCCAGAACTACAGGGCTGCGGGCCGGTCTGCCACCGGCCCGCCTGCGCCATCCGAACGGGATCGGCCCTCTCCCGATCCCGTTCTGCGGTCTCCTTCTGGGTCATTACTGACTCGCAGAAGGAGACCAGCGCCTTCCATTTAGATCTCCCCGCCAGCGCAGCCGCTACTGCCGCCGGCGGGGAGAGGTCTTGCCCGATATGCTGGACCAGGATCCGCCGCTCCGCCTCCCACGCGGGGCACACGGCTAGCGTGTGCTGCGCGGAATCCCGGTCACAGCCACAATGGTGGCATTGCGCGGTCGGTTCGCGCCCTATCCTGTTCAGGTACTCACCGAAGCACCCGTGCCCGGTGAGTACCTGTGTCAGGCGGTAGGTGACGTGCGCGTCATTCCTTCTACGTAGCCAGGCTTCGAAGTTCGGCAGGAAGGCACAGACGATGCGTTGGCGCGAGCAACGACGCTCCGAGAGCCGCTCGCGCCAAACCTCTATCGCCCGCCTGTGCTCCTGCCGACGCACCTCTCCCGCATCCAGGGGCGGCCCGTTGCCCGCCGTCGACGGCCCGGACGCGCGTGTACACACGCGCGTCCAGCTCCGCCAAAATGTCGAGCGGCGGGAACCGAGCCAGGATAGTGGCCGCCTCATATGATACCGTACGGTATCCTCGTGCGATCCGAATGGCCATCTTGCGCTGCAGGCTAAGGAGCTTAGCTCTGCAGCGCCGGACGCCCGTGAAGCGGTTACACCACACGGGCGCCCCGTAGAGGGCCATGGATCGCACGAGACCTCCGTAGAGGCGGCGGACTCCCTCCCTGGGGCCCCCAAGATTAGGCAGCAGTCTGTGCAGAGCACCCACTGCCTTATCGATCTTGGGGACCAAGCGGTCGAAGTGCACTTCGAAGCCCCAGCGACTGTCCAGGGTGAGGCCGAGATATTTCATCTCCGACCCCACCCGGACCTGCACGTCACCTACGCGAACCGACCGGCTGGGCGGTTCCTTAGCTCTTGGGAGCTTGTGGAACCATAGCGCCTCAGTCTTGTGAGGCGCTACCCGTAGACCCAGCTCGTGGATTTTGTCCACGACGCATGCCACCCCAAGCTCGGCGAGCCGGATGGTGCTATCGAAATCCTCCCCGTCGGACATGACTAGCGTGTCGTCTGCATAGCAGACGACACTCACGCCGGCGGGGAGACCGACCCTAAGGACCGCGTCATATGCGAGGTTCCATAGCAGGGGCCCCAACACAGACCCCTGCGGAACCCCGCAGTTCACCTCCCTCCGATGGAACACGTCCCGACCCATGTACTGGATGCACCTGCCATGCAGGTACGCCCCGACGATGCGCTGCAGGTAGGGAGGCACGTGGTGATACACCAATGCCTCCCTAATCGCTCCCCAGGGCAGCGTGTTGAATGCGTTGACAACGTCAAGGTTGACGGCCAACGCCACGCCACCCCGGGTCACTACCTGCCCCGACCGTTGACGGACCCGGAGGATCGCGTCAACGGTCGACCGCGCCTGCCGGAAGCCATATTGGCATTCCGACAGGTCGGGGCCTACCTGCCGCAGGTGCGAGTTGAGGCGGGCGGCAATTATTCTTTCGAATAATTTGCCCGCCTCATCCAGCAGACATATGGGTCGGTACGCGGAGGGAGACTCCGCGGTCCTACCGTCCTTCTTGATCAGCACCATCCTAGCCTCCTTCCAGCCCGAAGGGAAGACTCCGACTTCTAGACAGCTGGTGAACAGCCGTCTAAGTCTCCCCCTCAGGCCGGCGGCGAGAGCCAGCACCCAAGCCCTTCCGGGAATCCCGTCTGGGCCGGGTGCTGTATTGCGGGCCCTGAGGCGCCCCGTGGCTCGATCCAACTCCTCGGCGGTCACCCCCAGCTCGTCGGACCAGATGGTACGGTCCGACGGCATCGCTGGGGGTGCAGGGCTGGGTCCCTGATCCTGGGAAGAGTGTGTCTACCACACTCTCCACGAATGTAGGATCCAGGGTTTCCGTCACCGGAGGGACCCAAGGTCTGAGCTTGCCCAGTACAATCTTGTACGGGCGCCCCATGGGTCCCTCTCCAGCCCCTCTAGGAGTTCGCTCCAGGATCGAGCCTTCGCTTCCTTGATCGCGCTTTGGAGCGCGATCGTGGCGCCTCTATACCCCGCATAAGCTCTCGCCGTTTCGTCGGCTGTGGCTCGCCTTCTTCTACGGGCTCTGGTGTACCGGCGTCGGGCCCGGGAGCAGTCCTCGCAAAGCTGCTCTATGGCCTCCGACCACCAGTACACCGCCCGGAAGCTTGGGGACCCGGCCTGGCATCGCGACGTCGCAAATCGACGTCATTGTGCTCCGGAACCAGGTCGCTTCTTGTTCGGGATCGGGCAAGACCTTCTGTCCATGCCGCGACGATGGCAGCGGCCTCGAGCATATCAGCATCGAGCCGCTTGAGGGACCATCGCCGCGGTCGGCTGCTACCGTGCCGGCGGGCAGCACCTGCGGGAGGACGGAGGGCCACATCAAACATGATGTGGAGGTGGTCGGATAGTGTGACCACCTCCTCCGCCACCCTCCATCCCGACACCATGCGTACGGCAGAGGAAGTCGCCCACGACAAGTCGACGACCGACTCCCCCTGCCAACGCACGGAGGTGCTGACGGACCCCGGTTTAGAAGCCGGAGGTCCAGTCCCGCCGCCCACTCTTGCACGGTCTCTCCCGCGCGCTGTCCTGGCACACCCCCACGCTCTGGAGTGAGCGTTGAAGTCACCCAGGACAAGCACTGGACGCGGCGAGCATCTGCGAACGCAGTCGCCCACCGCATCCATGTACGCCTCGTAAGCGGCGAGGGTACAGTTGGGAGAGACGTAGCAGCCCACAACTGCCAGGGGACCCCATTGCACCGCAATGTAGCCCTGTCCCTTAACGAGTAAGGAACAGGGCGGGTCCCCTGCGCCACCACCCCAGTAAATGGCGACAGAGCCTCCGTCGTCACCGAACCAGCGAGGATGGTCCGGGACTCGGTAAGGCTCTGCCACCACGGCCAGAGACACTGACCACTGCGCGAGGGTCTGCATCAGCAGGTCCTGCGACCCTCGGCAGTGGTTCAGGTTGCCCTGGAGGATCCTCACCTTCACACCGAAGGTGAGGCCTCCATGGCCTCCGGCGCACTGGTTCGGGAGGGGAGCCCGCCTACCTCCCTTTCTTCCCCTTCTTTGGTGCGCAGCCCTGGTCCCCAGCCGATGGTTGGCCGGGCGACCAAGGTCCGCGCACAGCGGGCACTTCAGCGCGGCTGCCGTGCACTGCCGGGCCTTATGGCCTGGCTCGCCGCAAGCGTAGCACCGCGTGCTTCGGTCCTGTTCGCAGGTGCACGTGCTGCGCACGTGTCCCTGCTCCAGGCACCGGAAGCACTGCAGTGGTCTCGCGGCGAGCACCACCAGCCTCGCGGCCGTCCACCCGATGCGAATGCGATTCGCTGTCGCCAGCTTACGCACCGCACCGAGCGGACACCGCACCCACAGCGACCCCAGACGCAAAGGTGAGCGATGTATCTCGCCCACCTTCACGTCTGAGGCCTGGCAGCCACCCTGCTCGGCCACCGCTGCGACCACCTCAGCTGGAGTGATGGACTCGTCTAAGTCCATCCTCTCAATCGCCGGTCTTCACTGGACGTGCAATATGCACGTCCAGGTCGACCAGCCGCTCCCTCATTGTGGCCGCCAGCGTATCAGCCTTGGCCGCGCAGTCAGCGCCCGCTACTTCGAGGATTAGGGCCCCAGTGACGGCCCTCCTCGTGCGGACGGTCTCTATGCCGCAGTCTGCCAGTTTGATCCGCTGTTTAGCGGCTGACATGACTGCGGCATAGGACGCGTCACTGTGCTCCGGCACGGTGACCGTTATGGCCGCCGTGCTCGGAAGCCTTGCCGGCTTCGCCGCCTTGGGCTTTGGCTTCGCCGCTGCCTTCGGGGGGGCCGCCTTCTTAGGCTGGGGCTTCGGTGCTGGGGCCGCCTTTGGCGGCCTTGCCCGCAGCCCTTCGCCTTCCGGCCGACGACCACGGCCCAGGTCTCTCCTACGGGAGACGGCTGGGCCTCTGCCTGTTGCGCCAAAGGCGCCCTGGCCTTCGGCTGCGGTCGTCGGGCCGGTGGCGCTTGAGCGGCCCCCTCCCTGCCAGCAGCCGCTGGTGCGGGCGCCATATACTCGGAGAGTTTCCGGTCGATTAGAGCGCTGATGCGCTCCATCAACCGGCTCTCCGATGACGCCCTCTCCGCCAGCGCTGGCGGCAGCGGCTTTTTGAAGACCGCTGGCTTGGCACCAGCGGCCTTACTCGGCCCCGCTTCCTGGGACCCACTGGGACCCGCAGCCCGGCTCGGGCCCGCGACTGGCGGAGGGTGAGACGCCTCGCGATTTCGCAAGGCGCTCAACTCCTGCGTCAGCCGCTCCACCCTCGCCGTCAGGTCGGAGAGCTGCGAACGCAGCTGCGCGTTTTCACGCTGCAGCGCGTCCGCAGCCGGAGGCTGCGACACCCTCCGAGCGAGCTCAGAGCTCGCCGCCTCCGCCTCAAGGGCCGCCACGCGCAAATACTGCACGTACGTGCCCTTGAGGTTCTGCGACCTGTCCGAGATCTTTTCGACGGCCAACATGGAGGCCCTGATGCGACTGCACAGGTCCTCCGTTGGCCGCCCAGCCATCTCCCTAGCTAGGTCTTGGGACCTAGGGAGATGGGCTTTCGACCTCCGATTAGCTGGGGCCACCGTCGGGTCCCAGATTTCCGCCTCGTCGTCCTCCTCAGCAGAGGCAGGCGGCGGGGAGTTTTGCTTCCTCCGTTTTTTGGCCGCCCCGGAGGTCGAAGACCTTACCGAGGCGACCGACATAACGGAGGAGTCTGACTCCCCCCCGCTTTCCCTCCGTGTCGCGACTGAGCGCGCAGCAAAACGGCCGGTTCTGGGGTCGCTCTGCGACACCCAGCTCCGGCTCCTCCGCTACGCCGGTTCTGGGGTCGCTCTGCGACACCCCAAGACCGGCTCCTCGACTCCGCCCTCACGGGCCTCCTCCTCCTGACTCCTCTATTTGATTTGGATTGAAATTCATAACAAGTCCCACGAGAATGGAGGAAATAAATGTCCACCGGGGCAGAGACTCCTGTACCCACGGTAAGCCTTGGTATACCTCTCGGTATACCTACACACGGGTGTCGGCAGGTGCCCGCGGTCATTACAGTAGCGGTTGACAAGCCCCTCAACCATGCATCCCGTCGCGCTGTTTTCACCGCTTAGGATTGGGGAGTTTTTATAGAGGTACTTTCGCGGCCCGGCCACTCATGATTGATCTGACACGACTCCGCCCGGTGACAGGGTTAGTGAACACCGGGCCCGCCCTCCGTCCTCTGGCGCGCCCTCTGCTAATCAGAGGGACGCCCAGAAAACCCTCGATAAGGCCGAAGCCTACCGGCACTTGTTGCTCGTTTAGCACTACCTGGGGCACGTGTAGGGTGTCATGGTTCAAGTATCTCCTACGGACGCGAGCAACTCCACCCCCTATTTCACTCCTAAGCTATGTCTACAAGCTGTTCTCAAGAGAATACTTGATTGTCCAATAATTAACATGTACATCACAGTAATAATATTTACATTTTGATATAGTGCGATCTAATTAAGATTCGTGTAAGGACTTAATAACTATAAAACTAGTTTTTTTTTTTTTTTTATTTGTTTACATTGAGGGACAGTATGTAAAATGAACCTAAATATTTCATACGGAAACATACATTAGTTGTCGACAAACAATAATAAATTGTATACGTAAGGCGATGTATTATACAGTTAATTTCTAAATGCGACTAACACGAACTTTGTCAGCGACGAGAGTAAATTAGACGTTCCAGTGACAGTTTGATATTATCTTCGAAAATTCTACACGACAGGTCATTGATCGTGACTACGTGCCTTTCGTGTAGTTACGTTCAAATTTAAATGCATTTGAATGAGAAAAAAATTAAGCTCTCACATCCTTTTATACCTGATTTCATAAAATAAACAAACGGCTCATATGTCACAGTGAGTGAACTTATCTTCATTTTTCAACCGACTTCAAAAAGGAGGAAGTTCTCACTCTCTTGATTATTATTTTTTTATTTGAAAAATGGAGCTTCCAGTCAAATTTCCGATTCTGACAATGGCATCAATGAGAAAACCATATCTCTTAAATTGGTAATAAGTATGTGCACGACGACTGGACGAATAAGCCAATATCACGCTATGTGTATATATATTCCAAGAGTAGTTTGAAGAGAATTTGGTTTTTTTGACGATCTAACACAGTAGGCACAGAGACGCTGTCCTTTACTCCTTCACCGGGTTGAGAGGTGGCATAGCTCTTAGGTCGCTTAGCCTGAACCTCAATAGAATTTGGTTAAGTTGTATATATATATTTAATAATTTGGAAATAGCAGAGGGCGTTCGGGTGTGTAAAGGCGTGTACCGGTTTCGGTTTGGAGTCGATTTTTGTTTTAACATATATATGTACTTGTATTGCATGTGGTTTATCTGTGATTAATCGATCCCTATCCGCACAAACAGCTATTAAAGAGAAAACGGATTCGATGCCAATATATTTATAAAAGCATACAGCAACTCAATTATAGACCTTCACATCATGCCACTATACTACGAAGTCATGGCTTACCCGATCGTCAGACCCATTCGTGCAGCAATAGAAGCTGTCATAATTATAATACACCATTTATTTCTAAGCTGTCGATCACAGAAGCTGGCCACTATCGCTTTATCGATATTTTGAGGTGGCACAGCGGAGACAGGACCTGAAATTGGGTGGTTACCCTTATCTCACGACGATTCCAATCAGAAGGCGACAGAGGGGGCGATTTTTTGTGCTTAAGACTGCTAACTGCTTTCACCAAGTTAGAGAAATTCTTGTGTGACAGAAACTTTAGCATCGAACTTCGGACTCGTCTCACACGCTGCTTTATATGGAGAATATAAAGCAGCGTGCAATCTTCAATTCTTCTGTACGGCGTTGAAGCTTGGAATCGGCCATGTGCAAAGAAGTTGAAGTTTTCTAAATGTGAGAGACAAAGTACGCAACGAAGTAGTGCCGCAATGAATTGGTAAGAAGGTTCTTAACGCAATTAAGAGACGAAAGCTGGAATACCTAGGGCATATAATGCGCAATCCCAAATACGATTTGTTACAGTTCGTAATCCAGGGAAAAATACAAGGGAAAAGAAATCCCGTAGGAGAACAACATCTTGGCTTAAAAATCTTTTTTTTTTTGTTGACGGGGAGGAAATTTTCAGAAAGATACCCCGCCTTCTGGGGGGAAGGCGGCGGTTATGTGGGGTTCTTACCCACTAAAACCTCCCCGGTGGCCCTTTCCTCGGTGCATGACGAGGGGCTCCGGGATCTCCAGTGGAACGCACCGGAGCCTCTCTGCACTGTGCTCAAGGGGAGCACGTCCCGGGGGGGGAGGTTACTCCCTCCCCCCCTGTGCCCTCGCAGCGCAAGGCGACACGGGCCCGCCGATGTCGCCTTCTTCGCGGGTCCACTTTTGGCTTAAAAAATCTACGCCAATGGTACAATAGGAGTATACGTTCTTCATTTCGTGCTGCTGTGTCGAGAGTCCAAATCACCATAATTGTCGCCAACCTTCTACAGAAGATGGCAGTAAGAGAAGAAGAAGACTGCTAAACTCCACAGACTAAATTACAGCTTATAAGTTTCACTTGATAACAAAGTACGAACCTACATATTGATAATAATTTGATTGTCGCTACGTTCTATCTTTACATCGTAAAGTCGAACGTGAAGATGTTTTTTCAATTGAAACAATTAGGGTCACTCGAACGGTTATTGGCACAGACTATACCGTTTCCTGAGATGAAAGAATTAAACAATTAACACAACATGTCCACAAAATACAATTACTTAAGAATTTTATTGGCACAATTAATTAACAGAGCGTTGTCTTTCAAAAAAAGTATTAGTAGCTCAATGGCTAAACATTTGACTTACAATCTGACATTCGGAAATAATTGTAATTAGATTTTAATCTTAAAACAAGCATATCAGTGCAAGAGCTTAAGATACTGTGAGCTGATTCTGCGTATATCGGAACAAATTCAATTCAATGTAAAGTTAAAATCGTGTCGTCAAATAGCTTAGTCCCATTCGTGACCATGACAAATGTAAAGCGTCTGAAATATCAGGATGTTAAAAACATAATTTAAGCGCGATAAAATCAGTAAAAATTGTTTTACTTAAAACAAAACAATAAATTGTTATTTAATTTTACTTCTATTTCTATAAAAACTTTAAAGACTAGAGAAGACTGGCAGTCAGCTTACCTTATTTCTCTCTGTCTCTTGCGAGGCGAAACAGACGGGCAGCACTCCCAATTCCGGTCTACTCTCTGATGTTACGCTGCCACGATTTCCTTCTACGGCCATCGCTTTTTTTGCCAGCGACTTTGTCCATCAAGATAAGTGGAAGAAGAAGATGAGAAAGAGAGTTGAAGAAGGTTATATCTCTCGCGCTTAACCACGTAACGGAGGTACCATACTTTCTCATTTTGATAGTTTGTGTTTGTAGTTGACTCTTCGTATATACGTACTCGTTGTTCCCGATGTTCGGCTGTAGGCTTATACCTAATCAACATCGTTGGCTTCCTCAATGCTAAGGGTGGTGACCATCTCGTAGGCCTGTCATTGGTGATTCGTCGCCACTTTCTTCTGCTTGCAGCCGTGCACAAAG
This sequence comes from Meandrusa payeni, assembly GCA_029286785.1. Taxonomy (NCBI): domain Eukaryota; kingdom Metazoa; phylum Arthropoda; class Insecta; order Lepidoptera; family Papilionidae; genus Meandrusa; species Meandrusa payeni. Next base: position 7,632,572 of record JAGSMX010000003.1, on the reverse strand, counting down.
CATTGCTAATCGAGCTGCGCTAACGGATCTGATAATTCCAATGTCGAGACTCGATTTTGCCAACCGGGCTCATGTCAAGTCTCAGACAATTAATGAGAGACCGCCTTAGCATTAAAAGAACTCATATATGAGAAAAATGTTTATTTAGGTTTATAAAACACACATACACCCCCAGTCATATCAGTAACTCACTGACGACCTTGATCAAGTATTTGATATTAGATAATCAATAAACTGTAAATCCCTTCATTGGCAGTATGTACAATGTAGGTTGATATAGCATAATATACCTTGCTGTGTAAATAAATATTTTAAATCTCGAAAATAGTTGAATTTCTCTCAGTAACCGTTTTCGTTGGGCGTGATCATTAAAGATTTCCAAAAAAGCAATAAAGTTGATCGATAAGAATCGCGGTGTGAGTAATTGCAGCGGTGTCACACAGCAGGCAGTTAATCTTGCCGATCGCTATCGCCGATGATCGCGTGTACCCTTCAACGGCCCTTATATCGCACACATGCGCCCGCGCACCGTCCACCCGCTGACGGCTAAAGTGACCCGCCTCATTGTTATACTAACGCGAGATATTCCGCAATATCTCTTACAAATAATACCTAATGGAGTTTACTTGTAACCATGTATTCGATGATATTTCATGGAAATGATTGATTCAAGGAAACGACCTCGCCAAATTAATATTTCATTATCATCCAGAAGACGGGTTCGTATCGATATTGCAATTTTATTAACGTCGTAGATACCACATTATGGAACAGGCAAGGAATATAAACGAACATATACACGACATTTACAATAATCTGACCTTACAATACGCAATCAAATTGCAATAAATTGAGCTAGATACAGGGATGTTAACCGTCGCTAACTCTGGATGTGCAAATATCTTCTCGCAGGCTCCTTAAGCCGCCTGTATTTACTTTTCAACCGCACTCACAGATAAAAGTGTCATAATATTTATGCCATAACTTAACTTTCTTATGACCCACTGTCATAAAGTTAAGCGCGCTTTCTACATTGAAGCATTCATTAAAAAAAGAAAGCTAATCCCATTGATTTAGGGTTCAAATCAAATGGTATTAATATTTATGAAGGGAACCGCTATCCAGAGCAGATTGTAGCCGTCGTTCGATAATGTTTCTAGTTAGTTCGCAATAAATATGATAGTCCAGCTGTCCGAGTTACAGCCGTTGATGTTCGGCCGGTGACGGTATGGACTATCTTATTTTATTACCAATATATTGTCATTAAGTCGATACTGATCTTGTTATACGCACAATGAGAGTACACGCGCCCTCGACACCGAGCGCACCGTTCGATACTATTTACATTCAAATGACACTCGCTTAGGGTGTGTCGTGATTTCTCACTCATATTCAGGTAATCCAACAATAATAGTGTCAAGTGATAGCTTTACAGCTGTTGTTTTAATAATTATCAATGGACAAATAACAAATATACACACGTGAGCAAAAATAAAGGGTCGGTTGAGAAATTTTGAATATCTCGGAAGGTAAAGACGCTAGCTAACGGAAATAAATTGTGCTTGATAGACAAATAACTATCTTTAAAATAAAATATAACATTTTTATTGATTTATTTATATTTCATTAAAAAAACATAAACTTACGTAAACTTGGATAATACACTATTTTTCATTATATATTATTATTATTTAAATTGTTTTTAGTTCCCTATGGCGACACTGAGTACTAAAATTTAATAATGCAAACTTTATTTCAGTTAGCTAGCTCTTTACATAATAGAGATTTTTTTTAATGACGAACTACACGGATTGGCCAGAGAAGCTGGCCTTTACTGCTTCACCGGATTGAGGGGTGGCATGCATAGCTCTTAGGTCGCTTAGCCTGAACCTCTATCGCTAGTAACTCGACACAAGGACCCCCCGGTGGGGGTAACCTCGGCTTAGACGGTTACTATGTTACGCGTAAGCATTGCGATCCGAGGGCGCCCGAGAGGGCTGAACCACGACTCGACCGGTAGCTATTTCACGGATCGGGACATTCAAAAAGCTAAACTAACTTTGAGTGCCACTTCGGGAAGCGTTGGCGCTGGGAGAAGAAGTGGCCGAAGAAACTCCAGCAACGCTCCTAGCATTTAAGGGGTGGGCCTTAAAGAGATATTTAAACTTTCTTAACCGACTCTTTATTTTTGCTCACGACTATATTAACGAGTAAACACAAAAACCAACTTCAAATCGAATCAAACGATAGACGCGCGTCCTTATGGAGTACTTAACTAGCCGGAAATTGTTATAAATATCACAATCAATTAGAATGTTTTCATATTACTTTTAGGAGTTCCCTCATTATCTTCTAAAACTGCAGTAGTATGCCAACAAAAGAAATATGGCACTTAATTCAAACCATTTTTCCAAACAAAAAAAAACAAAATTATAAACGATGGCGCTATGAGTTGAACACTACAAAAAAGTACACACTTTTTGAGAATCTCCCCCTTTATTTGTAGTTGGTTAAAAAATTAAATTGAACCAGTTATAAGACAGATAGCACCTTACATGACAAGTTAGAGATTCAGGCTAAGTGACCTAAGAGCTATGCCACCTCTCAATCTGGTGAAGCAGTAAAGGCCAGCGTCCTGTGCCAAATGTGTTAGTTCGTCCAAAAAAAAATTACAGGACGCCGTAAAAAGTATTTATATTTCATCCAACTCTCTAACGTCAGGGGCTTTGCGTGAGGTGACCTAAGATATTAAAATCTTCTTTTGTTAGTATACATGCTTATAGTGAAACTCCTGAAGTGATTCTAATAATTCTTTCACCATTACAAAACTACATTATTGTAAAAGGAAAATTACAAGACAATTCCAGCTGTAACGTGTTCTGTGACATGTTTTCTTAAATCTTAAAAGCTTATTGGTTATTGAATAAAATTACTCTTCAATATAATTCAGATAATTTTTCATCAGAACAGATTAAAAAAGATAGTATCCGTAAAAGTAGTTCTATTCAAAATAAACACTTAATAACTTCTACAAAATAAAATCACCCTAATGTGCAATATTGTAATTCAATCAGTTAATGTTATAAATGCTTACAAACTGTCACCAAGGTGATAGGTGTTGCCAGTGGTGTACAATGTCATTCAAGATTAAAATGGCCACCATTTCCTCGCTGCGAGATCCATCCGCCATGGGAGTGGCAAGTATTCTCACGGGTATTTGAGCCCGAACTGGCAACTGGACAAATAAATAAAAAAAAAACTCTACGTTGTGTACAGTTCACGTCGCACTGTTTGCCGGCCATATAAACTGACCGTGTTTACCGCGCAGTCATCCACCGTTTAACGTTGAGCTACTTTGGTAACGTCTAAATTAGTAAAGTGAGAAAAGTTAACGCTCGTAACAGTTTCCGATCGACGGTAAATCGCTTCGATAACATCTTCTCCGACTGTTGTCCATGGCATCACTTATTGTGTGTTGATACAGTCCCGCTGCCGTAACGGGAAACCGGGATCCATTTTATTATGCCCAGGCTTGGTGCCTCGTTTAATACGGCGTTATTTATTCTCAAATAGGCTCACCTATCCATATTTACACTTTTATTATTGCCAGTGTTGGTATTTATTATTGTCTATTTCGTTAACCATTTGAGGGCTTTAAGATTCTTACCACAGTAACTGTTTACTTAAAAAGATTCTTATATTTTATGATTCACGATGGTGCACACCAAGCTACATTTTGTGTAAAATAACATTCTATAATCTAATTCCTGAAGAAGCTGCCAGAGAGCTGCCTGAGAGAAGTATTCGTCTATTTCTCAGAATGTCTATTTTAATGATTTCTTAAGAATAATTAGAAAAGCACTGATAGCCTGGTTGGTACGTTTTTAGAAATGAGTCTTTCGAGATAAAAAAATTGCAATTTGTCGCACTATAAATTTGTGCCTAAATGATAGTCGTATCATGATGGTCATTTATTTTACGTCCATAATAAGCTCTATAACAAACGAATAGTGGCTGCTGTCTCTGTCTAACCCCGTAATAGAGAAAAAGGATGTAAGAGCTTTTTAAACCGACTTAAAAAAATGAGAAGCTGCTCAATTCGGTTTATTTTTTACTCGTAAATAAATAAGAAATAGGTTTCATCACGCCTATAGTTATTCATAAATTTTACATTTATTTAAATTTTACCTTTTTATAATAAATAATATTTCCTAGGCGACGTATAATCTGACAGTCAATATTCAAATCAAATCCAACTTGTCTAGTATCAATAAGTTTTGATTTATCGTTTTCTTAAGAATAATTAGACAAGCACTGATAGCCTGGTTGGTACGTTTTACAGATGAGTCTTTCGAGATAAAAAAAATTGCAATTTGTCGCACTATAAATTTGTGCCTAGTCGTATCATGATGGTCATATATTTTACGTCCATAATAAGCTCTATAACAAACGAATAGTGGCTGCTGTCTCTGTCTAACCCCGTAATAGAGAAAAAGGATGTAAGAGCTTTTTAAACCGACTTAAAAAAATGAGAAGCTGCTCAATTCGGTTTATTTTTTACTCGTAAATAAATAAGAAATAGGTTTCATCGCGCCTATAGTTATTCATAAATTTTACATTTATTTAAATTTTACCTTTTTTTATAATAAATAATATTTCCTAGGCGACGTATGATCTGACAGTCAATATTCAAATCAAATCCAACTTGTCTAGTATCAATAAGTTTTGATTTATCGTTTCTTTAGTACAAAATCAATAACTAAATATGATCTTTAAGTGTTAAGTCTTTCAGTTTATTATTGTTCCAGTGGTAAAGTTGTAATAGCCTTCAGGCTAACAATGGCAATCAGCTATAAAATACAAATGGCGTTGAGGTAACCTTTAATAGGATCGATGAAAACTGGCTAGCGATTGATATCACAAGTAACAGACATGAGAGCTTTTTTAATTTATTTCTGCTGTATCGAGGGTACAAGTATATTTACTAGTAAAAACTAAAACCGACAAATCGAATCAAACGATAAACGTTATTACGCGCCGACGCACTCTTTGTATTTCCAAACTATCGTAGGAATATTAAGAAAAAGAATTAATCAGAACCCAACCAAACTCTCTTTTCAAGTATATCCTTTCCAGTAAACAAAATGAATCATCGAAATCGGTTGGCGTGATATGGAGGCGTAAAACTTTTATGGTTTTTCTCATTGATTGTCTCTATTGTCAGAATTAGACCAAAGTGGGATGGGACTACATGGGAAGCGCCATGTTTCAAATAAAAAGAGAATTATCAAAATCGCTTAAATCGTAAAAATATTAAAAAACCAGGTGGATGACTTGAGAACCGCCTCCTTTTCGAAGTCGTTTGAAAATTTAAATTCTATAATACCACAGAGGTTGCATTGCTGTCAACGTGTATTATAGATTAATCACCTCAGTTACCGTTAGCGGATTTTACTAGTAAAACTAAAACCGACAAATCGAATCAAACGATAAACGTTATTACGCGCCGACGCACTCTTTGTATTTCCAAACTATCGTAAGAATTAAGAAAAGAATTAATCAGAACCCAGCCAAACTCTCTTTTCAAGTATATCCTTTCCAGTAAACAAAATGAATCATCGAAATCGGTTGGCGTGATATGGAGGCGTAAAACTTTTATGGTTTTCTCATGGATTGTCTCTATTGTCAGAATTAGACCAAAGTGGGGTGGGACTACATGGGAAGCGCCATGTTTCAAATAAAAAGAGAATTATCAAAATCGCTTAAATCGTAAAAATATTAAAAAACCAGGTGGATGACTTGAGAACCGCCTCCTTTTCGAAGTCGTTTGAAAATTTAAATTCTATAATACCACAGAGGTTGCATTGCTGTCAACGTGTATTATAGATTAATCACCTCAGTTACCGTTAGCGGATTTTACTAGTAAAACTAAAACCGACAAATCGAATCAAACGATAAACGTTATTACGCGCCGACGCACTCTTTGTATTTCCAAACTATCGTAAGAATATTAAGAAAAAGAATTAATCAGAACCCAACCAAATTCTCTTTTCAAGTAAATCCTTTCCAGTAAACAAAATGAATCATCGAAATCGGTTGGCGTGATATGGAGGCGTAAAACTTTTATGGTTTTTCTCATTGATTGTCTCTATTGTCAGAATTAGACCAAAGTGGGATGGGACTACATGGGAAGCGCCATGTTTCAAATAAAAAGAGAATTATCAAAATCGCTTAAATCGTTCAAAATATTTAAAACAAAACATATGGATGACTTGAGAACCTCTTCCTTTTTCGAAGTCGTTTGAAAATTTAAATTCTATAATACCACAGAGGTTGCATTGCTGTCAACGTGTATTATAGATTAATCACCTCAGTTACCGTTAGCGGATTTTACTAGTAAGGGATTAAGAAAACAGGCATGCGTTAATCTCTTCTCACGTGAAATCTTATCAAAGGTCTCTGAGCAATTTGTGTTAGTATCGACATAGTGGTACGGTCGGGCGAACTCGAATGTGCGGGGCACGCGGTGTGGTCCGGTCTCGGCATAAAACCGATGTGTTTACTTGGCCATATTAATCACTATCGGTGGACTCACTCGGCTTACGCGGCCCCTAGATTTAATAGTCTCATTACAGTATTCCTTAAGGCTAAGCATTAATTGAGACATTCCGGACTTTTGTCATGTCAAGACCGATATTGAGACAGGGAAATAAATGGTAAAGAATATGTTATCTGTTACAAATGACTTTGTTTCCATTTAAGGCGAAGTAGTTTCTTTGAGAAATCCTTTGATGAGAAATTTAAATATCATTTCGAAATAATACTGTAAAAAGTGTTGGACTTTAATTCTATAAAATCTGCAAAACTTTTCTCTGTAACATTTTCCTTAATACTAAATATATTAGATTAGGAATCCATGCTATAAAATACACAATAATATGTTAGAAAGAGTACAAAACAATCCTAAACTATTTTTGATAAATTGCAGTGGTATAATTATCAAGTATAAGATGATTCCATTAGCTGATCGAAGAACTATTATAGAGTTAAATTAACTGTTCAAAATTGTAAACGGTAAAATTAACACAAAACATCTTAGTTAGTGTAACAGTCTTGAGAGCCCAGCCCTGTAGTTCTGGGCTCTTAAGAATAAGACTACGGTATCCCCTGCCTGTCGTACAAGGCGACTAAAAGGGGCCTCGGGTTCACTGGGCGACAAGGGTGGGGGCCTGCGTCGTCCACCAAAGTGGACCCAGGAAAAGGCGACATCGGCTGGCCCGTGTCGCCTTTCGCTGCGAGGGCACAGGGGAGGAGGGAGTAACCTCCCCCCGGGACGTGCTCTCCTTGAGCACAGTGCAGAGGGGCTCCGGTGCGTTCCACGTGAGATCCCGGAGCCCCTCGTCATGCACTGAGGAAAGGGCCACCGGGGAGGTTTTAGTGGGTAAGATCCCCACATAACCGCCGCCTTCCCCCCAGAAGGCGGGGTATCTTTGTGAAGATTTCCTCCCCGTCAACAAAAAAAAAAAAAAAACAGTTAGTAAAATGTTATCACTAGACTTAATTTTGAATAAGAATGTCTAAAATATTGATATCGATGTTACTTTTACTGATTCTACAACTATTAAAAAACATTTTTATAGCGTCAGACCGCCTTATGAGTTATTGTTATCTAAGTTAAATGTTTTATATTTATTTTTCATAGCTATTTTGTTACTTCTTTTTGTGTGTTAAGTTAGCCTTTATGTGTGATATGTTCTAAGTTAAATTTTCTTACACACGCTGAATATAATAAATTGTTGAGTACATAGTACGATGGCTTCTTATTTAATAAATAATTGCGCCGTGGTAAACAAAAAAGAATTTAAAATAACAAGTCATCAATAGAAAACACAAAGTGTCTATGCACGTAATGGCCTTCTGTTCTTAGAAAATGGCTATTGTCACAGATTCCCAAGTAAAATTGCCAATCGTAAATAATTTTTACAGATAATTGCAACGAAATGGGAGAAAATGTTGCGTAGGATCGGAGACAGTAATGCCTCGCACCACGCGACCCTATCGTGTGTCCGACGCATTACTCAAACCTCATTTAGACCTAACTACGCTGCATTGAAAGGAACTATTTTATTGTACTCTATTGATTCTATTGACGGCTCCACGAGGAATGTATATCCTTGTACATATTGTCTATTCACGCCGACATTGTTACTCATTAAGATAGCAATGCGTAAACATGGAATCGATATCCTTTGTTTCGGTTTTTTTCTCTTCTAATCTAAATAGTGTTTAGGGCTCAATAACTTTATATTAGCAGACAGTGTGTCATTGATAGAAATATATAAATACTAGAACAATTTATGATTTACATTAAAAAAAAAACGTTTGTCTCTACAAGTATATTTACAAGGTAAAACAAATACCGACTTCAAATAGAATAGGAATATTACGAAATTGAATTAATCAGAAACTATAGTCAAACTATCTTTGAAGTCGTCAATTTGTCGCACACATACTCAATTCAAATTTAAGACTTATATGGTTTTCTCATGGATGCCATTCTGAGAACTGGACCATAATTAAATGAGACATGGAATGCACCAGCTTTCCAATATAAATAGAAACATCAAAACCAGTACCTTTTTTGAAGTAGGTTGATAAAAGACTGTGAGATCATAATATTACATAAGGTAACCCAAGCTTAAATAAAATTTCTCACGTCCTTTTACCCTTATTATGCGTGGTTTTTTAATGACGAACTACACAGATTGGCCAGAGAAGCTGGCCTTGACTGCTTCACCGGATAGAGAGATGGCATAGCTCTTAGGTCGCTTATCCTGAACCTCTATCGCTAGTAACTCGACACAAGGGTCCCCGCGGTGAGGGGTAACCTCGGCTTGGACGGTTACTATGTTATGCGTAAGCATTCCGATCCGAGGGCGCCCGAGAGGGCCGACCCACGATTTTGCGCGGTAGACAGAGACATTTGCTATCCGCTTTTCACTGAGCATAGTAGATCTAAGAAAACATTTGCTAATGGACGAACAACAAATTGAACCTTTTGAATGTACCTTTAACTTTAACTTATTTAATACCGCTAGATGCGTTAACGATTGTATTTAACTAACGTAGACGTAATACTTGGTAAATTACACCATACAGGCATCTCATACCAAGATGTGACTTGCTTAGATGGCATTAAAGTAATAATCACTTGAAGAGCTTAAAACAAGTTGAAACAGTAAAACAAATTTACTTAGGGGCACTTGAAATTCCCGCGTCTTAACGGTGAAATGCAGCCACTTTACCGCCGACCAGGCAATAAGTAATGATGTTCACATTTCCCATAAAGAGTCGTATGTACTCGTAACGCGTTAGGTGGCTAGCCTTTCTGTGTTTTACAGAATGAATTTTAGAGATTAACCTCGATGTTTACCCGATCTAATTGCGACATCTTTCTACCACGGAGTTCAAAATGCACCGCTAGATTCTATCCTTTCATTGTGAACATATCTCAAACCCTAAGCGCTTCGTCTTTCTTAATTGATTGGAATGATTTGCTTACGTCTGCCGTTCCCTGCCATTTCAATGTGTTGGTTTCAAGAGTAGAGATAATAGCCCACATAATCTAGTGTGGCTTACCGTCAATGACTTAGTTTCCAATTAACATCAGGTGGAATCGTACATAGCACTTGCTTAGAAAGCATAAAAAAATGTCTTCACGCCCCAAAGCAACAAGTAGTTGGATGTAGTTTATTTTGTTCTCGTAACAATGCCGTGGCGTGAACAAGTCGCGCTTTAATATTGGATGCTTATAAATGTGAACTACGTTTTCGTTCTTATATTTATAATAGTAGGGTTGATTTTGAACGAATTTCTTGTAGCGGACTCATCGAAAGTAGCTTCAAAAAGGCATGAGTTACGATTTGAGTTATTTATAGCGTCCAGTTTGTGCAGTGAGTACATAGTCTGGACTTCATTGCTCCCACGAATGATCTTAATTAGAAGTATTGTGGCGAGGAGTAAATTATACTTGTTGCTGCGTCTGTACCGCCGCCCTGGCTTGCCCTGTTGTTGTTGTAAATCAAATTCCTGGGCGAGGTGCTTGCCCCAGGCGCGGATTAAAAAATTAATGAGGCCCTAATGGAAGTCATTTAGTGCCGTTTAATTTCGGCTCGTGGTAATGGTTTCATACATACATGCATTTTAATGAGAAATCTTTGTTGATTTTGTTTCCTATTGTACACATATTCGTAATTTTTCATTTCGAAATTGACCGGGAAATAGTGTATAATAAAATATTATTTGTGTCACTCACTTGTCGTGAAATATTTGACGACTGAATTCTCACGGGACAAACAGTAGGTGATGATAGCCTAGTGCTTATGTGATGATAAAGACTAGATTGATTGATAATGATTTTTTTTTCGGTTTTATGCTTTTAAAAAGAACCTAACCACTTAACATTTTTGATATGTGGATTTTTTACCGATTAAGAGGCAAACGAAAAAACATCGACAAACCCGAAGATTTGCAGGTGTGAACCTTTGAGCCTAGGTGCGTTTTATAAAGGATGAAATAGACAAGCTTAGGACCCGTCGCAAATGGCACTTAATATAGTGTTTAAAAAGTGGATAGCTATTGAAATCCTCGTCTACTTAGCAGAGTTTGAGACGTGAGTGCTGATTTTTATTATAATCTAGCTAACCCAGCCCGCTTCGCCGGGCTAGATTTTGCTTTATTTTATTTAGACAATAAATTTACATCATTAAATATATACCTCTCACAATATATTAAATTATTCATTTCTCTCCGTATCCATTCTCTTCTATTCTCTTCACGAGCGGGTAATGATGATTACCTACACATGTACATAATTACTACTCAATACAAATGTTGGTTATAAAACAAACGAATTTCATCATAGTAAATAAAAGCTGTATTTGACAGTTCAAAAAGAGGAGTGCTCCGATCATCACCAAACTTTACATTGCCTGAAAGTTTCATTGAAATCGGTCCAGCCGAAAGCTCCGAAACAGCCTATAGGAAAGAAACCTGTGTGCGTTTCTCTTTTATATATATAGATTGCTGGGTCTATGTACAAAAGTACTAGATAAATAAATAAATAAAAATTTTTCTCTTTATTTGGGACAATAAACAATAGCACAATTGATATTATAAAAGACATAATAGAAATAAGATATGTAACTGCACTACCAACAACATTATCCGCAAATTATTATCATTATTATTTTAACGTGCAACACTTAAAAACAAAACAAAATTTAAACTAAGAAGAAGAATATGGAAATAAATGAACTAATAAATACTTATTAACTAAATTAACTAAATAAGCTGTCTTTAATACATTTTCTAAATTTAGTAGTAGGCAATGAAAACAAATCAATATCTGCGAAGTACTCATTGTATATATCCACCACACGACGCAGAGGTGAACGCACACCAGCATTGGAACGACAGGAGTTTATAAGTGGATAAACTGTTCTGGGTACAACGTAACATAAATTATTTACTAAATAAGAACAGTCAAATTTATTGTTACACAGTCCATGTAGAAACATGGTAAAAATAATGGTACTGTTTTATAGTTTACGGAACCTCAAATACACTTAACAAATATCAATTTAATTTCAGTAAAGCAGTACGAGATTACAAGTAAAATTTATTAAATTCCATGTTGACTCCGTGAAATAGCAACCGACCGAGTCGTGGCGCCCTCGGATCGGCATGCTTACGCGTAACATAGTAGCCGTCCAAGCCGAGGTTACCCCTCACCGGGGGGACCCTTGTGTCGAGATACTAGCAATAGAGGTTCAGGCTAAGCGACCTAAGAGCTATGCCACCTCTCAATCCGGTGAGGCAGTCAAGGCCAGCTTCTCTGGCCAATTTGTGTAGTTCGTCATAAAAATACCTTGGTTGGTACTAGTATAATTATACTTATTAGAAGTGTACTTTATTAGGAAAATAAAAAAAAATAAGTCGTAATGATTTGAATTTAAATGAAATGAACATGGAAGTCATTAAGTTAAAATTCAGCGTCAACAGCGGTGACCCAAATTAGTTGGCAACGTCGTATTGATGGGTATTGACAGTCACACGCGGCTTCGTCGTGATGAAGTTGTATTGCGTCCAACTTGATGTGACATTAAATAACAAGCGACGGGGCATGAACATGGGCCGAAGTAAAAAGTGACCAGTGAGAGGTGAGGATTAAACGACGCGGGCCGTTGGCGACGAGACGTTCGATTCTACATCGACACGCGAGTTGACGTATGGCGTCCTTAACGCACGTATTAACATTCCCATTTCATTCAAAGTGCGCGATGTTTCCATGTCTGTTGCAACGCAAATTTTACTCCGTATCATACATACATACATCACTGTAGCTCTACTTTATATGTTAAAGAATGTGATAAATAGATGTATAATAGATTTTTGTTGCTTGAAGATTCCATTTCTTTCTTAAAAGATGGAAAGGCGCTTACAACTGGAGCTGTGGATACTAATAAGTGGTTATGTTAACATCATGTAACTTCAAAATCAAATGAAGTATGATTACGATAGAAGTGAAGATTTAATACATTAATAAATATTAAATTTACTGCATTATGTAAAATAATTAAAGTGTAAATACTCTCTCTTATACACACACAAATATATTTATATATAAACATAAACGCACATGTACGCACACATATACATATATATCACCATCTCACTGCACTGTGTTTATCGAAGCTGCCTACAAATGCGTGGAAGGTGTTTGACTCTATATTTATATTTATATATTATTGTCAATACATCAAGCAGCTTTTTATTTGTTTTAATTTTAATAATATATATTTAACTAAGTTTTTATAACATCATATTGGTATTATCTGTAACGGTGTTATAATTTTTGTTGATTTAAATAAATAAATAAATTAACAATGTTCAGTTACTGAGAATTGTTATCTGCATTACTAATCGGACTTAATTGACAATACCAATAAATAACAGATATTCCTTATTTCAATGGACAATAAAAAACCAACTAAGACCATATCTTCATATATAGTTAACAGTCGCATAATGGATTTGTACCTACAACATTATATTTCACATACCGTTATCATTAGGCTATTGAGGTATTATAATGGTAATAAATTGAAAATCCCTCCTCTTAAATAATCGACTCCAGGGTTTCTGTGGACACGTTGATCAATGGATCATGCTGGCGACAGACCAATGGTTCCTTTATTATTCTTTGCATACATAGATAAATTATCACAACCGTAGATCCGTAGAAATTTCTGTGATCTTGCATAATTTTCTCTAACCACATCACCAACTTTCATGCTGTGCAATAGTAATTTTAAATCCTTATGCATCATGGTCGAAGCATTTTAAACTTTTTTTGTTAAAGTAACGTCTGATGTACATTAAAGTAATCTCTAAAAATAAGTAGTCGAAATATTAAGAACTCTTGGAATAAATCAGTTAAAGATCTGTGTACTTACTATCTTTGTTTAAAAAAGAATTCTAACACGTTTTTTTTTCTCATAAATATTTTTAACATTATTGTTAATCATCTCGTAACACAAGCCCAAGCATATTTGTAATGATGGACAAATAGGCTTAGGTTTGTGTTACAAGATGGTTCACGTCAATAGTCGAATCGTGGATTCGAAGCCATGACCTTGCGATTCGTAGACCCAACCCTAATCCATTAGGCTATTGACGCTTAAAACACTTTGCTGGTTATTTCTAACAGTCAGCACTTCCCATAACGCCTATTCCTATAATAATAACACTCAATTCTTGCAGCGATTATCTCTTTTTCGGTAATAGAATACGTCGAATATTTTATCAACGCACGACCGAGTAATTTAATATAAAGCGTATCACTAAATGATCTCTCGGTCGCGATGAGTATCGTGGGGTTAATAACGGTGTTGGAGGTTCCTCTACGCGGGACACGCGTCCGCGATATTATCGCCTCCGAAGCGTTATTGATGGGAGTCCGCTATAACCAAATAGCCCCGGGATCACGTTTGTTTACTTATCTATGTTATAATGTTCTGCTCTGTGTCTAATTGAAACGCGGGGTCAGTGGCCTCGTTTTATGACAGGTGCAATGGGGAATTACGTTTTCGTGAGATTTCAACTCGATTGTGGACTACCGAGTAGAGATAAGGGCAAGCTTGCTTTATTCTCTGCACTGTCTTTGCCTAATTGTCGAACAGAAGCCGCTTGCGTCGTAACGACCTCAATGGCCGCGTCGTTTATGGAAGAGAAACGTTGTAAATAACATTTAGTGCTGTTGAGATTGCTTCATTCATTCTGGCCCAGTCGTTGGGCAAGATTGTTACGTGCGAAAGCTTTATGCAAACTAACGTCTAGGCATAATCTACTGCTACATTATTCAGATGAACTTTGATATTAATTTCCGTACTATTACGTTTGAAAATATCAAACTGAAAGTTTTAAAATCTAGTATTAGATTGTGATTTTATAAACAAAATATTGATTTTTTTTCAAAATAACTTGAAGCGTTATAAAGCCATATATAATAGCCCAACGGTTTAAAGCACGGTCTACGGAACATAAGAATGTTAATTGAAGCCCAACATTTGACAAGTGATGTGAACGTTAATAGCCGATTGAAATATTTCATCATCATCATCATCATCATCAGCCTGTATCTATCCACTGCTGGAAATAGGCCTTCCCCAATGCCTTCCACCACATGCGATCCTCAGCTTTCCGCATCCAGCCACTTCCGACTATCCTAAAAAGTTGTCGGCCTCCATTCCAAGACTTTCCTGCCCCATCTACCGTCGCTGACTCGGCAGATGTGGCCAGCCCACTGCCACTTCAACTTGCTGACTTTAAGAGGTATATCGACTACCTTCGTTCTCCGTCGAATTTCTTCGTTTCGGATTCTATCCTTTAGAGAAATGCCGAGCATAGCTCTTTCTATCGCTCATTGTGCGACTTTCAGCTTGTGGATCAGCACAACGGTCAGAGTCCAAGTCTGAAATATTTAAAGATCACTAAATTCATGGCGATAATTTGTTAGCATTTAAAAATAACACACATCCCTAACAATGGTAAGTGCACTGCTGAGTATTTGAAGTGTATTGGAAATTTGGGGTAGTCACGAGCGAGAACTAACATACATAACTAATTGGAAGTTACATCAACGAGGATACCACAACATTTCATCAAAACACAACTATTTCATTTCAAAAAACCCTCCGAAATTTGAATGATATCTCCGGTGAATTTTTCCAACATACATAAAAACCTCAACAATTTTGATAAAAATCATTGCAGTCATTTCAACTTTTAATGCATAAAGAAATGGAACTAACTATAAAATATCTTGGAACAATACATTCGTTTAGTCACCAGGGGCAGAGTCACCATACCCGGGAATGGATATAAAAGACTTAAACGAACACGCATTGACTTCACTCAGTGATATTATGCGCTTTAAAGGGAAAAGTAGTTGTTTTGTTAGTGTTAATCAAGTAGTCATTGTTGCTGTTGTTTTGGGCTTTTATGTGAAGATCACTGTAGCACGTAATTACAAGTTATTTCATTTGTTCCATATAAAATATAACACATACATATAAAACGATTTTAAATGTGTTTAAGAACGTAGGTTATGAATATCTCCTTAATATAATATTTCCTTATAGCCATACAAGTTTACGGCTTTTTAAGCCTACTTAAGAAAAGCAAAACGGTAACTCATTTGTACTAGCCATCCCGGAATCAAACCCCTAACCGTACCATGCACCGCTTAGCTATCACAGCTAAAACTACAACAAACCTGTCTGATATTTGTCAAGTACGCTTGAAATCCCATTACACAAACTCAAGTATTTTTACAAGTAAAAACAAGTATTTTCTGCACGTTTTTTTTTGTCAAATTTTGTGATAAATATTTTTTTTAAGACTATAATCTCAATTCTATTATTTTTGCCCGCTTGATTTTCTATACGCGGCCCTAGTGCGTATTGGCAGACTCGACATGTTTCAGAAAAAATTCCAAGACATGTAGGTTTCCTCACGAAATTTTTCTTCACCGCAGAGCGCGTAAAATTGCAACAGATTCGTTGGTGCCTGTACCGGTTATCAAACTCGGGTTGCTAGCGTACTATGCACCGCCCGGACACTGAGCTACCATGGCTCTGTTGAATAGAATTTCTTGTACCATTTTTATATTCGGTTTCTTGTTATACGAGTATGTCCTATAGTGGACGCACATGACGAAACTAATTCAAATTGAAAATTGAGCCTCAAACGTTCTCGGGCGACACGGGCCTTGACATTTGCGTGCGCGTGCGCCGCAGCCATTGACCCGCTGCACTCACTCCGCCTCACATGTAGGACATCTCGACCGCCACGCAGACCATTACCGTCCATTCATACAATACGCCATTATTTCTATCTATTTACGACATTGAAATTTCGCTCCGGCTAAATGACGTCGAGTAGTCTTGCGGGCTTCGTGATTAGAGCGAACAATGAGATGGAATATGCAAAGAAAAATATTGATTTACTGAACTTTTGTGTTGCTAATGTTATTGAATAAAGTTAGGTATAGCTTTCGATGGATATATTTTTAAACTGTCAAGAG
The DNA here is from genome assembly GCA_029286785.1 of Meandrusa payeni. NCBI lineage: Eukaryota > Metazoa > Arthropoda > Insecta > Lepidoptera > Papilionidae > Meandrusa > Meandrusa payeni. The sequence continues at coordinate 7,615,924 of JAGSMX010000003.1, read as the reverse complement.
ATTTGTAACTGACTTGTATACTCAGAGACCATTGCTAGTTAGAGTAGTTATAATCTGTAAATATAAATATATCTATGTAAATAATGTATATGGCAGATATACCGAAATAGAGCGAGAGCCGTGGTAGCTCAGTGTCCGGGCGGTTGCCTCAAGTTTCACATACAGTTACACGTAGTATAGCAACCCGAGTTCGATCCCGGGTCCCGGTACCAATAAATTTGTTGTTGTAATTTTATGTGCTGATTTACCACGCACTCGGCGGTGAAGGAAAACATCGTAAGGAAACCTGCATGTCTTAGAAAAATTTTCTAAGGCATGTGAAGTCTGCCAATACGCACTAGGGCCCCGTGGTGGACTATGGCCTTATACTCTCTTTACAAAGAAGGCCTGCGCTTAGTAGTGGGACATTATATATATAAAGGCTGTACGAGAGATTATTATTATAATTTGATATAAAAATAATATTTCAATACGGGTAATATATGTAAATTACGTTTTAAAATATGATTCAACATTCACCACTCCGTATCGATTGCGGTAGTTAAATGACATAATATCTGAGAAATAAACTATACGCTTCTAACTGCTATAAAATAAACGCATCCGTAGACGACTTGTCCCGGACGGGAATGCTAATAATACGTTAAGAAAATGTATTGGTTCCTATACAGATGCAAATGCGGATGGCCGATCCGATAAAATTCGAAATGTTATAGCTTCGCAGCGTGTCAAGCATTCGACATTGGGAGGGGTTGGGACGCGGGAGGGGGAGTGGGGTTACGGTCACCGGCGTTTATTTTTATCGGAGGGATCGATTGTACAGATAAGTTGATCGTAAGACAAGTAGCGGCCACCCAGCGGTGCGTGATGGCGTGCCAGCGCCGCCACAGCCTTTGCATTTTATTACATCTTGATATAGATTAATTCGCGTATACGTCAAATAATTGAAACGCCTGCCCGCGGGACGCACGCCATACTTCAAGAGAAACTAAGCGCTCGGAATGCAAATGTAATATCTATTAATTAAATCCATGTTTTATGAGCTTATGTTTTCTGTTTCCTTTTTTTAATTGTGTATAAATTATCTAAGTGTGATGACAGCCTGGTCAGAATAATTTCTAGGTTTTAGAATTTTCTTAGATTCTCACTTTAGACATTACAGGTCACTTACATGAGAACAATAAATAACTTCTTCTTCTCTTCTCTTGGTGCCATCTTCTATCTAAACAATTGAATGTGAAGGTGTAAATATATATAGTAAACTTTCTAACGACATAAAAAATATTAAGTCTAACTACTTAAAAAAAAAAAACATTAAAAAAACATGTCATTAATAAATAACAGAAGCCAGAATGAAGTAATAAAAAATAAATTAAAATTCCGTCTCTAAAAATATTAATTAAAACGCTCATAGTACGACACATCTAGCATGGCCGCAGCGAACCTATTCTCTAAATCTTTGGTCATAAACAGGAACACCGTCTTTTACAAAATGTAGTTTGTTTTAATTTTTTTTTAAAGAAATATTACTAACAATCTTGTTAACCATTCTAACTAAGCTTAAGCTTGTGCTAGGACATGGTTCACGGCAATAGTCCAATGGTGGATTCGAACCCACGACCTTACGATTCGCAGGCCGTACCCTAAACCATTAGGCTATTGACGCTTCAATTTGCTTGCAATTTCAATTACTTTGCCATTTTCAATAACCCACAATTCAAAACAATATTTTTATATTGTTCCCGGATGTCTTACACCTTTTATTATTTAATAAACAGATTCCTAAAACTGTAACACTAAGCTTTAAATTGTATCACAATATTATATTATTTATATTACAATATAATATTTTCCTTATGTAAGTGAATTTTTTGTTATTCTTATTATGGAAATAAATTTCTCTCAAACCACAATAGAGAAAAGAGACAAAGTTTAGTATTAAAGTATGCAAGAATCTAAAACTTTAAATATTGGTGCCTTAGAACGAGAAGACAATAACTGTCTATACATATTATGTGTATCGCATTCATTGAAAGTAATGCCAATGTATATAGACCTGAGTAATGGTTTGGTAACAATTCTATGAATATCGCATGGCCATATAAGTAGAAGAATAAAACAATGGTTCAGCTCCACATTACAAAGTATAATAAATGAATTTTATGACGCGCGATCGACATGACACTATTGTGTGACATTAATTTTTACGTCTCGTTGCCTGGCGATCAGATTACCAACCAAGCTCTTCTAAAGGTCCTAGAGTTCCACTTCCAGGACTTTTATGAAGAATCCTAAGTCGTATCGGTTCGTAAAATCGGACCACTTAACGATTAGACAAACTTGTATCTACTATTACCGTCGTACGTGGGAAGAAGTTACGCGAGAAAAGTACAAAATTAAACCTTAAAAATCTCTGAAATTGATTTTATTTCGTCATGGGATGTGGTTTACCATTCTCACACACTTCATATGTCCATTCCTGTTAGTAACTTAAATTATATGGGTAATAACCCACCCCTAAGGCGTGAGGAGCGTTGCTGGACTTTCTTCAGCCACTTCTTCTCCCAGCACCAACGCTTCCCGAAGTGGCACTCAAAGTTAATTTACCTTTTTGAATGTCCCTTAGATTATCCGTGAAATAGCTACCGAGCTAGTCGTGGTACGGCCCTCTCGGGCGCCCTCGGATCGGAATGCTTGCGCGTAACACAGTAACCCTCCAAGCCGAGGTTACCCCTCACCAGACCCTTGTGTCGAGCTACTAGCGATAGAGCTTCAGGCTAAGCGAACTAAGAGCTATGCCACCTCTCAATCCGGTAAAGCAGTCAAGGCCAGCTTCACTGGCCAATCTGTGTAGTTCGTCATTAAAAAGAAATGGGCAATAGTTACTTTATAAGAGATTGTATTGCATTTAATAACCTTTATAAGAAATATCATTATGTCGACCTGATCTCTATCAGAGAACCAGGTCTATATGTACTTTTTATAGACATAATCATGATGCGCCATTTTTCAATACATATTACTTGTATTTATCTATTTCTAATTTTGCTAACTATATGTGAAAGCTTTTTAGCTTACATGAAAGTTATCAGTTGGTATTGCGGGGCTCTAAGTTTTCTGGAAATAATCAGATATTTAATATAGGCACCAAGGCAACAAAAAGTTATTTATTTATGTACGTGGAATATTTCTCTTGCATATAACAACAACAATGTATGGATCACATCCATTCGTCATATTCCTACACATATGGCGGCGCCTATGGCGATCGTCAAGACAGTTCCAATGCGACGCGAAACCCGCACCAAGATTGTATTAAATCGGAACACAATAAATCACATCTCACCTATAAAATATAAATCATCTGCGACATAAAACACATTTATATTGTTTTCACTGAGAAATGACAATAAAATCTTTTTAAATTCATGTGTGATTTAATGTTTATATTTGAATAAATGCACGTATCAGAGAGATAAGGGACATTCAAAATTTACGTGCAACATTTTAAATTATATCAATAGCCGATTTTTTATTGACGATTACAATTTTATAGCGCGTGAGATTTTTATAGTTGTGTTAAGAAAAATATTAATAAAATCATATGAAGAAACGTCTTAGTGATCGGAGTTCCAGGCTTGCAGACAGAGGCAGTATCACTCACTCAGGTTTGGTCATCATCGGCCTGTGTGAATGTCTTCCACCATATACGGTCCTCAACTTTCATCCAGCCACTTCCGACATCTTTATATGGTCGTCGGTCCATGTGAAGGGAGGGTGCCCCGTGCTTCCTCAACCCATGCGCGGCCTACAATTCAAGACTTTCAATATCCCATTTGCCGTTACTGAATCGACGGGTTAATAGTATCAATCAGTAAAACCTTTTTTTTTTGTTAACGAGGAGGAAATCTTCAAAAAGATACCCCGCCTTCTGGGGGGAAGGCGGCGGTTATGTGGATTTTTATCCACTAAAACCTCCCCGGTGGCCCTTCCTCGTTGCATGTTGAGGGACTCCCGGATCTCTAGAAGAACGCACCGGAGTCCCTCTGGACTGTGCTCAAGGAGAGCACTTCCAGGGGGGGGAGTAACCTCCCAGTGCAAGGCGACACGGGCCAGCCGATGTCTCCTTCTTCCCGGGTCCACCTTGGCGGACGACAAAGGCCCCGACCCTTGTCGTCCAGTAAACCCGAGGCCCCTTTTAGATGCCTTCTACCACAGGCAGGGGATACCGTAGTCTTATTGTTGAGAGCCCAGAACTACAGGGCTGAAATCAATCAGTAAAACCTAGCTTTTTTCTTCCGTAAAACACTTCGTGATGGTCTCCAATCTTACCAGAGAACTGTCATGTCATTCACCGAATATATCCATAACGAGGTATTCGCATAGACACGCTACTGGTTAGTCTAGTAAGAAGATCATTCCACCACTCATAAATATTGCATAAAATTTAAATAGTTTGTGAATTACTAATTACTTACTAAGTGATAAAGATGTATAGGTAACTGTAAACCGCAAATTGTAATTGTTATGGTATGATATCCATTGTGAACATCCCTCAAACCCGAACGAAGCGATTTGCTTCGTCTTTCATTCTTCGTACAGCAAAGGACTGGACTAGTTTGCCCGCGTCTGTCTTTCCTTCCGTTTACAATGTGGGTATTTTCAAGAGTAGAGTGAATAGGCTAAGCTAGTGCGCCTTACCATCCAGGACTGCATTTCCACTTAACATCAGGTGGGATCGTAGTCAAGCACTTGCTTAGAAATTATAAAAAAAAATGCGCGTAACAGTGCTGCACAAGTTCACAAAAATGTTTAAAAAATTAGAAATCTTAACAAAAGCATAGACAGAGATGAAGGTTTTTTACCATGGTTTTGACACATTTTCATTGACAAATGGAGTTCTTACATACAAATAGAAAAACTATTGTATACAAACTTAGATTTTCATATCCAGATAATAAAATATTATGAATAGATTTAAGATTAATTATTTATAGTGGGATATTATATGTGAGCGAGTAACAACAGTTTTAAGAACACCGTGCTCTGGTCGCATTCACAGCTCGCGAGAACCGGTTTCCTTTTTATGTGACTTTATCCTGTACAAAGGCAAGACAGGTCCCTAATAACTTGCTAGGTCAGTGCAATACAAATAAACTTTGTGCCTTCATTGTAAAGAATATATCTCGTTATGTTATACATTAATTGAATCATTAATTTGTTAAAATATCGGCAACACTAAAATTAAGTGATCACCGTCGGTAAAAAATAGCCATAGCACCAAAAGAGCTCCAGGTAAAAGGCAGGGCTTAAGAGATTCAGGTTCCCCCAATATCTTGTATTTGACGGTCTTTCTTATCTTTTTGCTTTTTTTAAAAAAAAGAATTTTTTTTTCAGTAATATTACTAACATTCTTGTTAACCATTTTAACCCTTGGTGGGTTAAGCTTAAGCTAGTGCTAGGAGATGGTTCACGTCAATAGTCGAATGGTGGATTCGAACCTACGACCTTACGATTCGCAGATCGTACCCAAAACCATTAGGCTACTGAGACGCTTTTAAATTTCATATTTCTATGTGTTTACACTTGATTTCTCCTTATTTTGGTAAGGTATTTTAAGTTATTTTCTTATTCTTATTTTTTACTCTAACTACAACTTATTTTTCTTAAGTACGGATTTGGCTTTTGACTACCTCAATCACCGCACGAAATGTACATGTACAAACGCCTGTACTTCACACCCGTATTCCGAGATGTTTAGGCTAAGCGATTTAAGAGCTATGCCACCTCTTAATCTGGTGAAAAAGTCATCTTCTTTCGCTAATATGTGCAGCTTCACCTTCCCTTTTATGCACAGCTTAAGCTGTTGTTGTTTTCTTAAAAGTGCTAACAAGTTAACACAAATTTTACGATTACATATGTATTTGTTGTAAGGAAAGAACGAGCATGTTCCCATATATAGATTACCGTCGCCTGCGAACTCAGACAACATCGGTGAACTCTTGGTGCATTGACCTTTTGTTTAAAAAGGCTTTGGCCATCTCACTCCAGTGTTCCGACATTCACATCACATTCTAGGCGCCAATGTGTGGTCTATTCTACAAAACCAGCATCAATTGGTCTCACCTCTGCTAGATTTTTGTTATTGTTGAATTGCTAACAAATTCTCATAAATTTTTTAACCATTCTCAATTACTCAGTTTTCATTTCTTAGAGGTCATAATTTTATCATGGATGTGATCAACGGTGGGTTTAAATTAGTAGACCTAAATCTAGGTTATTGAGGTCTAGAAATGTAATAAAATTGCCCTTAAAATGCCTAACAAAAACTAAAGGAATAAAATGCAACTTATTTATGCAACAATTAATACATTTGCGAGGCGTCTAGAAAAAAGGGGTGCAATCTATGCTATGTTTATATATAGGCTATGTGTCATCCACGCGTGAGGCGCTTCTATCTCGGCTTACCTTTCTCCTCGCGTCGGTATTCTCAATACTGAGGAGTCTCATGGGAATTGTATGTCGTTGATGATCCGTCGCCATTTTCCCTAATCTGCAACCATGTGTAGAGCATTGCAAACTGATGTACCAAGAGTGGTACGGATCTGTTCAGTCCAGCGTGTCGGGTTACGACCAACCGGTCATATCCCGTCAATTTTTCCTGTCACAACCAGCCTTTCCAAGTTGTCACTGTTTTTTCAGGCAATGTGACAAAAGTATTCTAGTATCTTGCGTAGGCATGTGGTGGACAGCTTTAATATTAAGTTCGCTAAGGGTAGATACATTGGTACGATGTGCTGTCCACGGCTTGCCTTACTACTTTCTGATTTCTGTCCACCTCTCTTAGCTTATGTTATCTTATACCTTAAAATAAATTCTTACTTCCTTTTGATCCCTTTCACCGCCGTTCTTACTGTCCGCTTTTCAACTAGCATTTTTTTTGTACGTTTCCTACGTACTCACTAAAAATACGCATCAAAATATAACAAAATAACTCTAATATGAATGGAAAAATAAAGATATCTATCACCTACTTCTTTTTAAAGATTTATTACTTACAATATGTTCATATTAAAAATGTGAATTTGTTGTATGTATGACTGACATTTTTAAATATTTACAAAAAAAAACTAACTTTCTTAAGCCATTATTTATTGAAAATTGACGCTGTGCTTTAAATGGTAATAAATAAATATTTCTTGGTACTAAGAAATTATTTCTTTACGCCTTAAAAGGATTATAAAGATTAATTTCTAAAGATACGACAAGTTACAAAAAGTAAATAAGTTATTAAAATCAAATTGAAATTTACGATAATCATTAAATAAAGATTATGAGAGGGATCACTGCTTACACAACTTACGTAACAATGATTTAATACATTCTTGGCGATCATATAAATAGTTATAGATCGGAAACATTCTTGTTATATTTATGTTTCGATATGTTTAGTGTGGTCCGGGTGAATTGTGACATGCGTCGGACAATAAAAAGTCAACAATGAATAGCCGAGAGTCACGATGCAGGACCCCCCATATCCCGGCGTCCGCTGCTCGAATAAACGCCTTTATGATCTATGATCTGAAACTGATACTTATAATGGCTTCTGTATAAAGAAGCTGCACCAAAATCGAGACGGGAGTCCGCCCCGGCGCGCCATCGGACATGATAAATAACCTCAAATTGCTTGTAAAAGGTGAAACTTTTATCTCTAACTCATACACATGTAAATATTTGAGTATAATCTGACATCGACTTATGCGGTGGATGGTTTAAGCCAGTGGTGGGCAAACTTTTTGGTTGGCGGGCCACAAATTATAAAAAAAAAAATTAAACGGGTCTAAATTTTACCGAAAAAAACTTTTAATTTATTAAATCTTTTTAACAAAAAAAATTAATGGCTATTTTAGCAAATTACCCAAATTGCTGTTGGCAATTTTTTTGTCCTTTTACGTAAAAATTTACGACGTTATAAGCATTTTTTAAACAAACCAAAAATGTTAAAAGGTTGTAAACCTTATAAACACTACTGATATAAATAAAAACAGAACAAATTATACAACACCGATTGCAACACATCAAAAATATTAACTCAAAAAACACTTGGCGGGCCGGATGAAACGCTTTAACGGGCCAGATTTAGCCAGCGGGCCGTAGTTTGCCCACCACTGGTTTAAGCGCTGGCCTTCTTACGTATACGTTATCTTTATGAAGTTTCGTTTCAGATTCTCCGCTTTATTGACTAGACTCAATACTGTTTGTTTGTTGTTAACTTATGAAATGGACGGTCATTACTTTTTAATATCTTATGAAATGAAAGCGCGTGTTGTGTAAATGTGTGTAATAAAATCTAGTGCTATATGAGATGTGGATTTGTCCATTGATTTTCTTTCAGAGTTACTGAAATTTTATGACACAATTCAGTTGGATTGGCTGTCCAACTAACGGTTATACCATGTTTTTTTTTAACATTTTATCAATGTTTCCATTTTTAATAGTTCATTCCGATGCATCCCATTAGTTCTAACCAGGCTATTTCTTATTAATCCTCTGGATTCAGCCTAAATCTCTTGTAAGCATTTTTTTAAATTAACAGTGGGACACAGGGTAGCAGATGGGTTATGTCGGGCTCGGCCTTAGACCCTTGCAGGCTAAAACCCAAAAATAAATAAGTGAAGCCGTATAAATAAAGTGAGCCGGTCTCCACCATAATGGGGCGAGATAGAGATTGTTAGGATTTTTTGTTGTTGACGGAGATAATCTTTAACAAGTTGATAATCTTTAACATCTTGTTAAAGATTTTGGTTATGTTCTTACTCACTAAAACCGGTGGGCATTCCTCAGTGCATAGTGAGGGGCTCCGGGGTCAAATTAGCCCAGGGTTATCTAAGAAGCCGAGGTAACTCAGTGTCCGGGCGGTTGCTTCAAGTTGCACAGTCCGCTAACAATCCGAGTTGGATCCCGGTGCCGGTACCAATAAATTTTTTGTTGCAATTTTAAGTACTGATTTATCACGCGCTCGGTGCTGAGGAAAACCATCGTGAGGAACTCCATGTACTACAATTTTTTTTTCTAACACATGTGAAGTCTGCCAATCTGCACTAGGGCCGCGTGACGGACTTTTATACTCTCTTTACAGAGAAGGCCTGTGCCCAGCAGTGGGACCTATAAAAAGGCTGATACTTTTTATCTAAGGAGAGGAGGCAAGCCGCGGTCCGGAAGTTTTAATGTAGGCACGGCAGCATACTGAACTAATTAGCAAAAAGTAGCTAAGTTTCGAATTCTACACTGTGATGTAACTTGAACCACTGGACTATCACTGGTTTGCTTGATTTTAATATGTCAATTTATAAACGATTCTAATTAACCCTATTACAGTGCAGATAGCCGCTTACAATATTTCACTGGTAAAACAACATCATAATAATGGTCGCGGCCGTGCGCAGGCGCAGTAAATAAGCAGTCGTTCGATTTACATTGATAAATGTCTCCGGCAGCGGCGAGCGGACTTAACCCGGGGGCTCATGCGAAATAATTAAAACTACTTAACATTCAAGCTGAAAGTAGCGGAGCGGTAGCCGGTAGGCAGCTCATTTAGCGAGGGAAGGCTGGCCGACGCAACCATTACTCTGCCCGCCGATTGATATATTCCTCTCCGACATGCGATCGCGACACGTCACTTGCGCAGCGCCACTCCACATAAATAAACCAACCGCAACATATATATAAAGTCTTCTCTTTTTTATTAAAAGGACAAGTTTATTTACGAGCAAAAACAAAAATCGAATTCAAATCGAATCAAACATCAAACGCTCTTTGTATTTCCTAATTATCCTAGCAATATTACGAAATAAAATAAACCAGAACCTTTTTTTTTTGTTGACGGGGAGGAAATCTTCACAAAGATACCCCCCGCCTTCTGGAGGGAAGGCGGCGGTTATGTGGGGTTCTTACCCACTAAAACCTCCCCGGTGGCCCTTTCCTCGGTGCATAACGAGAGGCTGTGCACTGTGCTCAAGGAGAGCACGTCCCGGGGGGGAGGTAACTCCCTGCCCCCCTATGCCCTCGCAGTGCAAGGCGACACGGGCCAACCGATGTCGTCTTGCCTCACCTTAGCGGACGACAAAGGCCCCTACCCTTGTCGCCCAGTGAACCCGAGGCCCCTTTTAGTCGCCTTGTACGACAGGCAGGGGATACCGTCGTCTTATTCTTGAGAGCCCAGAACTACAGGGCTGGATGAACCAGAACCTAACCAAACTTTCATTAAACTTCCCTTAAAGTTCATCCTTTCTAAAAAAATGAATCAACGAAATCGGTTAGCGTGATTTAGAGTTATTCGGCCATATGTGGCGCACATACTTGATGCAAATTTAACATTTATTTGGTTCAATTCTGATGACATCAGAATTGGACCAAATTCAAATTAAAATTGTGGTCCCCACATTGAAAGCATTCTTCCTTTCTGAAGTCGGTTGAAAACAGTTGAAAAGAAACAACTTTTTATCTTATTTTATACAGTTATTACATTTATCGAGAGCTCACCATAAAATGAATGACGTCTTTATTAAATGTTCCGATTCTAAGATGTGACACGTATTTTAAATAACTAATGATCGCCCTGAATTTCGACGTTAACTCAGGAATGCTCCTAGCATTGAAATCACACATAATTCGCCCGGTCGTAACTTATTCGGGTAATCTGTCAGTTATTTTTATCATAGTTACTTAAGTTGCCAAGGAACATTATATTTCCGCGTGTAAGTGTATCAAATGGTCGTGTGCGTAATGTTTACTAATTTAATACATTTTGTATGCATTATTAAAAAGAAATATTTGTACTGATTCCGTGTATAAACTGTAAGTGTGGGAAATTTCGAAAGGGTACAAAGTTTTGTGTCACGTTTTATATAATGATTAAGAAAAACGGTTCTATATACTTTTCTATACAACTCTCCAAGACGGACCATAAATTGGGAGCCTATTTTATTGTTACACATCTAGCTGGGGTGAAATTAACTCGTAATTGCTGATCTATCTGTAATAAAATTACTAAATAAGCCTTATTAACGATAAGATTAGAGATGTCAATTCCGTTGGTAATGGAAAGCGTCGCGTCTAGCGCTCCGGCTTCCTTTATCGAATTTATTGAGGTATTGAGCGTTTAATAGTTAGAGTTGGCTTCGATCTCCTAATGAGTACGAGATTCGGTCGTTGGCAGTATCGTTTTGATAACGTAAAGCGTAAATTGTTGGGACGCTTTTTAAGCTTAGCTTTACTAAGAACTTTGATAGCCTAGTGGCTTTTACCAATGAATTCTTTTAAAAAATTTTTTTTGGTTTTTTAAGTACAAATAAATCAGTTTCTACAAAAATTCCCGTTGTAAAGCGATAGGGTCACCAACTGTCACACATGGGACCTAATAACCTTGGTGAAAAGCGAACAGCGAAAACTATCCCTGTATACCCGGCGAGGATTAAAAGTGCGCGAACGCTTTGTTTTTCTAAAAACTTTACAAGGATATTTTAATTAAAAAATAGAGCATCCAAAGCATGTTTTATATCTAAAATTATATTATTTTTAAAAAAAATTGCGGTCAGAAAGACATTTTTGAAGATAGATTTAAACGAAATAAATTTAAAAAAATGATTACAAACACATGCAAGTAGAAATCTGCGTATAAGGTTTTCTTCTTATGTTCTTCTTTTTTATATACTTATATATATATAGTACTGTATGCGTATACATATTTGTTTATGTGTGCGTATTTATTCCAATCTTTCGTTATGTTTTTTCGTTATTACAATATGTATAAATGAACAAAGAATATTATACGGGACTGCTCTAATTAAACTAAAAGCACTTCCAATGTATTATCCATTTTATAAAGCGCGGAAGCTGCAATTCAACATTTAAATATACAAACAAATTACGGAGTCCTTGGACGTCTTAATTATAAGGACGGGATTGATGCGAGATAGTACACGCTAATGACTGCTCGTGTGTTTCGTGAAATAATCTCAGCACAGCGTTGAAAGATGCACTGCGTGAAGATTTTAAGTTATCTCTGTGTACTCGTTGCTCGGAACGAAAGCCCGCGGGCTGCGAAGTGCAATGGCGAGCTTTCGCCGTCTCGCACTACTTGGTTAAGCAAGACTTACCTGTATTATTTTTTTACTCTTAGCCAATTTGTAATGTACTTTACACTATGAGAAGTCACTACAGTTTCTTTAACTATATTTACGAGTGGAAACAAAAAACTAGTACTATTTGTATTTCCGAATTATCGTAGAAATATTACGAAACAGATTTCATCAGAACCTAATTAAACTCTCATCAAAGTACCCTCAATGTACGTCCTTTCAAATAAAATTTAACCATCGAAATCTGTTGGCGTGATATTAAGTTATTCGTCCATTTGTCGCGAAAAATGTTCATGCAGATAGAAGACATGTGGTTTTCAATTTTCATGATGCCATTAACAGAATTGACCAACTTGAAATAGAACCACATGGGAAGCACCAGGTTTTAAATGAAAAACGAATCATCAAAATCGTGTCACCCAGTCCGAGGTTATAAGGTAAAAAATAAAAGAACGTTCACAGGAATTAGAACCTCCTCTATTTTTCTACAACAATTTTTTTGGCAAATGATTTTATGTTTATGTTACGTAAAAAAATGAACTTGTTAAAATTTGTGTCTTGTAGGTTGGGATGGGGTCAACATATATCACACTTTTATCCAATTTTTCTAACTGCACAATTATGTACAATAAATGTTAGTTTTTGTTTTTTTTTAAATAAAGCTAGGGATGTTTTTTTTTTTCAGAAAATATTACTAACATTCTTGTTAACCATTCCAACTAAGCTTTACCTTGTGCTAGGACGTTCACGTCGATAGTCGAATGGTGTATTCGAACCTACGACCTTATGATTGGTAGACCGTACCGTAAACTATTAGGCTATTGACGCTTCAATATTTTATTTCAATATTATGTCCACCTTTTCGTATACATTGATTATGTGCTAATAAAGATTAAATAAAAAATCTTACCATCAGTGACGGCTACTACGCACGCTCACCTTTATTTCTGATATATCATTCTTTTATTTAGTTTGATACCTTAAGTTAAGTTATTATAATATTTCTATAAAAAGTAACATACAGATAAATATCATACAAAATACAAAAACATAACCTAGTGTGCGCCACCGGTAACGAAGTAGGGCTCAAGAAACCGGTGGATAGGGCGACATAGAGAGAAACCTCCTGACGATGCGTGCCGTGTCCAGGAGTACTGCCTTCTGTATCTGACCCTTGACCCTGCCATCCAGCGAAAGTCTCTTAAGATGTTGTTCGAGACTTTTCGCTATGAGACCTTTTGCGGAAACGACTATCGGGACTATGATCGTCGAATCTACATCCCACATGGCGGTCACCTGGTGAGCCAAGTCGAGGTACTTTGTGATTTTTTTCCTTTTCAGCCTTTTCACAAGGTTCTCGTCATGCGGGATGATAATATCGACGAGCCTGTCGCGTTGACCGATCTGTCAGGACAATGATATATCATTATTATTTCAATAGTTGAATGGTGAATATTCGATAGCCTGTAACCTTGAATTTAACCTCGTCAATAAATTTCAATCAATTGAGGGAGGTGTATGGGGACATATAAAATTTGTTATTACTCAACAAATAATACCGCAGTAAATAAACTTGCAACTATAAACAGTTTCACTAAAGGACTTTATAACGCCTTTACGTTGATTTACGTCGCTATTTATAGCAATTTATATTCGCTTATTTTATGCGTAGTGTTAAAGTTTGATTTACTCGTAAGTACCGAGGTTGGAATAACAAAATTAGCGAATGCAGGTTACAGTAAGTGCAGCGGTCTGTATTGCAAAGTACGCGAAAGTAGGCGCTCCCCCGGGCCCTGTCTCAATTGAAAAATGACCACACTCATAAATATTTGGTTGAAAATCAATTTAATTTAATAATACACACTGACTGTGCATCCAATTAGGATCGTTTGCGTTTGTCTTAACAACGAGTGTTGTAGGCCCAATCGTTATGTTTTTACATATCTATAGTCACACTTAACATAAACACGCGTACATATGCGTTTATATAGCCGTGAGCAAAAATAAATGGTCGGTTAAGAAAGTTTGAAAATCTCGAAAAATAAAGACGCTAGCTAACTGAAATAAATTGTGCATGATAGACAATTAAATATCTTTTAAATAAAATATTTTTATTAATTTATTTATATTACATTAAAAAACATAAACTTAAATGAAAAATGATATCTTACGTAAACTTGGATAATACAGTATTTTTCTTTAAATTTTAGTACTTAGTGTTGCCTCTGTGTGGCGACACTAAGTACTAAAATTTATTACTATATATAAAAGTAACATAAGCTTATGTTTTTTTATGAAATATAAATAAATTAATAAAAATATTTTATTTTAAGGATATTTAATTGTTTATCAAACACAATTTATTTCCGTTAGCTAGCGTCTTTATCTTCCGAGATATTCAAACTTTCTTAATCGACCCTTCATTTTTGCTTACGAGTGCTAATATGATAGGAGAATTTTTCATGTTTTACCGTCCTAGCTTTTAAAGTTATAACAACAAAATGTAAGCAATCCAATCGAACTATCTGATTAAAACCCAAACGACTTGAAAGCCAAGTGGTATCGTTTTGAAAGAGGAATATTACACAACGATATTCATTTTAAACTAAGTCCATTAGTTTTTACCTGTTTAAGTAAATTACTCGAACCAGTATGACTGGAGTATCAAATTTGTTACAATTTTTGTTTTTCTCTTATAACCCGTCCTTTTAGAAATCATTCAAATAACATGGAAGTAAGCTATTACCAGCAGAGGATGTTGTACAGCAAAAATGATGTTTATGAAAGTTTCATTGAATTGACTCATACATTAGAAGCACATTGATTTATAAAAACTGAATTTTTTTAATTTTAAATGGAATTTTTTTCATTGAAAAAACTTACCAACTCATTTGTACGTGTGTATCAATTTCACCATTCAATTTTATATTATTGGTTTATTCCATTCCATTATTTTTTAATCTAGACTGATTTCGGGCACACAATGCGCAGAGGCGACGAAAGCTAGAAAAAACTGTAAAAAAAACTGTAGTTGGGAACACCGCAGTGAAAAGATCTCGCGGCCGTTCACCAACAAGGTGGCCCGATCAGGTGAAAGACTCGTCCTCCTCTAAATTTTACTCTGCTGTAAGAGAGGCGATGGACAGAAGCCGGTGGAGGCAAATCATCCGCTCCAGATGCAACCCTGATAGTGACCACGATCCTCAGACATCTACGACACTAGTGAGGGTGATGGTTTAATCCGGTAATGTAAAATTAAATTTCGACTACATGACGACTACCAGTATTTATACAAATTGAAAGTGGTAAAGCAGTTGCTTAGGAAGTATTAAACGGATTTACATATTTAAAAAAAATGTATTATATCAGTTTTATTTGCTGAATCTTTCCTCGTGTTTTACATTCCTTTGCACCCGTTACTAAGTGAGAGGATAATAAAAATTGACATCGCCGAGCGAAGCACTCGTGTTACCGTACGGGGCATTAATTTTACGATTACGAGGAGCAATTTACTTTCTCAGAATGGTGTAAGAAGTATGAAAGGCAATAAAGAGGTTGGCTGGTACCCGATACTAGATCATGGAGTGTCATGCGGTATACCATCGCGCCGTTTGATTTACTTTACATTTTTACGTCTCTAATAATAAAGTTTACATGATCATCAATTTCAATTTTACTATCTGCACTCCGCCCCGGGCTGCTGTAAGTGCGGTAAATGTAAATCAGCTTTATTTATCGTTTCTTAAGCAATTTTTCAATTCAAGGGGAACCTGGAGATGTATGGAAATGTGTAAATTTTTTCCCCGTTCCACGACCGTTGTTCGCCTAAGGGCGTTTGCAACTTTGGCTTGATTCAAACACAGCAGTGTACAAGGATCGTCAGATCAAAATCACTTTTTGTTTATTTGTTGTTTTAATAAAAACAACAATTAAATATCCCTTAAATAAAATATTTTTATTAATTTATTTATATTACATTAAAAACATAAACTTAAACGAATAATGATATCTTACGTAAACTTGGATAATACAGTATTTTTCATTAAATTTTAGTACTTAGTGTTGCCTCTGTGTGGCGACACTAAGTACTAAAATTTATTACTATATAAAAAAGTAATATAAGCTTATGTTTTTTTTAATAAAATATAAATAAATTAATAAAAATATTTTATTTTAAGGATATTTAATTGTTTATCAAACACAATTTATTTCCGTTAGCTAGCGTCTTTATCTTCCGAGATATTCAAACTTTCTTAATCGACCCTTCATTTTTGCTTACGAGTGCTAATATGATAGGAACATTTTGTCATGTTTTTACCTAGTCGTAGCTTTTTAAAGTTTTAACTAAAAATGTAAGCAATCCAATCGAACTATCTGATTAAAACCCAAACGACTTGAAAGCCAAGTGGTATCGTTTTGAAAGAGGAATATTACACAACGATATTCATTTTTAAACTAAGTCCATTAGTTTTTACCTGTTTAAGTAAATTACTCGAACCAGTATGACTGGAGTATCAATTTTTGTTTTCCTCTTATAACCCAGTCCTTTTAGAAATCATTCAAATAACATGGATGGTAAGCTATTACCAGCAGAGGATGTTGTACAGCAAATATGATGTTTTTGAAAGTTTCATTGAATTGACTCAAGCATTAGAAGCACATTGATTTATTAAAAAACTGAATTATTTTAATTTTAAATGGAAATTTTATATTGAAAAAACTTACAAACGCAAATGTACGTGTGTATCAATTTCACCATTCAATTTTATATTATTGGTTTATTCCATTCCATTATTTTTTTAATCTAGACTGTTGGCGGGCACATAATGCGCAGAGGCGACGAAAGTCTAGAAAAACTGATCATAGTTGGGAAACACCGCAAGTAAAAGATCTCGCGGCCGTTCACCAACAAGGTGGCCCGATCAGGTGAAAGACTCGTCCTCCTCCAAATTTTACGCTGCTGTAAGAGACACGATGGACAAAAGCCGGTTGAGGCAAATCATCCGCTCCAGATGCAACCCAGATAGTGACCACGATCCTCAGACATGAGGGACCAAGACTAGTGAGGGAGATGGTTTAATCCGGTAATGTGAAATTTAATTTCGACTATATGGCGACTACCAGTATTTATACATATTTAAAGTGGTAAAGCAGTTGCTTAGGAAGTATTAAACGGATTTACATATTTAAAAAAAATGTATTATATCAGTTTTATTTGCTGAATCTCTCCTCGTGTTTTACATTCCTTTGCACCCGTTACTAAGTGAGAGGATAATAAAAATTGACATCGCCGAGCGAAGCACTCGTGTTACCGTACGGGGCATTAATTTTACGATTACGAGGAGCAATTTACTTTCTCAGAATGGTGTAAGAAGTATGAAAGGCAATAAAGAGGTTGGCTGGTACCCGATACTAGATCATGGAGTGTCATGCGGTATACCATCGCGCCGTTTGATTTACTTTACATTTTTACGTCTCTAATAATAAAGTTTACATGATCATCAATTTCAATTTTACTATCTGCACTCCGCCCCGGGCTGCTGTAAGTGCGGTAAATGTAAATCAGCTTTATTTATCGTTTCTTAAGCAATTTTTCAATTCAAGGCGAACCTGGAGATGTATGGAAATGTGTAAATTTTTTCCCCGTTCCACGACCGCTGTTCGCCTAAGGGCGTTTGCGACTTTGGCTTGATTCAAACACAGCAGTGTACAAGGACCGTCAGATCAAAGTCACTTTTTGTTTATTTGTTGTTTTAATAAAAAACAACAATTAAATAACCTTGAACAACAAATTTATTCGCCAAACTGTATTGACGATTAACGAGTGATGTGTTACAATATATCCATTTAAAAGTCATTTTTGTAATTATTTTTAAGAATTTGTATGTTTAGCATCTAATTGGATAATGATATTACAATTTAATCTGATAAATCAATAAAAGATAAATTGCCGAAAATTTCACTAGAATGATGGTTCAATATACAATTATAACATCATACCGAAAAAGAGAACAGATTAGTTGAATTTTGATTATGCCAAAATAAACGTTCAGTGACATGTCTCGTCGATTTACTTTTTTCGGTAATATCTACCACATTTTACATTTCAGTTGTGTCATTATAGTTTTTCGATAGCGTACCACTGACATTCGAATAATGTATTAATCGTTAGTACTTGGCAATCTCGTGCTTATTGATATCTTCCAACATGCCGTTATATTTCAAGCAATCTAAATAAATAAATAAAATTGGAGTGTTCGTTTGTAATATTAAAATAACCGCTTTTTACTACATTCATTTGAATTTATATATATACGGTATATAGACAAACTAATCTTTTGTCTATCTGTTTGTCCCGGCTAATCTCTGGAACGGCTGAACCAATTTTGACGGGATTTTTACTAATACATATCTGATGTGATGAGGACTAACTTAGGCTACTGTAATAACTTCTAGGTTATTCTCGCTTTATTGAGACAGCGTAACGAAGTACAAGTAATTATTTTAACGAATACCGTCCAACGGCGCGTCCTCACAATAGTTATACAAAATTATTTAGAAGTCAGATAACAAACTAATAAAGTTATATTATTATTTACAATGCCAAGTTTATGTAAGATACAATAAGGTTCAGGTAAATCACTAAGATATCATTGGAGGTTGTTATTATGAATAACAATCGCTGAGTGCCATGTGTTGCTAGCTAATACTACTTTAAACACGGCAGCCAGTTAATTATAAAATAATAATAATAAAAAGAAATGAATTAGTTCGAATATGAAATAATTCCATAGCGGTTTCTGGCACGTTGATAATTAAATTGTAGTTGATTGAATGTCTTAGAGAAAATTCAGTGACAATACTGAATGAGTTTATACCGTAGTAAGGAAGAAACTGATATCGTTACTGCCTTCGCATTTTTGTGGCAATTTATTTGCTGTTTCAATTTACGAACATGACAAACGTGAACTTGTTTTTGCCGCTCGGTGGAAGGGTGCGACCTCTTTTTTCTGTACATCTGCATTCATACGAGCGAAACAGCATTGTGTTATAACGTGTTAACCTCATTGGGATGCGCACAAATTTCTGCAAGCTGACTGGCCAGACCACCCGTAAATTCATTGAATAATGTCAAAATTTAATTACCAACTTATCGAATTTTAAATCCGTTTGTGCATGCAAAATTAATTCATGCATAGCAATGTTTTGATTTTATGCTAGTAATTAAAAAGTAAACTTATATATGGCAACATTGAAGTAGTAAACTACAAATCTATGGTAATAAAAGTTTTGTGTGACCGGATGACATTAAAATGACTACCACGATTAAATAGATACATAGATTAAATTCTCTAAGAATTTTTTTAATCCTTTTTTTTTGTTAACGGAGAGGAAATCTTAAAAAAGATACCCCGCCTTCTTGGGGGAAGGCGCCGGTTATGTGGGGTTTTTATCCACTAAAACCTCCCCGATGGCCCTTGAGGTGAGGGGCTCTGGGATCTCCAGTGGAACGCACTGGAGCCCAAGAAATTTTTAATCTACAAAAAAAGCAGAACGACGGACGATAACATAAGTAAAATATTAAAGTTATAGACAGAAGTTAGTGAGAAAAAATATCAATCTCACTTATTTTTTTATAATTTCATTTTGTAGAAACAAAGTCAGTCTTGATGTCACTTTTCTCGCCTCGTCCATAGCTATATATCTTCGCGTATATGTTCCTCGATTTTAAATTTTTAACGATTATCTTTAATATGTCACCAATCTGGTGGCTATACCTCGTAAGTAATAATAAAATTTGTGATTAAAAATAACTTAACACTTGCTTTGATTGAATGAAAAGTTTTGACCGGTCGGTCAGCCCGATGCATGAGATAGATTCTCTCCTTGTCATGTATGCGGCCAAATAAGCTGAAAAACGGAGCCGCAAGTCTCTGTTTACCCCACTAGGCTTAAAGGGACGCGAGAGTTCATTTTTTCTATTTATATAGTCAACAAATCAACACAGTGTTATATTACGGTCCAAAATAACCGTCCATTATCCGAGCATTCGGGTGACCTCTAACATCGGATCGATATTTAATGGGTGAGCATTGTTCGGCAATGATAATTGTAGGTGGTGGCAGGAGTTTGTTTAAAATTGATTTCGTCGATCGTCGGTCAGATATCGGCATCGTACTATCGTTATTATAGGTTGTCTGCCGTGCGTTAGCCTTTAGGCTGCGTGTGCTTTTATGCATCTAGCCGTTTTATCGATCTTAATAATAAGTTGTATTAAAATGAGGACATTTGATGCCGGATTTGGTAATTATATCCCCCATTATTAAAATGCAAGTAGGTTTTTTTGACAGCCCTGTAGTTCTGGGCTCCTAAGAATAAGACTACGGTATCCCCTAAATACGGTATCGGCTAAAAGAGGCCTCGGGCACACGGAGGAGGGATTAACCTCCCCCCCAGGGACGTGCTCCTAAGAGGACAGTGCAGACGGGCTCCGGTGG
The DNA here is from genome assembly GCA_029286785.1 of Meandrusa payeni. Taxonomy (NCBI): domain Eukaryota; kingdom Metazoa; phylum Arthropoda; class Insecta; order Lepidoptera; family Papilionidae; genus Meandrusa; species Meandrusa payeni. Next base: position 7,595,286 of record JAGSMX010000003.1, on the reverse strand, counting down.
ACGCCCACGGGAGATCCCGGACTCCAAACGATGCACCGAGGACGGTCCACCGGGGTTTAATGGGTAAAACCCCCATATACCCGCCGCCGTAGGCGGGTCTCTTGTTGAAGATTTCGCCCCCGTCAACAAAAAAAAGGTTTTTTTGACTCATTGATTCCTTTTGACGTCGATTGAAAACTAGCAAATATTGACTAGTATGATACCATTTAAGGTTTATTTTCTACACCAAACCAATTGTTTAGCAGACTCGGCTCTGCACGACGGGTAGAAATCAAAACCCACTTCTCAACCTGCCGCAGTATACAGGGTAGCATTGGGATTATTTAACGGAATATTTATATTGAACGTGGCGCAGATAAGCAAATGTGAGGTGTTGTTGTAGCATTTTAAAGCTCATTGTTTCAGTGAGAAATAGCGATAAGTGGCAGGCGAGGATGGGGGGAATGTGACAGCGGCGCGATGGCGATAACGGCCGTCATAAGTCGATGTGCCGCTGCCGGGCCTGCGCGTGCGCAAATAACTACAAATCGCGGCTTCATCGCCGAGCCTCGCAGCTCGACGCTGAATGTCACAAGGCTAATGTTCCCAGCTTTGTTGTAAAAGACGGGATATAAACAACGGTCTTGCCCTCCTGCGCAATAACTATGCATGGACAGAAACGAAGACTCGCTTTTGTTTATTTTTATGAAATTTTAAATGTATTTATTAAAGACAAAACTAAAAGTCCCAAAAGGTCCAAACCTAAACCTATGTGTTGCAACGCCGAACCGACAGCGTTCACTGCTCAGCATAATACCGACTGGACAAGGAGGCTAATCAGATATTCTGCGACAAGTAATTTCATTAATCGACCTCAGAAAAGTATGACAATTGATCTTTATTTTTTTAATGCTTGTGTTTTCATTTTTAATTGTTTGAAAGAATTTGCTTTTGATTAGATTCTATGAAAAGTGTTAGATATACTATGATGCTCCTAGAAATCGCATAGAAGAAAATTTAATGACTGAGAAATTGTTAAATTTATGACTAGCTAAGTTCAGGTAAATACTGCTTAACGAGAACGTGCTTGAATGTGGTAGACGAAAGAGAATTTACGTACCAGAGCTTCTTAATATAAAAGGTTAAACCGTTGACGGGAAAACATTCACAATTATATTAAATTGGCAGATTGGATTCGAAGACGATTTCATTCCTTAATGTAACTACACTTGTTACTATTGCGTTTTGTCAAGTGAGTTTTTCGATTTTAAGTTTTCACAATTTAAAAGTAATGGATTTAAGTAAAATGACTGTAAAACTTTGCATCAAAGTTAAACTTCTATTTCATAATGAACATATGGAATCTGACAGCATCGTCAGATTCTATATGTTCATTTGGATAAACGTCGTAAAGATAAAATTTGCTGTATTCCAGCAGTAATGTGGACCGCAAAAAGATTTAATTACTACCTGGGGCCATACCTTTATAATAAAGTTAACTTTTATGTGCCTTTTCATAGTTTATCCCAATATAAGTGTAAAAAGCTACTTTACTCGTTTCTCCATAATTTCACCTACGAAGAGACTGAAAAATTTCTGCATAGCATAAAATAAGTTATCCTCACTCTTATGTACTCACTCGCACACACACTCTCACATGCACCCACGCACACTACTCTTTGCAAAAACACACGAATACTCAAAAGCTATATAACAAACTTTAGTCTATAAACTCGGACTTTGGTACAACATCTCCCTAATACAGGCTATAAATTAGTCTAGCAGGGAGATGTGTACCGAAGGACGAAAACTAAGTAAGAAAAATAATTATATGTATCCAATATTTTGTGTGCATGCCGGTAATTTAAAATGTAAGTGTGTGTAAAAAGTAAAAAATAAATATTTCATTTCATTTCATAATGGTAAATGAAATCAATAGAAACGGAGCGTGCGTTTGGTGTTCCTACACAATTCTGATGTAGCATCGACGCTACCCGATGCTTGTTTTATGCTCACTTTTCTGCAATCCTTCGTCGTGTTGTCGCCGGAGCTCCGACAAGCGGAATATATGGGGAGTCGATGCGATTTTTGTCTAACGTCGCCGCGTGGGGTAAGTCACCAATGAATTATAGAGTTGGTTATGAATGAATCAAATTGTTCAACATGATCGCGTACTTTTAACTTCCGTTACACAAACTCAAAGGATCAATTTAAATAAAACCGTTCCTATACGATTCTATTATCATGCTTTAACATCATCATTTCAGCCGTAGAATATCCACTGCTAGTTATAAACCTCCCCCGACGACTACAACAGGGATCAGTCGGCTGCTTGCAACCGACATAAACCTTTATTTCAGGGGGGTAATCTGAGAATTATGGTACTTCTCCCAATCCTGCCAGGTAATTTATAAACCAGCAACAGTGATTGGGTTAGCCCAGCAACTTAGATCATACCTGTAGTTCTGGGCTCTCAAGAATAAGACTACGGTATCCCCTGCCTGTTGTAGAAGGCGACTAAAAGGGGCCTCGGATTCACTGGGCGACAAGGGTGGTGGTCGTCCGCCAAAGTGGACACGGGAATAAGGCGACATGCGAGGGTACAGTAGACGTTCCGGGGAGGGACGTGCTATCCTAAGAGCACAGTGAAGAGAGGCTCCGGTGTGTTCCCTTGGAGATCTCGGAGCCCCTCACCATACACTGAGGAGAAACCGGGGAGGTTTTAGTGGGTTAAAAACCCCACATAACCTCGCCTCCAGAAGGCGAGGTATCTTGTTGAAGATTTTCGTAAATAAAAAAAGCCACTTAGATTTATTTTAAAAAAAGTCATCAATTTAATCAACATTATTTTTAACTATTCCAAAACTAGCTAGGATATGATTCACGGCAATAGTTTAAAGGTGAAATGTACGTTCTAATCACGGTTTTATGAGATATTTTAGAATAACTAATATGAAAATCTCGTGCGACAACCCTAACGTGTAGGCGAAAAAATTTATTGCAGATCATCTGATACCGGCAATTATAGCGTAAACATCTGACTTTAATTGAACGATCAAGCACTATTAATGAATGGGTAGTTTTGATGAACAAGGGACGCTTGAAGCAAACGACGAGTTTCCGCGAGATGAATTTAAATGCAATTAGTTTGCCTCTGACGGAAAATTGCCTCTAATTTATTGGACCCTCAAGTGCCGCTCGTTTAAAAACATTCTTAAAATAACTTCGTAATAAAGGATATTCTTTTAACCACGCAGACGTTTAATTCTTAGGTAGCTATAAATTACATAAACTTTATCATACCCCTGAACTCTTCTGCCATTTCTGATTTAAGTGTAAGTTTCTTCACAGCTTACATGTTTGAAGCGGAAGTGACTCCACTCGCACGGGGACTATAATTCAAGCTAACAATATGGCGCACAATTACAAGTCACCGCTCTGTAGGTGACGATGATAAATAGGATTCCTTGAGGGTGGGACACACGCATAGGATTTTGCGCTCAGGTTGATTTTAATATTTAAAATACATCGTTAAAACATTCATATATTATTAATAAAATATAATAAAAGAACTTACGTCTTTTAATACTAAGGACGTAAGCAATTGCTATCCATAATGTATTCTTAAAACAACGCGAATCTCATTGATTACAAATAATTTAATAGATCTTTCCGCATGGCATGAAGCCAATCAAAACTATGACTTGTCTGACATATCGGAATCTATTTTTAACGGAAAAGATGGCAAGATGCTGCCAACTACTTGGTATGCTAAAAAATGTCTTGATCAGACACTATATTCGGTTCTTAAGGTAATAAGAGCTCATTCTTGGGACACCGGAACAATATTAAACAAAAAATAACGGTTGAAAACAAATTTAAACCTATAACTTCGTAAGATTGAAAAATAAAATAAATTTAAACCGCGATAAATTAGATTTCGTTTAAACGCTATCCACGTCTCACTAAGTTTATAAATGCCTATATCTGATGGTGGGTGAGTTCATCTCTATACACGGAGTGCAACGTTTAGGTTTTTTTTTTTGACGAACTAACATAGTTGGCACAGAGAAGCTGGCCTTTACTGCTTCACCGGATTTGAGAGGTGGCACAGCTCTTAGGTCGCTTAGCCTGAATCTCTATAAGCGTTTAGGTTGTGTTTTTTTTTGTATTTAAATCGAAAAACTCACGGGTACAAACCATCTGGGTTTATGGCCGTCAGAGCCCAATTAAGAGCTCAAAAATACACGCATATAAAGAACTCAATCATTACTATCGTCGTACAGGTTAAAAAGCGACAAATGAGTATCATTTCAACACACAATTGTGATTTTAACAAAAGCAATTATCACCAATATACGATATTGAATAATTCTCGAACTAATAAATGTGATGTACACGCTTATGACGCGAAATTACCATATTATGGTTGTTAATATATTAATACATTAAGGCATGTTGTGTGACTTGGAGTTCTATTCTTTCAAGGGTCTATTTCTCACGTCGAACAGTGAAAGAGTAAATGTTTGGGCACATTGTTCTAGGACCGGTTAAGGCGGAAACACACCGGTGGGCTCTGCATTACTTATACATGCACCGACACTTCAGCAATCAGCATTAATCAACACGATATGCCTTCGTGTCTCCCTTGCCCAAGAAACATTGATTTGTTTATTTTCGCGCGGAAAATATGGTTTGACATTGAGCACCTAGCTTGAGGGCAGCGTTGAAATTGTGGTCGTCTCGTTTATCAGAGATAAGTAGACAGACTAAATGGTTAACACGAACGCCATGATATATACAGCCAGAGTTATGGGAAACTTTGTAAAGTGACACGTTATAACTTAAACACATGAATATATGCATCAAAATTTCACCACAGTCATTGTGATTGTTATGATACATAATTTTTGTTTATAGTTTTTATGACTTTCTTAAATTATAGATAAGGTGGAATTAATAAATTTGTACCGTACGAGTATAAGAGGGTATTTTGTTACTAAATTCGATTTTATTTATGGATATTGTGCTATCGGGCGAATGTTCGTGTATCGTAAGGAACGTCACTTTTCCGTAAATGGATTAAGATTAGCCGGTTGAAATATTACGGAAACGCCTCGGGGCTAGGATTTTTTAAATTGATAAGGGGAAGGCAGCGCGCGGTGCTCTATTGTCCGCGTGTCGACATGCACACGGCACGATGGCTTATCTTCCAAAAGTCGAGGGCCATGTAAAGCAACTCCGTTTATCTGCGGCGACATGGTGTACGGGAACATCTTGTCCGTCGCGTAAACCCGCCATGTTTTATTCTCTCGCATTCAGCGCCGATACCTTAATAAAATCCAACAAGATTGAGCAATAAAAAGTAATTTATTTGATTGTAATTTCAAAACACAAAGTGGGCCTTATTTTGTAATATATTTTTATCTTTGTGGTTTTGTGTTTCTCGCTCGCGGAGCACGTCCTGTCTCGGAATCAGATGATTCAATACCACTGACCTACACTTTTATGATTCCGATCAATTTCTATTACGGTATACAATCATTATTTCGGAAGTCATAAACTAAACGTATAACTGAATCAAAATTACTCTTAGCTAGATAAATGACTCTTCCCAACGTTACTAAAACATCTTATATAATATTTTATGATAGTTTTAAAATTCTTAAGTTACAATTATCCTACATCTTCAGATAACATTATAAGTAAAATTAATGCACCAACAATTATCGCTTAACTTTCTACTTTAACGACATACACTCATAATCAGGGTTTTAATCCGATTGCATTTAGATTACATTATAAGCTAAGCTTTACAACCCGACTAAGTACAATTAAAAGGTGTGAAGATCACTGCAATGATGCGCGCATCAGCTCCCGGCCCAGCGGAGTACAATACGTGAAACTTCGATATTATCAGGGAACCAATCAATTTGATCCCTCATAAAAAGTTCTCGGTAGGCTAGCTCGTATAATGCGGCCGCAGTATCGGGCCGTCGATCCGTGGCTCGCTGGTAGCCGGACTTTCCATATATTTTATGTGAAAAGGATATGGGCATTGTTGTTGGACGTCCCGCTGGGCGCACACCGGGTAAACACTTGAAATTACAAGTCACCTCGGACAGACCCCTCGGAATGGCTCTCAACCGCCGGAAAATGCGCTTCCAATATTACGCTCTGTGTAAATAAAAACCGTATCTACTTAAGACCTATTCAATGGCTTATACTGTGATTTTATGCAGTTGGATACACTTTCAGTTTGTAAGTCCTTAGTCTTTGTTCAATATATATTTGTAGATATTTTTTATTTATTTAAATCTACAAAAATTATAACACCGTTATAGATAATACCAATATGATGTTATAAAATCATAGTTAAATATATATTATTAAAATTAAAACAAAAAAAAAGCTGCTTTATGTACTGTCAATAATAAATAAATATAATAGAGTCAAACACCTTCTACGCATTTGTAGACAGCTTCGATAAAAACCGACTGAGTGTAACAAAATATATCTATATGCAGTGAGATGGTATTAACAAACCCAACCGCGCGCGACAGCGAAGGGTTCCTGGACAAGTTAGTCCTGGAGAGAGGCAGTAGGAACAAAGGCTGACGACGGCGCATGTACACGTAACGGTCAGGCGTCTGCAACTAGTGCGGCCAGTACTTCTGGGTGATGAACCCAGCCCCGTAGCACCATCACTAAAACTTTTATCATAATTTTAAATGTCTACATTATTTGCGCTTTAAACAGTTTTTATAATAAATTATATATATATATATATATATATATATATATTAATGACCCTGGTAACATTATCTTTAGCCCCGTGCTAGACCATATACCAGTGCCGTCATGCAAACACATACGAAGTATTTTTTATCCCTTATAACATACTAAAACACAGTTCACATTAAGCTATTAAGATAACTTAACTCGATTTATTCGATTCGATCTCGATTAATTTGAGACTAATTTTATGAAATATTTTATGTACCGTCGTAAAGTATAATGTACACAGCTTGGTGATTAAGTTATTCTTATGCAGAAAATATTTTGTATCATAATTTTCTTTTGTATTTTTTTTATTTTGTAACAAAAAGTAACTCAAAATGTCACCCTATTAAAAAAAATAATCGCGATTTTATTATTTTTTATAAACAATATCCAAAAATTACATAGCCACGCATTGATGCCATCGAGATGTGGTGCTGGCGAAGGATGTTACGGATCCCATGGACAGCACATCGTACCAACGTGTCCATCCTGAGGGAACTTAAAATCGAAGCTAGGCTATCCACCATATGCCTACGCAGGATGCTGGAATACTTTGGTCACATTGCCAGAAAAAACAGCAATAACCTAGAAAGGCTAGTTGTGACTGGTAAAATTGACGGGACAAGACCGCGAGGTCGAAGCCCGACACGTTGGACTGACCAAATCCGCACCACTCTAGGCACGTCGGTTAGCGATGCTCTGCGCACGGCTACAGATAGAGGAAAATGACGACGGATCACTAAAAACAAACTGTTCCCACAAGATGGTCACGACCCTCAGCATTGAGGAAACCGACGCGAGGAAGAGGACATAGCAACGAGAAATATTCACTTAAAAAAAGTTCATATAGCAGAAGAACGTCTGCCGAGTCGGCTAGTAATATTATAAAAAATGTTATTTATTCTCAAGGTGCTTAATATTTAATATGACCATAAAATGAACAAGAATGTAAACAGTTTCGCTGTTTTATTAAAGAATATAAATAGCTTATTTTTATGTAAACATTTACATTGCCATGGGAACATTGAGACATTTTAATAACACCTTTAATAAATTTCGATTTTATTGAAATAATGACCTACCTTTATGCCATAGTATTTTATTTGGACACATAAATATATTTTGTGTTGTATTGTTTACGTTCGTTCATAAATATAAATAAAATTTCCTTTGGAATTACTTTATTTGTTTAACTACAAAATCACTCTCAATCCTTATAAACTACAGCAGACAATAAAGGACATTCTTAAAATAAACTCCTTCTATTTAGCCTTTTTTATTGTAATTAAATCAAGTAACTTGTTAATAGAATTTGTTTATCTATATTATTAATAAATGTTAATAGTAATAAATTTTAATTAAGTTTCATTTAAAGTAAATAATAAACAGTGCTGATAAATTAAATGATAGTAACGACAGTACAGTGATAGGCTAGGGAGTAAGTCTTTTTCGTCCGCTCCTTCACAGTGCAAAGGGGCTCCACTGGAGATCCCGAAGCCTCTCGCCATGCACTAAAGAGGGCCATCTGGAGGGTTTAAGTGAGTAAGAGTATCTCGTTGAAGGTCCTACTTGTCAACAAAAAAGGAGCTAAGCGTCAGTAACGATCTGCCGTTCGCTGGTTCGAACCCCAGCCTGCTTGTAGCAATGAATTGCCGTGGTTTAGGTTTAAGAAGAAAGAAAGCCTGCGCCCAATATTAGGACAAATATAGGCTGTTACATTTAGGTTTTAGAAACTTTATTCTCACTTTAGACATTACAGGTCAATTATATGAGAACTATTATTACAACTTACTATTATTAAATAACTAATATTATAAAACAATAAGTTCGCTGTCACACGAAAGATGGAGTCACCTAACGCATTCATTTGCTTGGAGACGATTAGCTATCGTTGAGGAATTTAGCAAGTTGCATTTTGAATGCGCTAAGTGTGTACATCCTCTTGACGTGTGCGGGTATTTTGTTATACAGCTGTGCTCCTACAAAACAAATATTTTTCCGTAATACGTCCTAACTGTCGGTATGACAATGTAAATATTTTCTGTAAGTCACTAACAAATACGATACATTCTTACCACTACCTCCTATCACCAATAACATATAATGATGTTCTAGGGGCAGCAATTCTATTTTAAAATTCGAGTCCTAATACGATAGATACCAATACGGAACCCTTTAAATAAAAGGCGAGTGAATCTGGCAAGTTATTCGGGCGAGCTGCGAGGTGTTACTCGGCGGGTATAAATAAAAGAAGATTGTCTCCACAGAGAGCGGCCCATAACGTTCATCTTACTCCCTTTGCGACTACCATTAAACTCCAGTAAACTGGTTACAAAATTGAACTTATTTCCGTTTATATTTTGAAACCAATATATTTACAATTGAACTATTAATAACCAATGTACATTATATTTATTACCTTTGGTACAATGAATTAGAACAAGTTAACCTCTAGTCGTCTAATATATAAAATAACTTAGCTTTCGTTTTTGATTTCGTGACCGAGGGTTCAAATCCCAGCTCTTTTGTACTAATGAATTACCGTTTTTAATATTCCATTTTTTATTCTAAAATACTTACTTGCAACTAGCCACGTATAGGATCTAATAAAATTGATGAAAAGCGAAATAAATGTCTCGCCAGGATTCAAATGACGTATGAACTTGTTGTAAAACTGTTTTTAAAAAAATCGGATATATGTAGCCAGTATGTTTACACCCTGTTCCATATATAATTTATAAGCTCGCAAGTTTAGCGATGGCTATTTATGTTCCAAAACACCTGGGTTAAGGAGACGGTTACGAGGAATTTTTCTTTGTGACGAACTACAAAGATTGGCCAGAGACCTAAATTACTTCACCGGTTTGAGAGGTGACATAGGTATTAGGTCGCTTAGCCTGAACACAAGGTTACGAGGCTACCTATATTCTATTTGTGTTCTTTTTTATTAGATTCAGTTTACTACGTTTGTTTTCTGGTAACGTAATTAAAGTAGTGTGTTGTATTTTTTATGTTTGTGCGCATGAAGAGCCCTTACACCAGCAGAGGAGTGACTGCTACGGGCTTTGAGATACGCCTTTTAGCATAGTAAATTATATTAACCGGTTGCGAGGTAAATTATTTCGTTTTTACAAATAAAAACTAAAAAAACGGTATATCTAAAACACGTATCTATCTTACTTTCATGGTGGTATTCTTGCGTCTAACATTAAAAAAAGCGTTAACTCGGATTGTACTTCTTACATAATATCTAATCAACGTCATTGGCGGTGACAAACAGTGATAAGAGTCACAAGATATCTGTAATGTAGCAAGATGGCGGCTCCAAGTGGAATACAATAAAGCTTGCACGATTAGGTCCCCGCCCCGCGTGCCTCACCGCCACACGCGAGCCCTCCAAATAAAAGTGCTGTGTTGTCGCCCGCGCCAGAATTACGACGCGATCCTCTTTTATTATCTCCTTTTTTTAATTCAATTTTACGATAAGGTCGCGTACACACTGACCGGGGAAAGTTGGCAAAATAAGTCCACTCATTTCTTTTGCTTGCTTTGCTTTGTTTTTGGCAAAGTAAGATCTGTCAAGTCAAAATTAGAATGGTTGAATCGTTTTCATATCGTTTCATCATTGTATTATCCATCTTCTTTGGAAGAAATTCATTGTTAGGATTTTCATTAAATTTAATCATGTGTGTGGAAAATGAATTTCCATTCCAGTCTTGCAGCTTTGTATGGAATTTCATTTTTTTGACCACAGGATGTAGCAAAAATTTCGCACTGCTTGATATTTATATAATAATAATATGATTTTATTTCAAACCAAAAATTAATGTACAAACCAGTTCGATAACAGCCGCAGTAGTAAAACTGTGTCGCAGCTATTAACGCCCATCTCCAAACAGTTAAATACAAATACAAATTTAGTAAATTTAAAAACGTATAATGTAATTTAGTTTAATCGTTTTGTGCGTGTGAGTGTGTTTGTGTGTAAAAGGTTGCGTGTGTTGAAGAGTGACTGTATGTGTAGGGATGAGTATGAAGGGAGTGAGTTACTCTGACTGTTTATTATGGTTTTAAAAGATCTTCTGTAAATTCATATTTAAGATAATAATGGAATTTTATGTTAAAATATACTTTAAGAGAGCAATTTATTTCAAAAAATCTTATTTCGAACTTTTAAACATCAAATAGTTCTTCTACGTTCTTTTAATAAACAGAATAAGTTTGGAGTACCTGCTAAGTTGTTTTTGAATTTCAAGCGTCAACAATAGGCATAGACATAGACATTTATTTATTGGCATCACAATACAGAAACATACACAAATGAAAAATAGACAAAACACAGTTAAAGTTACACGTACAAAAAATACAAAACATATGATGCCAATATCGGACACCATCTCAGCATATGCTGCCGCAAGGATCCGACAGCGCTGATTTTCAGCGGTGCTCGGGACTACCTAAAGACGTGCGCGCGCAATACTACTTTTATATGGAATAAATGTCCTAAAATATAACAAGTGCAAATGCTTTGACATTTACAAAATTGACCTCTCTTTACATTAAATACTTTCTTATCGCAAGTGGAATGCAAGTGCACGGTGCGTCTAGGACAACCCCGGGCCCAACTCCCTACTCATTTGCATACAAGCTACGATTTGTGTATTGTTAATTAGAGCAACTCAAACTGGTTCCGAATAATGCAGCCAGCGCCTTGAGGACGGGTTTACTAGGTTTTCTTATTGTGCCATTATTGTATCGACTGTTATTTAAATGGCAATAGATTACGCTTCGCAATCTAGAGCATGTTACGATACAATTGAACAAAATTAACGCTGTTTGTTGCGTCTGTTTATTGATTCCACTTACGTTTGATTTATTTATTTACAATCAACTATTAAAACAATATTCTTTTAATAACAATCTTCTAGTAATCTATACAAAAGACTTCAACGCGTTTTGAACCAAAGGTGGAATGCAAAAAAAAACATTTTGACAGTCAAAATATTTTTCATATATATTTATTTTTAAAGTAATAAGCCACAAAATGTAAAATACTAAACAATAAATAATGCGGGCTTGCTCCAGCACTCTATTACTACCAAATGTTAACCATTGCTCTGACTGGATGCATATGATAGTAAATTACATTTAAATAAAATGTTACCGGTGCTAACCCTAGATAATAAGCGCGTAGTTACTGACTAAATTTGAGTTCTAGTTAGTTGAAATAAAATTTTATCATTATTATAATTATAAACATAAAATTGCAGCTGAATAGGTTATTTGGTAAGCATGGATGATTTAAAATATCATCTTGGGCTGGTAGAGCAGCGGTGATGCAAGCGAGGGCGACGGAGACAATGTCGAGAGCGCTCGTAAATTCGTCCTAATACCTACCGCGCGACGGGTCGTGCCCGCTCTGCGCACTCCACGACACATTTTATTGTCAAAACCCATACAAAGCTGCCTTCCCTGATAACTTTATTGTTATTTACATCACTGAATTATCATTTCGATAGCCGTTGTTTTACATTCGTATAATGTCGTGTCAGTACCGGGGCTCCGTATCTAAATTGCTTAATTGGAAAGTCTCGGAGAGAGGACGCACGGGAAAAGATATGAATATGTGTATGAGCTTGACCTTTCAATTGAGTTCCGATACCTTATGGTCTCGATCACTATTCACTAATTCGCTTGTTTAAATTTAAATAAATGATTATTTTGTGTTTATTTAAGTTGAATCTGATTTACATATATATTTTATAAATGTTATCACTTTAAGTTGATCGTTTTATATTTATAACACCAATGTTGTGTGTTAATTGTTGGTGTGCTTTTTGAAGTTATAGCAGTGGCTTGAAATCTTTACATAGCAACAATAGTCCGTCCATGGTTCAGATTGCTAAAGCGGCTTTTTTTTTTGTTGACGGGGAGGAAATCTTCACAAAGATACCCCGCCTTCTGGGGGGAACGTGGCGGTTATGTGGGGTAGTTACCCACTAAAACCACGGTGGCCCTTTCCTCGGTGCATGACGAGGGGATCCGGGATCTCACGTGGAACGCTCCAGAGCCCATCTGCACTGTGCTCGTGGAGAGCACGTCCCGGGGGGAGGTTACTCCCTCCCCCCTGTGCCCTCGCAGCGCAAGGCGACACAGGCCAGCCGATGTCGACTTCTTCCCGGGTCCACTTTGGTGGACGACGGAGGCCCCCACCCTTGTCGCGCAGTGAACCCGAGGCCCCTTTTAGTCGCCTTCTACGACAGGCAGGGGATACCGTAGTCTTTTTCTTGAGAGCCCATAACTACAGGGCTAAAGCAGCTAGATCAAGCACAAGTCGATATCTCCTGCACGGGGTTGCTCACGATATAAGACTCGAGTAAGCTATTTCTTCCTGCTATCTCTCCAATACCTCGGAAATTGTCTGCTTTCTTTTCAGAAATATTGGCAGCATCACTAACTTACAGCATCGGGTTGTCGCAAAAAAATAATCATTTGTATGCAATTCGCCACTCCCAGATATTTGCTCTATCGTGATTTACAGTTACGAAGTTACGGGTGAGTCGGTCAAGCTCGGTTACGTATTATCAAATGATTAAGTTAAATTATAATTCGAGCCGGAAACATAATGCGCGCGTGCGACGTTCTTGTGGCAGAGGTGGCGCAGCTGGCACAGAGGACACCGATACTTAATATATAGCCGCTATCAAACGGCAATAAAAGATGAATCGATTACCAGTTGGAATAGTGTATCGAACTGGATTCGCAGGAAAACACCGATGCTCTCTTCGGAGCAAGTACAGTCACCGTCGTATGGTTAATTTATATGCTGGTTTAATATTAAATATGAATGTTTACATTTACATACATATATACACTTATTGCTTATGGCAATGGCCTCACCCCTTGTTATAGGGTCATAAAACGTAAAAGCTTTTACTATATAACTATTATACTATATATACTTATTTAAAGTAAATTTGTGTATATAATAATAGAGGAAAATTGACTTGTACACATGCTATATTTTAAGAAAATTATTTTAATTCTAGCCTGAGTAAATGTCGATGCATTGACGTGCTCCGTTTTAAGGGAACACGAAAAATTTTAAACACAACAAAATGTCATTTGTAATCGTCATTGACATCGAGTACGAATTAGATTAAAAATTGTGTCCAAAATTTTAAAGTACAAACAAAATACGATTTGAATTTATATTGAGGATTCATTTGTATTTAAGATACCTAGAGATTATTTTGATAAATATCTACCTAGTAATAGCAGAAAAGCGACTTGTAAACACACATGCTATGATTTAAGAAAATTATTGTAATCCTAGCCCGAGTAAATGTCGACGCATTAACGTGCTACGTTCTATAGGGAACGAGAAAATTAACAACACGTACCATAACAGAGTCATTGACATCGAGTACGAATAAAAATAAAAATTGTGTAAAAACAATTTTAAGTAAAATAAAAAACAAAATACGGTCGCAATTTATAAAATATATTGAAGATCCATTTGTCGCAAAAGAAGATATGTTGAGCCATCTTTACTTTTCGAGTCTTCCATTCACGTCTCATTTAAGAGCTCGAGTCGATTGTATTTTTATCATTTTAAAACTCCGGAACTCCGAGTGGGTTAACTTTAAATAAGACTTTAAGAATTTTTGAACTCGAATAAAGTTCTTTATAAACAGCTTTTGATTTTGGTATTGTGATTTTATTTGCATACGAAATAGGCTCAGCGGCACGTGTTGGACTAATACGGAGAAGATGGTCGCCCTTAACGATGCCGTATGCCATTGCAAATATTTGATGGCGCAAGGTAAAAGGCAATAAGTTACTTTAAAGTGTGCTTAACAAGGATCAAGAAAGGGTATCTAAACCGGTCGTAATGCTCAATGTGATAACTACAGCAGCGAAGCTGATAAAAAGCTTGTAAATTTTTCATTACCTTAAATCTGGTGGAAGAGGAGATAAACTCTCATGACTCTAAAATCTAACCGGGATAGACAAATATAGTAATAATTAAGATATGGTGAGCTCCTCGCTATAGACCAGTCACAATTTTTTATTCTAATAGTATTATTCTACACTGATAAGTTTATTTTAAATTGATACAATTTAAAGAATAAATTGATGACTTCATAATTTTAAAACAATTTCATGATTTTGTGGATACTAAAATAAATCCTTTAAGGGCGCTCTGATTAGTTCTGGAGCTATCGGCGTGTTATGGTCAATAGAGGTTCAGGCTAAGCGACCTAAGAGCTATGCCACCTCTCAATCTGGTGAAGCAGTCAAGGCCAGCTTCTCTGGTCAATCTGTGTAGTTCGTCATTAAAAAAAAAGGCGTGTTGACTGTATGGGATTTAAAAAGTATTGTTTATTTGATTTATAAAAAAGTAGTTTCGTTTATCACATAAAAACGTCCAAATACCCAATTATTAGTCATTATCATTGATTAATAGTCAAATTTTCTGTATATACCATTGAAAATATAAAATCGTTTCAGAGTTGTCTGTACAAGCAATAAAATCTCAGTACGCGACTTTGCAAATGCGAACTATTTAGACTTGGATATCGCGCCAACGAGAATAATGTTATCCAGACACACCTCAACCCGTGTCACTCGCAAGGGCGTGTCGGAGATAAGTTTACATATTCCGTATGCATTATGCAAATTGAAGTTTTATGTTAAGCTGAAGGGGACGGGAATGGAAGGGGAAGAGCCGGGGCGGAGGGGAAGGGGCAAGTAACCGCGACAGTTCACTCCGCCACTGACACACGTCAATCCCGATCCCGACAGACGAGCATTGACCACCACCACGTTTCGTCATCGTAACGTTATGTAACTTATTGCGTATTCATTATGCGCCCTGTATTTACTCACACACTCGTTGGGTATTCTCTTAATAGAATTTAGAATTAAGAATTTAGAAACCACTTTAAATTATAATGTAACGACATTATTAACAGTCACAGTTGTACAGTAAATTGGTGAAGCGTCTCTAATAGCGTAATGATTTAGAGTACGGTTTGCAAAACATAATTTGAAAAGCTAAAAATAGAAATCGCCTTAATTAATGAATTATTAAGTATGCCGGCTAGGATTTGAACACCCAAAGTACATTTATTTATTTAATCGTTATTTGCACAAAATAAAATAGTACAAAAAGGCGGACTTAATGCCAGAAGGCAATTTCTGCCAGTCTACCTTAGGTTTGTGTAGAGACAAAGTCACGGGTGTAAGCTTAGAAAATAAAAAAAAGTAAAATAAGACAAATATATTATATAATGTATAAACATAAATATATACATAAATACAAGAAAACAGAAATAAACATACCATATAGATATTTTTTTCGACGAACTAACACTGTTGGCACAGAGAAGCCGGCCTTTACTGCTTCACCGGATTGAGAGGTGACATAGCTCTTACGTCGCTTAGCCTGAACCTCTATTAGGTGGTAACTCGACACAAGGGTCCCCCTGGTGAGGGGTAACCTCGGCTTGGACGGTTACCATTATTACGCGTTAGCAGTCCGACCCGAGGGCGCCCCAGAGGGCCGAACCACGACTCGGTCCGTAGCTATTTTATTAGCAAAGATAAATTAATAGCATAACTATTATATAACTACATAGATCCAAATGCAGGTATAGGGACAGAAATAGGAAAATTTATAGTACATCGTACATTAAAAACCTTTATTAAATTTGCTGTCGAGTATATAAGAAACGACTCGTATTACATTTGGCAGCGCGGTGAAAAACTTATACTATTGCTATCTCTATCTACTACTTAAGATAAACGATGTCATAGTAAATTTCGTTTAGCGGCCTCGAAGGACGATGACACGGAGTGGTGCCGTGTAGGGCAGTCTGCGAGGGTTTTGGGGGTAGCGATTTTAATGCACGCCCCCGAGATGGGTTAGCCCAGCGACGCGCAGAGTGTTTGTGGGTGCGTTCCATACGAATATCCCACGACCCTTCGGTAGCGCTGATGAGTCGGTGCGAGCCCGATATAATACGTCATCGTCACAGCGAGAACGTTTATGCGTAGGCATTTCCCCATGAGAAAAAAAGGAAAAGAAAAGAAAGAAAAATATTTCGTTAGCATTTAACAAGGCTGGAGATAAAGGGTGTTTTACTATTCGTATCTTCTTAATAACTATTTCGATTAACGACTAACAACCAGAACCAATAAGGGCCATTTTAATTTGTCCCCGGGTCACGGAAATTAATTTTAAATGGTGTGGCAAAATGTAACACAGATTTAAATTGATCTTTTAGGCTAAAGGCGGTATTAATCAGCGGCCTGTCGTTTGATTGACAGCAATAATACTGAACCAGATAATAATGTTGAAATAGCCAGTTACAATTTGCCATTGTATTTAGTAATTTCGTCGCGTCACGAGATGTCTTTGTGGCTACTGCACGATTGTATTCAAATCATGGTTAAGGCAACATTGTGAAACAGTTCTCTTTTATATTAAAAGTACGTTAAAGTTCTTTAAATTTATTTTAAAAAATTCGTCATAAATTACCAACGTCTTTCCGATCGGTAAAATTCACTTGTCTTACTAAGAAATTGTATCTCTACGCACGTTTTCTTGTAGAATATATTTTGGATTACTCCATCCGCTGAAATTCAAATTCCGAATACATCATCTCGATATGACTTTACTGTAATATTTCTCGGAATTCCATGTCATTTAGAGTCATTTTGTGAAAACACTGTCAGTTACAGCCTTTATATATATAATATATATGTCCCACTGCTGGGCAGAGGCCTTCTCTGTAAAGAGAGTATAAGGGCATAGTCCGCCACGCGGCCCTAATGCGGATTGGCAGAATTCACATGTCGTAGAAAAATTTTCTAAGACATGTAGGTTTCCTCACGATGTTTTCCTTCACCGCCGAGCGCGTGGTTAATCAGCACATAAAATTGCAACAACAAATTTATTGGTGCCGGCACCGGGGATCGAACTCGGGTTGCTAGCGTACTATGCAACTTGAGGCGACCGCCCGGACACTGACCTACCACGGCTCATTGAGCCACCACGGCTCATAAAACACTGTCAACTGTTGTTTAAACTTATTGAATTAGTATAAAATACATGAAGTGGTAAAGAAAACGCTCAATTAATTCTTAGGTCATCAGTTGCATAATATAGCATTCAGGTAATGATGTACTTCAAAATGCTCCTTCCAGTATATTTATAAAACCGCATTAAAAGTGATGTTACAAATTAAATATTCAGTTGTTCCTGTATAAAAATAAGAATCGTGTTACCACATATTTAGTTATAAATTTTACTAACACTCTTGTTAACTTTTTTTTTTTTGTTAACCGGGAGGAAATCTTCAAAAAGATACCCCGCCTTCTGGGGGGAAGGCGGCGGTTATGTGGGGTTTTTACCCACTAAAACCTCCCCGATGGCCCTTTCCTCGGTGCATGACGAGGGGCTAACACTCTTGTTAACTACTCCAAATAAGCTTAAGATGGTTTACGTCACCAGAATGATGGATTCAAATCTAAAACCTTACGTTACGTAAACCGCACCCTAAACCATTAGTCCAGGTCATTAATGTTTTATACCGTATCCATAAATCGTAATAATCTGTATACAACGCTATGTAATGTAATATTATTTAATCTGTATTATGTAAACAGTTCTGTATCACATAATCTGTGCTAATCAGCATTCATACCTGAACGTTGCAGGTGCGGGGGGCGCGTGACGAGGGGAGCGGCGTTCATTCATCAAGCTCCATAAGGCACTAAACCTAATTCGACACAGGCAACCTCGCAACATCCGCTCTTGCAAAACTTAAGTTCATTCATAACTCTGGCTAAGGGCGCGTTAACACGCGTAGCACGAAATTAATAATAATATATTTCACGACATTCAAATTGTTTTATTTGATAATACGCATTTTTGATTCCTTGTATTATTTTAGTGTTTACAAATATGAATACATTATAAATTATAACGATATAATTTTTCCACAAGACCTCCAAGCCACAACGCAAAAATTCTTTCGAATCACGGGACAGAGACTGGTTTAGGAGAAATGACAGGACGACGTTTGTAAAGGATAAAATGTTCCACACATTCGAAAAAACTGCTGAAGTCCTCGCTGAAGAGGACTCCAAAACCAACGGCTTCCCAAAATGACAATAATGTCGTAATAGTATCTCTGACCCAGTCAGAGATCTGTCCTTTTATGCTCCCTTGAGTGAGAAAATGGTTCTTAGTCATTAATGGCGAAAATATTTATTATGGAACTTGTTTTAAACATTTCTGGATATCTGGCTATCAAGTCCTTAAGCTTACTTGTATATTTAAGAGGTAAACAGAGTCAGGAATTGCTGTCCGCTTTTCACCACGCTTCTTAAGGTCCAAAACGTGACAGATGTTAAGTCGTGCACCACACACAAATTTTATGTTGTTTTGGGATTAATGGGTCTTTATTTAATTTTCATTCAAAATAATGTTTTACTTCTATTTTTATTTATCTATTATGAACTGGCCCTAACGTTGGTGCTGCGCCCACGCAAACTCAAGCGACGGCAAATAACATTTAAGTTACTGATGACATCAGCGCGGCCGCGCCCGCTACCGCGTAGAAGCGCGACTGCTCGCGCGTTTTCTCATTCATAATAAACAATATGCTCTAATATTATAATTTCAGAAAATGTATCTGTTTTTATATACAAAGACCAAGATCCTTTCAACCCCGGCGCGGATTTTTTAAAAAGGAAATGTAGTAAACGTGCTTACAGATCTTAAGTGAATATCTGGTAGAGATTCACGGGCGATCAGAAGAGCTTTAGGTACATTGCCTTAGAGAAAGGAGTAGGCTTATTTCTTGAAAGTCTTTGGTCTAGTGACAACGGATTCTTCTAGAAGGTGCGTGAAAGAAAGTCACGCGTAACACGTATTGGAACGCTTGCCATCAAGCTGGTGTCGACGGAATTTTGTAGCTAGGATTATTACAAACACAGTACAATTCCCATAGTGAACGCGATAGCAAAGAGCTGACATCTCATCGTCAAGTCGAGGGGAAAGATCGTGGAAAAATCGAGAAGCTCTCTTAGGCGTAATGCTTTCGCCCAAAGTGATTTTCACCCAAATCTATCTCATTAAAAAACAAATGTTACTAAAATTATTTTTAAATTTTCTAGATTTTGCTAGATTCTACGATCTTATATTTACCGTGGTAAGCTTTAGATGAAAACATTTTAAATATTATAATGTTACACATTTAAAACTTAAGGGTCTACATAATTAAGCCTCAATTTTGACTAAACCGAACTTTCTAACTTGGGTAATAGAAGACGAAATAAAACATTAAGCTCCCATTGAGCTTTTTTAATTATCATAGAAATGTTAAGCCATTAGAGTGGAAGTTAGGACATTTGTTAGTATTAAGTCACGACAGTCACTAACAAAGCGATACATGGAAAATAGACACATGGCCACTAAATTACAAAAGAATATCAAATCACATATGTGTATGCCGTGGTAAGACAATCCAATGGATGAAAGCCAGCACGCTTTTCCTAAATCAACGTCAAATTACCACCTCTTAATCTCCCGTGGACTATTCGTTTTCACGCACGTGTTCTCACATAGAGCTAAACAGACGCGCCGACTCGAATTTTGTCACCTCAACACAAAGATCGTCGTATAAATCGGATATTTGAGAAATTTTACATGTCATTGTTACTTCCACGTTTCGTTAGTAGTGTTATATTCCCCTATTTAGCTATTGAATGAAGCTGGATGCTGTTAACAATCTTTGTGTAACAATTTACTGCAGTTCGGCTTACTAAAATCCAAGTCAGATAAAGTGTAAAATGGAGGATGTATTCTGTATAATGGTGTTACGTAAAACAGTCGGTGTGTCTGTCGCCGAGGGATCAATGACTTTCGAGTTTTTATAGACAGTAAAACAGAGAAGTTTAATGGGATCTCGTGGTAGAGTACTATAAGGCAGGTTATAGGTCACTCCGTTACTTTGTGGAACGACGGATTTGCAATCATTTGTATAGATCCGATTGCGGGAAGCGTTGATTTAACAGTAATGGTTTGAGGCATATCTACGCCTTTTCTCAATGCATTAACTAATAAAAGGTAATCTTAGATTCTTCTTTAAGTTTCCCATAAACATACACGCACAACTTGGTATATTTTATAAAACCGTAGTTCTTCCTAAAACTTATACATAGGTAGATACATAAATACTTTATTTACTATACATTGTACTAAAACATATGTACAGAAGCGAACTTAATGCTATTTAGCATTTTCTTCCGGCTAACATTCGGTGATTAGGACCAGAGTAAGAATAAAGAAAGAATGTCATATAGATAAATAAGTATACACATATGTACATACACAGATACGTAAATATCTGTGTAGAAACACGCAATCTAAAAACATTACTTGTCGAAGCCTCCCCAGTTTATTCCAGAGTTTAGTTGCTATAGGCAAATAAATTGCCCGGCCCTGTAGTTCTGGGCTCTCAAGAATAAGACTACGGTATCCCCTGCCTGTCGTACAAGGCGACTAAAAGGGGCCTCGGGTTCACTGGGCGACAAGGGTGGGGGCCTGCGTCGTCCACCAAAGTGGACCCGGGAAGAAGGCGACATCGGCTGGCCCGCGTCGCCTTGCGCTGCGAGGGCACAGGGGTGGAGGGAGTAACCTCCCCCCGGGACGTGCTCTTCTTGAGCACAGTGCAGAGGGGCTCCGGTGCGTTCCATGTGAGATCCCGGAAGCCCTCGCCATGCACCGAGGAAAGGGGCACCGGGGAGGTTTTAGTGGGTAAGATCCCCCCCAGAAGGCGGGGTGTCTTTGTGAAGATTTCCTCCCCGTCAACAAAAAAAAAGGCAAATAAATTGCCGTAGAAATTTGTGTGATTTTCGTTGAATGATAAAAATTTATTACAGAAAGTGCGGGATTCGCAGCCTACGAATTGTTTGAGTAACAATCGCTTACGGAGATATTCTAGAGACCAAGTCGTATGTAGTATATTGTCTAAGTGTGTCTAATCCCGTTACTTATGTTAAGCAACTTCATGTAAATCCGGTATGTTGATACGTGGCCATATTTACGTATTCAGTAATTAAATCGTATACACTAATTAAGTAATCGTTTACGTTAATCCTTAGATTATATATTATCGTACAATTATAACTTTAACGAATGTTAAGTGCTGACCAAACCCTCTTATTCGTATTTTACTGTAAGCGGCATTCCTAAGAACATCTTTTAGTTACTGAAGAGAAAACGCCTACTTAGTGCTTAATGCCTCGGGCGACCATCCAGGTAGTTTTATGAAACAACCATTAGAATTAGAAAGTGCATCACTGTTGTGTAATTCTTGCTTATATACGCAATGTTTATAGATTTTTAATGGCAAAGCTGTTAATTATTGATATAATTACTATTTATATTTATAAATTTATAATTATAAATGTTACTTTTTGTTTTTAATTTCCTTGGGATGCGAAAGATCGTCAGCTGTTCAAGTAGATTTCCGCACGCCTCATCGATGCCTCAGGGGTTCCAAGGGCTGCGCATTTCGGACTAAGGCCTGGCCATTCAACGGAGAAATGCCGTCAGCCTCTTGGACACCCTGCCCTGCGAGCGCAGCGATTTGAGGTCGACTTTTACATTATCTAGTTCTATTTTTAGTTTGGTATAAGTATATAGTTTATTTAGTAGTTTTAACCTATTATTAATAGTTTTTAAATATTAAATTTGTTGTTTTAGTTCCAGACCTCATTGTTGTGTTTATTTTTAGTTTAATACAATTTACTGTGTCTTTTCAACCGACTTCAAAAGGAGGAGCGAACCGATTTTGATAAATTTTTTTTCACAAAGCTGATGCTTTCCATGTGATCCCATAAAAGTTAAGTTACATCCTTTATATATATAATATATATGTCCCAATGCTGGGCAGAGGCCTTCTCTGTAAAGAGAGTATAAGGGCACAGTCCGCCACGCGGCCCTAATGCGGATTGGCAGACTTCATATGTCGTAGAAAAATTTTCTAAGACATGTAGGTTTCCTCACGATGTTTTCCTTCACCGCCGATCGCGTGGTTAATCAGCACATAAAATTGCAACAACAAATTTATTGGTGCCGGCACCGGGGATCGAACTCGGGTTGCTAGCGTACTATGCAACTTGAGCCAACCGCCCGGACACTGAGCTACCACGGCTCTGTGATCCCATAATTTGGTCCAATTCTGACAATGACATCAATGAGAAAATCATATAAATCTTGTATTTGCTTCCATTATGTGCGCCACAAATGAAAGAATAACTCAATATCGCGCCAACCGATTTCGATGATCCATTTTTTATTCGACAACCTGTATTTCAAGAGTACTTTATTGCTAATTTGGTTATGTTCTCATTAATTCTTCGTAATATTCCTACGATAATTCGTAAATACAAACGGGACGTCCACGTGGAATTGATTAGATTTGAAGTCGGTTTTGAAGACAGAAATGTTACTGGTATTATTGTTAAGATCGTAACAAAGTCATACACTAGTTGATTGCACAAGTTAGTCAGTACTTAAAAGGGTGTAAAAGCTTATATAGTATACGTAAATAAGATCGATGCGCGTGGGTAAATAATAATAATATAAGAAGAAATATTTCGGTAGCGGTCTAATGATGGTTCGAGATGGCGATGATAATTCCTGTAACATGTGCCATAGTTCACACCATGTGGTAAATTATGGTCCCATCTCCCGTGAGAACGGTAACTGCCATGTCCTCGTTATATCATTTATCACATATCTAATAGAGACTTTCACAGCAGTTATTAGATTTCTCTTTCCAGTTTCGACACTACGTTACATATTCCCTTACTATGGAAACGAATGTAGGGTTTGAGTTTTGACTGCCATCTTTAATTAAAAAGCTACTTTGACCATTTCACTCCTATCGAATTAGATAGAGATAGCATACGCTATCTGCATTTCATTGTTTGTTTTCATATCCATTCCTACAAGCTTAAATTTAACATACAACTGAAAAATTTTCAAATGTATAGAATACAGAGATAATATTAATAAATAATTGATATTTATTAACGGTTAGAGATTCGACTCCGAAATTTTTTGTACCAATGTGTTTTACGTTTTTCAGAATTCTTACTCGAATGCCATATACTAAGAGGACGATTAACGTTTTTTTTTCAAAAGTATTACTAACTACTTTTGAAAAAAAAACGTTAATTGTTCCCACTAAGCTTAATGAATGCTTGTGCTAGGAGACGCAGACCTGTAGTTCTGGGCTCGTAGAATAAAACTACAGTATCCCCTGCCTGTCATAGAAGGCGACTAAAAGGGGCGTTGGGATCTCTGGGCGACAAGGGTCTTCGGGGGCCTTTGTAGTCCGCTGAAGTGGACCCGAGAAGAAGGCGACATCGGCTGGCCCATGTCGCCTTGCACTGCTATGGCTCTTCTAAGAGCATAATTCAGAGGGGTTCCGGTGCGTTCCTCTGGAGATCCCGGAGCCCCTCACCATGCACTAAGGAGGTTTTAGTGGGTAAAAACCCCACATAACCTCGCCTTCCTCCCAGACCGTATCCCAAAATAAGTTATTGAGTCTATGAAATAAGAGGATAGATAAGAGGTTTAATTAAATAGTGAATCTCATCTGTAACATATCGGGTGGAAACAAAACTAATCTGTTACGACGAGGTACATTAAGATTATTTGTAATACTAAGACGCTGATTGCCCGTGAAGATAATTGTTGGCTAAACAAAGCGGTTGCGTTAAAGCTGTGACGGGCGGGACGTCATGCCCGGGGGCGAGTGTGAATGGGCATTCGAATGGGAAACACTCCACACACGGTCTATGCCGCGGTAATATCGCCTGGACTTGGATTGCGTTTTGTGTTTTTTGTAGCGCTCGTGGCGTAGTGACGCCTCTCTTGTTGAAATTACACTGGAATTAACAGTACATTATCGATTTTAATTATATTATATACTGTACAGTCTCAGAAGTTAAATGATTTTAACCTAATCTTAACATGCACTATCGAAAATTTTATTCAGGAACTCAAAATGGAAGATTATTCGCTTATATATACATCACAAAGCTGTATTTCGTTGATAATGTTACAGACAGACAAATCTCTCCTTTTACGTAGATGTTAAAGCTCGCGTACACTAAACAATGTTTACGATAGGACACAAAGCGTCCATTCGCGACCGTCGGAGGTTACCGCTATTTTATGGGCAGGCCTCACCCCTTAGATGCTAGGAGCGTTGCTGGAGTTTCTTCGGCCACTTCTTCTCCCAGCGCCAACGCTTCCCGAAGTGGCACTCAAAGTTAGTTTAGCTTTCGAATGTCCCTTAGATTATCCGTGAAATAGCAACCGACCGAGTCGTGGTTCGGCTCTCTCGGGCGCCCTCGGATCGGAATGCTTACGCGTAACATAGTAACCGTCCAAGCCGAGGTTACCCCTCACCGGGGGGACCCTTGTGTCGAGTTACTAGCGATAGAGGTTCAGGCTAAGCGACCTAAGAGCTCTGCCACCTCTCAATCCGGTGAAGCAGTCAAGGCCAGCTTATCTGGCCAATCTGTGTAGTTCGTCAAAAAAAAAACGATAGGACAGTGATGGTCATACCTGCCCACCCCAACTTTAATTATTATTCAGTGACTAAGCAAAACCACTAGACCACTAATTCGATCCAATTGTTTACGATGTCTTTGTTAGGTCTTTGTTACAATTAGATAGTAAGCTGTCACTTATATACAGGCTTATAATGAGTTCATTTGATTATTTTAATCAAGCATTACGCTTTGTATACAAGAATTATTTAAGTACGTTAGTATATAATGCTTATTAAGATAACTTTATACGACGTTAAATAATTCTAGTATTTTTAACAGACTTCAAAAAGAGAATGTTGTTGGAAAGGACTTGCTTTTAATTAGGTCCGTGTTAATTTTTTTATGGGATTTTAGATTCAGAAATATATTTTATACTTTCTTTAGCAATTGCTTTACTACGATCCCACCTGATATTAGGTGGAAATGCAATCCTGGATGGCAAGGCGCACTAGCTTAGTAAATGCCTATTCACTCTACTCTTGGATATACCCTCATTGTAATCGGAAGGAAAGACAGATGCGGGCAAACTATTTCAGTCCCTTACTGTACGAACAATAAAAGACGAAGCAAAACGCTTCGTTCGGGTTTGAGCGATGTTCACAACAAAAGGATGAAATCCTGCAGTACGTCTTGAAGTCCGATGGTGGAACGGGGATGGGGGAATTAGATCATGTAGTTCCTCAGCACACTCTCCAAAATGCAATCTGTAGAAAACTGAAAGGCTAAGTACCTTACGCCTGTGCTCAAGACTAAGCATTTACCACCGAACTCCTAAGAATTGAATAAAAGAATATTTCTTGGTTGATGTTTGTAGATTTATAAAAATTGAAAACAAGTTGAGTACTGCTCAATGGCAACGAAGAAAAAAGGATTGTAGGCGAAGCGAAAGAAGTGTAACTTCGGAATACAACTACGATACTTCAGAAATAAAAGAGAGCGTCTGTGCGTAGTAACACTGATGGTAAGACACCGTCCATTTGTTTTTACCATTTGTTAACATTTACGTTAATAAGCGTCAATAGCCTAATGGTTGAGAGTACGGTCTGCGAATCCTACGGTCGTGGGTTCCACCATTCGACTATTGACGTGAATTAACTCCTAGCATAAGCCTAAGCTTATTTGGAATGGATAATAATAATGTTTATCATATTTGCTAAAAAAAAATTAAAATTCTTTAAAATAAGTAAATTAGCGTAGATTTGGTTTGAAGTCAGTTATATGTGTACAGATTAATCTACTCGTTAAATTTCATTTGTTAGATTATTTCGTAACTGATATGGTAACTAAGATGATAAATTGGTTAAATTAAAAAAAATCTTGATCACATTTGGTGTGACCATCCATCACTATCGCATTAAGAAGCCGATCCGAAGCTGCCGTTCGCCGGTTGCACGAGATGCTTATCTGTGGCGAGTGAGTGAACGCCGAATTCGCGGGTAATTAGATTTTGAAGCATGCGAGCCCCTGCCAACCACGATGCATTGAAGGTTGTGAACCAATTGCTCAATAACTCCACAAATATATTTACTAGTAAAAAACAAAAAGCAACTTTAAATTGAATAAGAATATTACGAAATAGAATTAATAAGAAACTAACAAAACTCTCATCAAACTACCCTTGAACAAAGTAACAACATACTTTTCAATAAAAAATAATTATCGAAATCAAAGTGATATCATTTAAATATACATATAAAACAATACATAATACTAACTAAAAAAAAATATTTACAATATGATAAGTATTTTATAAAATATTTACAAAAAATGTAACTGTGCCAAACCGTTGTCGCTTAGCAGCGTGCCCAGAGGGCTGGTAGCATTGCCAAGTTGTATGGCAATGCTTAGCCTCTGTGCAAGGTATAAGCCAGCCCTTTGGTCACCAGATGTGTGCGTGACTTTGAGTTAATCGTCCATTTGCCGCGCACATCCTTAATGCAAATGTAAGACTTATAGTGATGTCTCATCGATTCAATTGTCAGAACTGGACCAAATGGGACTACACTAAAAGCATCACCTTTCAATGTAAAAAAGAACCAACAAAATCGGTTCACCCGGTCGCAAGATATGAGGTAACAAACATAAAAAATGTTTATACATGAAAAATATATGAATTGAAAATTAAGAAGTGAATAATTAATATTTTAAATGTAAACTTACGTCAATAAATCGATACTCTTTGAATACATTGATGGCAACATTACTAGACAACAAAAAATTAAACCACAGACCATGCATTAAAATTATATGGCAAGTTTTAAATATTACAATTTGCTTTATTACTAAAATAATTAAAAATAACCAAAGTTATATTTGAGAACTTACATAAACATATTATTATTGTATTTATAACATTCCATAGACTATTTATGTTTGACTACGAAATATAGTAAACATGCACCTCTAAAGACAATAACAAAGGGATCTATTCAATGTGGCCGGTCTTAGGAAAACGTGAAGAGTCCATAAGGATATTTCTCAGAACATCGAAGGGGACAGTAAAGGAGTCGCTTCGACGTTGCCTGGCAATCGAACTGCTCTTCAAACCTGTCGCCATCAATCCACCTCTTGTTGCTCGTCGAATAAAAACGTCTCTTAAAATACCAACCGAATGAGTCCGCTGGCACTTGTCATTCCGGTCCTCAATCCTTTATATTTGTCTTTGAAATGTGATGACAGTGGTACAAATTACGACTACAAATCTGTGAGTCGTTCATAACGCGCTATCTCCTCGGTGTGATGGATGCGCGCGCGCCGACCGCCGCTCGGATCATCGCCTTGTAATTAATACGGCCGGCCCGTTCTATGGGAATCACTGTCACTCTTCGTCTTTTTCCGCGCCGTAGAGTACCTTGTAATGTTCTGTCAAAGTTAAACTATATACGACTTTAATCTTCGTCGACAAACAATTGGAAGTGTCCAATTTATAATGCCGATTCGACACCAAACGCTACATGGCCCTCTCGTTTCGTTACTAACAATATAGTGGGATGGTGAACATAATTTTCAGATAACGAGTAAATCGTAAAACTCTTGTAGTAAATAGGGTCTCATGGCGTCGGTACGTAGACGCGTGCTATTGTTGTGCGCAATTTACCGCCGCTTCAATCGCTGAAATATTTCGTGCAACGGGCATGTCCAATTGCTAACGAGCCGAGTGCGACGCACAAATGAATAAGAACCTCATGCATAGACTAAGTGATGCCAATGTAACCTGCATTCATAACTTTCATACACCTGTCTCCCGCTCTTGCATACCAAAGAAAAGAAATGCAAAGAAAAACAAAACGCTTTGCTGTGTAATTTGGAAATTAAGGAAAACCTCTATCTATTCCATTTTTATCGGACTAAACAAAGACAAGCGTTAACATTTTTGTTATCCTTAATTATTAAAACGTTACGTTTTTTAATAGCGAATGTTGTGTACACCTGTAATTGGCATACACAACTGGACATAGTTTGTAAACGTGTAATACAATGTTCTCCCAGCGCCAACGCTTCCCGAAGTGGCACTCAAAGTTAGTTTAGCTTTTTGAGTGTCCCTTAGATTATCCGTGAAATAGCTACCGACCGAGTCGTGGTTCGGCCCTCTCGGGCGCCCTCGGATCGGTACGCTTACGCGTAACATAGTAACCGTCCAAACCGAGGTTACCCCTTACTGGGGGGACCCTTGTGTCAAGTTACTAGTGATAGAGGTTCAAGCTAAGCGACCTAAGAGCTATGCCACCTCTCAATCTGGTGAAGCAGTGAAGGCCAGCTTCTCTTGCCAATCTGTGTAGTTCGTCATAAAAAAATGATTATTAGTAGTTCTCGAAAGGTTTTAGGTAACTTGTAGATTTTGCGTATGACCGATTGTATGAATTTTATAAAATATGAACAGCCAAATCAAGTTTAGCTTAATCAGTGTTTTAATATCGTGTGTCATATTGTACTTACTTTCCCGTCTATCGATGTCGTCTCTCGACCGCAGGCGCGCGCTTGGAGAGCGGGAATTAACCGCACTTATCCCGTCTAATGGACGCACGTGTGCGTGCGCGGCGTCCATTGTGTTGCCAGATATCAAACCTAACTATGACTTGACTCTTACCGATTTCCATTATTATTAATTTAATCTATTTCACATTTTAATTTTAAATTTTGAAACTATACTACTCGATAGTCTTCGACTATTATCCTTTTAACCCTAGCGGAGTAAACTGTGAGTACCGGTTTATATGTTCCCAAAAATCTCAACAAAATTCATATCGAAACTAATTGAAACCTTTTTTACTGTGTGCATATGATTGTATGTATGGTACATATACAAAAATAACATTTTTTTAATTTTTGTCTGCTCGTTCCGGCTAATTTCTGGAACGATTTTGACGGGACTGGCACTGGTAGATAGCTGACTTAATTAAGAGTAAATAATTTTTGATCGGGTAACATTTTAGGGCGCAGCTGTAGATATAGAGGACCGAACCACGACACGAGGGCTCGGATCGGACTGCTAACGCGTAATAATGGTAACCGTCCAAGCCGAGGTTACCCCTCACCAGGGGGACCCTTGTGTCGAGTTACCACCTAATAGAGGTTCAGGCTAAGCGACCTAAGAGCTATGCCACCTCTCAATCCGGTGAAGCAGTAAAGGCCAGCTTCTCTGTGCCAACAGTGTTAGTTCGTCAAAAAAAAAACAATCTGTATAATTACAATGTTGATGTCTTCAAGAGTACGTTAATTGGTATTTACTAATTAGTGTAGTTACAATCGGGATGGCTTTTGGTCAAATAGTTGTTTTTTTTTTCTTTCAATAAAGCGCAACCACAGACTTGTGTCCCTGCTCTTTTGTAATATTCTTGAATTGGTTAATTTGTTTTTTTTTTTTTAAATAAAAGTGATACCTCTACAGTTACTGCATTTTTTTTTATTATTTATAATGCCTTATTTTTGAGTGGTGTTGAAGAATGCCTTGGTTCACGCCCCGTTGCATTGTTATAAATTTCTCCGCGACCCCTGCGTCCCCGTTTCTCATGGCCATTTTTAGGTTGTAGTCTATAATTTTCTCGTTTGATGCACAGTTTTTTAGAGTATATAAGAAGAAGCGTAAAGGCGTTTGCGATGGAAATATTACACAGACAAAGTCGCGGGCTGTGCCAGTCCTTCAGTACTCTATCGCAACCTAAGTCACGCTCGTTTTGCCCACCTTCACGGCGTGATACCGTGATTAAAATCTCAAAACGGAGTGAGTTGTCAGAGGTGTGGTCACTGATTCATAAGCGTAATTTCTAGGAAGAGAAACAATATCGGACGATAATTTTTCTATTCGAAATTATAATTTAATTGATGCGTACAGTGATTCATTGTTACGCCGTGCGTGGTTATTTGATTTTTTAATTATAGGTAACTAAGGAGCGGAGGGCGGGCGACCGGTTTCATCATGCCGTGAGTGTTATATGGCTCTTTCTAACCGACTTCAAGAAAGGTGGAAGTTATCAATTCGTGTGTTTCTCTGTACTATCATAGCGCCGTTATTAATTAACCAATTTAGATTATTATGTTTATATATCACTTTAAAGAATGCCTGTTGATTGTGATATTTCTATTTTTTTATGGAGATAAACTAGTGCTTGACCACGATCCCATCTGATGTTAAGTGTTGATATCGAAAGATAAAGTACGCGTTATTATAGTTAGTTCCTATTCACTCTACTCTTCAAGGCAACTAATTATGTTTATGACAACCCAAGTTTAAGTAGTCCAGACGACAGGAGAAAGATAATATAGCATTTGAACTTTGTAAAGTAACTATTATATGATACCCTTTTTTTTGGTCAACGCGGGGGAATCTGTTTATAGACCATCCTCCGGTACCCTGGGTGGGCCCGGAGGGATGTGTGGGACTCGGCCTGGGCAGCCCATACCCACTAAACCTACCGCGAATGCCATCAGCCGTTATGAGCGGGGTGTCCCGGATCTGTCAGCGACAGGACACCCCAACGACCGGCCGGTCCCGGCAAAGACCGGACTTCACCCTCAAAGGGGACTTCTCCGGCACTCAGAGAAGTCCCGACGACGCCGAAGCATGCTGGGGCCAGGTTCCTATCCTGACCCGGCTTCGGA
Source organism: Meandrusa payeni (assembly GCA_029286785.1). Taxonomy (NCBI): domain Eukaryota; kingdom Metazoa; phylum Arthropoda; class Insecta; order Lepidoptera; family Papilionidae; genus Meandrusa; species Meandrusa payeni. Next base: position 7,563,774 of record JAGSMX010000003.1, on the reverse strand, counting down.
TTACGGGGGCGGCGAGACGAGACTCGTCGCCTGCGGAGGGAGGGAGCCTCAACGCTCCCCTCCCTGACCCGCTCGTCAGCCTCCTTCTGGGACATGACCGTCTCACAGAAGGAGGCGACCGCCGACCAAGACCTGTCGCTCGAGACCATCGCAAGTGCGAGGCTCGGAAGCGACAGGTCTACTCCACATTATATGATACCCTAGAAAATAAAAGATAACGTTGCTCGTAGTAGCGTTCATAATTTTCCTACGATGATTCGGAAATAAAAGAAGCCCTCTTTGTATTCCCCGCGCGTTAACCTTTGATTTGATTTGAAGTCGGTTTTTTAGAAAATATTCTTGCTGTGCGTTAAAATTTTTGATTTTGACGAAACAATTCACTAAATTAGTATTAACGTGCGGATATGAAACGTGTTGCGGTGAACAAATAAATATTAAATTAACCGTTGACATTATGAATGCTCATCAATCACAACGGCGTCCCGATACGAATAACGTATTCATGACCCACTTGCATGTTAAACTACGGTGTGTTACAATAAATTGAGGTGTCACTTATCGCGCTCGTAATGGCGTCGAAATTGTTAAGTAAAAGTTAGGGCTGCCACTGGCCGCTTTACCGGTTTTAGTGCATGATGTATAGGGATGGTTAATTTTAGAAATATTTAAATGAGGTTTATTACTTAATTATAAATATAAATGTTCGCGAATCATCAATTGAGACGCTACATACGATGTAAAAATAAATAACGAAATTACATGTAAATATATTGTTTATTAAGTTCGTTAAATTAATCTTTCGTTAGTTAGTTAACAAATAAATTAATCTTCCATACACATTCATGAGATTAAAAAACAATACGATACTACTGATTTTTTGGCTGCGAGTCGTGGTAGCTTAGTAAGCCGTGGTAGCTCGGTGTCCGGGCGGTTCAAGTTGCATAGTACGCTAGCAACCCGAGTTCGATCCCCGGTGCCGGTACCAATAAATTTGCCATTGCAATTTTATGTGCCGATTTACCACGCGCTCAGCGGAGAGGGAAAACATCGTGAGGGAAACCTACATGTCCTAGAAAATTTTCATCTAAAATCTGCCAATCCGCACTAGGGCTCTTTACAGATAAGGCCTGATAAAGAACTTGTAGGGAGTCAAGAAGGTGCGTGTGGGGCCACACGGCCAGACCATGCGTACCATCCCGCGTTTCGGCCCATATAACCGCGAGGTTGGTGGGGCCATGGGAGGTGGTGGGTTATTCAGAGATAAGGCCTGAGCCCAGCTGTGGGACATATATAAAGGGACATATATATAAAATAAACTTTACTAATTTATTTTCTTATACACGTACAACCCTAATAAAAATATACTTTTTAAAATTATGAAAAACGTTTATTTGTCACATGAAATAATTTCTTTTTTTGCATCATTGATATTTATTGCTTATTTAAATGAAAATGATTTGGATAAATAAACGACCAATCACTGTAAACGTAAAGAATTAAATAATTGTTTTCTTGATATGTATCTTAAGAGTATACACAAATACACACACTTACTTTTTACTACTTGGTTTTAGTGTGTTGTGTTATAGCCCAAATTATTTTATGTTATTTTTTCTCTAAAATATTGCGAGCGGTCTTTGTGTATTTGGCTGGGGGTATTTTTAACTTATACATTATTTATCTATTTCAATTTGTCTACTTTATATAAATCTAATTTCTAATTCGAAAGTCGAAGAGGTCGGGGAAGACCAAAGCTCAGCTGGATAGACGGTGTAAATCGAGACGCCAAAGAAATTGGCATAGGTACCTGGAGTACTGCGGTCATGGATAGACCGAGGTGGAGGATGTTGCTTGACCAAGCCAAGGCTCACAAAGGGCTGTAGAGCTTATAGAAGAAGAAGAAGAAGAATTTCTAATTACCTTATTTCTACTTATACATTTTCCTTAATTTCTCTAATATTTCTATTACTTATTTCTATATTTATTTTTCTTAATTATCTATTTGTTTCTATAACTTATTTCTATTTACAATGTTTTTACACTGTTTTTATTATCTAATTTTCTAACTATTTACATTATGTTTTATTCCTTGCTATTACTTTTTTCACTAAATCTCTACAGAACGGTCTTTGTGTATTCGAAGAACTTATGTTTATAAATATTTGAATTGAGTGTCGTTTAAATTTCACTACTTCATTTGAGGCAATTAATGAATATAGGACAAGCGGATGAAGCGTCACAAGCCTTATATTTTAGGGTACAGTTTGCAAATTATAAAGTCGCAGTTTGAAGTGTTTGTCCATCCATCCCATCTCAACGTTTCGCTTCGCCCGATCCCATTTGTCGTAACGCAATCACAAGCTTACTTCCCAAGTAAGGTAGAGTAAAGAAGTTTTACATCAATAAAGTTTTCGTAACAAATAATAATCGAAAATTAGACCGTAGGGTGAAGGAAAATGTAGCCCACAGCGTCGTGCGTCCCGCTGTGCGTTGACATGTCAGCAGAGCGCTTGGTGCCCGACCTAAGACAAAAGACAAATTAATTTTGTACACAGGGCATTTAATTTGAATGTGAATAGCGTGAAGTGCGACGAATGGCCGCGGAGAACAATGCCCGGCGCCGATGCTCCAGCCTTTTTGTTTTACACGTAAAAAAAGTACACAATCTCAAACGCTCAACAGACAATTCCGTATTATGATATGGACACAGTAATGGTGGGCCGGCGAGCGTCTAATAGCTTATAATATTAAACTTGGTGGACCGGGAAGGGCCGCGCTGTCCGGCTCCAACGCTCTATACGTCCGGAAATAATTGTTAAGTGTAAAGGACTTAATCTTAGATATTGTTTCAAGCTATTTTTTATATCGTATCAACCGTCCAGGCCGAGGTTACCCCTCTCCGGGGGAACCCCTGCGTCGGGTTACTAGCGATATAGGTTCAGGCTAAGCGACGTAAGAGCTATGCCACCTCTCAATCCGGTGAAACAGTCGAGGCCAGCTTCTCAGGCCAATCTGTGCAGTTCGTCAAAAAAAATGTTTTGTGCACAGGAGTGCCTTTACCTAGGAAGCGTCTTTTTGTTTAATAACAATAATAATATACTTTTATTTGGACAAAATAAAAGAAATATTACAATACAGAACGTACGTAAACTGCTACAGTAGTTTGAATGGGGTTTTCTTTCAATTCACTTGTATATTAATGTTATTGGTATAGGACCTTAATGAAGATATACCATACTTTTAAAAATCGTATATAATGTTTGTTTATTAATTTATTGGTAGATTTATTCCAGTACTCCATAGCGACAGTGCACGAATGTGGAAGAAGAAATGGAATATAGTCATCTGAACTTAGCAATATAACTATAGTACTACGAAAATAAGAGAAAGCGTTTGTATGTAGGGGCGTTTAATGTTTGTTCCGTCATTGAATTGAAGTCGGTCTTCGATTCGATATAATTACGGAATTCATGATAGTGTAGAAAATAAACTTGCAACTGCAAATTAACTAAAGAACGGAAACGTTTAGACAGAGAATAGAATATGATCAGAGAATGATATGAACATTTGTATTGTAACAACATGTTTGACTTAAATTTATAAATAATTCGACGATCATTGAGAGTTTCGCTAGATGGCTGGATCAAGGATCAGATACAGAAGGCAGTACTCCTAGATACGGCACGCATCGTCATGAGGTTTCTCTCTGTGTCACCCTAACCACCGGTTGCTTAGGCCCTCCTTCGTTGCCGGCAAACACACTAGATTTAGTTATCATAATATATTTTTTTATATATTGTATCATATTTTTGTGTATTTTACTTTTTATATGAATATTGCATAAACTTGGTTAAGTTTAAAAATAAATAAAAATAATAATAAAAATCTTTATTGAGAGCCTGAAATATCATGTCTACTATACTAGGTATTTCTGTATTTTAGGAGACAGTACAATTACAGCCTATGTATGTCCCACTGATGGGCCTTCTTTGTAAAGAGAGTATAAGGGGATAGTCCACCACGCGGCCCTAGTGTGGACTAGCATGTCTGACTTGAAATACGTCAAATGAATTATGTGCACGTGTGTTGTGGCGCAACGGTCAATCGTGCCTAATAATTTACTGACCGATTTTTACGCTAATTATCAATTTGTCTCGGAACCGATTAAGTGGAATTCAGTTCTGTGACCAAATTTATTGTCGGCCGAAATTAATTTTATGACCAATTTATCTGAGTCATTGTATACTTCTCATTACTAATTTATATACCCATTTTAATCTATGGTCTATGGTTTCTCTTGCCTTTAAATTTGAAAGTTAGAAACGAAATCAAAGCAGCACAAGTTATTTATACCTTAATAATTATTCACACAGACTTCTGAAATAATATATCTCTCAACCATATGCCAAACGAATCCTTTTTTTTTTGTTAACGAGAAAGAAATCTTCAAAAAGATACCCCGCCTTCTGGGGGGAAGGCGGCGGTTTTGTGGGGTTTTTACCCACTGAAACCTCCCCGGTGGCCCTTCCTCGGTGCATGGTGAGGGGCTCCGGGATCTCCAGTGGAACGCACCGGAGCCCCTCTGCACTGTGCTCAAGGAGAGCACTTTCCGGAGGGGGGGGGGGAGTTTATTCCCTTTCCCCCCTGTGCCAATACCAAACGAATCCTATCATATTTTGACCACACAATATGCCGAGATCACGAAAGTTATAATAATAATAAATATTGGTCACCAAAAACCAAGAATTCAAAAATGAAATGTGAAGTCCCTGCCAACTGAGTTAGGAACTATTGGACCTGTGTTTCAGCAGTCAGTGTCTTCTATGGGAGAAAACACAGTAAAAACATTAACAATAGTGTGTGTGTGTGAGTATGTGTGCATAAATGTGTGTTTGTGTATCAGCTGTATATATAATTATGTAATTATATGTATAATTTAATTATATACTTATATTAAATTAGGAGAGTTTTGGTTTGTTATAATTTAACCTTTTAAAAGTCTGGTGAAAGTGATTGTAGTTGGAATTACCGACAGCGATCGTTCACGAACATAATGGACCGATCAAGTTCATCAAGTCGTAAGAGATGGTGATGATGGAGTATGGACAGAACAATGAAGCAGAGCATCCACTCAAGAGGTAACTCTGATGTTGAACACTATCCTCAGTATTGCTAATCTAAAATTGACAATATTTGTCTTATCTATTACAGGATATGTTGTTGATTTCATGATAATATTTCTTTATTTTGTTATCTGTATTGTTTAACAGAAACAAATCTTCATTGTTTTCTACCATTTCTAAAACACGGAACAGTAAACAATTTTTAGACACATAATTCATGCCAGATCTAGTTATGAAATTATCCAATCAATTGGGTGCCCGAGCGTTGTGCATCCGGCGATATGACTTCGTGTTTGCTTTATATTATTAGTCCATCAATCAAGATCCAATTTTGTTTTGAATGGTAACTGTTAGTTAAACACTAACAAATGTTCGATCCGCGCTGCCCCGGCCGCCCATCAATCAGAAGCGCGTTGACAGAGCTTCGCCGCCAGGCTCCGCCACGCGAGCCCCTCAGCCCGCAACGCCCTCTAATGACAGCTCTCGCACCAACCCGACACATCCAATTCACATGTTAAATGGAATTCCCTTTGCGCCTCGATATTACCAGTGTCCATCATTAAAGTGTTTGTTTCTTATCCCTTTATTGTTCAAATGTTTCGTCCAATTAGTGCTACCGTGTCGAAAGGATAATGCCGCGACGGATTTCGGGAACGTTTAAAGCGTTAAAAAAGTACTGGCGGTGCTGGATGAAGACATTTCGTCTACTATACTAAAATTAATATAATTTGTTAACACAATAAAAAAATTACGATTACCACAGATATAGAATAAAAAAGAACATAACTCTGTAAGTGTTATGTACTCTTATAACGATAGCTTTACGAAAATATAAACTTAACCTTGGTATTGGCTGATACGCCAAGGTGGATCCGGGAAGAAGGCGACATCGGCTGACCCGTGTCACCTTGCACTGCGAGGGCACAGGGGGCGGGAGTAACCTGCCCTCTGGTGCGTTGCATGCACCGAGGAAGTGCCACCGGGGAGGTTTTTGTGGGTAACAACCCCCGCCGCCTTCCCCACAGAAGGCGGGGTATCTTTTTGAAGACTTCCTCCGCGTAAACAAAAAAAATGGTATTAGCTCATGGTAATCGGTCATTCAGTGGTATTTCGTTTACACTAAATTACATGTGTATATGTAAAAATGTTATGTTAGTTTGTGTATTCATTTATTCATTCAAAGTTCTATACCGCTTTAGCTCAAATTTTAACACGATATACAACCAGCACACTAGGTAGGGTTCATTTATTGTATATTGATAGTCCTCGGGAGCTGATGTGTTAAAGCTCTTTATAACAACGCCTTAAACGCCTTCAAGGCTCAGCTCATAGGGGTATCAACTCCGTGAAGTTGTAAAAGCCTTCGACTGAAAACGTCAATCAGCCTCAAAAAAACAGTAATAAGGTACTAAATTTTAAATATATGAAGCTTAGAAGTCGAACTTCTTACCATTCGACTATGTAAACATGAATGTGTCAAATTATTCTTACCCAGCTGTATTAACAAATGCGTTTCGTTAATTTCAATAATGTGCATTGTATAATGAAGTTTGTGACCACGAAGAGGAAGTACAACAGTGACAGATGATCGATGCTCAACAGTGAAATGCGCATGCGCACAGATAATAAACAAAGCCCTTGTAATTCAATTAGACGCAACGTGTATTGTATATTAGTACTTAACACGGCGTATCCCTTACCAAACGCACGGCATCCGTCAAACTATTAACCGAGACCAAGATTTGAAGGATGGAAATTAAGTAACACCTACGCCTAACTGTGTAGGCAGTTCTCTACTTCCCGGCGCATGTCCCATACCATATTGGGTGAATACACGCGTCACCTGTTTTGAATACAGACGGCGCCAAAACAACAAAAACTAGTTCGTAACAGTGAAATTATTTACCAATTTGGAGGCGTCAATAATTTAACGGTCTGGGGTTCGGTATGCGAAACATAAATTCATAGATTCAAATCAACAATTGAATTGAACCATCGATAGCCTATAAGTTAATTTGTTAGACTTACTATCTGATGGGCGCAGGTTCGGTGTATCGCTCGCAATCTGTCATATATGGGACCTAATATGTTATTAGCGTCAATAGCCTAGGTTTAGGGTACGATCTGCGAATCGTAAGGTCGTGGGTTCGAATCCACCATTCGACTATTGACGTGAACCATCTCCTAACATAAGCTTAAGCTTAGTTGGAATGATTAAGAAGAATGTTAGTAATATTTCTGAAAAAACAAAGAAATATTGCTAGCTATCTTAATAAAAAAATCTTGGTGAAAGGTGGATAGCGGTCACTGTCTCTGTCTACCCTACTAATGTTAAGGTACGCAAGTGCTTATTTATTTATATATAAATATATTTCGACAACATTGTAGAGTTACTGTAGCGACTTCGGCAGTTGCACGTATGATCCGGCCCGATCGAGGAAGTAGTGCGACCGGTGAATACCGCCTCTTCGAACTCTCGGCCTTCATCAGATCGTAAGTCGATCGTTTACCTACAAGGCGATGTGTGTCGTTGACTGTTTTAAAAGCAGATGACTCCATAACCTCACAACTAGTCCGTGACATTTAAGTCGTTTACCAAATGGAAGAATAGACAGAAATACCAAAAATTCACTTTTCACGGAGAATATTAGATTTACCCATAAAAATCTCAAAGTGTACTTCACTTAAAAGTGGCTAAATAATATTTAGTAAAGTAAGGCCATTTTTTGTCTAGTAGGTGATCTGCTAAGCTATCTTCCCCTTCAGTTTGTACGGGACACCATGTATATTGGGTAGGAGGTGAGTCTACCTCCACATCGGCTTACATTTTAGCAGCAAATTTTTCTATGCTTAAAATACCATACCACCAATACAAAAACTCATGATTATGCTTCAAAACGTAGACCATATTATTTAGCCACTAAGTTGTCACCTGCTTTGAAACCAGACGGCGCCAAAAACACAAAACTAGTCCGTAACAGTTAAGTCATTTACCAATTAATTCAGCTGTTATTAGTGTACGGACTCGGAGCTCGGCGGCTCGTTCAAACACAGCGCCATTTGTCGATAAACGCACTCTAAATGGACGCAATAATACAAATACAAATTACAAAGCAATAAATAACGTCGGTATAGGAAAATGGTATCGTGTGCGCTATCATCGATGGTCCGGTTTAATTTAATTGACTGGGGTACGTGTCGATGATAAATGTTACCGGGGTTAAGCATATGCGGGGCCCATGAATAAATCGCCCCTCGGTGAGACGAACTGATTTGCGATAAGCGGGTATTTATTGTGTTATTTGTGCGCGCCACCTGACGGCGGGATAGGCGAGTAGATCGCTACGCCACTGCAGGAGGCTCTATTGCCCTCACTCAGCGGCATCCCTCCCGACTACACGCTTGTAGAACGCGCCCTCCGCGCCATAAATCACTGCTGACATAACAACGTTCACCGCTGATGAATTTTGCCGACTTGATAGCGCTTGCTGGTAAATAAAAGCCATTATAGAATACTTCCTATCCGCAACTGATCTTAAAGCAATCTTTCTTTTTAAAGTTAGCTTTATTTTGTAGAATTTGTTTAAATCTAAATGGTTATATGCCTGGAGTTATTTCAAGTAACAAAGCTTTCGTTATCATGGTCATCTTTATCAATCCACTGCTAGGCCTTACCCAATGCCTTCCACCATAAACTAGTTTAGTCATATTACTACTCTATCTATCTATTGACGCCTTCAAATTGGTAAACACAACAATAAAACTATGCATTTGATCTCCTTGAAATTAGCATAGTTACTCGCGCTTTACGTAAATCCTATTCAAAACGGATTTTTCGCCCATTATCTACACCTATCACCTACCCTCACCCGTGTGAAGCCGGGGCAGATCTCTAGTTAGATAAGCATATTATAGCATGATGTACAAGATATAATATCACATAAATATAATAATCCTTTGACACCGCTCATTATAATGGCTAAATATAAAAACTAACAACAATAACTCACGCTATGAATAAAAAAAATGGTTGTACGCAGTTATAAATTTATACGTAAAGCGATAAACAAGAATGGGTACAAATGGTAACCATGTGAGTACAAAGTGTACTGCGGAGCGCACGTCCGCGTGTGCCCGGGGCGCCGATACCCGTCGCAAACTAAAAATGTGTATAAATTATGAAGATTACATGAAAAAGAGAAATGTGTTACATTTAATTTTATTACATACGATAAGTTATGGCCTAGCCACGGCAATCACTTGGAAACACGTTAGTTAATATCCCAAATGGAAACCGCAGCAAGTGCAACATAATTTGCGAAAGACTTTAGTCCTTTGTACTCTTGATTTAAAAGCTATACTGCTATGACCATCGGATATCATAAAACCATTTACTCGAGTAAACCAATTCGCAGTTACATACAGATCATTTGTGACATTAAAATATCAATAAATTTATAGGTTTAAGATAGGGGCTGGATTCCTAGATGATTATTATTCCATGCAAAATCTATACATCAAAGTATTTGCATGTAAAATAACTACTTGTTGATGGTATCTCTGTTGGTAAAGTTATATTACCATGTTTTCTTTTGAAAGCAAAATGAACGCTTTAAGAGTTATTACCTAAGAGACCAAGAAAGTTTTATCAGAAAAGATGCTTATTTAGATGAACTTTAAAACCAAAACGTTACGCGTCTTTCCAGCCATGACCTACAGTGCAAAGTTCTGGTCTCACCGTTGGGTTGTACCACAATTTTAAAATCACATAACGAGAGATGGAAAGAGCTGTGCTTGGCATCTCTCTAAGGAATAAAATCCGAAACGAAGACATTCCGCGGAGAACATAGGTAATAGACGTTAATGTCTTTTTGAACAATTTGCTCTTAAAGTCAGAAAGTTTAAGTAGTAGTGGGCTGGTCTTATCTGTCGAATCAGTGCCGACAGATAGTGGAGGAAAGACTTGGAATGGAGGAGCGCGGGGCGCCCTCGCATCATACGGAACAACGACCTTATAACGGTCACTCTAAAAAACCAAGTTTTCTATGATCATTGCAAGGCACTTACGACCTCACAAAGTTCGCTGGACGAATCTGGATGCAAGGTCCTTTTGGAAATTGGGCATGGCCTAGGTCTAGTAGTGGATTTCCTACGGCAGAAATGATGATGTAAGCTATACCATCTAGTTAATTTAAAACAGTCATCGCTAAGAGGTTAATCGCTGGACTTCAATACCAACTTGCACCGATGATATCCCGTCCGTTTTGATGTCTTACTTTCAAAAAAATGATGCGAACAACTATTAACGATTGTTGTCTCTGTCAACTCCACTAAAAAGTTTTAAATGGTTAGAGTTTATTTTCAATTTCTGCATTTAGGTTCATAAATTTGCCAATAGACACGCACTATCAGAGAAGAACCATTAATATCTGCTTGTACTTCATCCCTGTTTATTTAATCCTACATTTCTTATTACATTTATTAGTTTTATCAAAATTATAACTGAAGATATCGTCGTATCGGAGATACATAAAATGTATACACAAGTGCAGACACTTTACTGTGGTCATAGGACATTTAAATCGCGCCTTATTTCAATCGCTACGTAGATAATAATTGTGTTGCAGATTAAGCCAGTAAGTCTGAATTTTCTATACATAAATTTTCATAATTCGTCTAAACCTATTCCTGCTGTTATTTCACGTTTGGCTTCTATCTTGCTTGATGGAAGACGAAGATGAAGCCTAGGATGGAGCACGTGAGCCTATAAGGTTCACATTGGACTTAAAGGTGTCCAGATTGTACCCGTGAGGAAAGACTGAACGCGGCAGAGTTCCATTCCTTAGCCGTCCGCATAAGGAAGGTGAAGGCAAACCACTTCGTGTATTGATGAAATGTCTACGACGTAAGGGTGGAAGTGCTCCGCGCGCCTAGTCGTTCGGTGATGGAAAGGGTAGGGGGTCTTATTCCTGTTCTACGGGCAGTGGTGGATTTGCCCTAAGGCCCAGGAGGCTCAGGCCTAGGGCAGCCAAGACTGCAAATCCGTTACTGTCAATAGGGTTGCTTGCAAGAGATCGTTTACAATGATAAGCCCGCCATTGCTCCCTTTTAGGTAAAGTTTAGTTACTTGTTTGATTGTACTTATTGTGAAATAATCTGTCTATCTAAATGTGTACATGTAAAAGTATGTACATATAATATAGCTTTAATTCAATAAAAGCAAAGAACTTAAACAGAAATAAATTCATTCCAAAGTCAACGAAACGGGCATGAGCGATCGTATCGCGCGTAATTTGTTGCTGGCGGTCCAATCAAAATATTTGTTTATCTCGATGTCTGGGCGATCGAGATGCTATCGGCGTTATAATGTCACTGCGCGTCGGCCGGTGGCTTATCTGTGAGATACTGCCACTCCTAACTTAACATTAGCGCTTCCCCGATCTCTTACACAGACGCCGCATCTGGCGGGCCACGTCTTAAGATATCAACTTATTCCTCGTAATATATTACATAATAATTCTATATTGCATATATAAGCTTTGATATCCTAGTGGCTTAGCCGTTCGACTTACAATCTAATGGTTGCAAATGAGCTTCCACAGTATTCCTTTTAGTTTTGTTATAGAGCAAGTGTGAGCTACCTTGCTCAACATCGTACACAACATATTTTATCATATTATTAACAGCAATACATCGAGAGCCTTAGAGGTAATTTATTAAAGACTTACTGACTTTGTTTCAGAGATTCACTTTTAAAGGGCTTTTCTTCCAGCATAACTCACTTGTTCTAAACTGTACACTAATTGTCTACAGAGAGAGTCCTCTCCTTTTTATCCTAAATTTCTAGTAAATGCATCTCTTTTAAAGACGGAAACGGAAACGGCCTTGGTTGCCGACAACCGATAAAATTACTAGACTAAACTAAAGTACTTTTATATTAGTCAGTCCATCAACTTTATAGATTATAATATTTAAAACTAAATCGGCATTCAGTAGGACCAACTGTCGCTAACAATTATATTTAAAACTAAATTGGTATTCAGTAGGACCAACTGTCGCTAACACAAGTTATTTTTTTCAACTTAGAAATGGAAATCCGAAAAATGGTACTAGCTCGAAAAGCCATAGTAACGGATAACAAGTGGAAAGCTTAGCTGTATTGGCTATCATATCAATAAAAAATATACTGCTTTGTATAGTATTGTGTGATTTATCCCAGGCCGAACTGATTACTTACGCTCCAACTATTTGTAGTAGCGGTCTACCACCAGTCGCGTGTTTCGAGCAAGCAGAACATGAATGAACAGGCATTACACACAACTAGATAAACAACGTCCACATCAAAATGAACGTGTAAACAGACGCGCCACAAACAAATGCCTTCCAATGGAATGTCATAACAACAAACATCTAAAATATGTCAAGCCTACCAGCTAATGGTGATCATGGGAGAACAAAAAAATATTTGACGGTGCCGTCCGCTAATGTGTAACCAAGCGCGTCCCGTGAGTGACACGGAAACTCTCTTCACACACGTTTGACCCCCAACAAAGGAGTTCTGTTTGTCTTGTATCGCTACTAAAATATTGAAACGAGGGCCGAGTGCGTTCTAGTCTCGGCGGCGATGATATAAGTCTAACCCTCCACCTTGAGCTAAGAAGAGCGAATGATATTTATTTATTATTGAAAAACTTACAGCTATACCATACCAATAAATAGTTTTATGAAATTTACTTTGTATTCCATACTTTTCATTATGATATCCATACATGACGACATCATACAGCAACTTATCAAATAACTCTTATTCGGATTCGCAAAAGAAGGACCCATACTTAAGAGTCGCCTGGCGCCGTCGAACAAGCATTTTTTTTTATTGTTTTTAGATCGCAACCACAGACCTGTGTCCGTGCTCTTTTCCAATACACTTAAATTGTTCACTCCGCATTTATTAAAAGAGTGCCACTTCTACAGTTACTATTTTCCTTTTTTTTGTTTTTTTTTATTATATATAATGCCTGAATTTGGAGGTGGCCAGAGATTGCACCGGTTAACGCGTCGCAGACGCCCCGCTGCATTGCTATTAGCTTCTCCGCGACCGCTGTGTCCCTGCTTCTCATGGCCATTTTCAGGTTGTAGTCCACTATCGTCTCCCTTCATGCGGCCATTGCCTTTGTCATCAGTCTTCCTGTGGCGTCGTCAGTCATCTGTATAATAGACACAGCTGACGGTGTGTCGGGTTATCGCCACTACAGCATGTTGGACGCTGTCGTGCAGTTGCAGTTTTTCGTCACTGACCACAACTGATCCGTTCGTGAGGCCTTGAGCCTCGTGCACGATAAGGATGAGAACAAGACAGCATTATGTTGCCCCGAAGCCCTTTAAGGGGAGAGTTGATTGATAAACACAGGAAAAAGAATTTTTAGGAGTCAAGAAAATGCGTGTGGAGCTACACGGCTAGATCGCGCGTGCTCTCCTTTATCCCAAATTTCTAGTAAATGCATCTCTTTCAAAGACGGAAACGGAAATGGCCTTGGTTGCCGACAACCGATAAAATTACTAGACTAAACTAAAGTACTTTTATATTAGTCAGTCCATCAACTTTATAGATTATAATATTTAAAACTAAATCGGCATTCAGTAGGACCAACTGTCGCTAACAATAATATTTAAAACTAAATCGGCATTCAGTAGGACCAACTGTCGCTAACAATAATATTTAAAACTAAATCGGCATTCAGTAGGACCAACTGTCGCTAACAATAATATTTAAAACTAAATCGGCATTCAGTAGGACCAACTGTCGCTAACAATAATATTTAAAACTAAATCGGCATTCAGTAGGACCAACTGTCGCTAACAATAATATTTAAAACTAAATCGGCATTCAGTAGGACCAACTGTCGCTAACAATAATATTTAAAACTAAATCGGCATTCAGTAGGACCAACTGTCGCTAACAATAATATTTAAAACTAAATCGGCATTCAGTAGGACCAACTGTCGCTAACAATAATATTTAAAACTAAATCGGCATTCAGTAGGACCAACTGTCGCTAACAATAATATTTAAAACTAAATCGGCATTCAGTAGGACCAACTGTCGCTAACAATAATATTTAAAACTAAATCGGCATTCAGTAGGACCAACTGTCGCTAACAATAATATTTAAAACTAAATCGGCATTCAGTAGGACCAACTGTCGCTAACACAAGTTATTTTTTTCTACTTAGAAATGGAAATCCGAAAAATGGTACTAGCTCGAAAAGCCGTAGTAACGGATAACTAGTCGAAAGCTTAGCTGTACTGGCTATCATATCAATAAAAAATATACTGCTTTGTATAGTATTGTGTGATTTATCCCAGGCCGAACTGATTACTTACGCTCCAACTATTTGTAGTAGCGGTCTACCACCAGTCGCGTGTTTCGAGCAAGCAGAACATGAATGAACAGGCATTACACACAACTAGATAAACAACGTCCACATCGAAATGAACGTGTAAACAGACGCGCCACAAACAAATGCCTTCCAATGGAATGTCATAACAACAAACATCTAAAATATGTCAAGCCTACCAGCTAATGGTGATCATGGGAGAACAAAAAAATATTTGACGGTGCCGTCCGCTAATGTGTAACCAAGCGCGTCCCGTGAGTGACACGGAAACTCTCTTCACACACGTTTGACCCCCAACAAAGGAGTTCTGTTTGTCTTGTATCGCTACTAAAATATTGAAACGAGGGCCGAGTGCGTTCTAGTCTCGGCGGCGATGATATAAGTCTAACCCTCCACCTTGAGCTAAGAAGAGCGAATAATATTTATTTATTATTGAAAAACTTACAGCTATAGCATACCAATAAATAGTTTTAAGAATGGTTTACTTTGTATTCCATACTTTTCATTATGATATCCATACATGACGACATCGTTCAGCAACTTATCAAATAACTCTTATTCGGATTCGCAAAAGAAGGACCCACACTTCAGAGTCGCCTGGCGCCGTCGAACAAGCATTTTTTTTTATTGTTATTAGATCGCAACCACAGACCTGTGTCCGTGCTCTTTTCCAAAACACTTAAATTGTTCACTCCGCATTTATTAAAAGAGTGCCACTTCTACAGTTACTATTTTCCTTTTTTTTGTTTTTTTTTTTTTATTATATATAATGCCTGAATTTGAGGTGGCCAGAGATAGGCCCGGTTAACGCGTCGCAGACGCCCCGCTGCATTGCTATTAGCTTCTCCGCGACCGCTGTGTCCCTGCTTCTCATGGCCATTTTCAGGTTGTAGTCCACTATCGTCTCCCTTGATGCGGCCATTGCCTTTGTCATAAGTCTTCCTGTGGCGTCGTCAGTCATCTGTATAATAGACACAGCTGACGGTGTGTCGGCTTATCGCCACTACAGCATGTTGGACGCTGTCGTGCAGTTGCAGTTTTTTCGTCACTGACCACAACTGATCCGTTCGTGAGGCCTTGAGCCTCGTGCACGATAAGGATGAGAACAAGACAGCATTATGTTGCCCCGAAGCCCTTTAAGGGGAGAGTTGATTGATAAACACAGGAAAAAGAACTTTTAAGGAGTCAAGAAATTGCGTGTGGAGCTACACGGCTAGATCGCGCGTGCTCTCCCGCGTTTCAGCACATATAGCCACGAGGTTGGTGTGGCCATGTTAGGTGGTGGGTAGATAGATACTTATATATAATTTAGAAATAGGTCACTAATTTACAGGTAACAAGTTTTCGAAAGAAGCGATTTGAGTCACGTTCGTGCATACAGGAAAGAAGTGGAATAAGTTGCCGGCGTCAGTCTTGCAGTCCAAGTACGACTAATCTAGCATCAATATATTTATAAACTACCATCTTTCGACTATATCTCCACTTAACATCAGTTGGGATGAACCAATTTAGATGATTTTATTTGAGCTGGTGTTTCCCATGTGGGCCCATTTCAATTTGGTCCAATTCTATAGAATGCATGAGAAAATCTTATGTCTTAAATTTGCATTAAGCGCAATAATTGGGCGAATTACTACTACAGATACAAACGCCAACCAATTTCAATGATAATTTTTTTAATTGGCAAGAATGTACTTCGAGAGTAGTCGTATGAGGGTATAGCTAGGTTCTGATCAATTCTATTTCGTAATATTCCTACGATAATTCGGAAATACAAAGAGGGCTATTTGAAGTCGGTTCTTCTTTTTACTCATAAATATACTTGAGTCTAGGTCCGTTTTATTTGTCAAAAACAATGAGTAGTGTGCCCAATCCTAAGCATTGACGAATATCTCACGCTCGTGTTTGCTCTTGCGTTATGTTATCGTGAGCGCACTATGGCTTTGCGACTGGTAAAGTTCACCTCGGTTGTCAATGCAAATTGTTTGCGCGTCTAGCGAGCTCCGTTTAGTTACGAACCAGCTCTCGCATAGCGACAACTACTAACGGAAGCGGAGAACATGACAAGCAAATATCCTTGAAGCCGACGTTTGAGTTGAGAATTAGATTACAATGTTTCAACGAAGAATACATAGGTTGTTGTTAATTCATTTAAATTGCATGTTTGTTTACGAAACAAACGTTAGCGCATTTTTGCGATTTACATTTAAAAGTCAACCTTCGCATTTTTTTTGACGAACTACGCAGATTGGCCTGAGAAGCTGACCTTGACTACTTCACCGGAATGAGAGGTGGGATAGCTATTAGGTCGCTTAGCCTGAACCTCTATCACTACAAATTCGACACAAGGGTCCCCGGTGAGGGGTAACCTCAGCTTGGGCTGTGACTATGTTACGTGTAAGCATTCCGATCCAACGGCGCCCGAGAGGGCCGAACCACGAGTTGGTCGGTTGCTATTTCACGGATAACCTAGGGGACATTAAAAAGCTAAACTATCTTTCAGTGCCACTTCGGGGAGCCTTGGCGCTGAGAGAAGAAGTGGCCGAAGAAACTCCAACGCTCCTAACATCTAAGGGGTGGAGCCAGCCTATAAGCCTTCAACCTACGCAATAAACCTCTCATCGTACTATATCGATCAGACGTGTCCTCTTACAAATATTGTATCATTCTTACCCGTTACGTAGGTAAATGGTTTGTCATCGGTTTTAAAAAGTATTAATGAAAATTGGGTTAAGCTTTCTATGATTACCTTTTTATAGTTTCTTACGTTTTGCAGACCGTACCCTGAACCATGAGACTATTGAATCTGTTCTTGTTGATTACGTTAAAATTATTATGAGACCTTTTTTTAAATTAATGCCATTGTACAGCTTATTGCTTTCACCTATTACGTCCGCATTGCAGCGACCGTAAGTTTAACAAGGTTTCTGACAGCTTCAGCGATAAAGGAAGACGTGAGCGGTGCCGCGCGTGTTGTTCAATATTGTACGATTTTGTCTCAATAATTCTCGCGTAGGGCCGCTGTCACGCGAGCGCTCGCCGCGACCAATTAACCGGCGCCATGCACCGGACGCCGGACAATAAATCAATAATTAAAGCGTCCATCTACAGGCAAATACTGATTTATTCGCGCCTGCTGGCCACGAGCGCCTTTGAGTGTCCGGACCGGTGTATTGTCCGCCGTTGATTGCAGTCCGATAATGTTACGGAGCATTTCTGATTACTTTACTTTTCAATAATTCACCTTAGTATAATCCAACTGTGGTAGCGCCACTGCAACGGCTACGTAGTCGCACGAATGGGTCGGCACCATGGGGAAGTACTACGAACTCACATAATAGTCACGTAAAGTGAAAGACTATTATGTCTGTATGTTTCGCCTGGTAAGCAAACTACCAAACACTTCTCAATAGGTTGGCAATGCACTATACAATCCAGTAGGTGTTTGTGGGCGGCGGGATTACTTAAGATCAGGTGCGACGCATGCTCGTTTGACATATAGAGTAACTGAAATTGAAAAATTACCACCTACTAAATAAAATCCCTATGATTAGCCAGTATCTCGTCTCGGAAGCAAGCCATTCTGGCTATTATCACTCCTCCTTTTTTTTGTTAGTTTACTATCAGGCTTCCTGGTGAGGGGCTCCGGGACCGCTCTTAGCGATAAGACCAAACATTAAGCATCCAACTATATCGTAATTTATTCATATGTGACAATTATTGTTACTGTGATAAACGTGCTAATTATTCTGCAAAAAGTATATATTCACTCATTCTTTCATTAAAGTGTAAACAAGCGCAAGAGATGAGCGAGCATACAGAAGAGAAATGGACAATCTCTGCCTACCCTTCTGGTAAAAGGCTTGTTTTATTTTATTTTGCATGTCCATTTATTTAATCCTACCAATGAATGAAAGAAGCTAATAGTTATAGTATTGGCCCATGTTTGCGTAACATTTCTCCGTTAATTTCCCTCTAAGCGGTACAAAGTGAAAGATTAAGCATGGTTTACACTGTATATTAACATGTGTATCCGATCTGAACTGGGCTGAGTTTCACACACAAACTGGCTGTGTTTGCGCTGGACATTAGTGACGCAGCGCAACTGTCGACACGCAAAGCTTGTCGTCGAGCTCGTTCTCGTGTTTCGACACCACCGTATCATCGGCGACATTGCGAGCCCTACAAAATTTTAATTAAATATTCAAGACTTGCACGTTGGAAATTTCAATCGTAGAGCGCATACACAACAACTGACATGCGTTCCTGACTATCAACACGCTCGATGGCACTCGAGCTCGGTTCGTAATCACGAGTATTTGAAATTAATGTAAATTAAAGACATCCAACAACTATCTTACGCACAATCACGGTCTCTCAGTGGCGTCAGGCGATGTTGGGGCCAGTGACAGCTCTCCGTCAGCACGAGGGCCCTCCGCTGGGCCACCGAGTGTTTTCATACCCACACGGTACGCGGACGTGTTAATTCGTAGACATTTTGTTGTTTTTTTTTCCGCGGTGATCGTCGACTGTGGGAACGTTTTCGGGTGCCTTCGTTAGAAGTACCTACTCCACGGTAACGAGCAAACATACAAAATAACTCCGTCTATCGCATCCGCGTTAAGTGGCCGTCCCGTTCACGGAATTTACGACAGTTCTTCACGCTTGGGTAATGGGCGTTTGCGATTGAGTTATCCGACTCGTTCAATTGTTGTGCGCCGGGCGACGCGCCGATGCGGGTTATAAAAATGATTTTAGTTTCCAATTTGAGCGTCATTGTCCGTTGTGAAAGTTGCCGGTGGCGCCGACACCAATAAAACAGTCGGAAATGTTGCGCACGCGCGGCGCTGGAGTAGCGGGCCGTGCCCGTCGATATCTCAGTGTGATATTCTGCCATACGTGGCTTTTATCTCGCACGAGTGAAATCCTCAAAGCGGCACCGAGATAGCATCGATCCGCCCGCCATTTATAACGCTGACAGAACAACAATAACCGGGATATCTTGTTGCTTGACGGACGTCCAGGGTAAGTGAGGTGCTCGACAAATGGTAGGAACGACGAACCTTGACCTCCCGCCGCCTGCTGGAGGCTGCGCCCCGCTACGCCTCATCATTGCTATCATTACCACGACATCAATGCTGTTAAATCATACCTCGAACAGTAGATTCATTGACAAATAGCTGTGCATTCAAATCGAAATCCAATACCTCTCAATGCATACATTAAGGCGTACAAATTGAATTCTCAAAGAGATTTACATAAATAGTGTGCAATGGCAGTGCTATTATATTGCTATAACGTGTTGTAAGACAATAGGCGAGCGGGATCCTCCCACCTCCCACGTGGGTCGCAGCTAGAAGCGGTATGCGCAGGCGCATGCTAATCGCTCCTAATCACGACCCGATCGTGAGCTGATTCATCTCGACCTTACGATCCTCTATTCTGTTTA
The DNA here is from genome assembly GCA_029286785.1 of Meandrusa payeni. Taxonomy (NCBI): domain Eukaryota; kingdom Metazoa; phylum Arthropoda; class Insecta; order Lepidoptera; family Papilionidae; genus Meandrusa; species Meandrusa payeni. The sequence continues at coordinate 7,543,803 of JAGSMX010000003.1, read as the reverse complement.
TTTATCAATCAGTATAGTTAATACCAGGCGCGACCATAAAAGGCGATATATTTGTCTAGTGTCGCTCCTAATTAGTGGGCGACGGCGAATCGACGCCATATGTGGTCGTCGAGTTAGCGTGGACCTTTGTACAATATTTTTTGTTAACGTAAAATGTAAATGAAGAAAAATCATTAATGTTTACTCCCTTAATTCTCTCTTTCACCTTTTATGGAAGCCAGGGATCAGGTTCAGGGTCTTTCGGTAAAAAATGGGATATTTTCCGTCGAAATGTTTCGTGTTTTCTTTCTTCTTTCTTTCTAATTATATAAACAGTCACACATAAGTACTTAAGATAGAGAGATGGACATACATTAAATATAGAAAAAGCAAACAAGCAAGCTATTAGACTTTGTTTTAGACCTTTCTTGGGTCTTTTTTTAAAAAATAACGTTAACAATATAACAGAAATTTAACCTGATGGTAAGTTACATATACTCTATAATAAAGCCTTCGCCAGATTTAAAGTAAAAAATTCTACACAGTGTTTGGATAGTCACTACGAATATTTAACGACTTAACCCATAAATTACAGTAGTTACCGCGCTTAAATATAGAACATAGTAATATACTACTATTGTATAACAGTAGTAACTTATCAATTCGAACCTCTACACTTGACGTGAAGTGATCACCGCCGCCCATAAGATTGTAGATTCCTTGCTATTTTTAATAACAGAATATTTCCCTACAGGGTTGCAAGGAAGGGATCGGTTATAGCAATAAGGCCGCTCTTGCAATCATTTAGGTTAAGTTTAGTTCTTTCTAAAATTTATTGTAGTTAAATAATGTTTACAACGTCAACAATTAATAATATATTTATCTATATTTGGTTTCAAATAGTATTGTAATACGGGCTCATTACGCTATTCCTAGGTCCCCTTGATTAGAAAAGAAGACTTATTTTTTATTAACGAACTACACAGATTGGCCAGAGACGCTGGCCTTGACTGCGATGCGGATTGAGAGATGGCACAGCTCTTAGGTCGCTTAGCCTGCACCTCTATCGCTAGTAACTCGACACAAGGATTCCCCCGGTGCGGAATTGGACGGTTACTATGTGGAAAGAAGACGTCGATAAGGAGAAATAGAGGAAGGTTATAGGGGAGGAGCAAGCATGTACAATAATAATAATTATTATTATTATTTTGGTTACATATAAGTACTTAATATATAAGTATGTTTATACTCAAATAGTTATTTATACAGTCTGCTATAAATATAGCTTAGTTCTGTAATTTGCTTCTGGTTTAATTTTTGTGTACAATAATGTTATATCTGTCTATTGTTTCGGGCAACCCCAAATAGGTACAATGGTATTTTATGTTACTATTTTATATTTCTGATATATCTTGTTTAATTTTTGTGATAATAATCTTCAAACCACTTTAAAAACTTAAAAGCAATAATAAACAAAATTAAAATCATTTCTTTTACAAAATAATATAAGATTTCTTTGATAATTATAGGTCATATATGTTTTAATTATCGATTAAAGCGAAATTTAATGGAATGTATACCTGTTTTATATGCATTGATGATAGCTTTAAAATGTATTTATAATTTATTGGAACAACAGCGCCAGTCGCGTCGGAATGTTTGAATGTGTTGCAAAAATCTGCGCAGACGCAGGTAGAAGGGGCAAGGGGAAAAGGGGGAGTATAGGTTGCGGGTAGAGGGGGCTTAGGTGGCGCCCAGTGGCAGGTCCGCCCAACTCTTTGTTTACGTAACGCCCCCTCATTACACGGCATGAGTGGTTTCTTAATCACTATGCCTTAAGACCAATGCTATGACCGATTAATAACATATTGTTGAAAATCTACCTTGCTTAAACTCTCGTCAAGTGTGCCTAACTACACTATTTAATTATAAAGTACGTTGTCACAAAAAAAGACTTATATCATGAAACCTAAAATCTAGGTCTGTAATAAATCATAAGATGATATTAAGTGATTATATCTAAGCATTACCGTTACGCAGGGTTGCAGGTATACTGCGGTATATTAAGTACAAACTACACTTGCTGAAAATTTGTGCTCGGTGTATGGCTATGAGCTTATCTCCTATCACATATCGGACCTAATACGCTGGGTGAAAAGTGGACAGCGAAAGCTCGAGAGTGACATGAACAGATTTTCGTGATAAAAATGATGTGGCGTATCCAGGTAGGAACGAAGTTCCTTCGGATAATATGAAAGAAAAACGAGAAATTTGCAGGAAATATATTACGTAATTTTATATATATATTATATATTTGTTAATTTTGCTGATTGTTATTTATTTAGAAATGTATTTTTAATCGACAAAATAAAACTATATAAATAAATAATTACTTATTAATAATTCATTAAAGTGGCACTTGTGATCAAAGAGTTGAACTATATGCTTAATAGTCACGCTATCGGCCGTGTTTATGACTATAGCACTTCCGTTATATATTTTTCTTACGGTTTTAGTGTCACATTTTTCAATTCAGTCGCGCAGCAAAACCCCTCCTCCAAGCCTGCCGTAAGGAACTTCTTTCTAAATATACACAAGCTACAAGAGGAGTTTCTCATGCAGCTGGTTTTTGTGCTAAGGCAACATTGAACCACAGAAATGTGTCTTATATTACTCTGACCAGGCATAGCAATTGTTTTTAAAAAAACGCCTAATAAATGGTCTCAGAAAACAAAAATGGAAACACACGTCTACAGGACGATGGGCCAGTATCATTCTGTATACGAACTTTGGACTTAACAAAACTAGGGAAATCAGTAGTACCCTGCCTGTAGCAATGCTACCCAAAATTGAATTGAAAATAGAAAATATCTTGGTGAGATAGTTTAGTAAATTCATTTGCTACGGCGCTTCAATACACGTCACACAAGCTTATTAATAGAAGTCCATTCGCGACCGTCGGAAGTTGCGAATAATCCTCGCGCGTTACCGCTATTTTATGGGCAGGCCCCACCCAGAGCGTTGCTGGAGTTTCTTCGGCCACTTCTTCTCCCAGCGCCAACGCTTCCCGAAGTGGCACTCAAAGTTAGTTTAGCTTTTCGAATATCCCTTAAATTATCCGTGAAATAGCTACCGACCGAGTCGTGGTTCGGCCCTCTCGAGCGCCCTCGGATCGGAATGCTTACGCGTAACATAGTAACCGTCCAAGCCGAGGTTACCCCCCACCGGGGGGACCCTTGTGTCGAGTTACTAGCGATAGAGGTTCAGGCTAAGCGACCTAAGAGCTATGCCACTTCTCAATCCGGTGAAGCAGTCAAGGCCAGCTTCTCTGGCCAATTGATGTAGTTCGTCATTAAAAAAATATATATTAATAGAATTCCACCTATTATTAAAATAAATCTCCAAACTCAATAGAAATTAGACTCCAAAATTAGCTTGTTCATCTCTATCTTCATTAATAGGTTGTTTGAAGTCTGCTCAGCTTTCTAAAGCAGCAGCCGTGTCGTATGCATAATAGCGACTAAATTAATACGCACGCATTAGGCACGGGCCCTGGTGATGAGCCGCTCCGGAGACGCTCGAGTGGGCGCCGGTAATAATTCAGCACGACCTCTTTAGGTTCTGGACACACTGAATTCAAAATTCATGTTATAAGAAAATAAATTTGCACTATTACAATGACAATTTCTGCAACGTGGAGGACTTAACTTCAGAAGTGGATATTTTTAGCAACTCATTTATTACGTTCACAACTTTAATTGTAAGTAAATTCTCGTGACTGGATTCTGTTTGATTCATCTAGTTTGTACGCGGATGCAAATTGTAAATTATAATAAACTTTTTTTTTTTTGTTGACGGGGAGGAAATCTTCAGAAAGATACCCCACCTTCTGGGGGGAAGGCGGCGGTTATGTGGGGTTCTTACCCACTAAAACCTCCCCGGTGGCCCTTTCCTCGGTGCATGACGAGGGGCTCCGGGATCTCCAGTGGAACGCACCGGAGCCCCTCTGCACTGTGCTCAAGGAGAGCACGTCCCGGGGGGGAGGTTACTCCCTCCCCCCCTGTGACCTCGCAGCGCAAGGCGACACGGGCCAGCCGATATCGCCGTCTTCCCGGGTCCACTTTGGTGGACGACTCAGGCCCCCACCCTTGTCGTCCAGTGAACCCGACGCCCCTTTTAGTCGCCTTGTACGACAGGCAGGGGATACCGTAGCCTTATTCTTGAGAGCCCAGAACTACAGGGCTGAAATTATAATAAACTAAACATTCTCGGCACTGGTCGATAAGAACTTGTAAAAAAAATATAATATAACATAATAGACAATAAGGACTGTTTGTTGCTACAATAAAGAGAAAAAAAAATATAATAATTTAGATGCATTTATACTAAGCGGTTTAACTAACGATCTGATGCCGGGGCATATGCAACTTAACTAACCGGTGAAAAGCAGATAACGAAAGCATTTAGTAACTCCTGAATTCTGTAAATCTCTTATCTTGGTAATTAATTATATATTTATAGTCTAAGGCTATCTAAGAGCGAAATACACACAGCTGATGGGTTCGTACAATTAATTAATTCAATTGGTACTCCGGAATTTCATAAATCTCGATTTAGTGATCAATTATCATCATAATTTATTGCATTTGTTTATTGGAAGAAAAAATACAAGAAGATCTCCGTACAACGTGGATCTCACGGCGAAATACACACAGCTGGGGAGATCGGGAAATTGAATAACTTTATAACTCCTTAATTACTTAAATCCTTATTTTGTAATCAATTAGCGTCACTTAAAAACTTTCTAAAAACAAATTTCTGTCCATACATAGGTTGTCTGGAAGAGATCGCTCTTAACGATAAGACCGCTCATGACGCATGCATTTATATCGTGAAATATCAAAATGTTATTACATTATCACTGTGATGTATTTCCTGATTGTTGTGGAATAAAGTAAATTAATTAATTCGTCCATTTATTAATGCTTTTTGCTTTCACTAATTATTCATTCACTCATTTGTTTTTACAAAAAAAGTATTCGTGCAAATTAGTAACTCAACTGTTACTCCCCAATTCCGTAAATCCGTATTTTGTAATCGATTAGCATCATAATGATTTTTTTATAAAAATTAGAACTAGGTCTCAGTACATCGCGGACCTAAGGGCGAATCACACGCAGCTGATGGGATCGTGCGTTGCGAAACGGTATCGCACCCGAGCCGCTGCGCCGGCGCCGGCGTCCCGTTACCCGCCCACGGCGACCGATGTTGCGCCACATCCACGCTTTCCCACTTTTCAATAAAAAACGCGATGTTTGTTTACGTAATCAGTTTTATGTTAACTAGCACTTGACGCCGGCGGCTTTTGGCGCCAGCAGCGTCTTGTTGCTGTTGCAGCGGTCAGACGCTCATTTGAATATCGAGGCCTATTAAAATATCGAAGTGATAGTCTCAAGCATTCGGCTCTAATTAGCATTGTGATATAAGCTTTGGTTACGAATTAGTATAACTTGCTTTAAGTAACTTACAGCACGATGCTATGCATCACACTTACTACCGCTGAACTTTTTTAGAAATCGAAGATTCTAGAAAAAGCATTGCTGGAATTTCTGCCTCTCGAGCACATTCTAGTCGTAATACTTACGTGACTAATGTAACAGTCCAGGCATACGTTTAATCTTGAATTTTCTAGCCTTTTCGAGCTTCCAAAACGACCTCAAAACTGAAAAGATTACAGTAGACAGTGCAATCAGTTATTCTAATATTTAAACAACTTAAAGGTTTGTGGTCATATACGTAAGTAAGCTAAAAACTGTACAGTTCAGTACAATGCACAAGTTTAGGGACAAGTCGGTTGAGTTTCGAACCCTAGAACGTAAGATTGTGAAGTCAAACGAGTAGCCATCAATATTTTCGAGAGAGTTTATTAGTACAAATTTGTGCTTTCCAATTTACTATATCGTATAACCCCATACATAAATTTAATTATAATCTGTAGAAAATTTAATATTTATAAAGTTACAGTTACAATATCACAATACTTAGTAACTGTTTATTTATTAAGAAAGCAAACCAGCGATGGTGAAAGATGGCGCCATCGCGACCTCATCGAGTGACTATTATCTTTCCATCTAAGAATCGGTTACAAGTATCAGAGACAATAAAAATAACCTTATATTTGACTTGTGCCATAGACACTTTAATGTTATTTTAATTTAAGCATTTTAGCAGTTCTATGTTCATTCGATAGGTGTACAATAATTATTGACAGAAGATTTATTAAACTGTTATCACGGCGCCTACACTTGTGTTCGTTTATAGGTTTTAATAAAAAGTGTAAAATAATGAAAATATAAGACGCTTTCTTTTTCAATTTGCATTTAAAACTACTGATAAATTTAATGCTTATTTATTAATATAGTAAATATCCAATTTCATTGTCTATCTTTATGAAACGACAGGTTGAATTAACTTAAGTCATATCATAGACAAAAACGTTGGCAGTCATAGGGACTGGCGATAGAAGTAAAAAATTTATAACTCAGATTTTAGTTAAAAAAAATTAAAGTTTTTAGTTAAAATTTAAAATATCAATACATATGGCAGCGAAACATGGGCCGTGACTCGGAATAACGTGCATACCATCCAAGTTGCCGAAATGAAAATGCTGAGATGGATGTGTGGCGTAACCAGGCGTGACAAAATTCGCAACGAATTTGTGCGAGGAAGCCTGGGTGTGCGCGACATTGCCGACAAAATGCAGGAGAGTAGGCTGCGATGGTATGGACACGTTAAGAGGAGGCCCTCCGACTACGTAGGGAACCTCGCGCTACAACTTTCCCCTTCCCGGTCGAAGATCCAGAGGAAGACCCAAGACAAGGTGGGAGAGTGTGGTGTCGAGAGACATGAGGGAGTGCAACATCGCCAAAGACGATGTCGGGGATAGAGCGAAGTGGAAAGCGAAAATTCGGAAAGCTGACCCCACCACTATGTGGGACCAATAGCATGGAAGAGAGAGAGAGAGAGAGTTAAAATTTAAAATATCGTAATATTTAATTAAATTTATCAGCATCAATCTTCAAATGTATTACGAGCAGTAATATACTCGTAGTATATAATTCATAAGATTTTCCCCTGACAAAAAGTATTCAACGTAGCTGAAGAAGTTTTCACTTCAAAAATAAATAACTTGTGTGTATTTATTGTTTAAATAACAACAAAGCCGCTTAATAAACGCATAATAAGCGCTGTTTTTTTTTTGACGAACTACACAGGTTGGCCAGAGAAGCTGGCCTTGATTGCTTCACTGGATTGAGAGGTGACATAGCTCTTAGGTCGATTAGCCTGAACCTCTTTTGCCAGTAACTCGGCACAAGGGGCCCCCCGGTGAGGGGCAACCTCGGCTTGGCCGCGTTACTACGAGTATGTTACGCGTAAGCATTCCGATCTGAGGGCGCCTGAGAGGGCTGAACCACCACTCGGTCGGTTGCTATTTCACGGAAAAGCGCTGATATTAGTAGATATTGCAATGGACTGGCGATAAAATTTAAAATAGATTTTGAGAAAATGAAAAATCTAGAAAAATCTTACACGATTAACAAATTTATAAGTATAATATAAGCAACAACGATATATACGATCTCTGCTGTCATACGATTGAAACTACAAAGACTAGCTGCACCCACGGTGTTACCCGCGATTTAAAAACTTTTATTTAAATGTTTATAAAATAAAAGTATCTAAGTTACTCCTTATTTCATCAGCTATCTGCCAGTGGTCCCGTAATCAATAAGAATTGAATAAAAAGAATAAGTCCCAAAATCGGCATAGCCATTCCAGAAATTAGTCGGTACAAACAGAAAGACGGACATATGGTATACACATTCATTCATATGCTACCGCTAATGTAACCGAATCAAGCCGTGGTTTGTCTCTTTGTAATCGGAACACTATTGCGGCTAGAGTAAGACCCAAGCTTAGGTTCCGACCGTTCCGAGGAACATTCCCTAACCGTTTCAGGAAGTCCTTCTTAATATAAATGTTCGTCATCCTTGTTTTATCAATTCATCATTTCTTTGTGACCAAACTGAGCCATCTTGATTCTGGTCACAACATCAGGCCCCACTTTACCCTTATCAGGTAAGAAATTTCTTAAAATTCTGACACAACCATTACACAAGTGCCAATTTACATTTGACTGGTTTCCTTTTCACAAAACAACTATCAAAGATAAATATTGAACCTTCTCAATTCAACATTGATAAATATTAAGCACATATTATCACCAATATTAAACCAAGAAGAGGTCGAATTGTGCAAGTGTATTACGTCAGTGTAAGTACGCCACAAGGCGCAAACCGTGTTTTGTGTAAGCGTGATTCAGAGTTTATGAAAGTGACGATTATAAATTAGCAGCAATTCTTCTTCGTTTCAACACGCCGTGTCGTTGAGCGCGAGACAACGGCCTTTTCGCCGGAAATGACTCGGGACTTGTTCGTTTGAGAGCCCTCGTGAGGGGCGCGCGCTCCATTCAGTCTTAGCTATACCTGTGGTTAAGATTCACTACGTAACTTCACTTTAACTTGTATCTCAGTGAATGCTAACAAACAAACGAATAAGAAATCTTTGCATTATATTAAATCTTAGCGAATTAGGGTAGTAAAACGATTTTTACAATATCTTTTTTTTTTAATTCTGCCAACAAATAAATAGTTTTGATACGAAAAGGGAATAAATGAGTATGGGAATAAAAAGTGATGACGTCGCAATTTTTGGATTCTCTCTTGTTGCTGTATTCAACCTGATAAAGGCTCCCGAAGTGGCACTCAAAGTTCGGGCAAGACCTCTCCCCGCCGGCGGCAGTAGCGGCTGCGCTGGCGGGGAGATCTAAATGGAAGGCTCTGGTCTCCTTCTGCGAATCAGTAATGGCCCAGAAGGAGACCGCAGAACGGGATCGGGAGAGGGCCGAACCCGTTCGGAGATGGCGCAGGTGGGCCGGTGGCAGACCGGCCCGCAGCCCTGTAGTTCTGGGCTCTCAAGAATAAGACTACGGTATCCCCTGCCTGTCGTACAAGGCGACTAAAAGGGGCCTCGGGTTCACTGGGCGACAAGGGTGGGGGCCTGAGTCGTCCACCAAAGTGGACCCGGGAAGAAGGCGACATCGGCTGGCCCGTGTCGCCTTCGCTGCGAGGGCACAGGGGGGGAGGGAGTAACCTCCCCCCGGGACGTGCTCTCCTTGAGCACAGTACAGAGGGGCTCCGGTGCGTTCCACGTGAGATGACCATGCAACTTGAGGGGACCGAACGGATACTGAGCTACCACGACTCATAACTTACACCTTTACCGTGCGGTAAATACGCGTTAAGCGTCCCAAAGTAGAAAAACTAGGTTACTTACCTAGTTATTTGAAAAAAGAGAATGAACCAGAACTTCGTTATACATCATGCTTCGAAAATAATAAGAGATTAATGATTCAATCTCTGAGACTGATTGATTTGATTTGAAGTTGTTTTCAAGAGTAAAGTGGATTGGCATTTACTAAGCTGGAGCGAGTATTTCTACTTAAAATTAGGTGGGATTGTGGTCAAGCACTTGCTTAGAAAGTAAAAAAAAAGTTGCTGTTTTTACTCGTAAATATACTTGAATATTTACAAAACGAGTTAGGAGACGATTCAACGAGTCGCAAAGTGGATTGGTAACTCATGACCGTATAACAAACTGCAAAGGTTTGGACTATTATCTGGTCAATTTACCACGACATACAACCGGGTAAGTAATGGAACGATATTACCTAATTGAACCTTCCTATCGGAGTAAGCATTGACTTTCAAATAACATTTACATTTTAAATTAACTTCACGAATATTGAAGAGTTAACTGTGCTTACGAAGCGGCCAGCACGTGGCGCACCTAAGCCGGTATGCAAATCTGAATCGCGCGTGTGTGTACGTGCATCTACATACGCGTCCAACCCACACAGACGCACGCCCGTTTCCATTCATAAAAGCAAGGCACTATCTAGCCATGAATTAATCGCAACATTTGAATATGTTTACTCTTACAAAGGAAACGGCCATTCAGAAAGAAAAACACGCCCGAAAAACAGGTTTGGCACGTGTCAATGAACGACGGGAATATTTTGGACGCCATCGTCGAGCGGTCGCTCGCGTTGGACTGTGTAATAGGCGCCCGCCTCGATGGTTGCTTTGTATCAATTATAATTTAATGAATCCAAGCGACAGTGCGTCTTTTTATATTTTTATGCATCCATTGATATCAAAATTTGATTCATCTTGTATCATTTACATTTAAATTAATTTTTAAAAACGATCATCGGATTAATTTTAAATTAACTGGAATTATATTACACTGTTAAGTTTCGAGTTTCCATGTGGTAGCAGTGCTGGCAATCAATTCAAATGAGTATTGCGGCTATAGAAATATTTTTATCGGAAGTAATCACGAGGTAAAACGCATACAAAACATAGTAACGGCGTTAAGTATAAAATTCTATTTCATTGTTAACACCTTTTTTACTTAAAGTAACTTAAACAGTCACTATTATTAACTTGATAGAAATGTAAACATGACATTGCATTCAGACACGTCTGTAATTAAGGCTAAGCTGCATTTTCTATGCTAATTCAATTAGAGCCACTGCAGAGACAAATGAAAAAGGTAAATTCTTAAGTAGATTAACGTAATGAAAACTATTAATGAATCAACTTTTGCGCAACGTGGAGAAAGTTTCCGTTTATTTGTGTTTCTAATCTGTAAATAGGACGGCGAGATTTCAACGTGCATCTGTGGTTAAAGTAAAGAAAAAATTAATTTTCTTTTTTTAAAAATTCGAACGTCAAATGTCGTCATGTCAACGAGACATTCGTTCTTACAATATTAAATAATTTTTGAATTGGAATTTTTAAGAGTCCATTAGTATATCATTGTTAGGTCGGATTTGTTGGCCTATACCAAAACTGAAATCAAACGTTTACAAACAAAATATAATCCAAAATCGAAACATTAAAAATACACAGATGGTTTGAGCGCCCTCTTCTTTTTAAAGTCTTCGACTCTTGATCAAGCAATTGTCAAGAAATTATAGCAAAAGCTGTTACTATATCACTATACTTCGCTTGGGATAGTGACCGTTTAAGATTAAATAAAAGTATAAAATGGATATCATAATCTGAAATATTTTATTGCAATTTACGTAAACGGTAAAAAGGGGACAAGGTTATTTCACTTAAGAGTCCTCTCGGCTCGCAGCGCAATCATTATTTCTTTATTTAATTGCTAAAGCGCACAGATTTATTTCGATATTTGTAGGACGACTTACAAATTTGGCAACCTGAAAATCAGCGATGTCGCATACTTGCAGATACTGAGAATGTGTCCAATATTGGCATCATATCCTATTTGTCTGTTCCTACTTTTAATTGTATTGTGTTTTTTTTTTTGATTCTCGAACACATGCGCGGCCATTCAAGGACTTTAATTGTGGTTGAGAAACATCAAAGAGTCATCAATGCCTGCGTGAAATAGTTATTTCTATTGGCACAAGAGAGATAGAGTTTGGCGAGCTGATGGCTAACCTGCAGTAATGACTTCTCCATTTGAAGAAGAAGAATATTACCATTACATTAAAAAAATACAAACTAATTTGCAAACCTCCATCTTTCTTGAGTTCGGTTAAAAGAGGTGTCAATTAATATATTTAGTTTCGTAATAAAACTCAAAACAGGCTATCACTAGGTCCGTCAACTCGTCCAGTTTCAGTGGTGCAGGCTTATGAATGAAAGTTGGCGACCTCCGGCGGCTGGACGTGGGCGTGACTGTTGCAAGCAAGCCTGAGACCCTCGTGCCCATGATCCATTCACAAATTCAAACGCGTGTGGGTAGTACGCGATGGCGCCGCTGTTATAACTATACTTATGTCACCGCCGTTAGTAACATAATTAACTTAACTTTTAACAGTATCCTGAACAAATATAACTAAAATTCTTGGCTCAGTTCTCCTTTGTCCTGTTTACTCTAAGAATAGTCATTGGCCTATTCTATGCCTTGTTCCCCTTGGCTAGGACGGTCAGGGCCTTTCAATTTCCTTCCTTCCATACATCATATCTTTTTATTAATACCTACATTATACATACACATATTTTATATTACATTTTCACTTATTCTATTCTATTCTAGGCCTAACTTCCTTATTTCTTAATACTATCCCTATTTTTACCATTATTTACTAGGTTGGAATTAGAAATTGAAACGGGAGTCAAAATAAAGAAGGAAAATTTACCGATATATTATTGTCAGCAACGAACAAATTAGTCACAAGTTTCTGTAGTACTGCAAAACGGTGGCAGGAAGAGCAGTACAGCGGAACAAATCCAAAACTAGCAAATAAGGAGTTCCCAGCGCGTTGCGTGTTGACACTAGATTAAGGAGGCGACATTGGTTGGCCCGTGTTGCTTAGCACTCCGAGGGTGCTTGGGGAGGTATTAACCTGCCAGAACGTTCTGTTAAGTATAGTGCAGAGGGCCTCCGGTGCGTTCCACTGGAGATCCCAGAGCCCCTCACCACGTACCGAGAAAGGGCCACCGGTGAGGTTTTAATGAGTAAAAACCTCACATAATCCCGCCTTCCCCCCAGAATGCGGGGTATCTTTTTGAGGATTTCTTGCCCGTTGACAAAAAAAATAAAAGTTTAGTATCATAAGAATTACGAACGCACCGGGGTTATTTTAAAGATCCGAAGATACCAATCGAGTATTTCTAGTAACGGCGTTAGTTAATTTCTTTCCGACACCTATGCATGTTAAGTGGGAACGACGAGTGGCAATAGAGATTGCACTCGATGGCGCGCCGAGACGAGACGTGCTCTCCTGTGACAGCTTGTTAGCAGATAACTATCTCGCGGGACAGCTGCAACGTTCTTTATAGAGCTGCCCCCTTGTCATATTTCCAGATGCCTGATAAGTATTTTACGTGGAAGCTTGAATAATCGAATCCAACTGAAAAGAGCTTTGTCCTTATAAGAAACTAGCCTACCCAGCCCGCTTTGCCGGGCTAGATTTTGCTTAAACTTATTTTATTTAAACACTAAACTTACATCATTAAATATTTAATTTAACTCTCACAATATAATAAATTATTTACTTCTCTCCGTATTCGTTCTCTTCTATTCTCTGCTCGAGTGGGTGAAGCTACACCCATGTACATATCAGTACATACAATATCATTCTTATCATTTATACAAAAACATATCGGGCTCAAGTTAATGTCAGAAATAAAAGTACGACGTATAGCTAGTGTGACAGTTCAAAAAGAGGAGTGCTTCGATCGTCACCAAACTTTACAGGCCAGGTTATTACTCGCCAGGTTACACGCATGGAAAACAGTGCCTAGTTGTAAGGTCGTTCCATTTATTAACCGATAGCTTGTACAGATTTGCCGTTTGTTCAGTTTTCTAAATACAAAAAAATCTTTTATGCCGTCTCTAGTAGCGGTCAGTGTAGTGCTATTTAAAATTCAATGGCTTAAATAAATTCAGTAAGCGCGGATGTTTAAGAATTTGTCATTTGCGCACAGGGAAAGGTATGGAGCCGATGGCAATAATGCGGAGTGAGTTATGACACTTTATAGTGCGGTTAGCCTTCGTTATCGCGATCGTGACCGAAAACAGAACTGAACTTGACCGTCGAAGCTCTTAACAATACATTCAGCGCTGATATTAAACACTGTGTCCTGAATGAGAATGCCTTATAAGTGAACGGAATATTACCACAAGATATATTTATGTATTCGATTATCTTTAAGAATTATTTCGGTGAATGGCAACATTTCTTACTAAAGGTCTGCTTACGAAAATGGTTATAATATTATGTGATAAAAAAGAATGTCTCCTTCTGAATAATTTTAAGATTTAATAACGATTGCTTTACGCTTTTATTCCCCGCAGATTTCTTTATCATATATTTCTTAATTAAACAAGACTCTGGTCAGTACTAAAATTAAAATTATTATTATAAACAGGCTTCAAAAAAAAGGAGTTGGTTTTCAATTCAATGTTGCCATAATAGCGGTGTTATTTGCGCTTGAAGTGCGTAACTTTTAATTTGTTTTTTTGAAAAGGTATGGTTTGTGTTCTTTTCAAATCACTAGCTTTTATTGGGGCGAAATAACTTTTTTGATACACGTTACACGTACAGGAAGACATTGACAAGTTGACAAGACTTTATCATAATAGACAATATAACAATAACCACACACAAAATACCTAAACATTTATGTGGCAGTGTTGCCAACACTTCCACGCAAAGTATCGTTTAATTACCCCTTAGATGCTAAGATGATGGAGTTTCTTCGGCCACATCTTCTCCCAGCGCCAACGCTTCCCGAAGTGGCACTCAAAGTTAGTTTAGCTTTTGAATGTCCCTTAGATTATCCGTGTAACAGCAACCGACCGAGTCGTGGTTCGGCCCTCTCGGGCGCCCTCGGATCGGAATGCTTACGCGTAACATAGTGACCATCCAAGCCGAGGTTACCCCTCACCAGGGAGACCCTTGTATCGAGTTACTAGCGATAGATGTTCAGGCTAAGTGACCTAAGAGCTATGCCACCTCTCAATTCGGTGAAGCAGTCAAGGCCAGCATCTCTGGCCAATCTGTGTGGTTCTTCATAAAAAAAAAAAAAAAAAACCTTGATAGTTGTTACACAGTTCCAGTTAGAGTTACAGCCTTTATATATATGATTTACATGTCCCACTGTCGGGCTCAGGCCTTCTCTATATAGAGAGTATAAGGGCATAGTCCACCACGTGGCCCTAGTGGGGAATGGCAGACTCCACATGTCTTAAAAAAATTCTAAGACTTGTAGGTTTCCTCACGATATTTTCCTTCAGCCGAGTACGTGGTAAATCAGCATATAAAATTATTAGTGTCGGCACCGGGGACCGAACTCGAGTTGCTAGCGTACTATGCAACTTGAGCCAACCGCACAGACACTGAGATACCACGGCTCGTAGTTTCAGTAAAACATATATAAATATACCTTCTAATAACTGTCCTGATAATTAACAGTCTTGCACATACGACTCCATTCTTTGGAAAGGCCGATATACTGGTAAGTCGGTTGAAAAATATAAGTAAATAAAACACAAGTACGACTCTCCTATAAATAAGGCAGTAACTGTAAATGACTTCCCTGAACAGGTGTTAATAAATAAGCTAATTTATCCAGTATGCAATCTAATCAGATCGTGTTTACATTACGAGAGATCGCAGGCATGCGGTAGAGCTGCAGGATGCCTATCTGCTAACTTTAAACTGCAGGCATATTGGAACCGCGCGTTGTTTTGTTTATTGTTCGCCTTATCTAACTGCATGTTTATATGCGACAGTGCTTGTTAACTTGATTTCTGTTAAATATTCACCATTTGCGCACTGCGAGATTAGTTTTGAATGCAAATTGCCCGTTGTAAACATATCTCTTGAGATTCGATTATATATCGACAATGCCTCTCATTAAACAACCGTTGTATATATAAGTGTATTATACCTGGACAGAACAAGCCTGGGAGTAAAATCAATACAATAGAGATGTGATCAAGATCTCAAGAGATCACAGATCAAAGATTAGCAGGAGACGTGATTCTGAATTATTAGATTTTTTTTAATTACGAACTACACAGATTGGCCAGAGAAGCTGGCCTTGACTGCTTCACCGGATTGAGAGGTGGCATAGCTCTTAGGTCGAATCATAGGGTGGAGTCGACAAAACTGAATTAAAAATAATTAAATAGCAGATTTTCAATGCGCATTATTGTATTTATGTGTATATTTAGTAGGTTTTTTTTTATTTATTAAGGATTTTAGCCTGCTTCTGGCATGGCAGCATCACTGTCACCTAAGTGGTTTTTTTATAGATAAATAAGCTATTTATCTATTCTCTCCCAACTCGCCGTAAAGACCAGACTGTCCGCTACGTGTCTACAGCGCGTACTGTCATATCATGCGTAGAGGAGATGGCAATCTTGAAAAGCTGGTCATCGTTGGCAATACCGAAGGCAAGAGAACAAGAGGCCGGTCGCCAACACGATGGTTTGACTGGTGAGGGCTGCCTCGGACCGAAACTGATGGAGGCAGATTGTTCATTTGAGGGGCTCTAGTGACCACGATCCTCAGAAATGAGGGAACGACAAAGAAGAAAAAGATCCGTTCTTTTTACAAATAAAAGATTATATTTTTATTATTATATAATTATAAAGAAGCACTGGTAACTAGATTGTTTGGTTCAATTTTATTTGACGGATCCATTAAGTGTTAAAACGATCACTCCAATGCCGTATAGAAAATAGAACATTCTCGATTTCTGACAAAGAGCAAAACAATTACACGGCGTGAGCTTTCAATAGCGTATCATCACGACCATTATTTTTTTGTTCGGAATACATAAATGCTCACTCGAAGCCATTATATAAAATTAATAGCCCGCTCACCAAACAATTACCCGTCCAGTTAAATGCTATCAGCGGATCTATGCCTTGAAATCTCATAACCTCATTGCCTCCAAGTCAAACCAACTCTGTTGAGGCCCCATCCAAGTCCATTTACACCGGACGACAATTATGGGTACTCTCAATTTGTTTAAAGAGATACCCAAATGGGGTAGACAAAGATTTACTATCTTTGATTATACTAGATTTACTATATTTTTAACGTGCACTGGACACATGACATCAGCTTGAGTACTTTTTTTTGTGATTAAGTATATGAAAAATAACATTGTTAAAGATGAACTTATTAGAAATAATAGCGTATGCTCGCTTTATTGTTCCTCATTTTGTCGATCAGTTCGGAGTACTAGATAGATCCAGATAGACTTACAATCTGGTAGGCATTCGAATCTAAACTTTTTGGTACAACAAGTTATCAATTTTTCGATGCGTCTGACTCTAATAGGAGCTAATAAGCTTGTAGTGGACAGCAATTACTATCTCTGCATACCTAAGAAAAGGGTTAAATTAGATGAGAGCTTATTTATATTTATATGAATGGAACGTCAGCAAAGCCGTGCTCGTCGGCTGTGAATGAGCCGCAGTGATTCACCGGCGTCCATTCATGCCGTAACGCCCCCGCTCGCCGCACGCGCCTAACAAACGCATTATTTGCCAATACCCGCCATATTGTTTCATTCGTAGCATCAAATGCCTCTCACTTCCTGCCTTTGATGGTGCTTATTAGTACATCGTATCGTTGAGATCTCGTACTTCTTCTCTGCTACGGCCGTATGTTTATTGTTTTACTTTCCAAAGCGTCGGTAACTTTTCCCTCTTTAAGTGTACTGGCAATATGATAATAGATTTTTAATAAATAAAACTATCTGAACGTTCATTTTTTATGTTATGTTATGGTCTTGTTTGTGATTTATACCCGATAGTATATCGCTTCATTGAAATGGACTAACCCGGTCTTACATATGAAACGTCTGTAATAACTTGTAGATTTTGTGCATTGGATTATTGAAACAGCGTAACGTTGTACAAAGAATTTATAATTCTTTATACAAAATTAATTAGAAGTCAGATTACGAACTAATAAAGTTAAATTATTGTTTACAATTCCAAGTTAATGTGACGATCAACTAGATTATTAATTACGAATCAAAGGTACAATAAGGTTCAGGTAAATCACTAAGATATCATTGGAAGTAGTTATTATGCATAACAATCGCTAGATGCCATGTGTTGCTAGCTATCACGTAATAAGTCTAACCAGCTCTGTCTTGCTCGATAGGGCTAAAAGAATGTGAGAGCTTATTTACTGTATTTTTAATAGGAAAAGTGGTAAGCGAGCTAACGGCTCACCTGATTTTAAGTGATCACCGTCTCCCATATACATCCACAGCACCAGAGGAGCTGCAGATGCCAGCCTTTGAGATAGGAGTAGGTCCACAATTCGTAAAGGTTCGGAAACCACAAGTTCACAGTGCATGGGAAAAAGTTACGTGAGAAACGTACAGTACAAGATGGTGTCGATCGAACTTGGAATTCTGCCGAGATGTGCGTCGGTAAATCAGTAGCTGGGACGATTCCGAACAACTCTTCAGAACACTCCCCGTGGTAAATGCCATGCAAAGAGCCCCGACATCTCTCTGCAGACCCAGAGGGTCTAGTCGATCGGAAAGACCTTGATCGTTGACGATTCGAGCAGTTCTACGTTGTACACGGCACTATATCTTTCATGCCAAACCGTCCAAGCCGAGGTTACCCCTCACCGGGGGGACCCTTGTGTGGAGTTACTAGCAATAGAGGTTCAGGCTAAGCGACCTAAGAGCTATGCCACTTCTCAATCCGGTGAAGCAGTGATCTTTCATGGATGAATGGATTTTACATAGAACCTTCTAGGATAACTATAAATCATTATGTATGTAATAACAACTTCTAAATGCACAAAAAATCTATAAATAAACTTGTTTTTAGACTGTGATTATATGAGTAATATATTAAATGGATTCGTCTCTCGATGCAGATTTGCCTCGAGGCTTATTTGCCAATCACTTCTTATTGGACACAATGTCAAAATCGCACACCTTGACATCGTTTTGATTTCGCGAGGACTTTAAATCCTTGTAAAAAGATATAAATAGTCAAGGAGACAATGATTATATTGTAGAACAAATTTTGAATGCTTAATAAGAATAAAAGTTGAACAAGACAAAACTAGACCATTAATGCCTTCACATTGTTTCTTGGACCTGTTTTAGACAATACTCACGTCGTCTAGGCACGGCTTATTTACATACGACCGGCCGGAAATCACAGAACATTTTTGCAGCTATTTAGAAGATTTGGAAGAGAGATATGAATAAAATATTTGTTTTACGCGACTAAATTATTATTTTCATAAACTATGTCGCTTTTACTTCAAACGCAGTTGTATCTGATTTTGTCGTATTATATTATTTGATTAGTATAGTTAGAAGTTTCGAAATTATAATTTCTCTTTTTTTTGGCGTGTTTTGGAAAATAGATCGGTGTGAGTTATTAGCGTGTGACTAAATTTCGCGGTCCAATGTAACACATAATTGAATTTGACATTTCAAATGTTACATTTAATAAATTAAACTTTATTTATATTAGAGTGTATAATTGTTATATAATTTAAAGATGGTGTAGCCAGATTCGCCGGAAAAAAATTGTTCTAATGTCCTTTAACTTATTTATATAGCAATTGCTGACGGCTTATTAAGTGACAGATGATGAGCTTATCGCCATAATCCAGACACAAATGTTTGTAAGCTATTTTTTGTACCTAAGTAACAGAAAAATGGAAACTCATTGGTACAAGCCTGAATCGAACCTTCGACCATTGTAAAGTCGAACGCATAGCAACAGATTCATCGACACAGCTCTTAGACTTATGTTGACTTATGCTAGCATTCCGATCCGAGGGAGCTATTAAGCTAATAGCTGTTGGTTGTTTATCACTGCTATTGCTATTTGTAAAAAAAAACTTTATAACGCTTTAGAAGCCAAAGTACGTGCGTACGTAACAAAATCGTTCATAATATGATAATGCAAATATGAACAATAAGGTCACTTTCGCAAGTAAGCATAACCTGAAACACATTTTTGTCGCAAATTAATGAAGAAATAATAATCATATTACATAATCAACAGTGGTGGAGACACTAACAAAATGATATTATACGAATACACAGTCCTAGGTGGAAACGGTACAATCCTGTCACGAATCGTGATCGCGAAACGGATAGCAATTGCTGTCTCTGTCTACCCTCATAAGGTTAAAGTCGGTGAAAGCTTTTTTCATGATCATAAATCTATTAGTATAAGATATTGTTCATAACGAACTCAAAATAGTACTACCAATATATATTTAACTAACCGCCTGCACCCGCTTCGCACGTGTGGCAATAATAAATTTTTGATTCTAAGACAATTGTGTGTTATTTTCGTAGTATGTATGTGATATTTTATATAAATGGTAGAAGAAAAATCCCATTTTCAATATAATCCGTTTTCAATCTGTAAATCGTGTTACAAAATTGGACGTATGCGTGATGTACAAATTTTTTTTTTTTTTGACGAACTACACAGATTGGCCAGAGAGGCTGGCCTTAACTGCTTCACCGGATTGAGACGTGGCATAGCTCTTAGGTCGCTTAGCCTGAACCTCTATTGCTAGTAACTCGACACAAGGGTCCCCCCGGTGAGGGGTAACCTCGGCTTGGACGGTTACTATGTTAGGCGTAAGCATTCCGATCCGAGGGTGCCCGAAAGGGCCGAACCACGACTCAGTCGGTTGCTATTTCACGGATAATCTAAGGGACATTCAAAAGCTAAACTAACTTTGAGTGCCACTTCGGGAAGCGTTGGCGCTGGGAGAAGAAGTAGCCGAAGAAACTCCAGATGTACAAATATGTCAATGTATGAATATGGATGGAGTAATGGTGTGATAGGACTATTCAGAATGGATGTCACCACTCTGAATGACGGGCCCGTGCTTATTTTTGTATATATAATATGCGTATTTTCAATTGGATTTTAATTTTATAAAAGGAGGTTGTTCATTCATCTGTATTTTTTAAAATCTGTGTACTTATAGCGCCATCATTTATGAACCGATTTAGAATTTTATTTTTAGTTTGAAATTATTTGATATTTTTGTTTTTTTTTTGGAACTTTTTTGGTATACAAGCTTAATTTCGTAATGTATATCGGGAAACTCATAAAAATCGTAAGGAAAAATGGTTGTTGATTGTGATGTTGATAGGTTTATGGTAAATCAAGACCAGGTAAGTCATAATGACAATGAACACGAATATGAATGAAGCAGTTAATTTAGACGCTTATGTAAACGTTTGATTCGATTTGAAGTCGGTTTTTATTTTTACACGTAAATATATTTGTTGTTTTTAGTACAAAATAGTACATATATATAACACTCGCATGCAACATTGACTGACTGCCTCCTTAAACTGGTGGCACCAGTTAAAGGTGCCGCCTCACTAAGTGTCTCGCTCGGTGGAAAGTTTTAACGATTTTTATTGAATTTAAATGTGTTCTTAATTATAAAACTGGTTGAAGTGCGTTAACCTGCATCATTGTACACAGCTCCTGTTACGAAATATGCGACACTTTTATTGCACGTGTTTTTAACCGATTTCAAAAAAAAGGTGGACGATCTCTATTTGTTAAATGTGGTGAGATCACACTTTTCATAACGATATGAAAAGTGTGATCGGGCGAGGCGAACGGCAGTTGAGATGGAAGTGTAAGTTAGTGAAGATAGAAAGATAGATAGCTAAGTTTCGTGTATCTAAGGCACAGTGCAGGCCTATTGTCTGTATCACTTTAATAAAAAAAAATAAAGAAGTTAACAGTAAAGATTTCAAAGTGGTTGGTCGACATATCCGGTGACCAAAAGGCTGGCTTACAAAGGTATGTAGGTTGTATGGCAATGCTAGCAGCCTTCTAGGCACGCTGCCCAGCGACGATGGTTTGACTCAGTTATATTTTTTGTAAATATTTGTAAAATAGTTATTATAATGTAAATATTTCTCTTTTCAGTTAGTGCTAGCGTACCTAGTCCGCTTCGCCGGAATAGATTATACTTTATTTTGTTTAAACAATAAACTTACATCATTAAATATTTAATTTTACTCTCACAATAAACTAAGTTAATCATTTCTCTCCGTGTTCAATCTCTTCTATTCTCTTCTCGAGCGGGTGAATATATATCATTCTTATCATTTATACAAAATCAGATCGAACCTAGGTAAGAATGCGCCCTTAAATAGAATTAGTACAGAATTCAACTCTTTTTCAAAAACGGACGATATCGACCTCTTTTCTCCTAGTATAAGTATGTATAAACATTCACTAAACTACAAATAGTTTTTTTTTTTAGTTAATTTTAAATTTCAAATTTAGTTTTATTTTTACTTTTGTGTTAATTTTATTTTTATCTTACATTGTCACTCGCCAATTAATTGCTTGCAATCTACGCCTATAACTGCGATGGCATTAACTTCACAACTTTTCACTGTTTTATGTATTGTTTGTTTAAAATGTTCATTGTGTTGGTGTAATTAATAAATAAATAAATACAAAAACATATCGGGGTCAAGTGAATGTCAGATAAAGTGTAGTTTTCTTCATTAATGTAAATACTCAATAGAATTACATCTGTTAGTACAATCATAAAGTGTTGTCGGCCCACATTCAATACATGCTGTAATGAATGCAGATATTTCTCCACTTCTCCACTCGTGAAGGCTTATCCAAGGTTATCTAGAATGTGTACTCGTATTTCCTATATGTTTTAAGATAAATAATTTTCATATGATAATCAATGCACGGTGCACTTATTTTTCTGCAATGACAAATTTAAGACAGACAGAAACGCACACAAACATACGCCTATTTTATTACATAAACGAAAAAGTTTGTTCCAATCTTTATAACAAGAATTTATAGCGCACGCTTAAGATCGAAGAATTCTGAATGACGGACATCCATTAATGTTTTTACCTTAATGAACGTTAAGACAGTTCCACGAAATAGATACATTATGTCTCCGTATATCAATATCATGTAAGAGGCTCTTCGTATTTGATGGCACGTGGCGTATTCAAAACATGATGCATGCGTTTTAATATGCAGTAAAATCGTTTGAATCAAATTTGAATTAAAACAACCCCGCGTTCGACATTAACGTGATAGTTTGCCGACTTCTTCAAGCGCATTCACCTATAAGTTATATTACACAGTAAATCGATAATCTAAATTGAGATTCCATTGCAATGCTTATACGACGCAATTAAACCGGCGACGTTAATGTGTCGTTAAATCTAGACTTATGTTTCATCGATCTTTATGTACTAGGCAGTAAGAATTCAATTTCAAATTGTTTGGTTATAAAACCAACTAGAAAATGTCTTCGTATTGACTATTCGAGATACCGCCGCGGTGTCGGTGGATTATCCTTTAGGTGGACGCGGTGCTAGAATTGCCTCTGGTATTTCTTTTACCACTTCTTTTCACTTCACTCTCGCAGTAGTAATAATATAAAGTGGAAGGAAGCTGTAGAATGAGAAAATGACTATAATCCTTGCGCGATACAAGTACTTTATGGGAAAACCCCACCCCTCGATAGGATTAGGAGCGTTGCTGGAGTTTCTTCGGCTACTTCTTCTCCAAGCGCTAACGCTTCCCGAAGTGGCATTTAAGTTAGTTTAGCTTAGATTGTCCCAATAGATTTCGTTAATGAAATAGCTACCGACCGAGTCGTGGTTCGGCCCTCTCGGACGCCCTCGGCCCTCGGATCGGACTGCTAACGCGTAATAATGGTAACCGTCCAATCCGAGGTTACCTCTCACCGGGGGGACCCTTGTGTCGAGTTACCATCTAATAGAGGTTCAGGCTAAGCGATCTAAGAGCTGTGCCACCTCTCAAATCCGGTGAAGCAGTAAAGGCCAGCTTCTCTGTGCCAACTGTGATAGTTCGTCCAAAAAAAAAAAATGAGAAAATGGATCGCGCCGTGGTTATTTTTTTAATGAGGTATTATAAACTAGCGTTTGAACATGATCCCACCTGATGTTAAGAGGCGATGTATTTGAATTATGAAAGATGGTACTCGCTAGTTTTGTAATGAAGGTTACTAAACTAGCGAGTTTACTCCTAGAAAATATTCCCAAGTTGAGGTTCCTAATACGTTGATTTACTCTTATAGAGATTCAAGGTTAAGAACTTTTTGTCTGTAACCCTGAAATAAAACTTTTTATAAAACGGTTTTTATTCATGGCTTACTTATGCTTTGATTTCCCGGCGCTTTGAGTGCTCTTGAAATAGCAATCGACCGGGTCGTGGTTCGGCCCTCTCGGACGCCCTCGGCCCTCGGATCGGAATTCTTACGCGTAACATAGTAACCGTCCAAGCCGAGGTTACCCCTCACCGGGGGGTTCCTTGTGTCGAGTTAGTAGCGATAGAGGTTCAGGCTAAGCGACCTAAGAGCTATGCCACCTCATAATCCGGTAAAGCAGCTAAGGCCAGCTTCTCTGGCCAATCTGTGTAGTTCGTCGTTAAAAAAAAGGATACTCGTCATTTGCACCTTTATTACTATGTAATTACAAAAACAAAAAAACACTAATCTGCTCGATTTAATTCTCAGGCGCCCTCTTCCGACCCCACCATACACTATTACAGTGCAAATAGTGCTCTTTCCTCATTCATCTTTTCATATGTCCGAACCAATTGAACGAAAAATCCATAAAGGCGGAGAAAAAAAATTGTTTTGAATAATACATTATAATAGCATTTTTTTTTAATGAAAAGTGGCAAACGAGCATACAGCTCGTCTGATCTTAAGAGATCACCGTCGCCCATGAACATCAGCACCAGAGGAGCTGTAGGTGCGTTGGCGACCTTTGAGATAGGAATAGGCTCGTTTCTTGAAGGTCCCTAAATCGTAAACGTTCGGAAACACCGCTGGCGACAGTTGATTCCACAAGTTGACAGTGCGTGGGAGAAAGTAGTCATAGTCATAGTGACAGGAGTACAGGATTCCAAATGGGTTATATTAAAAAACTATAGAGTATTTAGTATATAGTAAATTTTAGTGTGTACGTGGAACATAATAAATGATTCACAGATTAAAAATAAATTAAATCGAGTTGTTTGAATGGTTGTACCATTCACACACCTCGATTTAATTTACTTGACACTGCATGGAAACCTTCATGCGACATTATTGCATAAACATTACATCAGAGCCTAACATAGCTTTAGCTTAGTTAAAATAAATTGCTTAGAATATATTATACGTAGTTGATACGTACTTTATTGTAAAAGGCTTAAAGCCTAAGGGCTTTTACAACTTCAATAGATTGAGCGTTGTTTGATCTGTGTTTAAGGCTAAGTCTGAATCTGTACTGTGAGTAACATACAAGGATCTCCTAGAGGGACCCTCGTCTTAGGTCGTAGTCTCTATATACAGCAGGCTCTATAAATTTGACTTAAATTTGCCCGAAAGGGTCGAACAACAGTTTGATCAGACCATAATGGGATTACAAGAGAAACGTAATTACTATTATATCAGAAATCGGGTTTCTAATTATATTATGAAACACAGCCGACAGAGCTACACTTGTGAGCAAAAATAAAGGGTCGGTTAAGAAAGTTTGGATATCTCGGAAGATAAAAACGCTAGTACTAGGTAACTGAATAAGGGAAAATAGGCGTTAGATCTTCGTAATATAACAATGTTACTTTGGAAATAAGATAGAGTGTCTTCGCGTAATTCAATTTCAACCCGTCACATTTCATTGTATTTGAAATACTGTTTTTTTAATTACGTGTTAATGTACGTAACCAACGTTATATTACATCAATATTTTAAGAGAATATGTTGTTTCAAGTAACAATTCGAAGTTAAAGTTACAAAGTGTCAAAACTATGTCGTGTTTATGGCACGTACATCTGCGATGTCGACATAAGTTGTATAGGAAAACGGTGACAACTGTTGCGGAAGGCAGTTTGGACCGAATAGAGGTTAAAGCGGGGCGCGTAGGGCCACGCACGCGCGTTGTGCAACCGCCGGCGTCGGTGAATGGAACCTCCAAGGTGTGTGGGCGAACGTTTTTATCAATGAACGAATTTGTGGCGTACGCTTGGGACTCCGCAGCGTGTCACGGCCGAACGACGGCCATCCAACGATTACCAGCCTTGCTAATGGGGAACGTCAACGGAGACACAATCGCTGGCACACTAGCGTTGCGTTACCGAGACCTTTTCAGCGGACACAAGCATTTAACATGTATGCAACCCGTCCCATTCACACAACGTAACTCATTCACCGGCAATCGTTCGTGTAAATAGTATATGTTATTTGCACATTAACGTTCAACAAATTTGAAAGGAAATAAACAATTAATTGAATTGCTTTGGTACTGTTAACGCCTTCGGATAGCCTTCGTACAGATTTAAGCATGACGTCGCGCAACGATTATATTGACCATTGAGAAACAACTAGCTCTGTATTAGGCGATAAGTATCTTAGAAGCTCGTTCAATTTTACTTTATCAGACGTTTTTGGATGGCTATTAATAATATTGTCATAATCGAATACGGCCAGTCGATTTCATTGTGAGAATTTGTTATTAATTATTTAAATAGACTAGTTTGTTAGCTATTCAAATAAGAGCTATGCCACCTCTCAAATTCAACCTCAACAAAATTCACCGTTCCAAACGTTTATCTTTTCAATCAATAAATCAAAAAAAAATCTAATAAAACAAAGATAGGTAAATAAAAAAGGTAATATTTTTAAATTATATAACGCCAGTAATATCCTAATGGTTAAGCTTTTGACTATACGATTTGAATATATATTTTTTTTAATTATATCTGACCCAAGAATTGAGAGGGGCTTATTTGCGTTGTTGGCTATTAATTGTGCAACAACATTGTGACTAATGTTTATTGTTAAATCATTTATTAGTTCTTTTTTTAATATATAGTTAAATATATACTTGTGGCAAATTAATAATTGGACAAGAAAAATCAATAAAAAATTACTATACAACATAAAGAAAGTGATTATTATAGTGATTTATATGTAATTTGAATAGTCAATTCAGTCTCCTCATTAAAATTTTTATTTAAATTTATTCTGGTTACCGGACTGAAACTCCAGGTGGCTGTCCACCTCACCCATATAGAAGAGAGTGAGGAATGCTGGTTAAGAGCAGCTCTCTTGGTCACGACCCTCAGGAGGGAACGACATTGAAGAACGAAACATTATAAAATAGCGTCTCAAGCCGTGGCCGTGAGTTAACCTACTTTAAAAATTTAGAGACTGGGAGCTTTAGTTACGAGCTTTGGAAGTCGATTATAAACGGCGGGGCTCGCAACGTGTTTTAGCATATCCGATTTAGCGAAAGAATGAGCAAGTAGCCCTTCTTGATTGATTAGCTCCGCAGGTGTTTACTTTGCGTGAACCGCCCAATTCATTGCGAGCCTTAAAAAGTGATAGAGATTTGATGATGTAATTTTTTTTTAATACAGAACGCTTTCTCTCTAAGAACGATGCAAGTCGTAAGCGCCGCCTCATACAATCACATCACGAATTCCATCGCGTACGGGAAGCAAGACACGTCCTCGATGACCTGTTGAGAGTGGCCATTTATCGTGTTCCATGGTGAGGCCAATGCTTTTGGAGAGCCTTATGTATAGCAGTTAACTGTTGCACTAGCAAAGTCTTGCTGCAATTTCTTCTGCCACTTCTCATAACGAAACTGTAAGCATCGATTCTTAATGCTAACGCATCTAAAACGAGGTGGCATTGCGTTAAGTTTCTTATAAGCAAGCTGAACAATCTAAGAACTTTTCCCAGTCCCGTTAAAGCCGTAAAGCTTTTAGCCTATCTAAGGAAATTATTCATTAAAACAAGCATAAATAATAAAAAAAGGTCTTGTATAACCCTCTTGTTTTTGCAGGGTAGACAGAGACAGTACTTGCTGACCGCTTTACACCAAGCTCTCTCATTAGTGACAGGTGGCGAGTCGGTCGGTGTACACATTTTTATAACATTTAATCTACATTAATTTAAATTAATAATAAATTACATACACACGCGGTCAAGTTATGGACGTTATTCCGTTTTTTTCTTTTTATATAAATATTTAGCATTTTCATCATAGTGGTGTATTATATTATTTATAAACAGTAAAAATTATTGTATTGTATTTATAAAAAGTAAGTAATTTTTTTGAATCCAATAAAATGTTCATGTCAATTAATCATAAAATAAGTTAAGCATTAGGAAGCCGCCGTTTGATATTCCATTTATCGCTTTCAAAGAAATTCAGTCAATTTGTCGTGAGCAACCGTAATGAATGCCCCACTTAGCGGGCTGCAATCATTAGCCTTTATACTGGCAACATTATCATGGAAATGGTTTCTATTTAGTTCTGTGATTGATGTAACGGCGCGGCGGGGGCGGAGAGGGCAAGCGGGGGCGGCGTAGGCGGCCGGAAGGAACCCGTAACTTTCTGGTCTCTACTTGCAAGCCGTCAATCGCAAATGTTTGTTTATTTTTTGGAATAAAACTTCTTGAAGCTGGTGAGAGCCTTAGAAAATGTGGGCGAAGCGAATGGAAGTTGAGTTTAGAGAGAAAAGATAGAGCTAATGAAGATAGAATAGAGATGAAGAAGATATATAGTGTTTCCCTGACACGGATGTTTCAGGTACCAGGTATCTGCACCAAATCGCGAGACGTGTTGCCTCCCCAGAATACCGCGAATGTGGAGATTGAAACTTGGTTCCATCGTATGAAAAAATGTGTCAAATTTCGCGGAGATTACTTCGAAAATCAATTAATACATTTTTAAATAGTAATGTTGTGTCACTTCCTTGATTCCCGGAATTTTCAGTGCCGCCCTCCTATTATAAATCTTAAATAACTTTATTGTATCACACTGCAGATATCGAAACAATTCTTTACGGGACGGATTCAATATCTTTACGGGACGGACAGGAATCAAAGGTCTCACGTCATTGCTATAAATATTACTCATAAGGATACTATCTAGCTGTCGATAGTGTTCGTTACAGACCTCCTAGTCTAGACTGGTCGTCTGTCTACCCTCGCCCACCTCTTCTATCAGTACGTCGGTTTAATGATCGTGGAATTTTATTTTCAAGATGAAAACACGATTCCATTTTCAAATTATTCTACGGTCTGACTCTAGTAAATACTTATTGTTCTCAATTAGTTATTTTTATTTATTTAATAAGATACACCAACAGCATTACACAAGCATACATTGTTGTAATAATCAAGTTTACAAACTAAGTCCTGTTGTGTATGCCAATTACAGGTGTACACAACATTCGCTATAAGGAAACGTAACGATTTTATTATTAATACTTACAAAAATATATTATTAAATGATAAAGTAACAGGAATATAACTACTAAATTAATTAAATAAGCCAAAATCACTGCACAATTTTTAACACTAAGGTGCGGAAGAACTTGCGTGAATTAGAGAAAATGTCAACCGACGTGGACTTAGTGTTAAGAAGGTTATACGTAGCGAAAATCCTTGGCAAGGGCGAGTGTGACAGAAGGTTGGTTTTAGATTGCGGCACATCAAAATCCTATAACAACGACTCCTTGATATTTGAATGGCACTTTAATATGAATGTTTTCGTGTAACACTCTACTTTTATTTCGCCATTGATGGCTTTGTGAAGAAAAACTACATCTAACATTTTGCGGCGATTACACAAAGTATGCATATGAAAATAATTTAATCTGTCACTATAAGGATATCTGCGATATGTATTACGCGAGACGAACGCAAGATGTCGTGTAAATGCACGTTGGACATTTTCTATTCGCTTTCAACCGACTTCAAAAAGGAGGAGGTTCTCGATGCATCAGTATTTATTTTTTGTTTATTACCTCTTAACTGCCGTTGGGCGATGCAATTTTGAAGATTCTTTATTTTATTTAAAAGCTAATTAATGCTTCCCACGTTTTTTTTTATGACGAACTATACAGATTGGCCAGAGAGGCTGGCCTTGACTGCTTCACCGGATTGAGAGGTGGCACAGCTCTTAGGTCGCTTAACCTGAACCTCTACTACTAGTAACTCGACACAAGGGTCCCCGGTGAGGGGTAACCTCGGCTTGACGGTTACTATGTTACGCGTAAGCATGCCGATCGGAGGGCGCCTGAGAGGGCCGAACCACGACTCGGTCGGTTGCTATTTCACGGATAATCTAAGAGACATTCAAAAGCTAAACTAACTTTGAGTGCCACTTCGGGAAGCGTTGGCGCTGGGAGAAGAAGTGGCCGAAGAAACTCCAGCAATGCTCCTAACATCTAAGGGGTGGGGCCTGCCCATAAAATAGCGGTAACGCGCAAGGATTATTCGCAACCTCCGACGGTCGCGAAGCTTCCCACGTGGTCCCAAACCATATAGCGCGTAATACCGTTTAACGTTTGATTAGATTTCAAGTCAGTTTTTGTATTTGCTTGTAAAATTACTAGAAAAGCAAGTCTTTAAGGAACATGCAAATTTACTTTTAGATTTATATTATTTCTTTTAAAATTACGAAAGATTAGGATTGTGTCTTAGAGTAAGATTCGATTGAATATATTTGTACCTAAGTGGGTGAAGTTTTTTGTGCACCTCGAAAGCGTTTCTTGAGAGTATTTCCGGTGGGTCGGCCCAACCTGCGCACACGCCAAACCGGTTCGATAATTTGGTATTTCTGGATGGCCATGTCGATTAATTTACGATAGACGAGCTTCCTGTGATAAAAGCGACGTCAAACCTGTGATATGACAACCTGACCAATAGAATTTGATCGCGCTTTTATAATTTTCAAAAGAGGTTTTAATTGGATTTATAATAAACGTCCGAACGAGCAACACTTTTACACAAAATAAATAATTAATTAACGCTGGTGGTGGAATGCATATTAAGAAATTAAAAGCTTATGAAAGTTTTTAAACAACTTCAATTAAATTTATCATATTAAATTCATAATTATGGGAAATATTTTTGTTTACATCACTGCATGTACCAAATTAAGCTATCACGTTCTTTTAAAACTAGCAGGGTAGATAGATATAACAATCTATTAAACATATATGTAGCATAAATACATGTTACATGTTATTTCACCGTTTGAAATATTACCCCCGAGACAGCTTTACTTGTTAGATGTTAACAATTTAGTTCGATAATTACTTTGACCTTATTCATTTACACTAGTAACTACTATAATTATTTATCTGTATTTGCACAAAAAAGTGTACAAAACGGCCGACTTAGTACCAAAAGGTGTACTAGAGAAATAATTTCATATATCTCTATCAATAATTCTATATATTTATTTATTTATTCTTTATTTGCACACAATACAAAAAATAAAGGTACAAATAGGCGGACTTAATGCCAGTAGGCATTCTCTATACATATAAAACTTACTCTATATATATAAAAGAGTAAGTGTGTATGTAAGTGGGTATGTTAGATTTCAATGAAACTTTCAGAGAATCTCCAGATTGACCTGGCGAGTAATCAAAAGTAAAGAAAGTTTGGTGACGATCGGAGCTCTCCTATTTTTGAACTGTCAAATAGTATAGCTTTTATTTACTATGATACTACTACTACGGGTATCATATTGTATTTACTGATATGTACATGGGTGTACGTAATGATCTTCACCTGCTCGAAAAGAGAATAGAAGAGAATGAATACGGTGAGAACTGAATAATTTATATTGCGAGAGTTAAATTTAATATTTACGGGTGTAAGTTTTGTTTAAATAAAATAAAGCAAAATCTAGCCCGGCAAAGCGGGCTGGGTACGGAAGTTTCATATTCCAGCCCTGTAGTTCTGGGCTCTCAAGAATAAGACTACGGTATCCCCTGCCTGTCGTACAAGGCGACTAAAGGGGCCTGAGTCGTCCACCAAAGTGGACCCGGGAAGAAGCTGGCCCGTGTCGCCTTGCGCTGCGAGGGCACAGGGGAAAGGAGTAACCTCCCCCCCCCCCGGGCAGTGCTCTCCTTGAGCACAGTACAGAGGGGCTCCGGTGCGTTCCACTGGAGATCCCGGAGCTCCCGGAGATCCCTCGTCATGCACCGAGGAAAGGGCCACCGGGGAGGTTTTAGTGGATAAGAACCCCACATAACCGCCGCCTTCCCCCAGAGGGCGGGGTATCTTTCTGAAGATTTCCTCCCCGTAAACAAAAAAAAAAGTTTCATATAAAAAAATTAGATTAGAAGATTACAATTGATCAATGACGATTGCCCTATTGGTTTTAGTGAAATGTGGCAAATAGATTCGTTCCTCGTTAGGGCTAGATTTCCACTTGACGTCAGGTAGGGTCGTGGTCAAGCACTTACTTTGAAAGTATAAAAATAGACTGCTGCTTTACTAAATCTACCCACCCCCTTGATAGGATTAGGAGCGTTATTGGAGTTTCTTCGGCCACTTCTTCTACCAGGATTGAATCGGAGGATCGAAATACTAACGCGTAAAATAGAAACCGTCCAACCCGGGGTTACCCCTCACCGGGGGGACCCTTGTGTCGAGTTACTAGCTAATAGAAGTTCAGGCTAAGCGACCTAAGAGCTATGCCACCTCTCTGGCCAACTGTGTTAGTTCGTCCAAATAAAATTACTAAATCTTTACAAATTATGGTTCATACTGAGATTGATTTGTGTTGTGGTTAACCGGTATTAATCATCGCGTCAACAACACCGCGATTTACGTTAATGTTCTACGAACATTATTTATGGCCAGTTCATTATTATCTCTTAATTACTCATTGTTTATACAATTTACCTAAAATGGGTAAATACAATGATAGGTGTAGTAATCCGATTGAAGCATCGGTTCTCTCTGCACTAAGTTACTCTTTAGTAATTAATCTTTTCGACTTTTCGATCTGATGGTCGGAAATTGGCCAGCCATCTAATACATGTTTATATTATATACATACAAAAGTTAGTCATATATACAGTTAGCCTGTATATCTTAAAGAGTGAATGTTGGGGCCCTATATATTTATATATGTCCCACTGTCGTATACCCGAGTATAAAAGCATAGTCCGCCACGCGGCCCTAGTACGGATCGGCAGTTTTCACAGTGTTTTAGAACATTTTCCAATATATATAAGTGACACCGTCAACGCGAGGAAAATAAGCACTTAAAATTTAAGGAAACAAATTCATTGGTACATTTGATCGAACTCAGGTTGCTAGCGTAGTATGTAATTTGAAGCGACCGCCAGGACACTGAGCTACCATGGCTCTATATATATACAAAACATTTTCGTTATTTCGTTGTAACTATGTGTTAGCAAAAAAGATAGCAAGAAAAACACACTGATTTTACATAACGATTGGATAGTCGGCGTCTCTTTGACCTTTAGCGTGATTTCATCATTAAATATACTTTGTATTACTTTATACCGCTAATATTTGATTATACAAATTTTTAAGCGCCTTGGTACCTCAGTGTCCGGGCGGTCGCCTCAAGTTGCATAGTACGCTAGCAACCCAAGTTCGATCCCCAGTCCCGGCATCAATAAATTTGATTTGCAATTTTATGTGCTGTTTTACCACGCGCTCGGTGGTGAAGGAAAACATCGTGAGGAGACCTACATGTCCTAGACAATCCGCACTAGGGCAGTATGGCGGACTACGCCCTTATACTCTGTTAACAGAGAAGGCCTGTGCCCAGTAGTCAACGCCACGGTAAAAAAAATAGCTTCATCCACTTTTGTTATCAAAGAATCGAGATTCTAAAGTTTTTTTAATTAATTAACTATGGTAACAATTAACAGGCAATTTATTCAAGAAGCAAAGTGACTTGCTAAATTGACTATTTACCTTATTTATATATTATTATCAACAATGGATGTGAATGGAATTAGGATCAACAATGTTGAGATACGTAGAAGGACAAAGTTGACCGACATAGCAGTAGCAGTCGCTAAAAGAAAGTGGAAGTGGGCGGGCCACATATGCCGTAGATTTGACAACAGGTGGGGGAGAAAGGTCCTAGAATGGAGACCTCGAACTGGTCACAGAAATGTGGGCAGACCACAGGCACGATGGACGGACGACCTAAGAAAGGTGGCTGGCAAGGGTTGGATGCAGAAAGCACAAGACCGCAAAGAGTGGAGTTCTATGGAAGAGACCTACACTCAGCAGTGGGTGGCAATAGGCTGAAAAAGAGAAGAGAAGAGAGAGATATATTATTTAAATAATTTATGTATTATGTAAGTTTTGTACAATATAATATTTCTGTATATTTTGCTTATGTAGCATAAATAGAACTCTGAACCCTTATTATAAAAGATTTCTTTCAATTATTAATTTTTTCTCGACTTTTCTTATCCAATTTATTTTACCTCTCCTGGCCTACAGGGTTGTCCGGAAGAGATCGCCTATAGCGATAAGGCCGCCCTTGCCCACTTTTAGCTTAAGCTTAGCTATTACTTTAATTGTTAAGTTGTTTATTACTTAATTTAACGTAACGGATAATAAAAGCAAAATGATACATTTATTTTGATTTGTGCATCGAAATATTTGACTTATCATTTATTTTGGACCATTCCATCACCGCTATCTCTAAAAGCCGTTGTCCGAAATAACACAAATCTCGCGCTCAGAGAGATTTGTGACCGGGTCCGCGAAATTGGAGCGTTAAACACTAAAACAGCCTACGGGTTATCTAACGTCAGCTTCGGCGTCCATAAATCAGATAATAAAACCAGTAGTTAGTGTAAGATGAGAAAATAATTTGTTTAAATAAATTAGGCGCGGTGGTTGCGCGCGACGCGTGGGCCGGCGTCGGCAAGTGTCGCGTGCGCCTGCGCAGCCTACGCTGCACTCGCGGCCATTATTTTTCAAGTTTGTTTGACGGGGCTGTTGAAGGTAAACATTGGCGCCAACGCTGTTTTAATTGTATTTGTATTTAATTAATATAAATATTTAATTAACTGCTTCACTGTCTATATATGTAAACAATATATATGTGTTTTATTAGTCATAGCCTTGTTGCTAAGCGGTTCGACTTAAGATTTGATGGTAGTCTAGCTAAAAATCTATGCTCAGCGTTTGACTTAACACACATCTTCGAAAAATATACCCCTATATTTATTAGTGAAACCTTATTTTAAGCGCCTTGGTACCTCAGTGTCGGGCGGTCGCCTCAAGTTGCATAGTACGCTAGCAACCCGAGTTCGATCCCCAGTCCCGGCATCAATAAATTTGATGTAGCAATTTTATGTGCTGTTTTACCACGCGCTCGGTGGTGAAGGAAAACATCGTGAGGAGACCTACATGTCCTAGACAATCCGCACTAGGACAGTATGGCGGACTACGCCCATATACTCTGTTTACAGAGAAGGCCTGTGCCCAGTAGTCAACGCCACGGTAAAAAAAATAGCGTCATCCACTTTTTTTATCAAATTTTATTAATTAATTAACTATGGTAACAATTAACAGGCAATTTATTCAAGAAGCAAAGTGACTTGCTAAATTGTTTACCTTATTTATATATTATTATCAACAATGGATGTGAATGGAAATAGGATCAACAATGTTGAGATACGTAGAAGGACAAAGTTGACCGACATAGCAGTAGCAGTCGCTAAAAGAAAGTGGAAGTGGGTGGGCCACATATGCCGTAGATTTGACAACAGGTGGAGGAGAAAGGTCCTAGAATGGAGACCTCGAACTGGGCACAGAAATGTGGGCAGACCACCGGCACGATGGATGGACGACCTAAGAAAGGTGGCTGGCAAGGGTTGGATGCAGAAAGCACAAAACCGCAAAGAGTGGACTTCTATGGAAGAGGCCTACACTCAGCAGTGGGTGGCAAGAGGCTGAAAAAGAGAAGAGAAGAGAGAGATATATTATTTAAATAATTTATGTATTATGTAAGTTTTGTACAATATAATATTTCTGTATATTTTGCTTATGTAATCAACATAAATAGAACTCTGAACCCTTATTATAAAGATTTCTTTCAATTATTCATTTTTTCTCGACTTTTCTTATCCAATTTATTTTACCTCTCCTGGCCTACAGGGTTGTCTGGAAGAGATCGCCTATAGCGACAAGGCCGCCCTTGCCCACTCTTAGCTTAAGCTTAGCTATTACTTTACTTGTTAAGTTGTTTATTACTTAATTTAACGTAACGGATAATAGAAGCAAAATGATACATGTTCTAAAATACATTTCTTTTGATTTGTGCATCAAAATATTTGACTTATCAATTATTTTGGGCTATTCCATCACCGCTATCTCTAAAAGCCGTTGTCCGAAATAACACAAATCTCGCGCTCAGAGAGATTTGTGACCGGGTCCGCGAAATTGGAGCGTTAAACACTAAAACAGCCTACGGGTTATCTAACGTCAGCTTCGGCGTCCATAAATCAGATAATAAAACCAGTAGTTAGTGTAAGATGAGAAAATAATTTGTTTAAATAAATTAGGCGCGGTGGTTGCGCGCGACGCGTGGGCCGGCGTCGGCAAGTGTCGCGTGCGCCTGCGCAGCCTACGCTGCACTCGCGGCCATTATTTTTCAAGTTTGTTTGACGGGGCTGTTGAAGGTAAACATTGGCGCCAACGCTGTTTTAATTGTATTTGTATTTAATTAATATAAATATCTAATTAACTGCTTCACTGTCTATATATGTAAACAGTATATATGAGTTTTTTTAGTGGCAGCCTTGTTGCTAAGCGGTTAAGATTTGATGGTAGTCTAGCTAAAAATCTATGCTCAGCGTTTGACTTAACACATATTTGCTAAAAATATACCCCTATATTTATTAGTGAAACCTTATTTTAAGTAAAATAGTAACCGTCCAAGCCGAGGTTACCCCTCACCGGGGGTTGCTTTCTGTCGAGTTACTTGCGATAGAGGTTTAGGGTAACGACCTAAGAGCTATGCCACCTCTTAATCCGGTGAAGCAGTCAAAACCAGCTTCTCTGGCCAATCTGTGTAGTTCATCATAGAAAACACCTTATTTTAATTGTAAAATCTAATTGGATTTATCTATTTGCGGAGTCCTGAACTGAATGTCAAGGAACCGACTAAACATTTTGGATCTATGGTTTGATGGGTTTGGCAGTGCCTCCTAATTTTCATCTCAAAGTTGCGAAAAACATTTTTTTTAGATAACGTCGTCATGGAAGAGATATTAATTAGGTAAAATGTAAAAAAACTCCTGCATCATTGTGAGTGCTAAGGGGTATCAAAAATTATTTTAATTTATTTACCTGTTCACACCTTTAACAGATAATAAAATTAATTTTGCCGTCGTTTTATTTTATTGCTGAAAGTCGTGAAGGTCCCAGGCATATTTCCCGGTATGTGACACGCGACAAGGATATACATCGCTCATGGACACACACTCTCATCGCACTTGAACGTCTTGGGGTCAAAAAAAAACAATCGGTGCAAGTCGAAAATAGCTCGCCCTTTCCCCGGAGAAGTCATACGCGTTAGGAGTTTTTACTAGTAAAAGCAAAAAAATTGGTTGAAGATCTCACTACTACTAACGTTTGTGAATTTCGATCATCAAGATGATGAGGCTATGTCGCCATGAACGGTGTTCGATTAGCAGGTGGATCGATTTCGAATATTTTTTCGAAATTTTTACGATAGTAAAAGCGATAATATTAGTATCTGGTAGATTACATCCATAAAAACCATATTTTAATGTCAATTACCGCTGTACTTACATTTAAATTAACATCATATCAATTTAATGTAACGCCTAAAATTTCATTATTTATTGTATTAACAATGACAAAGTCCTAGGAGATAACGTTTGTAGTAGCAACAGTTTAGACACAGCAGACCAACCAAACAGTTAGTGGGTATAATATTATATGTATTTATTATTATTTATATTACTATA
The DNA here is from genome assembly GCA_029286785.1 of Meandrusa payeni. Classification (NCBI taxonomy): domain Eukaryota; kingdom Metazoa; phylum Arthropoda; class Insecta; order Lepidoptera; family Papilionidae; genus Meandrusa; species Meandrusa payeni. Next base: position 7,506,339 of record JAGSMX010000003.1, on the reverse strand, counting down.
TATCTAAATAATAGCAATTGGGAAGTGGCATTCTTTTTCTTAAAGTCTCAAGACGGAATGCACACATAAGACCGGCTATAAGCCGAGAAAAAGGGCAACCTACACACTATTAATAATGAAATCTTGTATCTGAAAGTTGTAAGTTTCAAATCAACAATTGCTTTTATTATCCATAACATGTGTTTTACTATTCTGAAACATTACATTTACCGCCATCTAGAATTGAGCTCTAAACTGCGTGGCAGCCACGGGTCCACATAGATTTTTCCCCCGTAGCCAATTGGAAAGCGTGAAACGACTACGAGATGGCGGTACATTGGGAAGAAAATTATTCCCGTCGCCTTGTTCGAAAAGTAACGTTATGTAGCGATGAGGGCCTGTGCCGCGAGGTGGCGTTGGCGGTTTGTAACCTACAATGAAATGTAATTAATTAATATTTTAGTATTCAATAGAGCAATAATTATTATATCTTGTGTGTTTTTATCTCAAATATGTAGAACTTATTTAAAAAATCTAATAAACAATAGTTGACTTTCACCTCGATAATCGATGCCGAATGTCTTTATACTTTCTTTTGCCCTGAGGGCAAGACCCTGAAAAAATTTTTAAGGATTAAGTGAATTAAGGAACAAACCAATTCAAATAGTTCTTAATGTACAGAACAGCAACATTTAAAAAATGGAATAATTAACGAATGTAAAATGTCTTTGAAATCGTTTTCTTTGAAAGAAACTACTTTTTTATGACGAACTGCACAGATTGGCCAGAGAACCTGGCCTTGACTGCTTCACCAGATTGAGCGGTGGCATAGCTCTTAGGTCGCTTAGCCTGAACCTCTATCGCTAGAAACTCGACACAACGGTCCCCGGTGAGGGATAATCGGCTTGGACGGTTACTCAAACAAACTATAGGGTGGCCCATAAGTCCTTTGAAAAGTAAAATTTGAATAAAACGAAGAGGGCGCGCGTGAGCGGTGCAGGGGAAGCGGGGAGTAACTTCGGTTTCTGGGAATTTAGTCGCGATGGAACGTTTTACCGGAGCGGACCGTGCGTTTTGTGTGCGCGAGTTTTATAAAACGACAATTCGGCAACCGTTGCGCGGCGTAAATTTCGAGAACACAAAGGTTTACACAACTTTGACGACACTCCAACTCTTCAAACGATTAAGAACTGGGTTGCTAAGTTCGAGGAGACCGGTTCGACGTTAGATAAACCGCGGTTGGGTCGCCCAAGGACGTAACGTACGGAACAAAACATAGACACAGTGACACAGTCTATTCGCGAAAATCCGACACAGTCAACTCGTAAGCGCACCAGAGCATTAAACGTATCCAGGACATCGTTACAACGGATTTTGAAGAAAGACTTACATATGCACCCTTACAAAATTCAGTTGGTTCAAGAATTAAAGGAAACTGACGGTATTCTAAGACAAAATTATGCGAATGAAATGTTGAATCGGTTTACTTCCTTCAATAACATAATGTTCTCTGACGAGGCTCATTTCCATCTTAACGGGCATGTTAGTAAACAAAATTGCCGCTATTGGAGCTCCATCAATCCAAAACTTAAGCATCAGAAGCCCTTACATAGTCCGAAAGTGACTGTTTGGGTCGCTATGTCAGCCCATGGTATCCTAGGGCCTTATTTCTTTGAGGATGGCAGAGGGCGCGCAGTTACTGTTACGTCGGAGCGATATGTGGCTATGATCGAAGAGTTTTCATACCAGAATTGCAAAACTTTTCAGGCTTTAATGCCAGGATGTGGTTTCAACAGGATGGGGCCAATTCTCACACCTCTAACACTGCTATGCCCGTTATCCGTCAACTTTTTCCTGGCAAAGTGATCTCTAAGAGAGGAGACATTTCCTGACCTCCACGTAGTCCAGATCTGACCCTGATGGATTTTCTTTGTGGGGCTGCCTTAATGCTAAAGTATACGACACAAACCCGCGGTCAATTGAGGCCCTAAAAGAAAACATCCGCAGAGAAATGACAAGCATTTCAGCAGTGACGTGCCGCGCAGTCATCGACAATTTTAGGCGTCGTTTGCAAGAGTGCCGTGATCGCAACGGATTACATTTAGAAGATGTTATTTTCAAAAATAATTCCCGTTTTTAAGCTTTTTGTAAATAAAAATTTAATTCATAATGTAATTAGTTTTATTTTAATAATTTTTTTCATATCAAAGGACTTATGGGCCACCCTGTATAAGAGGTCAGTAATATAATAGACAACGGGATTATTTAACACCAGATGAGCTTTATGCTCGTTTGCTTTCTCAAAAAAAGAGAAGCAGCATTTATAATAGGCAAGGGGAAAAGTATCTTTAAAAACCATGGGGTATTTTATGTAATTCGGATTTGATAGGAAGATTTAGTCGTAGGACGCTATTAGGAATATAACAACTTACAGGTATATTCGACTTTAGCATATGCAGGAAAAATTCTCCCTCAGTTTGTGGAGGTGCATCTGGATCAACCATTATTATCGTGTAAAACTTTTTCTGCAATAAGATTTTTAAATTTCTCATTATATTACTAAGTTAAGGTTATTAATTCTTAATTTACTTTTTTAATTGAATACATACCGAATCAGCTAATGCATATTGAAACAATGGCTCATCAATAAAAACTTGCTTAGGAAGAAGGACATCGCAATTATGGTCGTTCACCATTGTTCCTCCTATGCTGGTTACGTTGAGGCCGGTCAATCTATCACAACCCTCGAGTAAACTCTTGACATCAGCCATTGAGCATTGTGGCACGCCTCTGCATGGTGTAGTTATGGTAAAAACAATTACAAATAAATGTTCAGATTTCATCATTGAGCTATGATGTGAAGTATGCACATGAAATAAAGCGAGCTGGAGCGCTGAAAATGAAAATGTTTATAAACATAGCCGCATTGTTGATTTTACAAGTTTGTTAGTTGCTCGATACGCATTTCGCAATCAAATTATCGCAAGTTTTATGGTTAAGTTAGTAATTTTTGTAAGTAATATTGTAATATTTGCTTCTTACTGTTTCTTATTCTTAACACTATCTGAACCATGGCGAGGTATTACTCTAGTCGAATATTAATTTTCTGGATCGATGCAGTAAAAACAATAAGCTAATACCTCAATGTAAAAATACAAGCTAATTTTTCTTCATTTTATTCCTAATATCATGAAATATTTATTATTGAAAAAAATATATTTCCACAATAAGAAGTTCATTAGATTGGCAGCACAAAGTTAAATATAAGTAACAAGTCGACAGACAGATAATTGGGTGACAACGTCAATATTTGACGTAAGCGGGATTCAAAATTTCTCTTTTGTTTATTCATTATTGTGAAAAAATGAATACATTACATTGAAACGTATATGGTGCTTTACAGAAAATGGAATACCATCCTCTAAACCTGGTAATTTTTAATATGTTGTGCATACATTTGTAACCTATCAAACATAAAAAGAGAATTATTAATTTCAGGCGCATCAGCAACATCGACGTGCCGAAGCGCATTTAATTAATAACAGATATGACGAAGCTATGCAGTGCCATCACAATGCAGCTGAGTTATTGCTAGACGCCATGAAATCGACCAGCTCTACGGCTGCCCTCGAATCAATTAGTCTTCAACACAGCTACCATTTGAAACAAAAGGATCTAATTAAGTGTAAGAAAGAGCAATACGCTAGAGTCAAGAAGGCGATGGAGAACATTAAATTGTTAAGCAAAGATCCTCGCCTTAATCTGCAAAGTAATGAATATTCTAAACTTCAAGTTGCCATTTACAGAGCTATAAATGAGTCGGAGGCTTTGCTGCACAAGATGTCGAACGAAGATCTATCCACCGAAACGAGATTGTCACAGGATACAGCCCGCAAAGGTGATGTTACGGACGGAAAGAAAACTGAGAAAACTCAACAAACAGTTGTTGAAGAACTACAAATTCTCAGTCAGAATTTGCACTTTCTTGTTGAGCAACTAGTACTACAAGTGGAAGTTCTCAAAGATGAAAATATGACTCTCAAAGAACGAGTTAATTATTTAGAAAAAGAAAGAGTTAAATACTTGAATCTACCTTCATCATCTGGCAACCAGCCAACTAATTTCTCATCAATATTTGTACCTAAAGAAGATTTGAACACAGATGCGGGTTCTAGTGATGCAACAGGACTTAGTAAGCCCTTAAATGCTCTGGTTCTTGAGAGACCAAGTCAGCAGCCTCATTTTGATTTAAGTGCTTTCAAAGACAATTAAATGAAAATGTTTATAAACATAGCCGCATTGTTGATTTTACAAGTTTGTTAGTTGCTCGATACGCATTTCGCAATCAAATTATCGCAAGTTTTATGGTTAAGTTAGTAATTTTTGTAAGTAATATTGTAATATTTGCTTCTTACTGTTTCTTATTCTTAACACTATCTGAACCATGGCGAGGTATTACTCTAGTCGAATATTAATTTTCTGGATCGATGCAGTAAAAACAATAAGCTAATACCTCAATGTAAAAATACAAGCTAATTTTTCTTCATTTTATTCCTTATATCATGAAATATTTATTATTGAAAAAAATATTTCCACGATAAAAGTTCATTAGATTGGCAGCACAAAGTTAAATTTAAGTAACAAGTCGACAGACAGATAATTGGGTGACAACGTCAATATTTGACGTAAGCGGGATTCAAAATTTCTCTTTTGTTTATTCATTATTGTGAAAAAATGAATACATTACATTGAAACGTATATGGTGCTTTACAGAAAATGGAATACCATCCTCTAAACCTGGTAATTTTTAATATGTTGTGCATACATTTGTAACCTATCAAACATAAAAAGAGAATTATTAATTTCAGGCGCATCAGCAACATCGACGTGCCGAAGCGCATTTAATTAATAACAGATATGACGAAGCTATGCAGTGCCATCACAATGCAGCTGAGTTATTGCTAGACGCCATGAAATCGACCAGCTCTACGGCTGCCCTCGAATCAATTAGTCTTCAACACAGCTACCATTTGAAACAAAAGGATCTAATTAAGTGTAAGAAAGAGCAATACGCTAGAGTCAAGAAGGCGATGGAGAACATTAAATTGTTAAGCAAAGATCCTCGCCTTAATCTGCAAAGTAATGAATATTCTAAACTTCAAGTTGCCATTTACAGAGCTATAAATGAGTCGGAGGCTTTGCTGCACAAGATGTCGAACGAAGATCTATCCACCGAAACGAGATTGTCACAGGATACAGCCCGCAAAGGTGATGTTACGGACGGAAAGAAAACTGAGAAAACTCAACAAACAGTTGTTGAAGAACTACAAATTCTCAGTCAGAATTTGCACTTTCTTGTTGAGCAACTAGTACTACAAGTGGAAGTTCTCAAAGATGAAAATATGACTCTCAAAGAACGAGTTAATTATTTAGAAAAAGAAAGAGTTAAATACTTGAATCTACCTTCATCATCTGGCAACCAGCCAACTAATTTCTCATCAATATTTGTACCTAAAGAAGATTTGAACACAGATGCGGGTTCTAGTGATGCAACAGGACTTAGTAAGCCCTTAAATGCTCTGGTTCTTGAGAGACCAAGTCAGCAGCCTCATTTTGATTTAAGTGCTTTCAAAGACAATTAAATAGAAAAATGACAATTTTCAAAATTTTAAAATTAGATTATCACTAAAAAGAGCCTACTGTTAACAATAATTTTATATGGGTAAAAAAGACAGTTTCTTGTGAGCTTCACATTTAATTTCTTAAAATGTCATTTTCCTATTTAATGACAATATTATTTATCATTTTTGTTGTTTTTATTATTACAATATCCTGTAAAATCTACAATAATGTAAACATTGAAATTTTGCATGAAATTTATTGATAAAATGTTCTAAGTCCCCACTCCCAGTTAAAAATTGATAATATGAATTTTTCAAGTTATTATGCAAAGCTAGAAAATATTGAACAGAGCACTACATGTTCACAGTACACTAGGAAATTTGCTGTAATTCCCTACTATTGCTGTGTTTTATGAAGTCCTAATTTCTGACAATTTTCCCCTTTTTTCTCAGCTGCTTCTCATTTATAAGGGCTGTATGTAGCACATACCATTCAGCTATCATTGTCAAGTTAACATGGTTAGTTTCTAGAGTAGTTTCACCAATAGACAATAGAAGTAAAGATACAGCAATTACATAAATACAATATTGAATCATTTCACATACAAATATGCTAAAACTTAGGATCTTTTGTAAGTTTTTGTATATATTATGGTTTGCTCCATTAAAATAACAGCCTTTATATGTCTTACCGTCTGTCAAAGGCTTTCTCTCTAAAGAGAGTATTGAGGTATTGGCACCAGTAGTATTATTAATTCATGACAAGCTAGTCTTATGCACCATATTTGTGTGAAATTATTTCTCACTATTTTAAATATTATCTTTCAGTTATACGTATAATAGTTTAACACTACAAAGTCAACCTTATAGTTCAATCATTGATGTAAATATTTTTTGTATATAATACATTTGGAAAGTCTAAGGAATGCAATTCGAAGACTGTCAGTTTTGCTAAACAGGCCTTTTGTATTGTTATAGAAATAAATTTTTTATCATTTGAATCACTTGTTTGATAATTTTATTCGCCTTGGCTTGGTCAAGCAACTTCCACGACCTTAGTCCGTAGCTACAGTCCTCCGATCAACTATACAAAGCTTTGGTCTTTTTTTTGTTGACGGGGGGAAATCTCAACAAGATACCTTGCCTTCTGGGGAGAAAGCGGCGGTTATGTGGGGCTTTACCCACTAAAACCCCCCCGGTGGCCCTTCCTCGGTGCACGGTGAGGGGCTGCGGGACCTCCAGAGGAACGCACCGGAGCCCCACTGCACTGTGCGTGCTCTTAAGAGACCACGTCCCGGCGGGAGGTTACTTCCTCCCTCCCCTGTGCACTCTCAGTGCAAGGCGACACGGGCCAGCCGATCTCGCCTTCTTCCCGGGTCCACCTTGGCGGACAACAAAGGGCCCCACCTTTTTCGCCCAGTGAACCCCCTGTCCAGTGACCAGTGTGAGGACCCTTTTAGTCGCCTTCTACGACAGGCAGGGGATACCGCAGTCTTATTCTACAAGCCTAGAATTTGCTTTCTAGCTTTGGTCTTTGAGGTTACTCGTCATAACACTTGGGTGTCTTAGCTTCATCCTCCCGCTGCACACAGCCAGCACTTCTGAGTCCTGTGTCTGTTTTTGTTACTGTAGGCATGTTAGTTTTGACTCAACGATACCAAAAATATTAGCACATTAAGCTGGGTGGGATTCGAGAACTATGGAACGGTAAATCGAAAGCTCAGCCAGTTGGCCAACACTTCTTTGGTAAGCAATTTAAAAAGACTATTGATAAAAAATATTACATCATTGTTATTGGATAAAAAAAACTCGAATACTTTCGTAGATATGTATTGCATATTGGTCTTACACAAAATAAAACTTTATTTTTTTAAATGTAAAAATAAACTTCCCAGTTGCTCCACTAGGAATAACTATTCTTAAGCCTATAATATCTCTATACAGTAAACAAACAATAGTGCTAGTAACATTAATTTTTTTTGGTAACATGAAATATACGGCTGACAAAATTCGAATTACCTACAATTTCATACTTCGTGATGTATTTCAGATCTATTCATCATATCTAAAAGCTCATTTAATTTAACTTGGTAGTATTAAAATAATACGTGCTGTAATATTATAAAAAGTTAGAACCACAGCCGCAAACAACATTTATGTGCCATAGACAAATTGTATTTGTCTCTTAGTATTACATACAATGTTTAACAAAGAATACTATGATTAATTTAGGCAAATACTAGCAAGAACTTTTAAACAGTGTTGAAAGAAGTCCCAGATCCGATTGTTACCAGTACGAAATTATGACCATAGTTTATAAATATGATCTTGACACGTAAAACTCAAATTTTCAGACTCTCTCTGAGATGAGACTCTGAGACTCCTCGGCTGAGATTATTAGGTCCCATATGCGTCACGTAATTATCCTATCGCTATACTTTCGGCACACATTTTTAATTATCCGGATTCGAACTCACGACCATCAGACCGTAAGACTGAATATTACGGCCCTATATCTGTTTACACAATAAATGAAAGACAACACAGGCCTCGTACGCTAAGTTAACCTAGAAAAGTAACTTAGCGTTCAGACAGGTAGACCCAGCTCTGACCGTTACCGTTCTTATGTATCGCCTGGCCCCTGCGGCTCGATCATATTCCAATTGGAATTAGTTTATAGGAATTTCACAAGTAAATATATAATTAAAATTTATCAAATAAAAATGGAAGGGCAATATTACAACCAGCTGTACCAGGAATAGGTCGGCATAACCTAGAAAGGATCCAACAATGTCGCAAATATTTTGGGAAAATGAAAACTCATCTTGGACTGCATTTCCAAGTATATCTGACAGACTGATCTCCACAGACTGCAGAAGCACTAAGCTAAATTGTATGCTCTTAAACATAATATCTGGAAAATAGACACAGACTTAATATAGCATACTGTGCGTATGGCATAAATAGGCACTAGAATGGCAACACACTTACCAAAGATAACCTCCAAATCTGTTTAACTCACAACCTCAATATACATAGAAATAATATGTTGATAGTTTATATCTATAAAAATTACAACTTGGGTACAAAGATTATTAAAAATATAACATTAAAACTAATATTATTATCTATATTTTGCTCACTTTAGTCCGATATTTTATGTTAACAAAACATCAAAGGAAGATGCAAAAACAACTGTATGACATGAAAATTATTATTGTGAAATAATACACACAAAAAAACGCGTTATTGATTTTTAACTAACACGTTTCTTATGGCATTGAAAATATATTTTTTGTGCATTTTTATAAGAAAAGAGGCAAACGAGCTTACGGCTCACCCGAATTGAAATGATAATAAAATTATATGCAATTAGATAAAGTTACAGCATTTATATATATGCGGATTGGCATATTTCACATGTCTTAGAAAATTTTTCTAAGACATGTAGGTTTCCTCACCATGTTTTCCTTCACCGCCGAGCCCGTAGTGAATCAGCACATAAAATTCCAACAAATTTATTGGTAGTGGACGCATACTATGCAACTTCAGCCAACCGCCCGGACACTGAACGACCCCAGCTCTATATGCAATTATTCAATCAAATTACTATCAGAACATAAAATGTCATTCTAAAGTGAACATGGTATAAGAACGTAAATTTAACGTAATTCGTGTTCCAATAGTTTAATTAATCTAAAATCCAGTGAGTTTTTTAATCAGTCAGAGACTCGTTGTAAAGAGATTAGGCAATGTGACAACGTACCAAAAGCAAGTTCTAACGTTTATTGCATTGTAATACGCAATTTGTCGCATTTGCAGCTAGTAACACTTGTTTTGTAGTGAAAATTATTTCATTACGTTGATAGAAGTAACTATACTTCTATCAACATGTACTAATATATAATATAATATAAAAAAAGAAAAACTATTGCAGAAAAAAAATGTCGCAGGGACTCATGAGGGGGGGGGGGGATCATCTAACTTACATTTTCATTTTATCTTAGACGTAAGAAATAAGTGTGTTTAAAAAAGACTTGGCTTAAAGGTCTTGTTACCAAGCCATAAAATATTGAAAAACAAAAAAAACTATTGCAATATTTGAAAAATGCAACTAAAACTTTCCATAAACTAAACTAAATATTTGTGTGGTGTAAAAGGAATAGTAAACTTTAAGTGGATTCGCGCGTAATTTATTACTAGAAAATTCGATGTAGGGCAATTTATTATTGAATTTCTACGGGTGTCTTTTGAAGATTTTTCCCTCGAAAAAAGGCCATGAATGACATACGTCATAGACAGCTATTTAAACTGTCACTTACATGTGAACGCTTCTCATGTGTAATCTTATAACATATTTGCATTATGTGTTAAAAACAGTTTTAAGGCTACTTACTGGATATCTTTGGACAGTAAATTATCCCTTACACTTCAACTTGGTAATATAACGGGGAAAGCCATATTAATATTTTTACCATCTATTTCTAGTAAAACTTGGACAAAACTTACCACAAATTAAATAACATATTCGAGTTACTGTGAGACAACAAACACGTTTTCATAATTTGCGCAGTGATTTTGTCAAAAAGCGTTAAATATAATTAAAGAGGAACTAAAGATATTTGAAAGTAATATTACATAGGCTCAGGGCGTATATGGTGGAGGTGGCGGTAGAATGGAAAGATCATCGAACGGGAAATATTGTTGGGAACCTAACACCGGAGGCGCGAAATTAGGGGTTAATGTGGATATATAATCTGCAGTCGGTGTATACGGCGGCAGTGTGGGAACTGCCGGCGTCGGTCCAACGCTGTGGGCTTCGTAGCCGTCCCAGTCTTCCATCAAGTTCCGCCTCTGCAAGTCTTCGTCATTGGATAAAGGAGCTCCCCATAAATTAGCAGCAGATGCTAATAAAGCGAGAGCACCTGTAATTGATTTTAATTCTAAGTGATCTTTTGTACGTGAAAAAAACCTTTTAATTTGTATTGTGTGTATTAAATATATAACATACGACCTGCACCCCGCGGCGTTACCCATGATTAAAAACTATTTATTTCAAAATAGAAATCTAATTTTATAGAGGCTACGTTATCTATCCTTATTACATCAAAAAAGATCAAACTGTTCCAGAGATTCGCACAAACAGACGGACAAAAATTGTAAAAAAATTTTAGTAAATGCACCTTCATGTACTATAACTATATTGTATATACCTTTATAAGGAAAAGTAGTTATTTTAATATTACAAAGTCTCCAATTTTATTTATTTGTATAGATAACGTAAAAAAAATGTGTTATTTAGATATACTATTAAATCAACATACCCGCTCCGGTTATTGTGTAAAATCCATACTCATAGTCGACTTGTATTGTGTTTGGGTCGCTATTGTTAACATTCCCGAGCACAACAGTTGTGTAGTAACACACGCCAACAATGGCTATAACCCAAAACACGCACATAATGCTCGGTATGGCGTTCCTTCTAAGCAGCTTGATTGCTTTACTATTCAGACTTGTGAGGTTGATCAGCACACCAATGCTGGAGCATAGCAACACCATAAAGCAGAGCAGTATAAGCACTCTCATTAGCGTTATTATCTCGGGCGTTGTACACGGTGGCAGACCTTGAACGTAATACAAATAATGATTATTAAAATATACTTATTATTATTTAAGATACTATAAATTATTTACACTGAATTCAACTTATATGTAATGGAAATTATAGAAAATCATTGAATCTATCAATAGCAATCAGCCATGGTATAATCTACTGTCTAGCAATAAAGGTGACTAAGTTTTTCTGGTTGGCAGTGGTGATTTAAGTATATTCATAAGCCATGATATTCCGGTATTCATAATACATTGTTAATTTCTCTCAGCTATTGATAGTATTAAAGTAATAAGTTCTTACATTCTTTTAACCTTAATGAAGCCAATAGAGCAAGCAATTGGTGTCCATTTTCACCAACAATATCATGTCTCACATAAGGCTATCACTATGTACCGACAAGGGCACACTTATTCTCACAAATGATTGTTATGACCGAAATTCAAATTAAACACCATCGCACATTCATGATGAGGCTAAACTATGAATAAGGGAACTTCCAAAGTAATGTATTATAATTATAGCTACTGTGGGAGTTTAAGTAAATATCACGCACTGACTCATCACAAGATTCCTAAAATAACTTTAAATTAATTATAGTTACTCATTGTAAAGAGCCCTGGTAGACCAGTGTCCGGACAGTTGGCTCAACTGGTGATGGAAAACATTGTGAGGAAACCTACATGTTCCACGGATGTGAAGTCTGCCAATCCGGAATCGTGCCGAGTGGTGGACTATGACCTTATACTCTACATAAAAGGCCTGCGCCTAATAGTGGGACATATATATTCTATATATAAATGCTGTAACTTTAACATTTTTTACTTTTAACTCTTCCTACATAAATGTACATGGCATCAAAAGTACTCAAAACTAACAAACATATACAAAGATAAATGGTTGTACAAGAAACGATAGAGGTATGCTAGGACTCTACCCTTTGGATCAATATCATTGAGTATTTTATTTTTCGTTCTAAAAAGTGACAACATAAATATGGACACAAAATGCACCAGGTATATATAACACAAACACACACAAACCATACAGCTTCGGAGAAACATAAATGAAAGAAAGATTTATCTTGGCTGGAAATTAAAAGCTATGCTTTATGAAAATATTGTTATCATTAGCACTATTTCCTATGATATAATTCTACATTTATTAATTTCGTAATTTATTGTTAACATTTAATCATTGATAAATTTCAATAAATTATATATGCTTACCATTGAAATCAGACCTGTTAATAGGGTCATAGTCCCTATTCTGACGTATTGTTATTTGATCATCTTCATCATCATCTTCATCAAATGCGAAGAATTGTGCCAGCGATAGGCTTTGTGTGCAGTGGAGCCCTTTAATTCGGAACCAACTGGGTTGAACTAAAGCTGCACTAGTCAGTAAGAATGTAGACACGTTAAAGAATGCTGCTATCTTGTTTAATTCTTTGTCTTTAAAAGGTAGTGGTATCTTAACACCTAAAAACAGGGTGCAACAAATATTTTAAAATACTTTAATATTTTACACAACACAATATATATTTATTTAGCTGCCGATAACCACTGTGCTACTGTTACATTGCATCTAGCTACCAAATTAATATCCTGTCTTTGCATACTGTCAATGATGGCACCCACTGCTAAACATTTGCTATGAATGATACAACTGGGCTAGTATCAAGTGCTCACAGAATCCTGGTGTGTGGTATAGATAAACTTCTGTATTTGCACCCGATAATTTATGTGGCCAAATATCTGACCCATTTTAGTTTGATATTGATATGATAGTTTGATATTAAGTGATCACAACTGGCCATGTTCATCATATCACTCAATATGAGTCTAGCCACAAGAAATACATGCAACTACTGGATTGACAAATTTGGAAAAACAATTGCATTATGGTGTTTATAATTTTTTTACATTTTCAATACTGGTAAAATGCCTTTGCCTTAAATAACTTAGTAATGTCTATTGATGAACTTAACGAATGGTTTCCAACTATTTTATTGTGTTAAATGAAATCTTTTCTAAAATAAGAGTAAGAAACATCCTATCGCCTCTGAGTAAAGGAAATTGGTAATATCTATAACAAATCACCATTGCTTTGTATGAATTTATGTTTTGTAATATATTATAATATTTATACATATATATATATATACTCAGTGAATCAAACAATCTTTTTGATATTATAATAACTACATGTGTAAGTTAATATGGCAGAAATTATCTAAGTTAAAAAACAAGGTAAAACTCATATAGTCAATTAGGTCTGATATTACTATGCAAGCACAACACCACTAAAATCTATAAATAGACAACTATCACAGTGGAGGTGTTGCTCCGAGGGAGGCCCATGCGTCAAAGTAATATGAGATTTCTATTACATTTCATATTATAGTTAACACCCGTTATAACATCTCTATGAAGTCGTAGACATGTTATTAGTATGCGTAACATGTTAAAACTATTAAATAAGACTTTTTTACTCAAAACAAGCAACTTAAATCATTTAAACTTTATTTACTGGTATTTAAAATCTAAAAGGTTGTAAGTATTTAAAAGTTATCTGTATTATATGCATTTTTATAACATATTTAATATTTTTCCGCAAGGTTGAACGTCATACCTCTAATCCATGTAAGACACCCCATTGTGCTGGTATCTCAACGGCTATCAAGCAAACTGCGAAAAACTCATACGATTCTAATATTAATCAAATGAGGAAAATAATTACACCGAAAGTAACAGTTTATACACAACAGAAATCTGCATACCGTAAAATGTATTTTTTTGACATTTGACAGGAAAGAAAAATATATAGTGTTACCAATATTATCACATGATTGGTGGTTAATAACATCTTCTTTCTCTTTTGCTCTTGTTGCAAAGCTTATACAAGAAATGAGAAACAAAATGATAAACAAAGCATTATACGTGAGTTCATATTCCTTTTCACGCAGAGTTTAATTACTGTGTATTGTAATAGAATGTTTGGTGGGTTTTGTCGTATTATGATTGTAAAGAGATAATCTTTTTAGTACTATTAATTTTCATACATTAGTTAAAATATAAAATGAAATCATAGACATTTCTACACAAGGCCAGTGTCGTGGAAGCAGTCCGATGTGACCATCACTAGGATGATTTTTTTTCTTTTTATTGCACCGAGGCCGACACCGAAAACCACAGCTTTGATCTGCCTAAATTTGTTAGCATTATTAAAAAAAACCAAAAAGCGGCATCGTGGCTTTAACTGTTGCGTGGATTCCGGCTCGATCTGGGAAGATGCATAATCTTGCAAAATATCACCTTGAAATGAAAATATCACCCTTTATAACAGTGTCTCGGCATCAGGCATTGAAGTTTTAGTAATGTAGTAATGCGTTTAATTTCTCTCTATCTTTCTCTTTCTGACACACACCACGAACATTTGATTATTTTTCCAATATATTTTAATGACTTAGACGGTGATGACTTAATATCTGGTGAGACGAAAACTCCTTTCCAAAAAAATATGTCATGTACAGAGATTAGAAAGGTATTGATTTAAATTAAGTGCAAAGGGGCGCCAATCTTCCCGAAGCTATTAATCAGTCTTAAATATCTACAAATGTATTTGAACTTGAAGGATATCCTGCGTAATCGTTCATAAGATTACGAAATACTTGACACTAATGAATAACGTCTGAAACATTGTTTTAGTAGATTTATTATAACCACAGCCTAATGAAAATCGCGTTCACAAAAACATGATCTATAGTAAAATGTGAAATGCGGGCGGTTATCTCGTTATACAAAATCGCATTTATAGTGTCAGGCTATATACCGTATGCCCCCAACTGTACTCACCAGATTTTCCAATTAATTTTCATTTTTTTGGACGATGTTCTACAAAGAATAAAATTCAAATTCGATAATGTGTTTGACAGTGGTATGGCCACTGCAGCGCCTTCTACTATGTAGGGTAGCACCGTCATTTCGCAGAATACCGGCATGAAGTAAAGGTACATTATACTTCTCTTTTACGCCCGATGAGTGAGGTGCCGTCTACCCAACTCTTTATAGTGTAGATTGTGAATATACCCGCAGTGTCTTTAAAAGTTGTGTGTAAGTAACAGAAAAAATACAACAAAAGTGCATCGTGAATGCCATTAAGTACTTTGTGAAACGGCCAATAGGTACTTCATTTAGTAAAATAGTTACATATACCGCCTTTCCTATTTTATTATGCTACAAAAATTAGAATGCCTTATGAATGATGTATCAAGGTTTAGATTTTCTAACATCATACTCAAATTCTCGTATAATCGCGAAATGATGCAAGGTTTTATTCTTATAAATATAAGCGAAGTTTTTTTGCTTTGTGCCTTTGTTAGAAAGTGAAATAGGTCATTGTAAGCAAAGAGTTATAAGGCATCATTAGCCTGTTATATGTTTCTAAATCTTCCAAGATTAATGACCTATGTAGTCTTATGTAATCACATCTTTGATTCCAGTCATAAAGTATTTATTTGTCCACAATCCTTCTATCTAAAGTGTTAAGGCTTGGTTTGTAACGCGGCTCTAGTGATTGGCAGAAATAATAATTCTTTTCCCTTTTTTCACCTGTATATTAACACAAATTGCAATTGACAGATAAATTGTTGCCATAAACATAAGGCGAGAGCATAGACACTTGACCACCGCGGGTCCTGTCTATTTTATCTCAGTAACGGTAAGTTACAACAATTGGAAGAATTCTTATCCGCGATCAATTAATAAATAGTCAAAAATTAGGATTTTTTTAAAAACTGTTTATTACTTGGAATTTTTGTACAGCAATTGGAAAGCCATTACCATCATTATCATCATTTCCGTCGTAGAACATCGACTGCTGGAAAAGGTGGTCCAAAGGCGGCTTGCCAGTCTTTGGTCTTTTCATACCATATTTCGATGCCATCAGCCGTCTATTCTACGCGCTGTGTCCTGCCCCCCGCCACGTTAATTAACTTATATCGGCCACCTTCGTTCGTTTATGATTCTCCTCATTTGTCTGATAATATTGAGATATTCGAATTTTGAAGTTTGAAGAATTGAAAATTTTAAATCCTTATTTTCGCGTGCCCTAACTCATTTCAATTGAAACTGCATTCGTTAATTGTGAATGAAATGACTATCACTAACTAAAGTTCAACATATTATTATAGATTTCTATTGGTAAAAGAATGTGTGAAATAGTTTTAAAAGTTTACAATGTCAGAGAGTATTCATATCAAAAAAATAGACAAATCTTTCTACTTTTTTATGTTATTATATAAATATCATGGCGAATACGAAACGAAAATTTACTTTGAATTGGTACATATTGATATGAGAATCAAACGTTGATATTCAAAGGAAAACAATTTTATTGACTCTTTTCAGGGCTGAATTCACATGAAATTAATGAAAAGGTCAACGTGAAAAATCTTCATTGTAACGGTACTAAATAAAATGTTGTGATTGGACAATTTCTTCTCTTTAGTTGAGTTGTATAACCAGGATGTAAATATAAAAAGGTTACATATAATTTGGACATTGTTGAATAGGTATACTGATTTTTACTCCGTTGGTTGTTACAGTATCAATCGCATTGAAAGATATCGATATATGTAGTTATGATTTAAAATTCAACTTATTACGTAGGATTTTTTAGAACTTTAAAAAAAGAACTGAGCTGTGTCTGAGCGGTCGCTCTAAGCTGCATAGTATCTCAACAAATTTGATTGTTGCATTTTTTTAAAAAAGAAACCTAGCAATTCTTGGTAACCATTCCAACTAAGCTTGTGCTAGGAGATGGTTCACGTCAATAGTCGAATGGTGGATTCGAACCTACGACCTTACGATTCACAGACCATACCCTACACCATTAGGCTATTGACGTTTCAAACAATTTTAAGTGATTTGTGGTGCAAGAAAATGTCGTGGACAATTTTTCTAATCTGCCAATCCGCGTTAGGGCCGTATGGCGGACTATGATCTTATACTTTCTTTAAAGAATAGGTTGGACACATTTTCTTTATTTAAGTCCATTTAGTTAGTTTTATTCAATGAGAGAGCCTGATATAGCTGTAGCATTTATTGTCGTGTCACGTTTTGAAAAATATGTTGGCTCACGACATCAAACGTATTTCTGGCACGGGGTTCATCTTTTTGTTGCATAAACATCAATCTCCCGCGGCTGTCATGATCCCGCACATTTTAGAGTGGACTATGATCATTTTGACATAGTACGATAGATGTTTTGCTATTGTTCAACAATTTTGAAATGTTTTTGCAAAAAAAATAATATACGTTAGTTGATTGTAGTCAGATGTATGTTCAATTGCCGTTACGTTTTAAATTTTAGTACTTAGTGTTGCCTTCATGTGGCGACACGAATTACTAAAATGTAATGAAAAAATACTGAAAACTTAAGATATCTTTTTTCGTTTAAGTTTATGTTTTTTTAAAAAAGATAAATAAATTAATAAAAATATTTTATTTTATTTTAAGGATATTTGTTTGTCTATCATATATAATTTATATCAGTTAGCTAATCTTTATCTTCAGAGATATTCAGACTTTTTTAACCGACCCTTTATTTTTGCTCACGGCTATAGTTTTTTTGAATCAAACGCTATAAACAGTGACCCTTTTCTTTGCCTCGTTTCAAGTCAAAGTTTAACAAGGTAGTTTTTATTAATTATTAATAAAATAAAATTATCACAAAAATTTATTTCGTCACGCTAAGTGCTCATTAGCCACGCGAGGTGGGGAAGGAAAACATCGTGAGTAAACCTAGTCTTAGAAAATTTTCCAAGGCATGTGAAGTCTAGCAACCCGCACTTGGGCCGCGTGGCGGACCTTATAATCACTTCACAGAGAAGGCGATCACTTCACATTTAGATATTAATCTAAATGTGACATTAACTTTTTTTGAGTTTAAGATTATTGTCTGATACAATGTTAGGTTATGGTAGATACGCTTTCAAGCGTCAATAACCTAATGGTTTATGGTACGGTCTGCTAATCATAAAGTCGTGAGTTCGAATCCACCATTCTACTCTATTCGACTATTAACGTGAACTATCTCCTACCACAAGCCTAAGCTTATTTGTAATGGTTAACAAGAATGTGAGAATGGGAGAAAAATAATTGTTAACATTCTTTAAAATTAAACATAGTGAGTAAATGAACGTAAACGTTTTTGAATGTCCCTTAGATTATCCGTGAAATAACAACCGACCGAATTGTGGTTCGGCCCTCTCGGGCGCCCTCGGTTCCGATCCGCTTATGCGTAACATAGTAACCGACCAAGCCGAGGTTACCCCTGACCGGGGTACCCTCGTGTCGAGTTACTAGCGGTAGAGATTCAGGCTAAGCGACCTAAAAGCTATGCCACCTCTCAATCCGGTGAAGCAGCCAAGACCACCATCTGTGTAGTTCGTTAAAAAATAAAATAAAAATTCTACGTAATAATTAACTTACAAGATTACATCCTTATAAGATAAATATGAACTAAAACGGAGTTAATAAACAAGGAAATAAATCACCCCAATACGGGTCGATTAAATTCATTAGTTTTTATCACGTTCAGCTTAGCAAACTTATACAGTAATAATGTTTTGTGTTGCCAGAAATGAGCGAATGAAAGCGCGGGAAAATGTTCAAGATAAACAACTTCCACGGACTGAAGCTTATATTATTTCAGTTATGTTGAGTTTAGTTTTGGTGCAAGAATACAATTCTATTAGTGGGTAAGAGCCCCACATAACCCAATTATGACTTTTTTTCTTTTGTTCACGCGGGGGAATCTTTTTATAGACCATCCTCCGGTACCCTGGGTGGGCCCGGAGGGATGTGTGGGACTCGGCCTGGGCAGCCCCTACCCACTAAACCTTCCGCGAATGCCATCAGCCGTTATGAGCGGGGTGCCCCGGATCTGTCAGCGACAGGACACCCCAACGACCGGCCGGTCCCGGCAAAGACCGGACTTCATCCTCAAAGGGGACTTCTCCGGCACTCAGAGAAGTCCCGACCCATCCTGGCCCCGCTTCGGATTACGAGGGCGGCAAGAGGAGGCGTTCGTAACGCCTCCTGCGCACCCCGATAAGTCGCCTGGGGAGGGGGGGAGCCTCTGCGCTCCCCTCCAGCCCAATTATGACTATCGGAGTATTAATTAATGTGCTTTTCTTGTGTTTTGTCAACCAAATTAAAAAGGAGGAGGTTCTCGATTTGTATGTCTTTTTTATGTTTGTTACCTCATATGAACCGATTTTGATCATTCTTTTTTTATATGAAAGCTGGACCTTTATCGTGGTCCTATTTATTTGGTACAAATCTGGCAATGATATCCATAAACCATATAAGTCTTATATTTGCATTAAGTATGTGGGCCACAAATAAAAGAATAACTCAATATTACGATAACTGATTTTAATGATTCATTTTTGATTGCAAAAGATGTACCTTCAAGTATATTCCTACGATTATTGGTGAACACAAGAACGACGTCCGCGCGATCGATTAAAGTTTAAATCGATTTGAAGTCGATTTTTGTTTTTAGTCGTAAATATACTTGTATTTATTTTATAGCTATCAGAGTCATTGCTTATTACAAAGGAAAAAGCAATCACTTTTTACGAAGCTTTAAAATGTACTATAACAATTTTACGAGTTTACAGTAAGTTACGAGGTGGATGGAGCAAGCAGTTGTTTATCAATGTGTCAGATATTGGTAGGTTTATGACAATGCAAGATTAGGTATGCACCACTTAATACCAATGCTCGAATGTGGAAGAAGCTAGATAATGCAGGCTCAAAACTTGGTAAAATAAATATGATACGATTAAAAAAAGTTCGGGCTTGGTAATGTTTAATCTGTCATTTGATTTGAAATCTATTGAACTGTACTTTTTGTTTCGACTGTACTTGTCAATGGTAGATGACTAGCAGTAGTAGATGTTATAGTAATACTTTTTTTATTTAAGTCATTTATTTTTTTACTGCAGAGTTCCTTCAACTATGTTTTTTCCATAGAGATAGTTTAAAGTTCTTAATCTACGTACATATAGCTAAGTATACTGCTCTATGGACAGCTCTTCCTACTTAATTAAATTCTTAAGTACGGTCAACACGTGGGCGAAATGCTTTTACGGTTATTATGCCAGAAACTTTTAATCTGTGAGGTTGAAATTAGTTAGGAAACGTAACTAAATTTTTTATGGTTAATATTGACCTCCTAAATGGAAAGGCTTCGATGACGTTGTTGATATTATGAAACAACTTTGAGACTGGCGTTTATTGTTGAACTATTTGTTATTATATTGTATATACTGTATTTATTTATTATTTTGTACTAAATATCTTACAGAATTTTCAAAATATTGTGGTATAGGACAAGCCGGTGGCAATAAATTTATCTGTAAATTTTGTAAAAATTATCTATTTTGAAGAGTTGAGAAAGTAGCAGTATTTTTAAAGGACGTACGCTGATGTGATAGGTGACAGAGGATTTAGGTCGCTTAGCCTAAACCTCTAACAACGTGGAAGTTAAGCCTTAATCTCCTTTCTATAGTCTTTTATTGCTACTTCATTGTCACTTAGAAGTACATGACTTGGATTTTACATTCCCTTTCAGATATGTGCCACCTGAGGGTTATTTTATATTTACTTTGTCTGACAAAGCTATGTTTTGTAAGGTTTTACGCTTGTGTAGAATATTTTTTTAATAACAATCTCCAGATCTCGGTGGAAGGGCGGACTAAGAGGCTATTTGGTGACGAAACTGAAACCAATCTGCTGAGTCTTGAGCTTTCGGTTTTCTACAGATTACATTTTGGAGAGTGTGCACAGGAACAACATGATCTAATTCCCCATCCCAGTTCCACCATCAGACTTCTAGAAGCACTGCGGGATTTTATCCTTTTGTTGTGAACATCCTCCAACCCGGACGAAGCGCTTTGCTTCGTCTTTCATTCTTTCTACAGCAAAGGACTGGAATAGTTTATCTTTCCTTTCGATTCCAATGTGGGTATTTTTAAGAGTAGAGTGAATAGGCATTTACTAAGCTAGCGCGCCTTACCATCCAGGACTGCATTTCCACTTTAAATCAGGTGGGATCGTTGTCAAGCACTTGTTTCTAAAGTATAAAAAAAAGATTCAATATCTTATTGAAAATTGTTCATGGTGATATACTAACCCCCTATATAAAGGACTTCTAAGATAAGCTTAGAGAAGTAATTACTACTAAAGTAGCAATTACTATTTCTGTCTACCGTACACTGTAGATTTAATTAACTAAATTAAATTAAATTTTCTCACGAAATCACGAATCATGGCCATCTGCTATTATTACATTCTATATACTCGTATCATATACAATTATTAGAGGGGTAGCCACTTCGAAACTCATTGTATACAAGTAAATACTTCGTATTCCATTGGTATTCATACATACATGAGCGACAATTAAGACGACATGAAAGTTTCAAAACAAGCATTGAACAAGATTTTAACCAAGGACGTGACGCTCTAGGCATTTATTGGAAAACTTTAAAATTAATTAATGTTACGATTTGAATACAGCCATATTACTTAGGATAGAGTTTCATTCATATATGGAATATGGAACCGCAACACCATTCGTAAGGGTAGGTTTAATAACTATAGAGCAGAAATGCCACGTAAGATAAGAGATCAATAATATTTTTAAATATAATTTTTTATAGGAATACAGGCAAAGGACATCCGATGTTAAGTAATCACCAGCCGTTAACATATTTTTAAATGTTTATATGTGGTGATAGAAATAAAATCTATAGCCGTGAGCAAAAATAACGGATCGGTTAAGAACGTTTGAATATCTCGGAAGATAAAGACGTTTTTGTTTTTATTTAAATTTTAGTATTTAACTAAAGTTTAATGAAAAATTCTATAATATCCAAGTTTACGTTAAAGTTACAGCCTTTATATATATAATATATATGTCCCACTGCCGTGCAGAGGCCTTCTCTGTAAAGAGAGTATAAGGGCAAAGTCCGCCACGCGACCCTAGTGCGCATTGGCAGACTTCACATGCCTTGGAAAATTTTCTGTGTGTAGGTTTCCTCACGATGTTTAATTCACCGCCGAGCGCGTGATAAATCAGCACATAAAATTGCAACAGCAAATTTATTGGTGCCGGCACCGGGGATCGAACTCGGATTGCTAGCGTACTATGCAACTTGAGCCAACCGCCCGGACACTGAGCTACCACGGCTCACACTGAGCTACCACGGCTCCAAGTTTACGTAAAGTATCCTTTTTCTTTTAAGTTTATGTTTTTTAAAGGAAATATAAATAAATTAATAAAACAATTTTATTTTATTTTAAGGATATTTAATTGTCTATCATGCACAATTTATTTCAGTTAGCTAGCGTCTTTATCTTCCGAGATATTCAAACTTTCTTAACCGACCGTTTATTCCGACCCTTTATTTTTGCACACGAGTGTATATCGGAACTATGAGAATTAAGAAAACAAATAATTCATCGGAATATTATTCGTGGTATATGTTAAGGTGTGAAATACCATTTTTTTGTTGACGGGGAGGAAATCTTCAGAAAGATACCCCGCCTTCTGGGGGGAAGGCGGCGGTTATGTGGGGTTCTTACCCACTAAAACCTCCCCGGTGGCCCTTTCCTCGGTGCATGACAAGGGGCTCCGGGATCTCCAGTGGAACGCACCGGAGCCCCTCTGCACTGTACTCAAGGAGGCACGTCCCGGGGGTTACTCCTCCCCTGTGCCCTCACAGCGCAAGACGACACGGGCCAGCCTTCCGGGTCCACTTTGTCGCCCAGTGAACCCGAGGCCCCTTTTAGTCGCCTTGTACGACAGGCAGGGGATACCGTAGTCTTATTCTTGAGAGCCCAGAACTACAGGGTTGAAGGTGTGAAATACCAATGCCAGCCTATCAAACCGATCGGAAAGAATTGTGTCAATATTTTTTTTTCAAAACTGTTTCTCTGATCCCAGCGGATGTTAAGTGGAAATCTAGTCACACTAGCTTAGTCATTGCCTATTCACTCTACGTTTGAAATCACCTTCTATTCTCCCAGCTGACCCTCGAAAATGTCAAAATGTAAGGTGCTGGAATTGAGAAGCATATGCGAGAGATGAGAGTGACCTAAACAAGAAATGGGTACCCATAAGAAATATGTTCCTTTTACGCCATTAGTTAAATAACAAGTTCTCAGTTCAAGTTACTCGGAATTATGTCAAATAATTTGATTCAGTTTAATAAGAGAGCTAAAACGACTAGTGAAGTCTTAATTGTGCAAATTCAAAGCGTAATAAAATTACGTCTGTAATGACAATGATCCTTCATTTTAATCAATGGCAAGAGAGCCAAAATCAATTTAATTATATTTACGAAAAGAAGTCTTCTAAAGTAAGATGTTATAAATTCATTATGGCGAATTATCGGTTCGTAAATACCGCTGGTTACTATCTGATTCCACAAGTCGTTAGCATGAGGAACAAATTCAAATTCTAGGAAATTTTTGAATAGTCCTCCGTCTCAGCTGAGACCGAGAAGTCGGGAGTGCGTAGTTAGTCGATAGATTCATCGTGGAGGACGCCTAGATTAAAAATTAGTTATTCCTAAAAATCCGTCTTGGTATATCCTGCGTTGATTACTCGGTTAATGGGGTCAACACCCTGAGGCCCGTACCTGCAAGGTTCATATTTTTTAACGACGAACTACACAGATTGGCCAGAGAAGCTGGCCTTGACTGCTTCACTGGATTGAGAGGTGGCATAGCTCTTAGGTCGCTTAGCCTGAACCTCTATTGGTAGTAACTCGACACAAGGGTCCCCGGTGATGGGTAACCTCGGCTTGGACGGTTATCATTATTACGCGTTAGCAGTCCGATCCGAGGGCGCCTGAGAGGGCCGAACCACGACTCGGTCGGTAGCTATTTTATTAACGAAATCTATTGGGACAATCTAAGCTAAACTAACTTATATGCCACTGCGAGAAGCGTTAGCGCTGGCAAAAGAAGTGGCCGAAGAAACTCCAGCAACGCTCCTAATCCTATCGAGGGGGTCGGGTTTTCCCATAAAATACTTGTATCGCGCAAGGATTATTCGCAACCTCCGACGGTTGATAGTTTGTCCAAAACAAATAGATTGATCTCTCTTGTCGAAACATAAAACTTGTAACTTAACGTGCACGGTGGTGAAGGATATTCAAAGTGTGAAAATCTGAATTTGATGAACATTTGTAAGACATATGAAGTCTGCAATCCACTCGGAGGCGGTGTGACGGCCTTGGGTTTATAAAAAACTATTTGCTCCACCAAAATTAAATAAATATGTAACTAACCTTAAAATTTAACTTCATATTTTTTTCTACTTTTTTTCCTTTTTGGAAAAAAAATCATAATTATTTACTTCTTATGTAAGTTATTTTTATTTAGAAATTAGTTAAGTAGTGTTGTTTGTAAGTTGTATGTATTTGTGAATCCTGTTACTATAATTAGTGAAGCAATCACAAAGTGTTTGTGGGTATATAAACTAGCATAGTTAGTTTGTATTCATACATAATTGTAGTCACTGTTGGAAAACCTTATTAAATAAATATATAAAAAATAAAATGCTAATTCTTTAATAATTTTAATTATTTTAATTTTAATGATGAGTCTTAGTTACTTATTTGAATAAATGAATTATTATTATATTTATTTTAATACCTTAAGTTAAGTTTTTATAATATTTCTATAAAAAGTAAAATACAGAAAAATATCATACAAAATACAAAAACATTATAAAAACCTAATCTAGCGTGTGTCACCGGCAACGGAGCAGAACTCAAGCAACCAGTGGTTAGGGCGACATAGAGAGAAACCTCCTGACGATGCGTGCCGTGTCCAGGAGTACTGCCTTCTGTATCTGACTCTTGACCCAGCCATCCAGCGAAAGTCTCTTAAGATGTCGATTAAGATGATCGAGACTTTTCGCTTTTATTACTATTATTATTATTTAATCTACATTAGGGTCGTGACAGACTAAGCCCTAATACTCTCTGTCTATATTAAGCAAAAATTTAATATATTGATTAAAAATAGAGATAAGGTAGAGACGCTGTTCGAATACCGTCCGCGTTGTATAATGAAATTCTGCTTTAGGTTTTAAAGTGAAAAAAATAACTTTATTTCTCATCGATCTCAACTATCGTAAGACAGAGTCCACGTACATAGCGGTTACAAATTACCTATGCACCACGTCAACTCGTAGCACAGACAACTACGACGAAACATCACTGAATTCAGGTCAGTGTAATTTCATTTGTGTAAAACCGTACGATCGTTGTCAAAAGCGGTTATTTTAATATTAAAAAGAGACACACCAATTTTATTTATTTGAATAATTATGTAAATATGTATAAATATAAAACCTATCTAGCTAGGTAATAGATATCTTTTTTTTTAACCTCCCCGGTGGCCCTTCCTCGGTGCATGGTGAGGGTTTCGGGATCTCCAGTGGAACGCACCGGAGCCCCTCTGCACTGTGCTCAAGGCTACGGGCCAGCCGATGTCGCCTTCTTCCCGGGTCCACCTTGGCGGACGACAAAGGCCCCCACCCTTGTCGCATAATGAACCCGAGAGCCCTTTTAGTCGCCTTCTACAACAGGCAGGGGATACCGTAGTCTTATTCTTGAGAGCCCAGAACTACAGGGCTGAGTTAATAGATATCTCGCAAGATAGTAAATATAAATTACATTAAACGTCAAAGAGAAAACACTTAACGCCAAGATATAATTTACAAATTGATTTTTAAAACTTAAATTATAATATCTTTTATTTAAAAGTAAAATTGTTGCATTAGTTCGCGTAATCAGCAGAAGGTAAAAGTTTTAAAAGCTCAGAGCCATTTACATTACCAAAAGCTTTGATGTTCACGCCGCGACGGTGTGAAAATTGAAAATGAACGGTCAGTAAATACTTTCTGAACTAGGGTCGTAATATTTTCAACCGACTTCAAAGTAAGAGGTGGTCAATTCGTGCATTGCTGTCTTATATTTGTGCACTCAATGCTGCAACTCAAAAAGACTTATGTCCGTGCTCTTTTGAAATGTTCTTGAATTGGTTGGAACCTCTACAGTTACTACATATTTTTTTTTATATAATGTCAGATTTTTGAAGGTGGTGTTGGAGAATGCTTCGGTTCCGTTGCATTGTTATAAATTTCTCCGCGACAGCGTTTTGGTTTCAATGAGGTCCATATAGATTTTATTAGCCTGGGCTTACAAAAAAAGGCTAGGCTGTCAAATGCCTGTCGGAAAAAGCGCCAAAAAGCCATCGGAAGTAAACCGACACGGGATTCGAGTCTGCTATAGCAATTGAGTACAATCAACGTTCATTGGCATCATAGTGGTCTATAGTTTAACTATGGAATGATAAATTGATATGACTGTAAAAGATTGATTTCATTATGAAACATCACTGGCAAATAGTAGAACTGATGCCCAGGACCAGAGTAACAGACGGGAAGATGGATGTATGGATGTGCGTGAAAGGATGGGTGTGTCAGTATCAATGGAAGTCCGCGATGTTTGCCCACCCCTCTGCGTGCGGTGGCGTGAATATATATGGTATTGTTTTTCCAATAAAACTTAAACATCAGAATCAATATTAATATTTCTCACTGCTATTTCAAAACGTATCATAAAATCTCTAATTTAATGATGAGAGGGTTTTTCTTCACAGAATGGCCGCTAATAAAATATTGAATGAAGGGGTGTAAAAATGATTTTTATGTGGTATTTTTATGGAGGATAAAAATAGCACTCCCGTTACACAATATTTATTTTGCAAGTTATATAGAGATACATATTTTGGTTGCATTTCATAATTTTATTACACTGTTTTGCAAAACATGTTAGTACCTAAAAATATTAATAAAACAGTGTAAACCAATAGTAAAAAAGGAAAGATAATTCTTACAATATTAAGGGCCCCTTGTGTGCTATTTGCCAGTGACGATTCAATATGAAACCGATCAATTACAGTCATATCAATTATCATTCCATCATAATCAAATATAATATATAGATTATAATAGAGCCGTGATAGCGCAGTGTTCTAGCAACCCGAGTTCGATCCCCGGTACCAGCATCAATAAATTTGATCTTGCAATTTTATGTGCTGATATACCACGCGTTCGTAAGGAAAACATCGTGAGGAAACCTACATGTCTTAAAACATTTTTCTAAGACATGTGAAGTCTGCCAATCCACACTAGGGCTGCGTGGCGGACTATGCTCTTATACTCTTTACAGAGAAGGCCTATGCCCAGCAGTGGGATATATATAAAAAAAGGCTGTAACCATAATCAAATACATCAAATGCTATAACACACACAATTGTCGTGGCAGTGGTATGCCATCGGTAAACAATGGCGCCAATGAACTAAACGACTACTTAACTAGCGACCACTATCATGCTAATGAACGTTAATTTTCTACGTTGTTTATAGTTAGAATATCCCGAATTTTTATTTCTCTCCTCACCTTGTGTGTGAAAAGTGTAAATGCAAAGATTTATAAGAAAAAGGGCAACTTCCCAACGTAAATTCTCATTTCACTCTTAACTATCCCGTTCAGACCACGTCCATAACTCTAAGTTAACCTTTGTGACATTCTCGGTTCCGATTCTACCTTCAGAAACTTCGACGGCACTTCGACTTCGCTCTATAAAATTGGTGACTTACTGTTTGTAATTGTTCTTTTTAAAGTATAAAATTTTAGTCTATTTTTAAATTGCATACTTTGCAATTTTTTGAAGTAAAACTGCCACGTTAAGCACTTTTTGTAAGGGGAAAATCTTACGGCTTCACGCCATCGACATGCTAATGTTATATCTATATTTTGTCATGGTCTTGTACAGCCCGTAATATATTTGAATAATTTATAAACGTTTGAAACATGTATATAATTGTTGCTCGGAGTATCAATAGATGTGAAAACCATGAAATGTGTTTTGACACATTCACCGAGCGAAATGATGAAGTAAATATATCTCCTTCACGTTGATATTCTGCGAGGTAGAATGTCACGCATTTTGGTATAAAAATCGCGGTAAAATCCCAAAAATGTTTTACGAATGAAACTTTTATGAAGCATTCTTTGTATTCCAAAAAAGGATATAGGATTCATGTCGAATAGAGGGTTAGAGCCAAGCTGTTGGGCTATTGGCGAATTAAAATTCCTCTTTGATTAATTAATTTAAGATCTGAGGAGGTTAATAATTATTAAAATTTTCTTAGAAATTTCATTATGATCATAGTAGATGCAGAGAAAAGAAAATTGATTTACAGGATGAACTTTCTTTCCCTTTGAGATTGTAATCGTCAAATACATGCCTGGATTATTTCGACATCGTTTACTTTCTTATGTATATGGTACAATGTTTATTTTATAATAATAGTTTACGTAAATGTTTAACATGTGAGTAAAATATTTAAGTATATAATATATTATTGATTTGACCTGTAACATATCTTTATGGTTAAACATTTTTATTTTTATTCCAAATTCACTTCCCTTCTTCCCGGGTCCATCTTGGCGGACGACAAAGGCCCGCCACCCTTGTCGCCCAGTGAACCCGAGGCCCCTTTTAGTCGCCTTCTACGACAGACGGGGATACCGTAGGGAACCTTAGTTATTTATCTAGCTCGCGAACTCAGGTCTTCGCGAGCGCAGTAACAGATGACGCTGCAAAAGTCGATAGCAATCGACTAGCAGCGACAACATCATTAGATACTGTAGTCTTATTCTTGAGAGTACAGAACTACAGGGCTGAGAAGAGGAAAGAAGAGAAGGCGAATCCCTACCACAATATTACAACGTTCTATTGGCCTCCATCGAGCTATATACTTTTCACAAATTTCACAACTTTACTTGAACCTAAACATACTTGATTCTTTACTTAATTAAAATGTTACGTTCAAAGTCAATATAATACTTCTATTGAAAATTAAGTTTATTACGGATTTATAGCTAATTACTTAAGACTTGCGTTTAAGTAACAGATAAAAAGCAGTTATAGGCTTGACTTATTTTGTTATTATGTACATTTTTAAAAAATGCTAGTAATTTTTTTTCCCAAAAATTACTAACCTTCTTCTTAATCATTTCTACTTAGCTTAAGCTTGTGCTAGAAGATGGTTCACGTCAATAGTGGAGCGGCGGAACGGTGTAGTCGAAACTACGACATTACGTTTCGCAGACCGTATTACCGTCTATTGATAATTAATAATTAAAAATTCTAATTCAACAAAATAACTAATTAGGGGAATGGTTTGCGAAAAATAATGTCGTAGGTTCAAACTTGTAATTTGATATTTAAATAGGGAGTGTTAATTTGTGAATCGTGATGTAACTTTCTGCGTTCGTAATAAAAAAAAACTTGTACGCTCTGAGGAAAGTCGACAGTGATTTCTGCCTCTGTCTTTACGCTATGCACTGCGCTAAACCAATTGTGTTAAAATGAACTTTCAGTGACAGCGCAGATTTTATTAGTATTGGTAATCTTCTGATTCAGTTATGTCAGTATGATTTTCCAACCACGTGTAACACTGACACTAAAATTGTTTCAATTTTTGCTTTTTGTTAATCTAGTAAAATCTTTATGTAATAGATTTTAATGTACATGTAACAACATAATACATGTCAAAAATTAAACTAATCTATCCCGGTTTGTGGCACAATGATAATTGAATTGTAATAAGTTGGTTTCATAGTGAATTGTCAATTGGCAAATAGCAAACTCGGGGTACTGTTTTCCCGTGGCGGATATATCATACTCTCTCCAGAAATAATTTTGGGACCAAGCAAATATTTGTAGTGACTTTTTAAAATTTCAAGCGCTCAACCATGATCTCTTGCGTTAGATGCAGACCAGGGTGGTAAGACGCGCTAGCTTAATAAATGCTAACACTATTCTTGATTACTCTCCTGTTTAATGTAACAAAACTTCTTGTTACGCGGTAAACAATACTGTTTGCGTGCAGATGCAAAGTCCAAAATAGTTTATTTCTTTACTACAAAAGTTTATTGCAATTGTAGACATGTTGGCGATAGTCCAAAGACATTTTTACAAAGAAGAACTGTGGGGAATCGTAAGTACCGGGTCGTACGGATTCAGGGATGTTGCAAAGGTACTCGTACAATAATTTATACTGTTGATTAACACTCGTTTTACTTATTATATAATATTTTCCATGGATCAAATATTTTACTTAGATATAGTTTAGTTTTTAATCGACTGGTAGAAAAATTGAGGCCGGTGTATTGCGATGGACTCACCAACCTATAAAGCTTGCTTGAAGTGGACAGAAAGAGGAAATAGAAAATAAAGAGTCTAGAAAGATCTGTCTACCCCGCCGGCACACTCACCTCTTGCGGGGTCCTCAGCTTGGGCAGTTACTCTAATTGCGAAAGCATCCTGATCCGACAACGCCCGAGAGGACCGAACCATGATTCGGTCGGTAACTTTATAGGTTACAAAAGGTTACAAAACACCCTCTATTCCAACTTGTATGAATTTATCTGATTTATACCAGTATATAAATATGTCGGCTCCGTCTGTACATTTAATTGTTTATAGCACAGTTAAAATTTTACTATTTATATTATGTTACTTTTGTGGTACTATTTTGGCGATAATGGTTTACACATAAAAGATAGTTGGTGTAAATATTTTCATTCTATTATTTATATGTGTAACTCCTACGATTTTGTCGGCGCGCGCCTATTCTGGCAAGTTTTGCACAGTTTAACGTTATATTTTGGATAATTCACATTATAGCTTTATAAATTGTTACTAATTTGTTAATTTAATCAAAATCCATTCAGTAAGAAAAAGAACGAGCCACTCGTTCACATACATACATTCTTACAAACTTTCGGGTTGATAATATTATATTAGCAGGATATTGGAATACGAATAAGAAGTTTATGACACTTTTCACTCTCTATTCAGACTGAACGCCTCCTAATTTAATAAAATTTCATATAATATAAAGCTGAGGGACATACACAAACACAAATTTACACACACACACACACACACCAACACACACTCACACACTCACACATTTATAAAATATTGTTATCATTTGTTATGCTCATATTTTATTGTGCTTTTCAAATGGGAGAAGACACTGACCCCTGAAACACAGGTCCAATTGAATCTAGCTCAGGAGTCAGGGACTTCATATTTCTTTGTGTAAACATTTTCTATGGTGACTAATAAAGATTTTTTTTTTTTTTACACTTTTATCGCTCCGTTAATAAGAAAAATAAGATTCATAAAATGTTCTAAATTTCTAAGATCGATTTTCTGCACATTATAATATTTCGTTTCCATCTAGCCTGTGACCATAATAACATTTCTTAATATCGAAACTTTATTTGTCCCTTAGGTATCGTAATCCATATTTACGGTTGTTACGTAGTCGAGAACATTCTCTGTACTTCGCCTTGACGTTAATACTGATACTTGCCATGGGAATCATAAATTGATAAATGATAAATTACATAAACAGTGTTATTTATAACCGACTAGAGGCTCTTTAGGAGAATTTTTGGAGTAGCATCGATTTTTGTTAACACGTGTACTACTTTCTAATATTACGAATGTCAATCGTAGTATATACAGTACATAGCTATAGCTATATGTTAATTGAACTTTCCCTTATCAAGATGTTGATTTACAAAAATAAAACTTATTTCTATCACGCGTATCCTTAAGAAATATATTATATTTGCAGAATGCTATATAGTGTATACAGGTTATCCGATAATTAATGGATGAGCTGCCGGTAAAATGGATTATGGTAAAACTAATGGGCTTTCGGAAAAAATACAAAAAAGAGGGATTAACCTCCTCCCGGGACGTGCTCTGCGAGAGCACATTGCAGAGGGACTCCGGTGCGTTCTACTGGAGATCCCGGAGCCCCTCAATATGCACCGAGGAAGAGCCACCGGGAGGGTTTTAGTGGGTAAGAACCCCACATAGCTCCGCCTTCCGAAGAAGTCGGGGGTACCTTGTTGAAGATTGACGGGGGTCAACAAAGAAAAGTATATTATACATATAAAATGATTTCTAATCTAATATATAATATAAAATTATTATATAATATATAATTTTAGTTATAACATTATTTCAGAAACACGATACAACAAAGGTCTTAGAAGTTATATCTAATAAGGGTATCTTTGGACCCTTCTAAAATTCGATGTTCTGGTTTCTGAAAATTAGAGCGAGTTGAATATTAAAGGTATATTTTAATAGTTCAATCTAATTTCTCTTCATTTTGGGACTGAATATTCAAATACGGTAACATGTAAAAAAGGCGTTTTAAAAACGTTAAAATGGCATTTGAGAGATTGCCCGTCATCCTGGTCTCATAGAATAAGGCTTTGGTATGCCCTACCTACCCTAAAGGCTACTACAAGTATATTTATAAGCAAAAGCAAAAACAGACTTCAAATCAAACCTAACCAAACTCTCTTCAGATGGCTCATGGAGTGATATAGAGTCCATTTGTGGCGCAAATATTTGATGCAAATTTAAGACTTTTGTGATTTTCTCACGGATGCCATTTCAGATTCACTGTCAGAATGATTATCCAAGTCAAAATTTAATCGGGCCAATTAAAATGGGAACACACGGGAAGTATCAGCTCTCAAATAAAAAATTGATCGTCCAAAAAGTTTCACTTCGTCGAAAGTTATGAAGTAACAAACATAAAAAAACATACACAAGAATTGAGAACCTCCTCCTTTTTTGAAGTCGATTGGGATTCAAACCTGTGACCATCAGTTCATAAGTCAAACCGATTAGCCGCTAGGCTATCAACGCAAGCAGCGTAAAATAAAATATATAATAAAAGTTGTAATTAAATTAGCTTGCCTCTAGAGTGCAAAAGACTCGGCGTTATTATTTCCCCTGACAACGCGTGACACATTGGTGACTAATAAGAGTTTTTTTGGAAAAAGTATTTTCGCATTATAGTATGTATGAACTTGTAATAAAATCTCTTTGGCTATACTATTTGTATCTGGCTGGTTGCAAATTCAAATTAAAAAAATGTGTGATTTTCAATATGTGTAGAGAATTTCGGTATTTTTTAAATCTTTGAATATATACAAAAAAAAATTATGTACAAACAATAAAGCTTTACTGTCGGAGAAATTGCACGTTTATTTGTCTAAGGGATTGCGGCAACTATTGTGTTTACTCTACGTATTGTTAACACGTTTTTGTTACTGGATCTAGTTGTATCCATTTTAGAATTAATGGTAGATTGTTATATGTGATATATTTATTTATTATTTTATATTCAATTTCATTACCTACAAATAAACCATTATGTTCTAATCTATAAGTACTATGTAACTACAAAGTTTTTAATCTTTTGATTAAATCACACGTTCTAATATGTTAATCTACACAAATAAATAAAATTTAAGCGTGTGTTTGTAATATTAAAATAACTGATTTTTACTATATACATATGAATGTATAAACGGTACATATAGCAGATTTTTTTTTACAATTTGTGTCTATCTGTTTCTTTGTAGCGGCTAATCTCTGAAATGGCTCTACCGATTTTGACTTGACCTTCAATGATAAATAGCTGATGTAATAAGGAGCAACTGAGGCTTTGGAAAATTAAAAAAAAACATACTTTATTGGCATCATTCGAATACATTACAAAGAAAATATGAAACATTTTAAAAAAGACAAAAAAAAATACAGTTAAAGAAAGATAGGACAAACAGGATATAGAAAATGATGCCAACACTAGATATTGTTTATGCATGTGTTTTCTGCGCATTCTTGCGACAGCGCTGATTTTCAGTAGTTATCCAAAGTCGTGCGCGCGCAATACTACCTTTACATTTATACAATCTATTAAAAAGAAAAAAAATATATAATAGAATAAATATAATACGTGTATAAATAGTTATTAGATTTACTTTTATCGTCTTTCAATCTTGTTATTAATTTACCGACGTATCGAAATCCTTACAGCGATCATTCTTAAGGTTATTTGGTTACATATATGGTCTACCACAGACGTTCGCTGGTATATAACTTATGTATTAACTAATTCTTACATTGTACATTAATTTTAAATAATTCAAATGCAATTCCGCAAACGAGTTGGAAACGTGTCACCGGTTATTGTGCGGTCTGTTATTGTAGAAATGATTAATCGTCCGCATGCGGCTACGAATAGATGCAAAATTGAGCACTTGACCCTCAATGATGCCTATTCTACCGTGCATCTAACTAAACCAGTGGCGTATCAAACTAAATGTCTTACATTGAATTGAATTCGATTATACACGAAGCCCCTTTTCAAATCACTCTATTGTTTATAGAATTTGGTTACAATAAGGTTTTCATTTGTTTGCCATAGAATTTCATCCCGTAGCCCCGTAGTCCTGGGCTAATAGAATAAAGCTATGGTATCTCCTGCCTGTCGTAAAAGGTGACTCAAAGGGGTTTTCACGGGCGACTAGGGTCAGGGCCTTTGTCGTCCGTTACAGAGGACATGGGAAGAAGGCGACGCTGGTGGACCCGTGTCGCCTTCGCACTGCAAGGTTGCTAGGGTGACGTGATTCAGGGCACAACGCAGAGGGACACCGGTGCGTTCCAATGGGAGATTCTATGCCCCCTCGTCATGTAATTACGAGAGCACCCGGGGGATTTTAGTGAGTCAACCTCACATAACCACCGCCTTCCCCCAACAAGGCGGGGTATCTTGTTGAAGATTTCGTCACCGTCAACAAAAGAAAGGATTTCAGCCTTGGATTATAGCTCTGTTGTCCTAAACTTACAAAATAAGGATATGGTATCCCCTATTAATAAATGAATTTAAAGGCCAACATATCAAAACATAAAAATAATACGCAAAATGGCGGAAACCCGATCAAATCAAACATAATAAATAATAAATTAACATTAAAAAAACGAGAAGTTAGAATTAATAAACGCGTTCTAAATATAAATTCACAAAAATATTGAAGATTTTACATGGTAATAATATTAGCCAGTTATAAATTGTAATGCAAAATTTAAAAGTACAAAACAAAAATTATACAGCCCACTGGTTCGAATTTCAAACATTTATATTAGAGAAAACAACAATTTAATATTACGAAATAATTATCTTTACATTCAGATACAAGAACCTGCCCTAGATACACTGAATATTGCCTACAGTTAATAAGATACTGGACAACGTAATAATTAAACCAGAGTCCTTCGTAAAAATATATTTTGTAGGTATTAAGAAGAAAAATACCTAATGGTTTAAGTCGAGTAGATATAAAAACCAAACACTTCCCAACCTGCTAAAATATGCAGACTAGCATTTTTAACATCAAGTGGGATCCTGGTCAGGCACCTGCTTAGAAAGTATAAAAAAATTATATTGAACGTGGCCCAAATATTGTCAGACCAAGGCCTTGGTGACATAAGTTCGTTTGCTTCTATTTCTTAAAAAAAATACTCGTGAAAGTATTTTTTTTATTAAAACATAGCCAATAGCAATGTATATTACGAAAATATTAGAGCTAGTATTAGTTAATATAATAAAACCTTAAATGTATCGAACGAATAAGCCGAGAAATGTCACGTTCAGTAAACTCATACTGTCATCATTTTGACAAAACTGAGGATAGTCTCTATTATGTGTTGTGTCGATAGTTTTCGTGGCGGCAATCACCATTATGTTTAATTCAAAAATACATTTAATTTAATAGACACCTATTTACATGTTCATATATAGATTTACTATGTACCAATATGTTTCATATCTCACCCAGGGTTGAATTGTAATGCCACTAAGGAATTTAGTCAGCCTTTGATAAGGTGTTACAAGTGCAAATAAAACAACAATTACACAACGAAAAAAGCGAAAGAAATAAATTTTAACACGGAAAGAAAAATGCTAACGAAATTTTTTTTTACGAATTTCTAAACATTCTTGTTGGCCTTTATAAGTAACTCGATATCACTAGACAGACAGACATTGTTGCCGCTTCAGTAATATTTTATATAATTTATTATATCATAATATAACAGGAAAGCGCGGACGTACGTTTATAAGGATGTACTCGTATATTTATGTCCATGGACGGTCTTCGGTTACAAGTGCTCTTAGCATGACCCTTATTCGGTATATCTTGAATCTGGTCGATAAACGTTCGCTTCAAGTGTATCGACGCTATTACTCACTTTCGCAGCAATCCTTAACTAAAATTATGATTGTCGGACGACCAAAAATGTGTATAGATAAAATAAACAACACATAAATTGAGATCCAAAATACACAAAAGAAATCAGACAAACTATTATTTTAAAATTTAAATTAAAAACAATACTGACACGTCTTTTCTCTTGACAGATCTCTAATTGCCCTGCCGTTATTTTAAAAATGGCGTCGTATGTCACATATTCGTCATCTCTTGTGAACTTACTCATACGGTCTATATAGTTGTCACGCTCATTCATTCGATCATCGCATTCATCGTATTACGTTCCATTTCACTCATTTGAATGTCATTTGTGTGTCAATACTATTTAACCGAATTCAAAAATAAAGACTTTCACAATTTAATGTCTGTGCATTCATAGCACCGATATTATTGAACTGATTCTGATTTTTTTTGTTTGGAAGGGTTTGATTTCTTTTGGTTTGATTTTCAAAAAAAAATTGATAATCATAAATTAACAAAATTTAGGTATTTAACTAAAGAAGGTAAAATTATTGATACATACAAAATAAATCATAAAACTTTATAACTTAGATTACTAAAAAGAAAAAAAATCCTTTTAATATAGGTAAAGAAGCAAATAAAGTATAAAATAATAAATATATTCCCGCTTGAATTCATTCAGGTTGATATTCTCAACCAACAATTAATATGGTTGTCAAATATCTCCCTTCCGCCTTTTTGTCTTTTGAATTTCGCGGCTATGTACAAAGCGCTACAGAGCTCGTATCTAGCAATACTATACATAATTTGAAAGGTCTTGACATAACCTACAAAACGACGCTATGCATAATTAGTTTGGATATTGCGTTCAACAGTTATAGACGTGTAAACATGGACTTCACTAACGGCGAAATTCGCGGCTTGGCCACTGTTTGGGACGATTCACCGGCCTTCGACCACGACCGTTTTCGCTTGATATTGTCGTATGTGATCCATTTTTCGTCGCCAGTCACCATCCGCTTCAAGAATGGGTCGAGTTCGTTCCGTTTCAGCAGCACATCGCAGGCGTTGATTCGGTCCAGAAGGTTTTTGCGTCAAATCATGCGGCACCCAAACATCAAGTTTTTGTATCCAGCCTTCTGCAGATGGTTTAAAATGGTTTGGTGACTAACTCCCATCTCCTGGGCGATGTCACGAGATGCCACATGTCGGTCTAACTCGATGTAGTCCATGATTTGATCGGTATTTGTCGTCACAGGTCTTCCGCCGGCTGGCTTATCCATGGTGTCGTTTTCACCGGCTCTGAATCGTCGAAACCATTCCTCCGTGGTTCGAAGTGATAGAGTACCATCCTCCAAAACACCATTAATCTCACGGAACGTTTCTCTAGCGGATTTGCCTTTAACGAAGGAAAACTTTAAAATAGCGCGAATTTCGGCGTTAGTGAAGTCCATGTTTACACGTCTATAACTGTTGAACGCAATATCCAAACTAATTATGCATAGCGTCGTTTTGTAGGTTATGTCAAGACCTTTCAAATTATGTATAGTATTGCTAGATACGAGCTCTGTAGCGCTTTGTACATAGCCGCGAAATTCAAAAGACAAATGCGGAAGGGAGATATTTGACAACCTATTATTAAGGTTGGTATTAATCTCCCCTGAAAAACTAAATAAAATATGTATAAACTTATTGTATTTTTATTATAATTTTCATCTTAATTAGCGTCTTAAGCAAGGTAAATTTACTCAATACACCTAAAACCTCTTATTAATTAAGCCTAACATGACTTCCTTTTTATTTTCAAAGTTTTCTTACTTACTCGTAATCTCTTTCGCTTGTACTTAATCTGCTAATCTGATTAAGTATTTTCTTAATTAAACTTCCATTCAATAATAACTTAACCCGGCGACTAAATTTATGAGATAACACGTAACAGAGAGAGGTTTTGTAATTTATACAAATAATTATTAATATTTATGTCTTCTCATTAAAAAGTGCTTAGTAATTGTGCGTGATGGGCTCAAGCGCCTACAATGGTCAACAAGATTTTTTTTTAATGACGAACTACACAGATTGGCCAGAGAAGCTGGCCTTGACTGCTTCTCTGGATTGAGAGGTGGCATAGCTCTTAGGTCGCTTAGTCTGAACTTCTATCGCTAGTAACTCGACACAAGGGTCCCCCCGGTGGGAGGTAACCTCGGCTTGGACGGGTACCGTGTTACGCGTAAGCATTACGATCCGAGGGCGGCCGAGAGGGCCGAACCACGACTCGGTCGGTAGCTATTTCACGGATAATCTAAGGGACATTCGAAAAGCTAAACTAACTTTGAGTGCCACTTCGGGAAGCGTTGGTGCTGGGAGAAGAAGTGGCCGAAGAAACTCCAGGAACGCTCCTAGCATCTAAGGGGTGGGGTGGGTGTCTACAAGATGGACATACACAACTCAGGACGCTACGGGAGCTACCCTACAATCATCCATCCAAATGGCACAAGACAGAAATGTCTGGAAAGAAATGGTGGCCAGGGTAACACACCAGATTCACGTCCCCTGAGGGACTGACTGACTGATCATGAGGTTATGACATAGAAGAAGATGGGCTCAACACTTGTAATGTTGATTATCTTATAAATCGATTATTTTATATAGTAATATATCAGTTCAGGTCAATATGATCGGTTGTCACTATTGATTTCAATA
Organism: Meandrusa payeni; assembly: GCA_029286785.1. Lineage (NCBI taxonomy): Eukaryota > Metazoa > Arthropoda > Insecta > Lepidoptera > Papilionidae > Meandrusa > Meandrusa payeni. The sequence goes on along the minus strand of JAGSMX010000003.1, from coordinate 7,467,140 downwards.
TTTTCCTTTTTTTTAATTAAATTTTGTTAAAATCCGGTGCTCAATTTAAAATTTTAATAAACAATTGTTGATAATTATTATGTGCTATACTAAGAAAATAGAACTATAATAGACAATAACATATTAAATATTTAAAAAATAAAACACGTACACGGGCGAGCTAAATTATAAATAGAGCAGAATTGATAACTCAGCTCATGTCAGGTAAGCCATAAACCCCCTTTTATTTCATAAAAACCTAATGTTTATGTTAAATAAGTTTGATTTACATTAATATTAGGTCCTTACATATGAAATTGGAGTTTTCTCGTACTGGCCACTTTGATCTCAAATATCTACTTTTTGGTTAGAAATTCCAATTTCAAATTTATACAGCCCATGCATTTGTTTTTCGAAAACCGTAATCCACACATTTTTTCCGTCTTTGGTTTTTCCTTGTGTCACTCAGTTTACAAAATGGGACACTTAAAATATCGCTTTATTTACGAGTACTAGATCCGCCGTGGCACGTGTTGCTGAAACGGCCCGAAGGATTAATAATGTGTATAGCGGTGGTGTCGCAAAAGACAACACAATGCGTTTTTGGTTCCAACGTGGAAATTTCGACCCGCAAAACAAGCCCCGTGAGCGGCCGAAGTCCATGGTTGATAATGAAGAATTGAAGGCTATTGTGGAAGCGGATCCATCACAAACTACGTCCGAGTTAGCTGCAGACTGCGGTGTTAGTGACAAAACTGTTCTAATCCTCTTGAAGCAAATTGGGAAGGTGAAAAAGTTTGAAAGCTTGGTCCCTCATAAATTGAGTGTAGTTTTAGTAAAGGATCAATGAACTACCTATGACATGGAAAAAGGGCAGGAATAGCAATGGTACATACTTTAATTAAATAAATATATATTTTGAAAAAAAAATGATTTTTGGTTACTTCCTTACAAAACGCCAATTTCATATGTTAGAACCTAATATTTGATTCTATACTTCTTCAACATAAAACACACTTCACTCACACGACGAAAGTTTGTAAGAATACACAGAAAATGTACTTAAAATCGTTTATTTTATTGTATACCAAATTTTCATTTGTACGTCCAAGTACTACTGCGAATCACCTAACTTCGGAAAATAATAGAACAGATCTCTCAATCCCCAGTCTCCCATTTCAGTTCGCGGCGAGATCTCTTACGGGAAGCACGTGCAGAAAAGTTTCTCCTAACTAAAAGCGTGTCCAGTGGCAAAGTTTTCAAAAATAAAATAAAAGTTTTTAAATTGTCAATTGAATTAGTTTTCCTATAAAAGTTAATGTGCTGTGGGTTTGCAATGAAAATCAAGTGATTATATAAAACGAAGTAATTGTATTTCCGAAAACATGTTTACCCTATTTCTGGCTTCTATTTTGGTGACAAGTAAGTATTTTTAACATTGCCCGGAACAAATGTGGAATAATATTTTGTTAAACTAACAGCTAAATAAATAAATAAATTTTGTAACAGTATTTTAAAAGATATTAAGATAAATTAAAATTTAATTATGTTATTTCTATTCAACATTCATCCATATTTATTATTATTGTCAAGTCTTTTTAGTTTAAAAAAAAAATTGAATTAAATCTAAAGATTAATTATAGCTACACTTTTATTATTTTACTAATAAAATTTACTTTTACATTTGTCGTTTATTTAGTAATAAAATAATATAAGCATATTTGGTTTTATTCAAACAGGAAATAACAAAACTAAAATAATTAAAGGAACCAATAAATTAAAACAGAAATAAATAAATTATTTTACTAGAAGCAGCTTAGAGAAAATTAGGTTATTAAATTTAAAAAAATAACAATTACATCTTTGATGAATGCCATTAAAATTAGTTCTCTATATTTAAAATATTAATTTGTCATTGGTTATCAATTAAAAACGGAAGAAAATCAACGTTTTATCGTCCCTTTAATATTTTTTAAATGTTATGTAGCAAAATTTCTTGTACTAAATATAAATTGTTGCATTAAAAGTTTGTCACACATAATTAGTTATTAATGCAACTATTAAATAAATTATTTAATATTTTATGTAAGCGAATAAAATTGGAATTGAGTCTACATTCAATTGCACAATTTTCAATCGAAACAAGGTAAAGTTACAGCCTTTTTTATATAATATATGTCCCACTGTTTGGCGCAGGCCTTCTCTGTAAAGAGATTATAGGGAATAGTCCCTAGTGCGGTTTGGCAGACGTCACATGCCTTAGAAAAAAATTCTAAGACATGTAGGTTTCCTAACGATGTGTGTATGTTGAAGTGGCAATGGGCAGCGCACATAGCTCGTAGAACAGAAGGCCGATGGGGCCGAAAAGTTCTCGATTGGAGACCACGGACCAGCACAGTGTGGGACGTCCACCCGCAATGTGGTCTGACGACCTCATATAGGTCACAGGACGCAGCTGGTTGCGGGCCGCTTACAACCGGTCCTTTTGGAAATCGTTGGGGGAGGCCTATGTCCAGCAGTGGATGTTTTACAGCTGAAATGATGATGATGATGAATGATTCTTGAGGAATTTAATATCCTGTACAGTATATATAATGTACAGTTAACGATTCTACTTTGATAAAGCTTAGAATAACTTGGCAGATTTGTTAAGTTAAGCGCTCAAAGCTCGCTAATACGACATAAAATGTCAGACATCGTTTTATTTCATTTGAAAAAGGCTGAGACAATTTCGTTTACATAGTATTGGATCGTGTTTTATAGCGTGATTTACTTTGTCAATTGGCTTGGCTAATTTGTTACGATGTTATATTAAATAAATCTTTGCGTCTTTTTAAACCGAACGGGGTAGACAGATGACATTGGCTATATACTATTTATTGAGTTTATTACATTATATGTGTTAATAATTTTATTTTTTAATCACGTAATCGTTACAGTTTTTTGTAATAGAAATCGCAAAAAGAAATCAAAATAAATTCTCATAATAAAAAAATATGGACAGAACAGAAAGAACTACTACATTCTTAAAATGAATTTGAATAATAAAATTGTATTACAATAGTGAATATATTTTGATGCAGTATATGATTGCTATGCAGAATACAATCGTGCACGATATTCCAAACACCACTAAATTTGGGAATGTATTATCTGTGCCAGACAATGACAAAAACGATCATAGAAATAATTTGTTTAAAAGAAATATTACAACGCTGTCGATATTGCGTGGAAAATTCTTTTTTCTGGTGCATTAAAATTAGAAATTTGACACATAACAAAAAATGGAAATAATCGTGTTTTGACGTCTATTTAGGAGAATAGACAATCTCTTTTTGATACGACTGTACTACACCTCCTACAAATTAAATCAATAGAAATAACGACTTATTCTATCGTTACACTGCATAAAAATATAATAATTGTGGTGGGATACGGGCCGTTGTATTGGCTCGGAAATCGTACATAATTAGGTCATCTTTAACTGTCGAAAATAATAAGTATAATTGCGAGTAAAAACAATAACCCTTAATAAAAAACGTTAACGAATCCTTTTTTTGAAGTTAGTTAAACAGAAGTTGCAAGGCCTTAAGTTCGAGCTTCATGAAAAAATCAATTTCTCGGGAGCACACAATAAAAGGGATAGATTATTTATGAGATGATTTAAGACATCGTACTCGTATACTCTTTTCTTTATTGTTTTACTCGTAATTATACTTATTATTTTCGACAGTTAAAGATGACCTAATTATGTACGATTTACGAGCCAATACAACTGCCCGTATCCCACAACAATTATTATATTTTTATATTAACTTTAAGTGTTTATTTTAGCTAGTGGTGGGACGGACTTGGGTGAAGTGGACAGCTGTGACAAGAGCGAGCTGAATGCATGTGTGGGAATGATACCGCGTACTCCAGTAGGACTCCCAAGAAACAAGAAAGAGTTGGATGCACACTGCCAGTAAGTAATACTATATTGTCAGAATATAAATACAAGTATATCTACGACAAAAGCCGACCAAAAATCAAATCAAATAAGAATATGTCTTATATGCTTTCTGGGCACGCTGCCAAGCGACGACGGTTTGGCACAGTTATATTTTGTAAATAATTTGTAAAATACCTATTATATTGTTTTTTTTTATAATTTCTAAACAAGTGCTTGACTACGATCCCACCTGATGTTAAGTGGAAATGCAGTCCTGATGGTAAGGCGCACTAGCTTAGTAAATGCCTATTCACTCTACTCTTGAAAATACCCACATTGTAAATATATCGTTTTTTAATTGGTATTATGTATTGTTTTATATGTATAGTTAAGTTATATTTTCTATGTTTAGTTTTAATAAGAATATTACGAAATAGAATTAATCTTAATTTGAAGCCTCAATAGCCTAATGGTTTAGGGTACGGCCTGCGAATCGTAAGGTCGTGGGTTCGAATCCACCATTTGACTATTGCCGTGAACCATGTCCTAGCACAAGCTTAAGCTTAGTTGGAATGGTTAACAAGATTGTTAGTAATATTTCTGAAAAAAAAAAGAAATATTGCTAACTTTCTTTAAAAAAAAAAATCAAAACCTAACCAAACTCTAACAAAACTACCTTTGAAGTTTATCTTTTGCAATAGAAAATGAATCATAGAAATCGGTTAGCGTGATATTGAATTATTCGTCTATTTGTCGCGGACATACTTAGATTTAAGACTTATATGGTTTTCTCAGCGCCCATGACAGAACTGGGACAAATTACAGCAAAGCACTAGCTTTCAAATACAAGAAGAATGATGGAATCGGTTCACCCAGTCGATAGTTATGACAGAACATAAAAATCACACAGATGATTCTAAGACTCAATGAATGAAGTTCGGGTCATTAAGTCCCTAAAAATGGGGATTACTTGTGTTTTTATTGAAGCCTTCAAAATACAGTTTGAGGTATTGTGATAAGTGTACGAGATTTTACATGTACGTGAATATGTGAATAAATCTCGGCGTGAATTATACACTTTTTATAAGTATTTTTTATACTTTCTAAGCAAGTGCTTGACCACGATTACACATGTTAAGTCGAAAAGTCCTGGGTGGTAAGGCGCAATAGCTGAGTAAATGCTAATTCTCTTCACTCTTGAATATATCTACATTGTAATCGGAAGGAAAGATAGACGCGGGGAAACTATTCCACTCCTTTGCTGTACAAATAATGAAAGACAAAGCAAGGTGCTTTGTTCGGGTTTGAGGATGTTCACAAGAAAAGAATAAAACAAGGCAGAGCATCTTAGAGTCCGTTGGTGGAACTTAGATGGGGAAATTAGATGTAATTCCTGAGCATACTCTACAAAATGCAATCTGTATATATTAGTTAAATAGTCTTTTGTATTTTGATAGGTACTGTCGCGTCGCGTCCTTCGACTGTAAATGCAATACCAACAATTACTGGAAACATAATGGAATGTTTATTTTGTTTAGAGCGTACCAGACGGGCATGGCGTGTATGGACGTCTGGATCAAGAGATGCTTACCTACCGACGGACAGAAGCTCGTGCAGAAGCAGATCGGCGGTGCTCGGGCGCTTATGCGCTTCCTTTGTACGAACGAAACCGCTTTAAGGAGAGGTCAGACTATTTTACATATATTTTAGGTGGGATACAAGTCATCACCACCGCCCATAAACAACTGCTAAAGGAATTCATTGGACGCGAATTAAGTCTTGGTAGCTCAGTGTCGGGCGGTCACCTCAAGTTGCATACTATGCTAGCAATCCGAGTTCGAACCCCGGTGCCGGCACCAATAAATTTGTTGTTGCAATTTTATATGCTGATTTACCACGCGCTCGACGGTGATGGAAAACATCGCGAGGAGACCTACATGTCTTAGAAAATTTTTAATTGAAGACATGTGAAGTCTGCCAATCCGCATTAGGGCCGCTTGGCGGACTATGCCCTTATACTAACAGTGGTACATATATAAAGGCTGTAACTTTAACTATAACATTGGGCGTGACCTACTAGTATAATATACTTACATTGCACAGCGATAGTCTGCGAGGGTATCGTACTTCCTTAATCGTGCCCTTACGTGCAAGCAGAAACCGCTAAAGTGGCCCTACCACTGTTGAAGCGTCAATAGCCTAATGGTTTAGGGTACGGTCTGCTATCGTAAGGTCATAGGTTCGAATCCACCATTCGACTATTGACATGAACCATCTCCAAGCACAAGCCTAAGTTTAGTTGGAATGGTTAACAAGTTAGTAATATTTGAAAAAAAAGAAATATTGCTAACTTTCTTTAAAAAAAAAATCAAAACCTAACCAAACTCTAACAAAACTACCTTTGAAGTTTATCTTTTGCAATAGAAAATGAATCATAGAAATCGGTTAGCGTGATATTGAATTATTCGTCTATTTGTCGCGGACATACTTAGAGTCAATTTAAGACTTATATGGTTTTCTCACTGATACCCATGACAGAACTGGGACAAATTACAGCAAAGCACTAGCTTTCAAATACAAGAAGAATGATGAAATCGGTTCACCCAGTCGATAGTTATGACAGAACGTAAAAACCACACAGATGATTCTAAGATTCAATGAATGACCCGATCATTAAGTCCCTAAAAATCGGGATTACTTGTGTTTTTATTGAAGCCATCAAAATACAGTTTGAGATATTGTGATAAGTGTACGGCTGATGGCATTCGCGGAAGGTTTAGTGGGTAGGGGCTGCCCAGGCCGAGTCCCACACATCCCTCCGGGCCCACCCAGGGTATCGGAGGATGGTCTATAAAACGATTCCCCCGCGTAAACAAAAAAAAAAAAAAAAAGTGTACGAGATATCACATGTACGTGAATACGTGAATAAATCTCGGCGTGAATTAGACACTTTTTTAAGTATTTTTTATACTTTCTAAGCAAGTGCTTGACCACGATTACACATGTTAAGTCGAAAAGTCCTGGGTGGTAAGGCGCAATAGCTGAGTAAATGCTAATTCTCTTCACTCTTGAATATATGTACATTGTAATCGGAAGGATAGACGCGGGCAAACTATTCCAATCCTTTGCTGTACAAATAATGAAAGACAAAGCAAGGTGCTTTGTTCGGGTTTGAGGATGTTCACAAGAAAAGAATAAAACAAGGCAGAGCATCTTAGAGTCCGTTGGTGGAACTTAGATGGGGAAATTAGATGTAATTCCTGAGCATACTCTACAAAATGCAATCTGTATATAATAGTTAAATAGTCTTTTGTATTTTGATAGGTACTAGCGTGCTGTCGCGTCGCGTCCTTCGACTGTACATGCAATACCAACAATCACTGGAAACATAATGGAATGTTTATTTTGTTTAGAGCGTACCAGACGGGCATGGCGTGTATGGACGTCTGGATCAAGAGATGCTTACCTACCGACGGACAGAAGCTCGTGCAGAAGCAGATCGGCGGTGCTCGGGCGCTTATGCGCTTCCTTTGTACAAACGAAACCGCTTTAAGGAGAGGTCAGACTATTTTACATATATTTTAGGTGGGATACTAGTCATCACCACCGCCCATAAACAACTGCTAAAGGAATTCATTGGACGCGAATTAAGTCTTGGTAGCTCAGTGTCGGGCGGTCACCTCAAGTTGCATACTATGCTAGCAACCCGAGTTCGATCCTCGGTGCCGGCACCAATAAATTTGTTGTTGCAATTGCAAAATTGCAAAATGCTGATTTACCACGCGCTTGGTGGTGAAGGAAAAGATCGCGAGGAAACCTACATGTCTTAGAAAATTTTTAATTGAAGACATGTGAAGTCTGCCAATCCGCATTAGGGCCGCTTGGCGGACTATGCCCTTATACTAACAGTGGTACATATATAAAGGCTGTAACTTTAACTATAACATTGGGCGTGACCTACTAGTATAATATACTTACATTGCACAGCGATAGTCTGCGAGGGTATCGTACTTCCTTGATCGTGTCCCTACGTGCAAGCAGAACCTGTTGAAGCGTCAATAGGTTAAGGTTTATAAGGTTTAGGGTACGGTCTGCTATCGTAAGGTCATAGGTTCGAATCCACCATTCGAGTATTGACGTGAACCATCTACAAGCACAAGCCTAAGCTTAGTTGGAATGGTTAACAAGAACGTTAGTAATATTTCTGAAAAAAAAAAGAAATATTGCTAACTTTCTTTAAAAAAAAAATCAAAACCTAACCAAACTCTAACAAAACTACCTTTGAAGTTTATCTTTTGCAATAGAAAATGAATCATAGAAATCGGTTAGCGTTATATTGAATTATTCGTCTATTTGTCGCGGACATACTTAGAGTCAATTTAAGACTTATATGGTTTTCTCACTGATACCCATGACAGAACTGGACCAAATTACAGCAAAGCACTAGCTTTCTAATACAAGAAGAATGATGAAATCGGTTCACCCAGTCGATAGTTATGACAGAACGTAAAAACCACACAGATGATTCTAAGATTCAATGAATGACCCGATCATTAAGTCCCTAAAAATCGGGATTACTTGTGTTTTTATTGAAGCCATCAAAATACAGTTTGAGATATTGTGATAAGTGTACGGCTGATGGCATTCGCGGAAGGTTTAGTGGGTAGGGGCTGCCCAGGCCGAGTCCCACACATCCCTCCGGGCCCACCCAGGGTATCGGAGGATGGTCTATAAAACGATTCCCCCGCGTAAACAAAAAAAAAAAAAAAAAGTGTACGAGATATCACATGTACGTGAATACGTGAATAAATCTCGGCGTGAATTAGACACTTTTTTAAGTATTTTTTTATACTTTCTAAGCAAGTGCTTGACCACGATTACACATGTTAAGTCGAAAAGTCCTGGGTGGTAAGGCGCAATAGCTGAGTAAATGCTAATTCTCTTCACTCTTGAATATATCTACATTGTAATCGGAAGGAAAGATAGACGCGGGGAAACTATTCCACTCCTTTGCTGTACAAATAATGAAAGACAAAGCAAGGTGCTTTGTTCGGGTTTGAGGGATGTTCACAAGAAAAGGATAAAACAAAGCAGAGTATCTTAGAGTCCGATGGTGGAAAGGAGATGGGAAAATTAGATGTAATTCTCGAGCATACTTTACAAAATGCAATCTGTATATAATAGTTAAATAGTCTTTTGTATTTTGATAGGTAGCGTGCTGTCGCGTCGCGTCCTTCGACTGTACATGCAATACCAACAATCACTGGAAACATAATGGAATGTTTATTTTGTTTAGAGCGTACCAAACGGGCATGGCGTGTATGGACGTCTGGATCAAGAGATGCTTACCTACCGACGGACAGAAGCTCGTGCAGAAGCAGATCGGCGGTGCTCGGGCGCTTATGCGCTTCCTTTGTACGAACGAAACCGCTTTAAGGAGAGGTCAGACTATTTTACATATATTTTAGGTGGGATACAAGTCATCACCACCGCCCATAAACAACTGCTAAAGGAATGCTAGGAACTTTGCCGAATTATTTTACAAGGTTCATTGGACGCGAATTAAGTCTTGGTAGCTCAGTGTCCGGGCGGTCACCTCAAGTTGCATAGTATGCTAGCAACCCGAGTTCGATCCTCGGTGCCGGCACCAATAAATTTGTTGTTGCAATTGCAAAATTGCAAAATGCTGATTTACCACGCGCTTGGTGGTGAAGGAAAAGATCGCGAGGAAACCTACATGTCTTAGAAAATTTTTAATTGAAGACATGTGAAGTCTGCCAATCCGCATTAGGGCCGCTTGGCGGACTATGCCCTTATACTCTCTTTACAGAGAAGGCCTGCGCCCAACAGTGGTACATATATAAAGGCTGTAACTTTAACTTTAACATAGGGCGCGACCTACTAGTATAATATACTTACATTGCACAGCGATAGTCTGCGAGGGTATCGTACATCCTTGATCGTGCCCTTACGTGCAAGCAGAACCTGTTGAAGCGTCAATAGGTTAAGGTTTATAAGGTTTAGGGTACGGTCTGCTATCGTAAGGTCATAGGTTCGAATCCACCATTCGACTATTGACATGAACCATCTCCAAGCACAAGCCTAAGTTTAGTTGGAATGGTTAACAAGTTAGTAATATTTTCTAAAAAAAAAAATAAAAAAAAAACCATGTTAAATTTTAAACTTTTTGTAATAACTTCTATAGTACATTCCGACTTAAGTGATGTTTGTCTCATAAGAACTGACGGACGGATAGATTGACGCTGAACTTATCTCCTTAAAGTTATTTATAGAGATTTCACTATAAATTTAAATTTTGATTTTAGTTTGATTCATAATTTAGAGGGGTGACCTTTTGCATAGGCCGTTCTATTTTGATTTGTAGACCGCTGTCACGAAATAGCTGACACGAAACAACTATTCCCCAATACTACGAGTTCGTGTGCAATTATGTCGCGTAAATATTAATTTTGTAATAATTTCCCGCACTGCCCAGAAGTATACAGAAACAGTGTAAAATTTAATGCAAATTAAAAAAATAAACGTAAACAAATACTATAACAGAAATTACAATTTTATTAAAGAACAACAAATTCATAAGGTTGTAGTCGCCGAACTAACATCGTTCAGCCCTGTTTGTACCTCTTCCATAGTAAGTCTTAGAGCATCCGAGGATTGAAACTATATAGTTTTTAAAAAATGTTTTTGTTCTTCTCAAAGTGTATCTATTTATTAATTTATTCTTTTTTTGCACACAATACAAATAAAGATACAAATAGGCGGACTTAATGCCAGTAGGCATTCTCTGCCAGTCTACCTTGGGATTGTGTAGAGACAAAGTAACGGGTGCAAGCTATGTGAGAAAATAATAAATAAAAGAAAACTATAATAAATGCATGCATATATAATATTCATACATACTTACAAATAAATTAAATATATAAACATAATAATTATATATAATAATAAATACATATATATATATAATTATAGATGGATAGGGACAGCAATTGTCAAACTATTCCTTGCTTAGGTAAAGCTTCCATAGTAAATGTTTGAAAGTAGTTTTTTTTTTATGACGAACTACACAGATTGGCCAGAGAAGCTGGCCTTGACTGCTTCACCGGATTGAGAGGTGGCATAGCTCTTAGGTCGCTTAGCCTGAACCTCTATTGCTAGTAACTCGACACAAGGGTCCCCCCGGTGAGGGGTAGAATCAATTTGAAAGTAGATTTAGTTCCGGCTGTACGTACATTTGTTGGCAGCGCATTCCAAAGTCTTATTGCGTTAAAGGTAAAAGATTTATACATAAGATCGTGTATATGTTATATAATGTTGTATGTGTATATTCATAAGTATTTAATAAATAAATAAAAAAAGTTTTTTAATTTTGACAACCTTACAATTGTTTTGAATCAATTTTTAATACATATAATTATTTAACGAATTCAATCAAAATGAATACACTTACAATTTGCTACTTCTATAAAGTAGTCTTTAATAAAAGTCATCCTTTTTTATATAAATTTCTTATTTGAATTAATCCAATCCCTACTTCATTAAAATAATATTATAAACCGTCAATAGCCTAATGGTTTAGGGTACGGTCTGCGAATCATAAGGTTATGGGTTCTAATCCACCATTCGACTATTGACGTGAACCATCTCCTAGCACAAGCATAAGCTTAGTTGGAATGGTTAACAAGAATGTTATTAATATATCAAAAAAAAACAGAAATATCTTTTAGTTAGCTTTCTTTAAAAGAGAAACTACACTATACTAAATCGATTTCTTTAAATATATGAATTTGCCATTAATTTGTAAAAATCGACTTGTAATTTATTATAATTACCAATAAAAATCTGAATTTGAATTTGAAACTGTTTCTAGTAACTTTACATTAAAAATTGCTGATTTAACAAAAAGGATTTATATATAAATTAAAAAAAAGAATTTTACTTTTTAAATCGGTATGTTATTTTTTTAAATATAGCTAATAACAGTTACAGAGGTCCGATTTATTTTTTCGAGTTAGTGGAGGGAACACTTTGTACCGAAATGGCTTGTAAAGAGGATAAGGATTTCGGGTAATATATGTTTTAGAGCGTGAACGGTATTGGGAATAAAACGTTTTTTAACCGATGAAGCTTATATAGACTTTTTAGATTGACTTAAAGAGTTCTGCTGTTTAATTAATGGGGATAATTTGGCTATGATGTGGTAGATACGGGAATGAAATGATACCGTTATGTGGACAGTATTTTTTTGATAAAGTGGCTGGTTTATTGTAATACAAGGGTCAATATGACAGCACGCTTTTTAGGATTTGTTTAAAGTGTAGCTGTTCTTTTTTCTTCTGTATTTGTGTTATAAGGTTAACATATAGTTATGTGTTGTTGAATTTGTTCAGATTTTTGTATAATTTATCTTACGTACAGGTGTCGATTGTTGTTTGTTTTAATGATTTCTGCTAGACTATATGGTTGGGCAGCTTGCTTGATTGGAACTTTATTGTGGGGACTGTAAGCTGCGTCGACTTCAAAGTGTGTTTAAGTTTTATTAACTGTCTAACAGAGTTCCTGAAAGAGCCTACGTGCTGGGCGCTGGTGTCGGGCGACTGGTCACGCTGTGTGGATGATCTTCAGCTCGCCGTCAGAGATATATCGGAGCGCTCGCAACAACTAGCTTTCTTTAATAAGAACTCCGAGCTTTGTTGGTAAAGTTATTCAAGTCACATAGGCGTAGTCTTGGACCTTTTGGGCCTTTTTAGTGTTAAGTAATTTTTTAGGTTATTGTTGTTTGTTTGATTTCATTTGTTAATTGTGTGCTTAATTTCTGTGTGTTGTATCTGTCGAACAAACTAATTGGCTTATTATGATTAAAAATGTCCTTTATTTCTTTTTCAAAGTCAAGTGAAGTTTTTACAATACTAATATATGAAGTAAATTACATAAAAATACCATACAAAATATAAAAACATTATAAAAACTTAACCACCAGCAACGGAGCAGGGCCCAAGAACGGGACGATGCGCGCCGTGTTCAGGTGTAGCGCCTTTTGTATATGACCCTTGACCCAGCGATCAAGCCAAAGTCTCTTGAGAAGTTGATCGAGACTTCGCTATAAGGCCGAGCAGGAAAGACCATCGGTAGCGATATCGTTTTTCATTGCTGTGTATGTTTGTCATGTTGTGCAGCGCTCGTGACGCGTTCGTGTCGTGCGTGGCGTATGCAGGGCGCTCATGCACTGCCAACGCGGGTGCTCTGCTGCGTCGCATGGCGTGGGTGCTGGCGCAGGACGTGGCCGCCTGCAGCCAGCAGCCGCGCGCGCACTGTGCTGCACCAGGGCCCCCTCACACGCCGTCCCTCGCCGCGCCCCTCCTAGCCGCACTCTCCGGACTCATCTTCTACCCGCCGTTGTTTTAATCACGTCCGGTATATAATGTACAGCTATACAGTAGAACCTCGGTATGTTGAATTTCAAGGCGAGTCGAAAGCCGGAAGAGGTTGCGTTTTGTCTGCTACAAAATTCATTCTAGCAAATTTTTAACCGACTTCAAAAAACGAGGAAGTGCTGTATTTTTTGCTGCTTGCATACTAATGGCTTTTGACATGGGTTTAAATGCCAACGAACACGTACATGGAGACGTCCGAACATTGTAATTTAACTATGATTCAGTGTAAATAAAAGTGAGCGTCCTCGTGTTTAATCCGTAAATGGCGATAACACGTTTTTATCACTTATAAATAGGTTAATTTGTCAAATTGAGCAGGGATAATTTGTAACGAAATGTCTCGTATATAGACTTATTCCTTTGTCTTTGTTGATGTAGATTTTCGACCTATCGGGGTTAGATTTAAAGAGGTTCTACTGTATTTACTGAAATAATTAATAGAATTGTATAAAAAAATGCAGTTTCTTAAGATGTATATTTAATTATTTTATGTTTATGTTAATTGTATGCGTATTAGCGATAAAATATTTGTTTCTCCCTTACAAAATGTTATTTGAAGAATGTTAATGTAATTGTATTTATATTATGTTAATAATTATTCTGTTTTTTGTACAAAAAAAATAATTTAGCAATTTAATAATATTCTAGAAATAAACAATTAAAAAGAAATGAAGTCTTTTAATGAATAGAAACATTGTTCGTTGATACTGGCAGCAAATCCTTGTATGGGTCGCGTAGAGTACTTTGAAATTACAAACAAGAGTGACAGACTGATTCAGATTCAGATTCATTTTATTGGTAATATAATAAATTACAAGTCATTTATTTACTAAAAATTATTACAAATTATTAGTATCACAAATTACATTAGATAATTGAATAGAAAAAAAAAATAATGAAAAAATAGTACATCGAAGAAATAAAATGATTTTAATTTGTAATTTCATTTGTTAATTCCTCCACACTGTAAAATGCCCTCTCAGCCGGCCATGACTTCAACCTATTTTTAAACATTGCTAGACTAGGAGCTTCAGTTACATGCTTAGGGAGTCGATTGTAGATCGCGGGGCCTGTGACGTGTGTCATCTTGTCCGATTTCGCGAGACGATGTTCGCTTTGTAGGAACCGCCCAATTCTTTTCGAGTTTTAAAATCACTGAGGGTATGCCTCGTGAACAGCGCCACTGTGTTACATAGGTCTAAAGTTGTCACGCGCGAATGTGACGTCTTGGATTCCGAGCAACGTTGAAAAAATGTAACGACGTGAACCTTACTAAATTATTACATTTCGTCATTAAATATGTTTTTCTTATCATGCTCTTTATCATAACCTAATTCGAGTTAACAGCGACACTGAACTTCGTCTTTGTTCTTTACTCAATTATTTTCGACCATCTACGCGACATGGATACGTCCATGTCGCGTAGTCATAAAAACATACATGTTAAGGTTTGAGCCCGATGTAAAAGGCACCTCGCCTTCTGGCGGGGTTATGCGAGGCTAACTATTCCCTTAATGGCCCTGGTACATGGCGAGTCTGCGAGATCTCCAGTGGAACGCACCGGAGCCCCTCTGCACTGTACTCTGAAGCACGTCCCGGGGAATATATCCCCTCCCTTATCACTTTATGTGTCTGAGTTTTATTTTTACACGTAATAAAATAACCTTACACATGTCAATGAATAATGTGCGAATCTATGCCTGGCAGGAACCAGATACTGCTACGGTCAAAGACTATACAGCAAATAGCAAGAATTCATAATCACGCACCGTTAGATTCGACATGTGGTTTGCCAAATTGAAGGTATATCACGGTCCAGAGAATACAGGGTCGGTGGGAAGCTGTTGAATAGAATTTCAAAACGAGGCGTGGGAACTTTGGAAAGCTTATTTAATTGTTCTGCGGTAGAACATCGGCTTACTTTGAAACAATAATTAAAACAACGTGAGACTTGTATCTATAAGCTTTTACGAATGGTTTAAAAAAAACATACAAATTTTATATGATATTTTAATCTGGCAACAACTTTCAAACTTTTTAACAACCACTAGGGTTGCTCTATTGTTGAAATTATTATTTAACCCCGAAATTGGAGCAATGAAATCACACAATTATATGTTTCGCAGATCGTAACTTATTCGGTTAATCTGTCAGTCATTGTTCGTTAAATGCACAATACTAATTTATTTTGTAATAAATCCCACTCGAAGGACCATATGTTAGTGCACTAACGACGACTTTGATCGGCACTGTTGACTTTTTATAGCGAAATGTCTCAATAAAAAACTCAAGAGACTTTCGCTAGATGGCTGGGTCAAGGGTCAGATACAGAAGGCAGTACTCCTGGGCATGGCACGCATTGTCAGGAGGTTTCTCTCTATGTCGTCCTAACCACCAGTTGCTTGAGCACAGCTTCGTTAGGTTTACGGTCACACTGTGAAAGATTTTATATTTTGTATGACTGGTGTATTTTACTTTTTATATTAAATATAAAAAGTAAAATACACCAGTATACCAGTATGACCAGTATTTGTCATACAAATAACAACTATACATAAAAACTTAACCTAAAATTTTAAAATAAATAACATTATTATAAAATATAAATAAATCTGATAAATTTATATTATTGTTGCTTTTAAAAAGTTTTTAATAATAAATTATGTTTTGTCAACAACAATGATTTATACAGTGAATTGCATAAACGTAAATATAAATAAATTCTTTGTAATAAAAGTAGAAAAAAAGATAAATCTCCATTCTTAATGTATCAGTGTCGCAGAGCAACGTACATTCTGCTTGCAGCCAAATGTTTATTTCCTAATACAATACATTGTGTTCATGCCGTAAATCTAAATATGACATCTCGTAAATAATTTTCGCTCATTCTCTTTCTCGTATCAGGAAGTTGTAGCCGCAATAAATATAAATATAAAAATAATATAAATAAAACATATTTCCTCCATCTATTTTAGATTATTCGAAATACTTCGTCTATTTATTATATATACAAAAAGATTTACAAATATATTTTACTTTCGTAGTCTATGCTCTCGTTTCAACCCACACACTATCCATTAGTTATCGTCATAAATAAATAATTGCCTTTAGTTCAGCTGAAATCATAAACAACGTGACAACCATTCACGCATACATATTACGTATCGACGCTGGAAAGCAAAAACGTAGTAAGTGACACATATGGCCATTTTCACATTTTTACATCAATGAATTAAAAAAAAAGACGTGTCGAATGATAGGTTTTTCAAAATTAACATTTTTCTTTTATTTTTTTTTACAGTAAAACGATGTGAATAACAAGAAAACTCTAGTTTAATGCTGGAATACAATACTTATTCAGAAAAAAAATATTGTGTCCAAAAACGACAGCTCTAGCTCCACAAACACGAAATTTATAATTTTTTTTTAAAAAGTTGAAATGTTTTTCAGCTCTGGTGGACAATTTTATTTTTGTGTGTTACTACGTTTTTGTTTTCCAGCGTCGATATGTATATATGAATTTGCAATCAAAATACGCGACAAGTTCTTTACTTGTACCATAATGAAAATCTACAAGTGTATAAATATACACGAAAAATACTAATATATTATTTCAAAACAATTGACACGTGACATGCAAAGAGAAAGCAAAAATCAAATCTAATAACAGATTTAATATAAGAATAATAATAATATATAATATAATAAAACATAATCACATCTGTAATAACTTCTGGATCTTGTGAAATGAAACAGTCCAAATGACTTTTTATTCAGACAGCATAATGTTATAAGTTGATTTCCTTTAACGATTTTATCACCACTAAATGAATGTTACAAGGTCATGCTTACAATTAAAAAAAACATCTAATTGAATTTATTCATAATCGTTGCCATTATTAATAAGGCATTCACCTACCACATGAACTATGATGATAGATAATTTGATCATGTGCGAACAAGAAACATTTGACGGCGTAACTACGAGCTCTAACTTATTCTTAACTTAGTTATGCAATAAGAACATTATTTCGCTTGACCTCGCTATACTGTGTTTATGTTTAACTTACATTTGTATACTTTTAATATATATATTAGTAGCTGTATCTTCAAATACAGCCGTGAGCAAAAATAAAGGGTCGGCTAAGAAAGTCTAAATGGAAGATAAAGACTAGCTGACTGAAATTAATTGTGCATGATTGACAATTAAATATCCTTAAAATAAAATAAAATATTTTTATTAATTTATTAAAAACAAACTTTATTGAAAAGGGATATCTTACGTAAACTTGGGCAATACAGTATTGTCATTAAATTTTAGTACTTAGTGTTTCTTCCACTTAATGAAATATATGTAAATTAATAAAAATGGTGGAGCCGTGGTACCTCAGTGTCCGGGCGGTTGGCTCAAGTTGCATAGTACGCTAGCAACCCGAGTTCGATCACCGGTGCCGGCACCAATAAATTTGTTGTTGCAATTTTATGTGCTGATTATCCATGCGCTCGGCGGTGAAGGAAAACATCGTGAGGAAACCTACATGTCTTAGAAAAAATTTCTACGACATGTGAAGTCTGCCAATCCGCATTAGGGCCGCGTGGCGGACTGTACCCTTATACTCTCTTTACAGAGAAGGCCTCTGCCCAGCAGTGGGACATATATATTATATATATAAAGGCTGTAACTTTAACTTTAACTTAATAAAAATATTTTATTTTATTTTAAGGATATTTAATTGTCTACTATGTCTTTATCTTCCGAGATATTCACTTTCTTAACTGATCCTTTATTCCAACCCTTTATTTTTGCTCATGTGTGTTTATCAAGCTAGTAAAAACATATAAACTCTGACGTTCTTTAACTGTGTAGACAGAGAAAGCAATCGTCGACTTTTAACCAAGCTTATTTCGTCAACAGCACCAAGTGGTGAGCCCGTCATACGATGTTCTCAGATTTAAACTAGTGTTTTATGATTGTACAGTGAAAATCAAGTGCACCGACGGACGGATTCGAATGTTGGCGTCGCCTGTTAAGGATTCCTTGGACAGCACACCGATCCTTAAAGAGCTCAACTTAACAAAACACTTTTTTTTTGGACGAACTAACACAGGTGGCCGGAGAGGCTGGCCTTTACTGCTTCACCGGATTGAGAGGTGGCATAGCTCTTAGGTCGCTTAGCCTGAACCTCTATTAGGTAGTAACTCGACACAAGGGTCCTCCCAAAAATACACCTAACGTCCTAAGACAGACATTGTTGCTTCGAGTTTCGAATCCCGCGGTTAAGTAGGCTATCACTGCTACAAAGAAAAATACGCCTTATTAGAAGCAATCAATTGATTTTCATTAATTGCAACTATTAACACAAAACCTATTGTTAAAGCTTTCAGAAAACTTTTCTAAAGTCTCTTATTGTTAGAAATAAGATGCTAATAATGGTGGAAAGTATTGGAAAGATTCAACGTGAAGAAATATTGTGAAATTATAAGTCTACAATAAGAATTTTGAAGAGATTTTTTTTACTGGGGACACGAGCGTTTAGATGCTTCCTCTTGTAATCTGAAGATAACGGTTTGAATCCAAATTGATAAGACGATGCATCTATGCATTCCTCTTTTACGATATTATACGATTTCTATGAATTCACTGGTTATATCTTCGGAAATATTACAGACGAATTGAGATCCTATCGTCCTATTTAAAAGACGGTTGAAAATAGAAGCACTTATTTAAGAATTTTTCACTGTCGTCATTTAATATCTCAATGTGACACGTGATCAAACATCAAAGTGGCAGATTGATCAAATAATTGAAATTGTCCCGCCAACGTTTGCTTCCATAATTAATACTAACCATCGCATTACGTATTTATGGCATGGCCGGGTTGTGTGTGTTAGTTATGAAGCATACATTTACGAATATTTGCAGGCATATGGGGCCCCTATATACCTGCAAATATTTTAAATGTCGTTTATAATTATATCTAAATTAGTTATGAAATTGCCTAAAATAACCTGAAAATATATATAACAAATAAGCTTCCGATTCTCATTCATCCTTTTTTGAACTATTAGGTCCCGTATATACAGATCCTGGAGCCCCTCATAATGTACCAAGGATGCCCATCGGAAGAGTTTTATGAAGTAGAAATTTCACATAACCGTCCCCTTCACCCTAGAAGGCGGAGAACGATTTCCCCCTTGATAACAAAACCTACAAAGAAGTCAAATATGCACGACACAAATTTTAGCAAGTGATTTTTTGTACTCAAAGAACAACAGATACATCTGGTTAAAGCAAGCTGGGATTCGAAACCCCCAGCTGAAATCCTCATACAATCGTAAACTACTAGGCTATCCATATATTAAAACAATTAAACATTTGTAGTAATAAGAGAAAAGAGTACTTTACAATTGTTAATTGTTGGAAAGGCAACGTTCACGACTGTCTTATATATTTTGAAAGTCGAGTTTTTTTCTAGAAAATAATGTATCAATTATTACCAACCCCAAGTGTAGACCATCAATATAAGAAAAATGTCATATTTTGTTCACGCGCTTAGACACGAGAGATATGACCTTCAAATTATCTTGGTGCGCAAAGTTGCTGGCAAAAGAAGTGTTGGTCGTAAGGAAATCAGATACTAGACCGGAGTTGCGAGTGCCACCCATCTGTTTCGCATCGCCAGTGACTGAGAGGAATATGGTGAACTGACTGCCAACCTTCGCTTATGTTTTTTTTTTAAATTGATGATTACTTACAATGTTTTATTCCTCGGCGTGTTTGGCTGGGTGTATTTTAGCTTATACATTATTTATCTATTTCAATTTGTCTACTTTATTTAAAACTAATTTCTAATTTCCTTATTTCTACTTTATACATTTCCTTTAATTTCTCTAATATTTCTATTACTTATTTCTATATTTATTTTCTTAATTAATTATCTATTTGTTTATGTCTTATTACTATTTATAATTTTTGTTTGATTCTCTTATTTTTATCTATTTCTTTTATCACTTTTAATACAATTTCTTTATAAAATCTTATAAATATTTCTTTCGCATCCTTATTGCTAATTAAATTTCTAATTATCTAAAGTTATCCTTTCATTCATCTCGCTTTCACACTCATATCTTAAATATATATAACATTAAATTCCGCCTTCGCTTATGTGAGAAGCACATTAAGAAGAAGAACCAACCCAAAGATTTTTTCTTCAACATATAATTAAGCGATGAAACGACCAGGACCGTAGCTCAGGTATGTGACGAATTCGTTCCACTGGGGGAGATTGTCGGACCCACATAATCATTGAAGCAAAGAAGAACGCATGCCGCCCAGTAACGTAGAACGATCGAGAACTATCGACCTATGGAACAGTTCTTTTTACAAAAAACCCAGAAAACAGATCAAAAATTGTACTGAAAGGTATTTTATTTACAATAAATTTATTTATTTGAATTATTTAATTTTTTTTTTATTTATTTCAAATAAAATTTTACAATAAAGGAATATACATATAACTTAACGCTATATAAACCACAGTGGTTTGTCACTAGCGCCAAAGCGTCCGTCTTGCGTTCCTAAATAACTTTTAGTATAAATAATGTTTTGTAATGTTTTTTAGTTATACAATTCCTTATATCTGAGGGTAGTTCATTAATTAATCTAGGCACGATGTATCTTGCCGTGCGCTCGCCGTACACATTTTTTGCGCCTATCGTATTAAACTGGTTTGACGATATCGACCGTGTGCATATAGGTGTTCCATTTTGGTTAAAATTTTTTCATTAAAGAAATATTCTTTTAATATGATGTATTTTATTTTTGTGTAAATAGGTAAGATATTACAGTGTTTAAAAAGTTTTTTTTCGTCGTTATGAAATTGTTCTTTAATTTTAGGTGGTATAATTTTGTGGTGTTCAAAATGTTTAACTGAATTTATTAGAAGTATATTGCTATTGTGAAAATAATTTCATTATAACGCTTGCGCCTTCACAAAATTAATCTTACATAACGATTTATAATTCTCGCCACACGCTCAAAATTAATATCAATTTTGATAACATATTATGTCATTAATAACACCGTAATCCAATAACCGAGTGGTGAAGAATGGCTAACGGTACAGTAATAGTGAAGCTAAGTAAGGCTTTAAACGACTACATTGTCAATGTAATATGGTGATCATACTATTTTTTTTTAAGACGAACTACACAGATTGGCCAGGGGCTGACCTTGACTGCTTCACCGGATTGAGAGGTGGCACAGCTCTTAGGTCGGTTAGCCTGAACCTCTATTGCTAGTAACTCGACACTAGGGTCCCTCCGGTGAGGGGTAACCTCGGCTTGGACGGTTACTATATTACGCGTAAGCATTCCGATCCGAGGGTCGAACCACGACTCGGTCGGTTGCTATTTCACGGATAATCTAAGGGACATTCAAAAGCTAAACTAACTTTGAGTGCCACTTCGGGAAGCGGTGATCATACTAGTATCACAAATGCCTCATAATACAATTTATTTTTCACTTGAAAGCGCTCCTTGCTTACGGACAGACAGAAGAAAGAGCAGACAAAATTACAAATTCTGTCATTATTTCTTCAGATTTCGTCAGGTCTACATGCTAGTAGAAAGAAATATGGCACAAGTTAGAATGTATTCTCCTTATTGTATCTAAAATAAAAATGGAAAAAAGGAAAAGATTTAAAAATATTGTCTTTGCTAAGATAACATATTATGTTCAATCAATCTTTTCAACGGTTAAGAAGAATGTTAATAAAATATCTGAAAATGTTAGTTTTTAAAAATATTCAACAGTTGTAGAATCGCCACAGCAGCTTCTGCTGTAGTGTAGTGGGGAAGAACAATCCCCTCGCAGAACACTGGCGCGTAACGGCTTAGATCTAGCATACGTATGACTGACATATTTAGTACAATTCATAAGCTGTATACTTTGTAAAATAATAAATAAATAAGTAATCGTGATTCTTATCCGATTATATCAAACCATAAGAAAAAAATTCAGCAACGGAAACGTGACGTACAAGTTTATGCAATTTTTTTCAATTCCTTTTAGAAAACAAGCTAGATTATAGAGTAAGATAGTTAATATATTTTCGAGGGTGGACTTGAACTTACGACTCTATTTTTAGACCTTGCTCTAAGTCAATACGCATCGAACATTGTATCAATGATTTGGTTATTCGTATACATGCAAAATGTTGTTTGGACCCTGGCCATTTCGCATTAGTTTTTTTTTTATTTATTATTGTTGTTAAATTGCCACCACAGACATGTGTCCGTGCTCTTTTCCAATACACTTAAATTGTTCACTCTGCATTAATTAAACGAGTGCCACTCCTACAGTTACTATTTTCCTTTTTTTTATTATATATAATGCCTGAGTTTGGAGGTGGTCAGAGATCGCCTGGTTCATTGTGTGCCGCAGACGCCCTGCTGCATTGTCAGCCTCTCCGGCGACCGCAGTGTCCCTGCTTCTCATGGCCATTTTTAGGTTGTAATCCACTATCCCTTGATGCAGCCATTGCAGTTAAAAGGCGCTAGAGTTAAAAGGCCCATAATGCTCGCTATCTACACGACTAATAATTAGCTACACTGAAAAAAAAAACGAAAATAATAAATGTTCATTCCTCAAACCCGAACAAAGCAATTTTCTTTGTCTTTCATTATTTGTATAAAAAAGGATTGGAATAGTTTGCCTGCGTTTGTCTCCCCCGCTGATTGCAATGTGTAAGGTGTTTTCAAGAGCAGTGTGAATAGGTATTTATTATGCTAGTGCGTTGTCGTGCAGGGCAAAGTAGAGGGAAGTAGACCACGAGGTAGATCGCCAATGCGATGGTTGGATCTGGTGCGGAGTATAGTGGGTGCTCCCCTCCACGAATGTGCCCGATTGACGACCAGCAGGCGGAGGTGGCGAGACGTCGTGCGGCGGGTGCCGTCTGCTGCCCAACCCACCGGATCATGATGACCACGACCACTCTGACAAGAGTGAAGCGACCAAGAAGAAGAAGAAGAAGTGCGTTTTATTTAACTTAAACTGGGATCGTGGTAAAGCACTTGCTTAGAAATTATAAAAAAATGTTATATATACTTCGTGTTTATTTTGTGTTTATAAGGTCGTTAGCATGCAATAGTTTCAGTACGACCCTAAACTTGCAACCGCTATATCATTAGCTAGAATATCATCGCAATAAAGAAAAAATGCTGAGACATTCTACAAAAATAAGTTAACGTCGGCATTCACAAAAGCATCGCTCTAACTTACGAAGTTATCTCGGTAAGGCCGTTTAAGGTAAAGTCGTTTTAAATCTAAAAAGGTGAAACCTTTGTTATGCTACAACGTTGCCCGTATTTCACCATGTCTACAATGTACAAAAGGACCCGAGATTTTCTGGCAGTATATGTTCATATAATAAACGAGTTCTAGCTCGTTTGATTTCATATAAAATGACGAGGGTGAACTGGCAGTAGACAGTCCATTTGTATGTTGTCGATTCTTAATTTCACCGTAATTTAGACGTATATATTTACGTAGAATGGATACATGTATCGTTTTATCTTCATTTTATTTAGTCCGATAATTACCCGACCGATGTAAGTGTTACTATACTTTATTTACAGATATTTTAGTTAAAATTAACTGAACTAAGCTGTTTATATCTCGATTCACTTTGTCTATTACAAGTGATTGTGTGACAAGTGAAGTGCATTTTATCACGGAATTGTATTGACAAATAAGACGATCCAGACGCAAGTTGTATTATCGAAGGACTGGAGAGGAACCAAAGTCCATTAATACGAATATCATTCACATAAATTATGTCCCATGCCTAAGAAAAATCTCAATGATATTAAAGGCGCTGTTCTCGATTTATCATCTTTTGCTTATTATCTACGTTGAACACTTCGGTCGTTTCAATTTAACGTTTCAGTGAACGTATACCATACAACAAGAAGCCATCTTCCACACGTACTCACACAACGACGAGGGTGACATGCAGTACGGGCTCGTTAACTTTTTCATCGAAACGTGTCGTCCTTATAATACGTAGCTACTACAAAAAGATTCAATGTTTTCTTCACAAAATACTTTTGTATGCTAAAATTAAATATTTTTTATGTATTAGGTACGCACCAATGCATCTATCCTAAGCCAACGACAAATTAAGACTCGTTTGTCTACCATATGCCGACAACGAATCCTGGCGTATTTCGGACACACAATGCGCAGAGGCGACGAAAGTCTGGATAAGCTGATCGTTGTTGGGAGCACTGCAGGAAAGATCTCGCGCCCCAACGGGCCGGGAGCTCGAGGACGTTGAGATGTTCACGATGCCAGATACCACCCCATTTCCAGGCGAACGCCAACCACTCCGCCGCGGCGCAGGATCTCTTCCTGCAGTCCATGGCGGAGTGGGCGTCGATCTCGCGGTGATGGCGGAGCTGCACTTCGTCCCCTCCTCGCCAGGGATGGACGGCTCCGTTGCCATCACCGTGAGGCCTGAGTAGGCCCGCCCCTCGTCCCCAAAGCGAGGGGCCACGGGTACGTGGCGGCGGTTCGGGGAGAGGTGGCTCTGGTCGGAGTCTACTTCTCTCCGAACTGGTGATCTGCCGGCCCCGAGCTGATTTCTGATCGCCTGGCCGCAGGTGGGGTGAAGCCATGCCTCCTTCCAGGTACTCGTGCTGGGGACTTCAATGCCAAGTCCACGGCTTGGGGCAACCCCGCACGAACCCGAAAGGGAGGGAGGTGGAGGAGGGCGCAGCTGCCGGGCTGTCCCTTCTTAATGTTGGGACAGCCCACATGCGTGCGGCGGTCGGGAGGTTCAGTGGTGGACTTGTCGTTCGCCACTCCAGCGTCGCACGGCAAGTGGAGGGTTGAGAGTTGAGACGGAGGTGGAGACACTTTCGACCACAAATATATAAGGTTCGAGGTGTCTCCAGCCTCCGGACGTCCGGCGTCGAATTCCTGGGGTCGAAGCCGGTTCCCGCGTTGGGCGCTCACAAAGCTCAACCGGGAACTGGCATTAGAGGCGGCCATTGTCGGCCGCTGGGGCCTCCCGCCAACAGAAGACGGGGTGGACGATGCGGCTGGCCGCTTCTGCGACGTACTACATAACGTCTGCAGAGCGGCCATGCCCCGCGTTGGGCGTCCCCCCAGGCGGGCGGTCTTCTGGTGGTCGACAGAGATTGCCGACCTCCGCGTCGCCTGCAACGGGGCCCGTAGGGCGTACACCCGAAGCAGGCGGCGCCGACCCCAGGATGTGGAGAGAGATGGTCGGCTGTACAGGGTCTACGTGGAGAAAAAGAAGATCCTGCAGCTGGCCATCTGCCGAGCCAAGGAGACTGCCTGGCTGGAGATGGTGAAGGGTCTCGAGAGACCCTTGGGGCCGACCGTATAAAGGGTGCGGGAGAAATTCCGCACCCGGTCGGCCCTCTCACCGGAGTGCTCCAGCCAGAGCTCCTGGGGAGGATAGTCGGGGAACTCTTCCCCGACGCCCCTGTGGGTTTCACTTCCAGGATGGCTCGGCAGACGCCGGACGTCGAAGACGTCCCGCCACCACCCGTCACGGATACCGAAATGGAGGCAGTTTTGACCTGCCTCCAGAGTAGGCGGAGGGCACTGGCCCGACGGGGTGCACGGAAAGGTTTTGGCCCTTTCCCTCGTGCACCTCGGTCAGGCCCCTTCGGGAGCTGTTCGACCGCTGTTTGCGGTCGGGGCAGTTCCGGGGCCTGGAAAGAGGGTCGGCTGTGCCTTCTCCCGAAGGACAGTCGGCCCCGGACTCGGCTTCGGCGGTTCGACCGGTTGTGTTGCTGGACGAGGCTGGCAAGGCCCTGAGAGGGTCGTGGCTCGCCGCCCGTCCAGCATATGGAGGAAGGTCTGGGCCCGAAACTCTATGAGTTTCAATTCGGGTTCCGGGCCCGCCGGTCGACCGTCGACGCCTCCGACGCCTGCGGGCGGTGACGGAAGAGGCGGGGCGTCAGGGAGAGGTAGTGCTGGCGGTGTCACTGGACATCGCCAATGCCTTCAACAGTCTCCGCATGCGGTGATACAGGCGGCACTCGTATATTTCTGGAGTGCCCCTGTATCTCAGGAGGTTGTTGGGCGCCTACCTCTCCCAGAGGAGGGTGGCATTCGAGGACCGGAGGGGTCAGTCAGGTGGAGAAAAGTCGAGCAAGTGGGGTCCCCCGGCTGGGCGTGGGATCGGAAAAGTGGGGCCGATCTCTGTGGACATGACTGGTCCCAGGCCGTCTCCTCCCGGGATGGGTGTCATCTGCTATGCAGATGACACCCTCGCATACCCCCGGGCAGGAGGCGGCGCGGCTGGCCGAGGTCGGTGTGGGCCTCGTGGTCAGCCGCATAGAGAGGTTAGGGCTTCGGGTAAAACTGAGAAGACCGAAGCCCTCCTCTTCCGCAGGACTGACGTAAAGGACCCTCCGCGCCACCTCCTCATCGGAGGAGATATGAGGGTGAGTTCCCAGATGAAGTATCTGGGACTCACCTCGATGGAGGATGGACCTTCGGACCCCACTTCGAACAGTTGGGGCCGAAGGTCCTGAGGACGGCAGCCGCGCTGGGAAGTCTCCTCCCGAACCTCGGAGGACCCAGCGCGGTGCAGGAGGCTGTACTCTGGGGTCTGTCGGAGATGGCCACGTACGGTGCCCCATCTGGGCGGGTGACCTGTCTCGCGGCAATCGCTCACAGCTGCGCAGGGCGCAGCGGATTGCCGCGATCAGGGTCATCCGGGGTACCGTACGATCTCGTGGGCGGCAGCTACTGCGCTTGCCGGCGATCCGCCGTGGGAGCTCGTGGCGGGGTTCTGGCCGAGGTGTCCGACTATGTCTCGGATAGGAGGGCCCTCGGAGAGAACCTCTGCCAGAAGAGGTCCGGCGGATCCGTCGGTTAGGTGAGGTAGCACTATGCCGGAGGTGGGAGGAGGACCTGGCGCATCACCCGTACGGCTTACGTACAACGGGTGCTCTGCGCCCGGTCCTGAGCGTTGGATGCGCAGAAAGCGCAAACCTCTCACCTTCCGTCTGACGCAGGTGTTCACGGGGCATGGCTGCTTCGGGGACTACCTGTGTCGGACGGCCCGACGGGAGGCTGATGAGCGGTGCCATGATTGTGGCGCTGCGGTGGACTCTGCCCAGCACACCCTGGAGGTGTGCCCGAGATGGGCAGCGCAGCGTTGCGACTTGGCATCCGCCATCGGTGGAGTAGACCTGTCGCTTCCGAGCCTCGCACTTGCGATGGTACGGAGCGACAGGTCTTGGTCGGCGGTCGCCTCCTTCTGCGAGACAGTCATGTCCCAGAAGGAGGCCGACGAGCGGGTCAGGGAGGGGAGCCGTGGGGCTCCCTCCCTCCGCAGGCGACGAGTCGGGGTGCGCAGGAGGCGTTTCAAACGCCTCCTTGCTGTCTCCCCACAAACTGAAGCGGGGCCAGGATGGGAACCTGGCCCCAGCATGCTTCGGCGTCGTCGGGACTTCTCTGAGTGCCGGAGGAGTCCCCTTCGAGGGTGAAGTCCGGTCTTGCCGAGACCGGCCGGTCGTTGGGGTGTCCTGTCGCTGACAGATCCGGGGCACCCTGCCTATAACGGCTGATGGCATTCGCGGTAGGTTTAGTGGGTATGGGCTGCCCAGGCCGAGTCCCACACATCCCTCCGGGCCCACCCAGGGTACCGGAGGATGGTTAATAACTCGATTCCCCCGCGTTAACAAAAAAAAAAAAAGGTGTACACAACATTCGCTATAAAGAAACGTAACGATTTAATAATTAATAGTTACAAAAATATTTTAATAAATTATAAAGAAAAAGAAAAATCAGTAATAAGTTAATTAAATTAGCAAAAATTACTGTTTTTTTTTTTGACCAACTACACAGATTGGCCAGAGAAGCTGGCCTTGACTGCTTCACCGGATTGAGAGGTGGCATAGCTCTTAGGTCGCTTATCCTGAACCTCTATCGCTAGTAACTCGACACAAGGGTCCTCCCGGTGGGGGGTATGGTTACTGCACAATTTTTAACACTAAGGTGCGGAAGACCTTGCGTGAATTAGAAAAAATATCAACCGACGTAGACTTAGTGTTGAGGAGGTGATATGTAGTGGAAATCCTTGGTAAGGACGAGTGTGACAGTAGGTTGGTTTTAGAATGCGGTACATAAAATCCTACAACAACGACTCCTTGGATATTTGAATGGCACTCTAATGTGAATATTTTCGGGTATCAGTCTACGTTTTATTTCGCCATTGATGGCTTTGTAAAGAAAAACTACATCTAACATTTCGCGGCGATTACACGAACTATGCATATGAAAATAATTTAATCTGTCACTATAAGGATATCTGCGATATCTATTACGCGAGACGAACGCAAGATGTCGTGTAAATGCACGTTGGACGTTTTCTATTCGCTAAGAATGTGAACTATATACTGGATTCCAAGAGGCACTGGCGAATTCAAGGTGTGAACATACTAAGGCGTTATATAGAGTGATAATTACTGTCGTGCTTTTAAAATCCTTTGTGTTTCTTTTTAGAAATACAAAGGATTTTAAAAGCTTTTTACTTATAAATGGGACCACATGGGAAATAAATAAAATTCTTTCTTTCAAATAAAATTCATTCAAATAAAACAATAATCATCAAAATCGGTTCATCCGTTAACGAATACGCAAATGATGAATGTTGGAAACAGTATAAAAATGTTGTTAGGTCGACTTGTCTAAGTAAGACTTTTTAACTTTGATTTGGAAGTCTAACGTCGTTTATCGTCTAAGATTTCCTAATGGACACAGGAAGAGAGTTCTACAGACGGACAGCGCGTACGGTAAATGATTTCCTGTAAAAGTTGGTGTCATGCGGAGATGTTTTTAGCATGAGATTCTCTGATGATCGAAAATTCAACGAATTCGAACCGTGAAGGAATTGAAAACGTCCGTTCAGATAAGGCAGTAGTGTAGTCTATTGGGTTCACTGGGCGACAAGGGTACTTCTTTGTTAAAATAGATATCACTATGTAACAAACATATCAAGGATGTGGAGCGTACTTCCTTGTTGCAGTGAAATAGACATAGACATTGACATAGACATTTATTTATTGGCATCACAATACAAAAACACATCACAGACTGAATATAACACACATTAAAAAAGAATGAAAAATAGACAAAACACAGTTAAAGTTACACGGACAAATAATACAAAACATATGATGCCAATATCGGACACCGTCTCAGCATATGCTGTCACAAGGATGCGACAGCGCTGATTTTCAGCGGTGCCCGGGACTACCTAAAGACGTGCGCGCACAATACTACTTTTATATGGAATATTATTATACAGACAGTAAGAGTATAATAAATATGATACATAAATAAAACAGTTATGAGATAAAATATATTTTATACAATAAAATAATAGATGAAAAAATATATATAAATATTATTGAGTCAAAATAAATAATATGATAATTAAATGTATAAAGTTTAAATTAAATATTGAAAATATTGGAAACAACAAGCCACCGATGTCGCGGGATATTATCTTTTGTATCTTTAACATCAGGTGTTTTAATTTATTTTAAATGCGTTTACAGATTTACTCTCTCTTATGGGCGGTGGTAAATTATTCCAACACTTGGTGGCCAAGTATCTGAAACTGCCCCGGAACGCAGCAGATCGGTGTGGCGGAATTTGTAAAATGCAGTTTTTAGCTCTAATTAAACAGCTAGTATCTTCATTCCGCCATTTCAACTTTTCGTACAGATATTTAGGCTGCTCCGTGTTTATGATTCCAAACAGAAGTGTTGCAAAATGCAAGTCTTTTCTGAGGGATGTTTGCTTCCTAGCACAATGCATTGTATTCATGCCACAAAATAGAGTTTGACGTGCATTTATAGTACTGTATTTTTTTGCATAATGTTGCTGCCGGAAGTAAAGCTTTTATACCAAACTTATATGTGTTACAGAATTAATACTCGTACATTATCTTCCGTCTGATGGAAGAAAAAAAGACGTCTGTTTCCTCCTTTAATTGTAGTGCCGGTATATTTATGTGTTCACGGGAGACCAACAAAAAGAACAATAACGATAAATACAATAAAGTAATTGTGACAAACGAGCGAAGAACTTTCTTTCTCTTATAAGGCGCGGAAACAACCATAAATTGACAACGGTCAACGAAAGGCAGGATCAAAAGAAAAAATAATAGAGTACAACCTAAAAATGGCCATGAGAAACAGGGACGCAGCGGTCGCGGAGAAACTAATAACAATGCAACGGGGCATCTATGACGCGTGAACCAGAACATTCTCCAACAACACCTTCAAAAATGAAGCATTATAAAAACAAAACAAACTGTAGAATTAGCACTCATATTAACAAAAAAAGTAAATAATTAAAGTACATTATTGTCTGTGATTGCGCTTTATTGAAAAAAAATGCATATTGACGTTAAGCAATGAAGCTCTCACGTCGAATTAACTCTTTTTTAGATGTATTAACAAAGACAGCATTTGTTGTTCGCTTTTCACCAAGCTTATTTGGTCTTACATATGATAGGTAGTGAGTCTATCATCACACAGCACAAATTTCGCTAATTTTTCTTAAGAAATCGTACTACCTACAACTTATTGGTACAAAAAAGACGTTAAAAGTTATAAATAAATTTATGCATATATATATATATATATATATATATAGCATATATATATATATATATATATATGCTATATGTATAGCCTGTTATATGGTATTTAATAGGCTAGATAAATAACGTATAGTGGCTGCTTTCTCAATCTAGCCCGCTGGAGTTAAGATGTTGTGTAAGCTCCTTTAAACCGACTTCAAAAAAGGATGAGATTCTCAATTTGGCTGTATGTTTTTTTAAGTTTGTTACCGCATAACTTTCGACTGGGTGAACCGATTTTGGTTCTTTATCGGAAAACATTTTAAACACAATGAACAGAGCCATAAGTCTGCTATTTGCCAGTGAAGTGTAAATATGAAACCGATCTTAGACAATCATATCAATTATCATTCCATCATTACCAAATATGGAAAATAATAAAAAATACACAATTGGTATGACAGTGGTACGCCATCGGTAAACTTTAGTGGCACCAATGAACTACAAGACTACTTAAAGTAGGAAATATTTGACCACTTTGATGGTAATGAACATTTATTTTGTATACAATTTGTCTAGCAGATTCAGTAACTGGTTTGCAAAGCACAAGCGGTACATAACGTAAACCAATTAAGAGAAGAAAACGCAATTAATTTTATATTAAGACACAACGTCGCCAAAGTATTGTCTCTATAAATCAAGTCACGCGACACTACATTCATTTTCGTTTAATTGGGGTATAAATGGTAATAAAGTGACAAAAGTTACTTTTTTAACCGACTCCAAAAATAGGAGGAGGTTATCTTTTCGTCTGCATTTGAGTGAATAGTGAAGGAAAACATCGTTAAGAAACTTATGTGTGTTAGAGAATTAATACTCGTACTTTATCTTCCGTTCGATGGAAGAAAAAAAGATTTTTTTAATGACAAACTACACAGATTGGCCAGAAAAGCTGGCCTTGACTGCTTCACCGGATTGAGAGGTGGCATAGCTCTTAGGTCGCTTAGCCTGA
Organism: Meandrusa payeni; assembly: GCA_029286785.1. Lineage (NCBI taxonomy): Eukaryota > Metazoa > Arthropoda > Insecta > Lepidoptera > Papilionidae > Meandrusa > Meandrusa payeni. The sequence continues at coordinate 7,435,121 of JAGSMX010000003.1, read as the reverse complement.
ACCTCCATCGCTAGTAACTCGACACAAGGGTCCCCCCGGTGGTAACCTCGGCTTGGACGGTTACTATGTTACGCGTAAGCATTCCGATCCGAGGGCGCCCGAGAGGGCCGAACCACGACTCGGTTGGTAGCTATTTCACGGATAATCTAAGGGACATTCGAAAAGCTAAACTAACTGTGAGTGCCACTTCGGGATACGAAAAAAAGACTACTATATTTCGTCCTTTAATTGTAGGGCCGGTATATTTATGTGTCAACGGGAGACCAACAAAAAGAAAAATAACGATCAATACAATAAAGTAACTTCTTTTAATGTACTCTTAATGATTGTGACAAACATTTTGTACAACAGTAGCATATTTCTCTTACTTCTACATTCGCATTTATGATAGGAGTTTAAACGACAACAATGCATGACGATGTAAACAAATCTATGTTCGAAAAGAATGAACTTAACACGGTATTAAAGTTTGAAAGCAGAGAAAACACAAAACTTAATATAAACAGAATTCATACGTTAAAAAAACTGAACAAAATTGAATAGCTAATGGCTTATCATAAACAAAGTTACCAAACGTACTCAATACCGAAAATTTTACTCAATGAAGGTCCAAGTTACAAAATAATTGGATACTTAAACTAAAGTTAAAATTACTTATAGAACACGTTATATCAAGCTATTTTTGATTAGCTATCAAAAAGTTTCCTGAAATAAACTATCTAAAGAGGCTTTAAAATTATACTTATTATAAAAATTCTGACTGAAATTTTAGTCTATATAAAGAAGTCGCACATCGAGCGATGGAAAGAGCTATGCTCGGCATTTCTCTCGGGATAGAATCCGAAACGAAGAAATTCGACGGAGAAAGGTAGTCGTCATAGCTCTTAAAGTCAGCATGTTGAAGTACCAGTGGGCCGGCCACATCTGCTTAGTCAGTGATGGCAGATGGGGGAAAGTCTTAGAATGGAGGCCGCGCGTGGGTCGGGGAAGCGTAGAGCGCCCTCCCTCCAAATAGACCGACGACCTTATAACGATAGTCGAAAGTGGCTGGATGAGGAAAGCCGAGGATCGCATGTGGTGGATGGCATTGGGGAAGGCATATTTCCAGCAGTGGATAGACACAGGCTGATGATGATGATAATTAAAAAGAATAATTAACCCGGACTAAATATTTGCACGTCTAGGTTACGTGCAAATATTTAGTCGAAAATATTTAAACTCGATCAAATAACGCTTAGGGGTGAAACTGAACCAACTCGAGGTCACAAATCACCCGCTAATGCGCCGTTTTATGCAAATTTGTTTCCCCTCTAATAATGATTACTAGTGCTATTTCTCTTCGATAGAATCCGAAACGAAGAAATTCGACGGAGAAAGGTAGTCGACATAGCTCTTAAAGTCAGCATGTTGAAGTACCAGTGGGCCGGCCACATCTGCTTAGTCAGTGATGGCAGATGGGGGAAAGTCTTAGAATGGAGGCCGCGCGTGGGTCGGAGAAGCGTAGAGCGCCCTCCCTCCAAATAGACCGACGACCTTATAACGATAGTCGAAAGTGGCTGGATGAGGAAAGCAGAGGATCGCATGTGGTGGAAGGCATTGGGAAAGGCCTATTTCCAGCAGTGGATAGACACAGGCTGATGATGATGCACGTCTAGGTTACGTGCAAATATTTAGTCGAAAATATTTAAACTCGATCAAATAACGCTTAGGGGTGAAACTGAACCAACTCGAGGTCACAAATCACCCGCTAATGCGCCGTTTTATGCAAATTTGTTTCCCCTCTAATAATGATTACTAGTGCTATTTCTCTTCGATAGAATCCGAAACGAAGAAATTCGACGGAGAAAGGTAGTCGTCATAGCTCTTAAAGTCAGCATGTTGAAGTACCAGTGGTCCGGCCACATCTGCTTAGTCAGTGATGGCAGATGGGGGAAAGTCTTAGAATGGAGGCCGCGCGTGGGTCGGAGAAGCGTAGAGCGCCCTCCCTCCAAATAGACCGACGACCTTATAACGATAGTCGAAAGTGGCTGGATGAGGAAAGCAGAGGATCGCATGTGGTGGAAGGCATTGGGAAAGGCCTATTTCCCGCAGTGGATAGACACAGGCTGATGATGATACACGTCTAGGTTACGTGCAAATATTTAGTCGAAAATATTTAAACTCGATCAAATAACGCTTAGGGGTGAAACTGAACCAACCCGAGGTCACAAATCACCCGCTAATGCGCCGTTTTATGCAAATTTGTTTCCCCTCTAATAATGATTACTAGTGCTATTTCTCTTCGATGCTGTCAATCTACATTGATTTCTAACTAAATTAGTAAATTGCCTTTATACTAGACTAACAAATTGACGAAAAATATATATATAATTATATACATGAGCTCTTATGTCCTTTTAACCTTAGCAAGGAAGATACAGGTAGGTTAGCCGATCACTACACATTAGCCCAAATTTTTATCAAGATTTTTTGTAGTTACCAAACCGAAAAGTCGGCAATTTATGGGTGCAAGGCGAATAGGATCAGATCGTAAGACGAACTACTTAGCCACTAGGCGTTTAATAATCACCGAGATTACTGATTGGTTTCTGTCTACTCCATTATGATGCAGTAGTAAGTTTAATTTTTGCATATACAAACTTAACTTATTTTAAACGTGTATAATAATTTCACTTTATAAAATTTAAGAAAAGATGAATTTCTATGTTAAACTATCGTATAAAGTCACATTAAATACAAGCAATCTAATTACTTAAATAGATTGAAGTGAAACTAAGTATAGAACATTTACTATTGTTCGCAAAATTAGATAAAATGTACGTGCTTTCTTTCGACTTGTGCACTTACTTCGGTTTTTTGAAGTTCAAATGGACTTACAAATTGAATTTCGAAATTCGCTTAAGATTGTGCATGCTGTGTATGTATGTACTATGCTAATGTTTATTATATTAACTAAGCATCAATAGCCTGATGGTTGAGGGTACGGTCTGCGAAACGTAAGGTGGTAATTTCCAATCCTTCAATCGACTAATAACCATCTCCTAGAAAAAGCTTAAGCTTTATTGGAATGGTGAACAAGAATATTTGTAATATTTGCTTAATTAGCAATAAGCTCAAAATAAGCGTGTACATTATAATCAAATTATTTGTATAAGACAGTTCCTGAAGTAATGCAAAAGCGGTTCCAGGACGGACCGTCGGTGCCGGAGGACGTTTTAGTCCGTCGGCTACTGGAGCCTATTTCAGTGGAGTTGGGCTTATTGTCTGTCATAAACCAGGCAGTATCCGTGAGGATTTCCTTCTCACATTAAAAAAATCTCGTATAGGACAATATCAGCCGATAGCGAAAATGTTAAAAACGCTTCTTCTTTTAGCTCTACAGCCTTTGAACTAACGACATTCCGTGCCCTAAGGGCCGCCACGCACCGATGCTGGCGCTATACGCGGATGATTGCGCTTACCTGGCTTCTGCCATCCAACAGAGCAACGCTGTAAAACGGTTACAGAGTGCGCTCGACGCCCTACCGCGCTGGTTGGACGATTGGCGTATCGCCGTCAACGTCGGTAAGACGGCGGCGCTAACGTCCAAATACGGCGCAGATTCCCAGCGACTGCGTCTTCGTGGACAGGTAATACCTTGGCAGTCGGATGTAGTCTATCTCGGATGCAAGATCGATCGCAAGCTATCAATGGCCCCTCAGGTGAATCGTATGATTCAAAGCGCCAGAGCTGCGAGAGCGGTATTGAGACCAGTATTGGCATCTCACTTGCCCGTCCGAGCTAAACTCTCCGTCTACAAGGCTTACATTCGTACACGATTGACGTATGCCGCTGCAGCGTGGTACGGATTAACCAGCAACAGTGCAAGGACTCGCATCCAAGCACAACAAAACATTACCTCAGGATGATCCTAAACGCGGGCGTTACGTCAGAAATGACGTAATACAACGCGATTTAGGCATCGAATCGATTCACGAATTTGTCACGAGACCAGCTCGTAACCTATTCGACCGCGCGGACAACGCCCAAATGAATCTGCGCGCGTCCTCCTTGATCGCAGTGTCGATTCAAATTTCCCCATTCTGTTCGAATCATAGCCCTCGACCTACGTCTCAATCGAGACCGAGAGGTCGAGAGGGCGTAGAAGTTAGATTCGTCGCGGCTGACGCTTGAGGGATTAGCCACGACGTAAAAATAGTTATACCTAAAAATCCGTGTTAAAACGGTACCCACGACCAGGGGAGCAGTCGCCCCTGCGCTGATAACCCGGGTAATGGGGTAACACCCCGAGGCCCGTACCTGCGAGGTTCCTGTGAACCTTGTAGATGACTCGACTGACTGACTGAGCTCTTTGTGGGTCATGTCTTGCTCAATCAATTTTTCCAGCTCGGTCTATCCGTGACCACAGGTCCTCCAATTTACTATGCCAATTTCTTTGGGATAGTGGATTGGAGGACGCTTCAAAAACATTTGTATGTAAAAAAATTGATGATGACTGTTTGCTGTCAAAATAAAGAGAAAAATTTTGTTCATACAATGTTATGACGCTGGTTATCTGAACTTCAATTTTGCGCAAACGGATTAGTAATTTACATTGGTAATTAATGTAACAAATCACGTTTCTTTACTTTATAAATTTCGTTTTTAAACAGATACACAATATTATCTGTCAAACCCTGAGAAATGTGCCAAGTCGAATTCCCTTTGAAGTGTCAATGTATTAGCAACGATCGCTTCTTCTAAGAATACTACAGTTAGCCCGACTTCTTCAACTTCGATCTAGCCACCTAAGTGTTAGGCTTCACCAGTCGAACTCTGAAGTACTGCGAGTATAACTGCTTGAAGAACAACCGAGACAACCGCTAGGAGCGCCATTCTCAAGTGTGGTCACTGCCTGACCATAGACAGGCCATAGACTTATAATAAGGCTGGCTGAGGCCATAGACAAAGCGCACTTAGATTGAATTATTAGACTGAATGTTGCCGCATGACCAATATTGTTAACCTGTAAAACATGCATCCGTAGCACATGGTCAGCCCATTTGAGTCTGTCTGTGTAATGTATCTAGTCTCTGGCAGTTCTAGGTAGGACATAAAGTTCCTGGTGATAAGATCGATCACTGGATCTGCCGTAATAAACACTTAACTGAAGTAAACACTTAATAAAATATGTTCGAAAATGTTTTAAGATATAAATAGAAAAGAGCTTTATAGCGGATCGTAACAGTTCTCGACTTGAGGCTTCAACAGATATTCTTGAAGTACTCTTGTGGAATAAGCGAACAAAATATTTCCAATTAAGAGCTAAGTACCAGACAGAACTTAAGCTAGTTATTGAAAATGAGTTAAGTGCTTCTTTGGTTTTAGTTGTTTTAAAAGTTCTGTTGTAATGAGTCACTATCGACGATTTTAGTTTTGAACAATGTTTATTTTTCTTATGAAGTAAGACCTCTTTACGCACGCTTAACTTGGGGAGTAAGCTGGTGAATGCAGGACGAGAGTGTTACGAAAAGTTTCGTGCCGTGGCGAACGGCAGTTGAGAGAGAGATATATAAGCCAGTGAAGATAGAAAGGGTGTTACGTTTCGTGTATAACTGAAGGGGCAAGAGAAAGCTTAGCATATTTTTTTCTCCCTCCTTCCCATAGACAGTGCATGAAATACATATATACCAATATCTATATTAATATATGTAAACACATACGGGTACGGTCTATTCTAACACAATCCTAGACCTATTTATCAAAGCATTAGCAACGATCACTTCTTCTAATACTACAGTCACCCATATATTTGGAATGGTTAACAAGAACATTATTAATATGGTAGCACTGTGTTCAAACATTGTAGGTGTATGTAGCGGTGCGTAACAAATATTTGTGTGTTTGTGTGCGTATATAATATTCGATGTTTTGTGAAGCCATCTCTTAAGGTTTTACCGGTGGTAACGTTTGAAAGTAACATTGTATCTAACCGTCCAACCCGAGGTTGCTCCTCACCAAGGGGGGACCCTTGTGTCGAGTTAGTAGAGATAGAGGTTCAGGCTAAGTGACCTAAGAGCTATGCCACCTCTCCAGGACAGCTTCTCTGGCCAATTTGTGTAGTTCGAAAAAAAAACATTGCAAGTTCTTCAAAGATATAAGAGATGACGTTCCACAAAATAACTGTATTGTACATTTTTAGTGCATTCCTAACGGGAGTCCTCATGTCTTGTTTAATCATAATTCCATAGCGCTTATTTTTGAACTTTTAATAATACAAACCTTTATTGACTTTCAACTTTAGAGATGAGATTCTATTAATACGGACCGCGGTTATGCTAAACTAATTGTGTATAAAGTAAACGTACGCTAGCATCATAGTGGTCGCTAGTTTTTTTTTAGTCATCATGACTACGGCGGGCCACTGGCACGCTAATCGTGTGTGTTTTATTATTTCATGTATTTGGTAATAATGGAATATTAATTAATATGACTGTAATATATCTGTGAAACGTCAATGGTAAATAGGAGACGGCCCAGTACCGCCCACGTACTTAGAGAATTCTAAGAAATCACCATTCAAAGAATCCATTAACCCTAAATATATTAATGATTTCTGAAAATTCGTTAGGCGGAGGTTATATTTATAAATAAAAGGAACTGTCAATCTCCCTCTCCAATAAAAGGAAAAAGTTGTTTGTGCCACAGTAACGCGAAAGTCTTTCAATGTATTTTTCGTGAGTTAGACCTATGAGTCTGAATTCGTCTACAGAAAACATTCATTGTATTATATTTTCTTTTTTAAGTAAAAAGTCGTGCACGGAGTGGCATATCGATTTTGCAAGATACGAGATTTCTCAAGGCAGCTGTCAGAAACAATGACATAAACTTAGTACAAACTATCACAACTGATGCAGACGCCATCTTCAATTTATTGCCTGTGGGGAAATATTGGATTGCTTTGAATAATAGTGTTGTCGTAACTTTATAAATAAATGAGGTCATAATAACAGTGACATTAAGTGATAGACGTTACTGTCAGAAGTTAAGGAGAGGTATATGTACCCGCAATTCACAAAGCTTATTGTAACTATGGTCCATACATGACATGGGGGTTACCTCATCAAAAAATAAATATCATAAATATATTAAATCGAAATAGAAAGTTAAACGCTATTACGCGTGGACGACCTTTTTGTATTTCCGAATTATCGTTATCGTAGGAATATTACGAAATCAAATGTAATCATTCAACCTAACTAAACTTTCATCAAACCAGTCTTAAAGTACATACAACAATTAAGTTATTCATTAATTTGTGGCGTACATACTTGATGCAAATTTAAGTCATATTGTTTTCTCATGGATCTCATTATCTAAATTGGACTAAATTTAAATGGGGTATGGACTACACAGGAATCATCCAAATCGGGTCACCCAGGCGAAAGTTATGCGGTAACAAACTTTAAAAAAAATACAGACGAATTGAAGACCTCCTCCTTTTGTAGTTGGTTGAAAATATCAAAGGATTTCATCGCACCTGTAATGTCCACAAATGTATTCGCGTTATCGCCGCTTTACAGACAATTTCCCCATAATCTGTTAGGAGCTTTGCCGGAGTTTCTTCAGGCACTTCTTCTCCCAGAGCCAACGCCTCCCAAAGTGGTACTTGTACCATTAGCTACTTAAATATCTTGATACTTTTCCGACGAACCTACCTACCGATGTTAAACCCTCTCGGAGGTTTTCGGGCCGGCATTCTGTCGCGAATAGACTAACCTTCCAAGTCCACCTCACTGCTCGGGGGCCCTCGGCTTGTCGGTACTTCCTAAGGTGAACCTTAGTGACCGAAGATCTCTGCCACCTCTTAAAAAACCCGGTGAAACAGTAGAGGCTAGTAGTACTCAGGAATTCAACCCAAAAAACCTATTAGGTGATTTTTTTACTACCCAATTTTTAGTAATGTTTTTGTAAGTACATAAAAAAACCGAAAGTTATTAGTAAAAGCCGACTAGGGATTCGAATCCTTTACCACCAGATCTGAAGCGTCAATAGCCTGATGGTTAAGGGTACGGCCTGCGAATCGTAAGGTCGTTGGTTCGAATCTACCATTCGACTATTGCCATGAACCATGTCCTAGCACAAGCTTAAGCTTAGTTGGAATGGTTAACAAGATTGTTAGTAATATTTCTGAAAAAAAAGAAAAATTGCTAGCTTTCTATTTAAAAAATCTAGTGATAGGGCTTGAATGCTGCACGTAATGCACAGACAGAACTTAATAGCTAATAAGCTCGAATTTTTATATTAAAATAGCAGAATCAGTGAAATTTCAGCGCACTGATTTGTGTGACACATTTCCTGAACTTAACGACCGCAGTGAATTGTGGAAACAACTTTCTATGTTCCATTACATAGATTTAAAGTTTAAATAGGGTACACTTTTAAATGGATGTGTGAATTACAACAGTTTACTCGGAGCACAAAGAGCCGTGCACTAATTGTGAATTTAATGTGCACACAGTCGTTATAGTAACGATGACAAATTAAATAATTACTGAGTATAACGAAAAGGATCACCTAATGAGAGATGTGTTTTAACACAGGGTGTTGTTTATTTATAAAATTATTTTTATATATGTAAAGTAAAGATATAAAACCTCTTTACTTAAATTTATTTTTTTGTATTTTTATAATTTGAATGTGTCATTATGTGTCATTATATTTATATATAATAGATAGAATTGGAATACGGACATTAAATGTTGTTTCTCTAAACATTTTAAAGAAACGCAGTCGTGTCTTATCAAATAACCACACAGACATTATTATATGTATAATATTTTCATTACACCCACAACAGTTTAGTTTTATTATGCCTTTTTTTTGTTGACGGGGAGGAAATCTTCACAAAGATACCCCGCCTTCTGGGGGGAAGGCTGCGGTTATGTGGGGTTCTTACCCATTAAAACCTCCCCGGTGGCCCTTTCGAACGGTGGAACGGGATCTCATGTGGAACGCACCGGAGCCCCTCTGCACTATGCTCAAGGAGAGCACGTCCTGGGGAGGTTACCCTCCCCTGTGCCCTCGTAGTGCAAGGCGACACGGGCCAGCCGATGTCGCCTTCTTCCCGTCCACTTTGCAGGACGACTCAGGCCCCACCTTTCTCGCCCAGTGAACCCGAGGCCCCTTTTAGTCGCCTTGTACGACAGGCAGGGGATACCGTAGTCTTATTCTTGAGAGCCCCGAACTACAGGGCTGAAGTTTTATTTTGCCTACTATAACAGACAATAAATCTATAATTGTTTTTCAAATTAAGTGAAAACATGTGATCTTAAAGCTTAAAAGTTTTTTTTACGAACTCCACAGATTGGCCAGAAAAGCTGGCCTTGACTGCTTCACCGGATTGACAGGTGGCATAGCTCTTAGGTCGCTTAGCCTGAACCTTAACGCTAGTAACCCGACACAAGGGTTCCCCGGTGAGGGGTAACTTCGGTTTGGACGGTTAAAAATAAGATGCCTCACAGGAGTGAGTGAGAAGTGTGTATTATTAATAATAAACTGAAAATATAATAACTTCTAATTGATTATTACTGGAATAACTTGCCTTCTAGCAAAGCTGCCTAAGGCGTTAAATCGGCTTTATAATATAATGAATTTAACGAAAATATAAACGCGTTTTGAAAGTCACTAATGCTTGTCAAGAAGATCTTAATAGATATTATGGAATCTGCGATCTTAACAAAAGCCATTTCAAAATAATATTGTTCAATTTGCGTCGTCTGTGTACGTAGTACAATGAATTCCATATATTTACAATGTTTTAAATTCGTCACTTATATCGTTTTATCTGATCAATACAGAATAAATTATTTTTAGAATAATTAATTAATAGAAGAAAAATCGATTTACAAGTCAATTTTTACAAATAATATTAGATAATTAAACGGGAAAAAATTATGAAAAAATAGTACATCAAAGAAATAAAATGATATTAATTTGTATTATGATTTGTCAATTTCTCCATGCCATAAGATGCCCTTTCAACTAGCCATGACTTCAACCTATTTTTCAACTTTTTCTATTGATAGACTGGGACCTTCAGTTACAATCTCAGGGAGTCGATTGTAAATCGCAGGCCTTTAATGTGCGTTATCTTGTCCGATTTTACGAGACACAAGTAACAAGGCTAATTTATTAGCTAGCGTGTTAATTTTGTATAGACCACCCAATTCTTTGCGAGTTTTAAGCTTTGTGAGAACATACTTTGTGAATAAGGCCAAATGAACGTTAATTTTGTATACAATTGGTTCAGCAGATTCGGGCCCCACGTCCCTATTATAAAGAAAGAGTGATATATACATATATATTGTAAAGTTGGGTCGCTGGCTCGCCGTCGGTATTTTGCGTGGTCGCGGCACTTCTATCTTATTTTAGCCTTTGGCGTGCGTGCCAGCTACACCTCGCTTAGCGTTCGAAGCAAAATAATTATATGTGTCCTAACCGACTGATCACAGTATATGTAATAAGGAACTGCAGAGATGTTCAGAGAGAGTAGGAAGTAGAAAATAAGGTCCTTAACATGTTGGGTGTACGAGTAAAAATCGTACATAAATCGCGTACAAATTGTATCATGTCACTGAAAAACTTCAATTTGTTATTACTACCCTAAATTTGAATCGTTTTATTAAAGACTTTTTGTAATGCAGAATATAATTTATGTATTTTGCTTTGTAAACGTGATTCTGTAGCGAGCCAAATACTTCTGTTGTTTATTCATTCTTTGTTTGACAAGATTATTTATGTTCCAATGCGCACGGTTTAATTTGTAGGAAAGAAAATTTCCCTTCTTGGACGCAGTGTTTAATTTTTCATTTAATACCAAACAATCTTTAAATTTTATAATATTATTCTTATTTATTTTTAGACCTTAGGCTAAGTTTTTACAATATTTCTATAAAAAGTAAAATACACAAAAATATCATACAAAATACAAAAACATTATAAAAACCTTTTTTTTTTGTTTACGGGGAGGAAATCTTCAGAAAGATACCCCGCCTTCTGGGGGGAAGGCGGTGGTTATGTGGGGTTCTTACCCACTAAAACCTCCCCGGTGGCCCTTTCCTCAGTGCATGACGAGGGGCTCCGGCATCTCCAGTGGAACGCACCGGAGCCCTCTGCACTGTGCTCAAGGAGAAAGACGTCCCGGGGAGGTTACTCCTCCCCCTGTGCCCTCGCAGCGCAAGGCGACACGGGCCAGCCGATGTCGCCTTTTCCCGGGTCCACTTTGGTGGACGACTCAGGCCCCACCCTTGTCGCCCAGAGCCCAGAACTACGGGCTGAAAAAACCTAACTCCAGTGTGTGCCACCGGCAACGAAGCAGAGCCCAAACATCCGGTGGTTAGGGCGACATAGAGAGAAATCTCTTGACGATGCGTGCCGTGTCCAGGAGTACTGCCTTCTGTATCTGACCCTTGACCCAGCCATCCAGCGAAAGTCTCTTAAGATGTTGATCGAGACTTTTCGCTATGAGACCGTTCGCAGAAACGACTATCGGGACAATGATCGTCGAATCCACATCCCACATGGCGGTCACCTCGTGAGCCAAGTCGAGGCATTTTGTGATTTTTTTCCTTTCGGCCCTCACAAGGTCTCGTCATGCGGGATGGTAATATCGACGGGCACCGCCTGTCGCGTTGACAGACGTTGTTGACACATCCTTTTTTTAGGCAACCTATAGTTGTATTAAAAATGTCGATATCAACCTCTCTAGACTTTTCATTATAGAAACGACAAGTTCTCTGCAGGTATGAGTTTTATCCATTCACAGTTCTGTTCATAGGAACATGCAACAGATTGTATCTGCGCAGATTTGTACATGGTACACGCAGTCCAATTTTGTTGAATAGTTCAGGAGTGTTGGTTGAGCCGTTCAGAATCTGGATGCAAAGAGCTATTTTAAATAATGTATAGTAGATCATCCAAATGCCAATCCGAACTTAATGGTCCTATCTAAAAAAAATATGTGACGTAACCGAAATCAAAAAAGTGACGGCGCTTTGAATGTATTACAAAAAAAGACATACAAATTGATAACCTAGTATTTTTCTTAAGTCGGTAAAAAAGTCAAAATCAGAAGACTACTCTTTACTATCTTTGACATGTGACTTAATAGAATACAAAAATGAGAACATTTCATCATATCTTTTGTTGTGACACACAATGTCTTATTTCTCTTTGTCCCGTCCCAAGAATCTCTTAGGCTCAGAAAAAATGTTAATTTCATGAGAAAATCAAACCTTATTCATGCTACAGGTGATGTGGGTCCATCCTACAACTCACAGGTGGAATATTGATGTGACCTGAAGGCAAAGTCAATGAGCTTTGCTAACTAAGCTAAAAAAATATCCATGAGAAGTACGCCTATTTCCTACTACGTATACTACGTACCAGTAAAAACAAAACCCGACTTCAAATCCAATCATACTTGACATATCAAACGTCAAACGCACGCCAACTATTATTTCCGATGTATCATATTTATTTTACCAACATCCGATGTTTATATTTTCTTTATATTTTGACATTTGTCCTAGTGTATCCTAGATTGTCATAAACCTTTTTTTTTTGTTAACGAGGAGGAAATCCTCAGAAAGATACTCCGCCTTCTGGGGCGGCGATTATGTGGGGTTTTTACCCACTAAAACCTCCCCGGTGGCCCTTCCTCGGTGCACGGTGAGGGGCTCCGGGATCTCAAGTGGAACGCACCGGAGCCCCTCTGCACTGTGCTCAAGGAGAGCTCGTCCCGGGGGGAGGTTACTCCCTCCTCCCCTGTGCCCTCGCAGCGAAAGGCGACACGGGTCAGCCGATGTCGCCTTCTTCCCGGGTCCACTTTGGTGGACGACGCAGGCCCCCACCCTTGTCGCCCAGTGAACCCGAGGCCCCTTTTAGTCGACTTGTACGACAGGCAGGGGATACCGTAGTCTTATTCTTAAGAGCCCAGAACTACAGGGCTGAGACTGTCATAAACCTACCGGTGTCTCAATAAAATTTTAGGGTAAATCTATATATATGAAAGAGAAAGTGTGTGGGTATGTTCCGTATAGGCTCCGAAACGGCCAGACCGATGACAATGAAACTCTCAAGGAATCTTCAGATTGACCAGGCTTGGATTTCGTTGACCGATTTGGTGATCGGAGCACTCCTCTTTTTGAATTGTCAGACAAGCTATACGTCGTACTTTTATTTCTCACATTAACTTGAGCCCGATATGTTTTTGTATAAATGATAAGAATGATATTGTATTTACTGATATGTGCATGGGTGTAGGTAATGATCTTCACCCGCTCGAGAAGAGAATGAATACGGAAAGAAATGAATTATTTAATGATGTAAGTTTATTGTTTAAATAAAATAAAGCAAAATCTAGCATGGCGAAGCGGGCGGGGTACGCTAGTTGACTATAAAATAAAGTAAATGAACTATGAAACATATCAAATTTATCAAAATGTAATTGTGCAATAAAAACTACAAAATAAGTTTTAGGACTTGACTACAATGAAATAGAAAAAAATCTAGATTTACAAAAATAAACGTATGATATTTTGTGATGCCTAATTGACCAAGGAGTGAGGGGTGAGCCAGGAGACCCATAATACAAGTTTATTAACTTGAGCTCCTGACTCCCACATCCTACGGTACAGAAAAATCTTATATATAGAAATGTATATTTGTGGGGGAAAAATAAATAAAGATTTATTATTATTTATTAATAAATATAAAACGAAAACGAAAACCGACTTGTACAAGTTGTCTGCTATTCCAGAGATCATAAAACAATTAGACTCGGCAGCTATTTAGAAAAATCCACATCTAATTTGAAATAAAAATTAAAACAAAATTTAAACGTTCTCTTCCATCAATAGATCTATATTCAAACTGTGTACAAAAAATAAATCTTGTTTACTTTCATATTCACATAATGTTCTTCATTAAAAGCCTAAGAGAAGTGTCAGGAAAATGCTCGGGGAATTACCTGTTTATTGTACGCTTAAATAATGAATATTCAAACGAAATTATACGATGATAAAATTTTAATGAAAATTGAATTTGGTTGAAGCTTATAAATAAAAAGAGTAAGCTTTCGTGAAATTGAAATGACATCAGATACTTAGAGATGTAGTCATATAAACTCACATTTTTTTATGACGAACAACACAGATTGGCCAGAGAAGCTGGCTTTAACTGCTTCACCGGATTGAGAGGTGGCATAGCTCTTAGGTCGCTTAGCCTGAACCTCTAATTAGACTCACTTTTCTTCACAGAGTTAGGCAGGGCTAGCCGATTGCCATTCGAATATATAGTATAGGGCTTTTGCTCTTTTGGGCATGTCAGCCACATCTACCCTAACATTGGTAACACACACATCAATCGCATGAAGCGAGAAAGAAAGTCATCAATGTTGCATGGCCATAGCCACCTTCGCTTTTCGCTTGCTTTCGCCCTCTGAGCTTGTTAATGCTGTTTTACTGAGATGGCTTTAGGTATCCGAATTAGTGAAGATAACCTACCGGCATTAGTAAGTAATAAAGAAGTTAGTAAAAAATTCCTTTGCTACTGCAGAAAAATAGCAGAGAAGGCAGCTCTAAGGAATAGCACTGGTAAGTAAGGAGCATCTAACACACACTAAACATAGTGTGAGTTGAGAGCCCACCATTTGTATAAAAAATTAAAATTAGTACTAGGATACAATTGTAATAAAATAAGTTAGTAATAAGCAATGTTATAAATATAATAAGAAATAAGCATAAGATAAGAATAAAGAATAGTGTATATTAGAAATAGAAGCATAAAAAGTGAAAGTTGAAATAAATTGTAAATAAGTGGTAATGTATATAAAGGATGAGAGGAAAGGCATGGGAGGAAAACTGCCCTAACCTTATCCACGTTAGGGGAACTAGAAAAAAAAAAAAAAACAGTGCGTCTTGAAGTCCGATGGTGGAACGGGGATGGGGAATTAGATCATGTAGTTCCTAAGGTCATTTTCCAAAATGCAATCTGTAGAAAACCGAAAGGCTAGCAGCTACCTTACGCCTGTGCTTAAGACTGAGCAGATTGGTTTCAACTGCTTCACCAAATAGCCTCTTAGCCCGCCTTTCCACCGAGTCCAAAGCTGCGAGATGGCATTTAGCAGCGCCTGCCTAAATGTGACAGCAGTATTCTACACACGACCGCACTTGAGCGTTGAGCACTTGAGTTTATAACGTGTTAAAACGTGTGAAAAAATATCGTTTTTTCTTTGATTATTATTGTAATACCCCATACTAATAAAAGGAGGTACATAAAATTCATACAATACATAATTCTTTTCGGTTATGTCCGACGATTAGTAGTAATATCTTTCAGAGGTACCAAATAAAGGAACATTTTTGGCAACATTTGTTACATTTATGTGACACATTTATAGAATACAAAAGCCAGCCTGCATGAGCTCAGCCCGTCGGGGTCGTAAACGCACAATAGGAATACATCTCTTGGGAATTCGCTAGATGAAATTGTGTTAAAATTCCAAGCTTCTCAACTATACATTTTCAGCAAAAACAATTAAAACTATTCGAATATAATAAAACTCCTGTCAAGGATTTTATTGCAGTGTAGATTGAAATTTATTTTCACTAAACTAACAAATAACAGAACAAGATAAGGCATCAGAGCAAGAATAAAAAATGCACAGAAAATCACACACAGCACCCCTTGGATAAGATTAGGAGCGTCGCTGGAATTTCTTCGGCCTCTTCTCTCAAAGGGGCCTCGGGTTCACTGGGCGGCAAGGGTGGGGGCCTTTGTCGTCCGTCAAGGAGGACCCGGGAAGAAGGCACGTGTCGCCTCGCACTGTGAGGGCACAGGAGGGTGGGAGTAACCTACCCCGCGGGAGGTGCTCTCCTTGAGCACAGTGTAGAGGGGCTCCGGTGCGTTCCTCCGGAGATTCCGGAGCCCCTCACCATGCACCGAGGAATGCCCACCGCGGAGGTTTTAGCGGGTTAAAACCTCACATAACCGCCGCCTTCCCTCTAGAAGGAGGCGGTTATATTTTTGAAGAGTGGCATATAAGTTAGTTTAGCTTAGATTGTCCCACATAGTTTAATTAATAAAATAGCTACCGACCAAGTCGTGGTTCGGCCTCTTGGGCGCCCTCAGATCGGAATGTTTACGCGTAACAGTAACCGTCCAAGCCGAAGTTACCGATCACCGGGGGGACCCTAGAGTTACTAGCTAATAGAGGTTCAGGCTAAGTGACATAAGAACTATGCCACCACTCAATCCGGTGAAGCAGTAACGGCCAGGCTTTCTGGTCAACTGTGTAGTTTGTCATCAAAAAAAACCATACTCCAAATAAATACTATAAATCATGACCTAATCGGCTATACGTTTTACATGGACTTATTGCAAAAATCATCTTAAATTAAAAAAATCCTTATGACTAGCGGGATAAAAGTAAAAAGCAAGGCTGCTTTTCGTCCAGCTTATTACGTCTACTATGTGACAGGCGGTGAACCTATTGCCATATACTGGTCACAAATAAAGTTGAATAATGCTACCAATAGCTTTTTTGTACATAAGAAACAGAAAAAAAAACATCGCTACCGTCTGGTACTTGGTATAAATTACGACGTCTTTTAAATGAGAGAATAGTTAGCCTAATATCTAGGTTGTATTTTGATTGTGATTATTTCAATAAAAATTACCATTAGTATAGAATTTCCCAAAATCAGGGCGTCTTAATATATTTCACTAAAGGCGTCATTGGAATCAACTTTACAAGTGACGTAAATAGCAATTTACATCCATAATAAAATTCCATTCTTTCCTTCCTTAACAGAGACAAAAGTATCCCCTTTTATATTTCAAAAAAGATAGGGCATTATTAAAACTGGTAAACGACCGGACTACATTTTTCTCACACCCTCCCACGGGTAACGTAATAAAGGTCCAGATAAACTCAGAACGTAAAATGTAATGGTTAATGTTGATAAAAACTAAATGTTGCAATAAGGAAATACCATGATTATTCTCGTTCATTACCTCACTTCTATATGCTTTATTGTATTTTCTAAGAACGCTCTCAATTGACGTGATCTCTCAAGATAGATAGATTCCCGAAATTTTCAGTGCCGCCCTCGTAAGCTCGGTGCATTTTTATTGTGATTACAATGCTCCATTTAATTTTAAACTTGATTGAAAGGTGGCAAAGCCCGGGATAAAAGAGGACACTTCTAAATAGACATATTTACTTTATAACATGCAAAAGTATTTATATGAAGCGTACAAATGAAACTGATAAACATGCGAGAAGAGACGTTGCGCTTGTTCAGTACGTATGGAGGGTGCTACCAGGCTGGGTGCACCATCCGAATGTGCTGGCCGCGTTGCAGTTGCTAGCGCCAGATAAATTGCTCCCGTGTCACGCGCTGTTAGGATTGTCAATTTTCTCTGACAGCATATTGATATATTTCAGTGTGACCAGCCGAGGTTCACAGAGGCTGCTTATAAATATATCGAGATGATGAATGTTGGAGTTGTCACTTGAGTTTAATGATTTTTTATATTGTGATGTTAACTATTATTGTATTGTTATTATTTGTGTAGACTACGGCACCGAATTGGTTTAGCTGCAATGGTGCTGTAAGTTTTTCTGTGTAATAAATAAAAAAATAAAAAATTTAATCTATAAATTTTTACTGATTTAGTCAAAACACACTCGTCAAGAGTCGAGATAAGTATAAAAACGCAAATGGGATCGTAAAAGTTTACGACCTGCATTTTGAATGCGCTAAGTGTGTATACCCTCTTGACATGTGCGGGTATTTTGTTATACAGCTGTGCTCCTTCAAAACAAATTGATCTTTTACCGTAATTCGTGGTAACTTTTGGTATTACGAGGAAACTAGCGCGTGGGTTGATTCGTTTTTAGTATTTTTTAGTAAAAGAGATGTTAGTATTAATTGTTTTATCTATAATGTTCCTAATGAGAATACATGTGCTATATTAATATAATTGCTTGATATTCATTATTCATAATTTACTTTCCAGGTAGGAAATTAGGCGTACTCGTATTTATATGAAGCATACAAATGAAACTGATAAACATGCGAGAAGAGACGTTGCGCTTGTTCAGTACGTATGGAGGGTGCTACCAGGCTGGGTGCACCATCCGAAAGTGATGGCCGCGTTGCAGTTGCGAGCGCCAGATAAATTGCTCCCGTGTCACGCGCTGTTAGGATTGTCAATTTTCTCTCACAGCATATTGATATATTTCAGTGTGACCAGCCGAGGTTCACAGAGGCTGCTTATAAATATATCGAGATGATGAATGTTGGAGTTGTCACTTGAGTTTAATGATTTTTTATATTGTGATGTTAACTATTATTGTATTGTTATTATTTGTGTAGACTACGGCACCGAATTGGTTTAGCTGCAATGGTGCTGTAAGTTTTTCTGTGTAATAAATAAAAAAAAAATTTAATCTATAAATTTTTACTGATTTAGTCAAAACACACTCGTCAAGAGTCGAGATAAGTATAAAAACGCAAATGGGATCGTAAAAGTTTACGACCTGCAATTTGCATGACGCTATGACATGTAGGACATACTCGTAAAACATCCAAGTCTCTGAAATTCTAACAAAATATATTCCTTAAATAAATTGAGGTAAGCATTCTTGTTAACGACTAATTAGGATTACAAGCTTCAACTGTCCGTTATTAACTCCTCCTAGTAACGAAAATTATATTCTTAATAGCTATTTTATCACAACGTGTAATGCATTCAACAATCTCTTTAAGAATTAGAATAATGTCGACCTATTGATCAAGTAAACTTGCTCGCCGAGTACTGCGTTTCTTTATAATAAATAAACGGAGTACTTACTCTGCCAAAAGTACGAACAAATTATAGTCTGACTTCTGAAACACAGTACCTATTACCTAGCTCAGGAGTCAGGGACTTCACAATTGATTTTTGAATAATTTATCGGTGACCAATTTAGATTTATTATAATCGGTTCCGTTACTTTTACAATAAAGCCGCAATAATGTTACGTTGGCAATTATATTCTTCATCTTTAGCAAAATGATTTCAAAATTTGTTTAATAAAATTCCTAATACGATATTGTGTTCTTCAGCTATTGCTGCTTTTTCTTTGTGCTATTCTTTTTTAAGCAAAATTAAAAGACACAAATTTTAACGGTAACCCTTATTTATAGGTTACCTTGTGACCTAAATACTATGTACTGGAATTTAGAAAAATATACACAGCTTGGGTTTTAGAAACTTTATTCTCACTATAGACATTAAAGGTCACTTACATGAGAACAATAAAATAACTAATATTATAAAAACAATAACTTCGCTGTCATATGGAAGAAATCCTAACGCATTCATTTGCTTTGGGACGATTAGCTGTCGTTAAGGAATTTAACAAGTTGCATTTTGAATGCGCTAAGTGTGTATACCCTCTTGACATGTGCGGGTATTTTGTTATACAGCTGTGCTCCTTCAAAACAAATTGATCTTTTACCGTAATTCGTGGTAACTTTTGGTATTACGAGAAACTAGCGCGTGGGTTGATTCGTTTTTAGTATTTTTAGTAAAAGAGATGTTAGTATTAATTGTTTTATCTATAATTTTCCTAATGAGAATACATGTACTATATTAATATAATTGCTTGATATTCATTATTCATAATTTACTTTCCAGGTAGGAAATTAGACGTAGGAGTTTTTATCACGCTACTGTATAAGCTTTGCTATTTTTGTTTAATAGGAAAAGGGCTTAGTATTTAGTGCTTATTATATATCATCCTATGTCCCCTAGGTGGGGCAGAGGGCGTCCACAGTGAACCTCCATCGCGTTCGATCTTGGGCTTCACGCTTTATCTCGCTCCATGTCTTCCCGATGTTCTTCGCCTCGTCTGCAACTGTGCGGCGCTACGTTACGCTACTGTTCAGGACGGCCGCGCTTGCGCTTTCCTTGCGGATTCCAATCAAGGGCCTGCTTGGGAATGTGATCGGCATCTAGGGGAGGAGATTTAGTGCTTACGGCTCACCTAATATTAAGATTTGCTGGATTTCATCCTTTTGTTGTGAACATCCCTCAAACCCGAACGAAGCGCTTTGCTTCGTCTTTAATTCTTCGTACAACAAAGGACTGGAATAGTTTCCCCGTGTCTGTCTTTCCTTCCGATTACAATGTGGGTATTTTCAAGAGTAGTGTGAATAGGCATTTACTAAGCTAGTGCGCCTTACCATCCAGGACTGCATTTCCACTTAACATCTAGTGGGATCGTAGTCAAGCACTTGCTTAGAAAGTATAATTGAAAAAACATCCGCAACACCGGAGACGCTGTAGATGTGTTTTCAGCTATGAGAAAGGCTAGTTTTTACAACACGGTCGGTGAAAGTTGTTGCCACAGATCGATATTGCATGAAAGAAAGTTAGGCGAGAAATGTACGGTCGTAGAACGCCTGATGGCGATCTGAGAGATGGTATTTATGGAATACAAAGATAGATCAAACGAAATAGAAGAAAAATATCTAATCATAATCTGACCAGAGGGCTGGCTTATACCTTGGACAGAGGGACAGATACCACCTACCAGCCTTCTGGGCACGCTGCCAAGCGTTGACGGCTTGGCACAGTTATTTTTTGCCCTTTTTATATTTTCAGCCCTGTAGTTTTGGGCTCTCAAGAATAAGACTACGGTATCCCCTGCCTGTCGTAGAAGGCGACTAAAAGGGGCCTCGGGTTTACTGGGCGACAAGGGTGGGGCCTTTGTCGTCCGCTAAAGAGGACCCGGGAAGAAGGCGACATCGGCTGGCCCGTGTAGCCTTGCACTGCGAGGGCACAGGGGGGGAGGGAGTAACCTCCCCCCCCGGACGTGCTCTCCTTGAGCACAGTGCAGAGGGGCTCCGGTGCGTTCCACTGGAGATCCCGGAGCCCCTTGTCATGCACCGAGGAAAGGGCCACTGGGAGGTTTTAGTGGGTAAAACCCCACATAACCGCCGCCTTCCTTTCTTCTTTTGTAAATATTTTGTAAAATATCTATTATTTTGTAAATATTTCTCTTTTTAGTTAGTATTATGCGATAAAATCAATTTGTGAGATAATTAAATATCTAATTATAACAATAATCTTTTATAAAGTTCAATAAATTAAGGTATTGTGAGGAGAAGAGCTGAATTAGAAACTAAGCTAACTAGAAAATTAATCATAATCTTAAATGTATTATATTATTGTTATATTACTTACTACTTATTATTTACTTTTCATTTTATAACTGTATAATAATAATATTAAAAATTAATTTATGTATAAATAAATTATGAAAGATTTTAGGGAACGTTTTCAAAGGTTAAATAAACTATAAAACTTATCAGTGCGTGTACTCATGGAGTAATTTGCATAGCGAAAGTTTAAAACAAACTTCAACTTCGTCATATTGAAAGGAATATGTAATGATTATCCATTAAACTTTAAGCCTGCTATAAAGATTGCCATGAATGTATATATATATACCTACACTATATCCATATTTATAAATGATATGGTGCAGGTGTAAGAGCGTCAATAGCCTAATGGTTTAGGGTACGGCCTGCGAATCGTAAGGTCGTGGGTTCGAATCCACCATTGGACTATTACCGTGAACCATGTCCTAGCACAAGCTTAAGCTTAGTTGGAATGGTTAACAAGATTGTTAGTAATATTTCTGAAAAAAAAAGAAATATTACTAGCTTTCTTTAAAAAAAAAATCAAAAACAAAAAAAAATGAATAGACGAAACATTTAACAGAAATTAAAAAAAGTTATTACTACTTCTAAATTCTTAGAAGATTTTTAGACGATATAAATAGCCATTTATCGAGAAGAAACATACTGGAAAATTATTTTTTTATCCTGGCGAAAGCGATAAAACGAAAATTGATACAATACGGGTTGTATTTGACACTCCTAGAATATTTATATATCCTATATCTACAACTATCTACCATTGACTTCACGACAATTAATAAACACTAACGTATTATACAAATCCAGAATAGTAATATTAATAAAAAAAAATATATGATTAAAATGTTTTAGAATTAAAATTTCGTGATTATTAATTTTACCCAGGTTTAATTAAGTCGCAATTAAATTTAATAAAACAAATTTCAAATTTATTCATAAATTTCACTATAATAATATAATATTAAGAAATAAAAAAAACATTTTTTACTTAATCTATTTCCACGGGTAAATAAATCTAGTAATAAATTAAATTATACATTTATTCGAAAATTAAAGATTAATAGATAATACATAAATATTTTCTCCTTTTTATATTTATATATTTTTTTTAGACGATGAACAGATATAAAAATTCCGCATTCATCAGGAAGAAACATACTGGCAAATGATTTCTTTGTACTACCAAAACCGATAAAAAGAAAAGTCATTGATACAAGACGGGTATTTGACAGTCCTAGAATATTTTATATTTACAACTATCTAGATTTAATAGATTCTAGGACTATCTACTATTTAATATAATTTTTTAATATAATTTAAATTTAAATGTGGGCGGAAACATCTAAATTAAAATCTTAATTATTATAATTTTTGTTCCTAATATTTTGCACGTGTAAAGGGACATGCAAACCACTATTTTGCGACCGTCGGAGGTTGCGAATAATCCTCGCGCGTTACCGCTATTTTATGGCAGGTGTTAGGAGCGTTGCTGGAGTTTCTTCGGCCACTTCTTCTCCCAGCGCCAACGCTTCCCGATGTGGCACTCATAGTTAGTTTAGCTTTTGAATGTCCCTTCGATTATCCGTGAAATAGTAACCGACCGAGTCGTGGTTCGACCCTCTCGGGCGCCCTCGGGTCGAGTTACTAGAGATAGAGGTTCAGGCTAAGCGACCTTAGAGCTATGCAACCTCTCAATCCGGTGAAGCAGTCAAGGCCAGCTTCTATGGCCAATCTGTGTAGTTCGTCAAAAAAAAACACGATTTTTATATAGATAATTGTTAAGCCACGTACCAGCGCGTGCGTCACCGCGACCGGCCGGCGAACCCGGCGCTAACGTGAACCTTTTCCTAGCTGATTTTGCAATGGTAAAAAAATTTGTATAATTTTTTGTACATTCAACCTGAGTTTAACTGGAAATGCGATCCTGAACGGTAAGGTGCAGTGAATTCTTGCTTTGAAATTCATGTGGGTGTTCCACATGAATTGGATTTTCTGTGAATGTGTTAGTAAATAATAGGTTGTCAAATATCTCCTTCCGCCTTTGTGTCATGCGGCACCCAAACATCAAGCTTTTTTGTATCCAGCCTTCTGCAGATGGTTTTAAAATGGTTTGGTGACTAACTCCCATCTCCTGGGCGATGTCACGAGATGCCACATGCCGGTCTAACTCGATGTAGTCCATGATTTGATCGGTATTTGTCGTCGCAGGTCTTCCGCCGGCTGGCTTATCCATGGTGTCGTTTTCACCGGCTCTGAATCGTCGAAACCATTCCTCCGTGGTTCGAAGTGATAGAGTACCATCCCCCAAAACACCATTAATCTCACGGAACGTTTCTCTAGCGGATTTGCCTTTAACTAAGGAAAACTTTAAAATAGCGCGAATTTCGGCGTTAGTGAACTCCATGTTTACACGTCTATAACTGTTGAACGCAATATCCAAACTAATTATGCATAGCGTCGTTTTGTAGGTTATGTCAAGACCTTTCAAATTATGTATAGTATTGGTAGATACGAGCTCTGTAGCGCTTTGTACATAGCCGCGAAATTCAAAAGACAAAAAGGCGGATATTTGACAACGTATTATAAAAATAAAATGTTCTTTTTTCATTTTCAAATCTTATTTAGTCGATGCACAATAATTGTAATTATATTTAGTAGATTAAATATAGTAAGTAGAGATTATAAGTGACTAAATATACAAGAGTAAAAATTATAATAAAAACGAAAAATACCTTAACTAATTAAAAGGTATTAAAAACAAATCTCAAATGAAAATATTCCTAACGACAATCGTTTCCGATGAAGTTGTACAATCTTATAATTTATTTTCAGAGAACTGAATAATGAAAAAGAAATATCTTTTATGTTAGTAGAAATGTCTACTAAGAGCAGATATTTTCTTGAAATTTCCATAGATATTGTTGACAAAAATATTATTGCCCTGCGATGCCTCTCAGAAATATTATGTACTATTATTATCATAAATTTTTATTCCGTAGAATTACAACAGCTTTAAAATGTAATGTATTTAAATAAGAAATATCATGGTTTTAAAATTACTTATTTAATTATATTTTTATTAGAATAAAACATTTAATTCCTGGTCGGCAATGATAGGTCCTGGACGGCAGTGGCCTCCTTCTGCGAGACAGTCATGTCCCGGAAGGAGGCCGACGAGCGGGTGAGGAAGGACAGCCCAGGGGCTTCCTCCCTCCGCAGGCGACGAGTCGGGGTGTGCAGGAGGCGATACTAACGCCTCCTTTCGCTGCCCAAGTAATCCGAAGCGAGGCCAGGTACACAGCCACTAATGCTTCGCCGTCGTCGGGACTTCTCTAATTGCCGGAGAAGTCCCCTTTAGAGGAAGCCCGGTCTTTGCCGGGACCGGCCGGTCGTTGGGGTGCCCTGATGCTGACAGATCCGGGGCACTCCAATTATAACGGCTGATGGCATTCGCGGAAGGTTTAGTGGGTAGGGGTCGCCCAGACCGATTCCCACACATCTGGAGGATGGTCCGCATAAAGGATTCCTAGGCGTAAAAAAAGGTTGAAACTTGGAGATGATTCACGTGAATAATCCAATGGTGGATTCGAAAGTTATTAGGCTATTGACGCTTCAGATACATGGCTTCTTTTCTGTACTGAGTTTTAAGCGTACTTTTTGTTCTTGTTTCACTTGTACATAACTTAAGCTACGTGTTTTAATAAAAAGCTGGACCAACAGACGACAGTCAACATTAGTAAGTTATCCCTCTGGCAAGCTTTCAACGTCCTTCTACGCTTGAAACATTGTTTAAATGCGGGTCTTGGATCAATTCCAAAGTCCAAATACTTTTTATAAAACTTATCCTTTATGTTACACAGTCTTTATGTCAGCTGTCTCATTTTCACCGCCTCCTAAAGAACTACGAACTTCTAAATACTTTTTATGGAGCGTTTTATTCTTATTCGATTGAATGACTTCTTTGTCAGTAAGCTTTTATATGTACAAATATTCAGTTTATTAACAATACCTTTTTTTTTTGTTGACGGGGAGGAAATCTTCACAAAGATACCCCGCCTTCTGCGGGGAAGGCGGCGGTTATGTGGGGATCTTTCCCACTAAAACCTCCCCGGTGGCCCTTTCCTCGGTAAATGACAAGGGGCTCCGGGATCTCACGTGGAACGCACCGGAGCCCCTCTGCACTGTGCTCAAGGAGAGCACGTCCCGGGGGGAGGTTACTCCCTCCTCCCCTGTGCCCTCGCAGCGAAAGGCGACACGGGCCAGCCGATGTCGCCTTCTTCCCGGGTCCACTTTGGTGGACGACGCAGGCCCCCACCCTTGTCGCCCAGTGAACCCGAGGCCCCTTTTAGTCGCCTTGTACGTTATTAACAATACCTATTTGAACGGGCCTAGGACGTGGTTGGACCGAGCTTTGCTGGGTATTTTTTGTACATCATGTTTTTAGGTAAGGTTATAATTCAATACGAATTTCATAATGATAAAATAAGAATAATAGTTTTCGATCTTACTACATAATAATAAAAAATGCTGCCGTAACTTTTGTAAACGTAGTTCCAAAAAAGTTAAAATACCTCCAGATTTTATGGCTAATTCTAGATTCAAATCTCTCTTCGTTCGTTTTTTTTTGCACGAACTAACACAGTTGGCCGGGGGGCGTTTACGCGGCTAGGTACGTTCCCCACAGGCTAATAAAAAAAAAAGAGTTGGTTCACGTCAATTGTCGGTTTGAAACAATCACCTTATGTTTACGCAGACCGTTCCCTATACAATTGAGATATTGACGCTTCAAGTTAATGCCTACAATAATAAACTGTCACAGTCCAGTAACTAATAATATTAAGCTTATAACAGAAATATTTACTCTAACAATAGAAGTTGCTCGTGTTCGCGACATCAGTGATAAAAGGAAAACATTACGTTTTCTCCCCTTGTTGTCTTTGTCTGTGACAATGTGATGATACAAGGAACGACGCTCAGACATTAATTCATTCTCTCAAGAAAGTTACTTAATTCTACCCTACGTAATAATAATTTCTGTTGTTGTAAATAGTTGAGTTCCAAGAATCCCTTTTAATAGTTCAAGCGGTAACGATAAAATATAATATAATTGATATTTTGTAAAGCATTTTATTTTAACTTAGATATTTAGTTATGTCACATTGCATTGTTATATTCTTCAAAAGAACTCCAGAAGAATACCAGTCTAAAATTATGAAGTAACAGACAAAAAAAACATACAGACGAATTGAGAACTTCTTTCTCTTGAAGTCGATTGTAAAATACTAAATGTTAAAATTACAACTCTACTGCATGTATTTTTTTTCCTAGATCCTGTTGTAACACCTGATGTTAAGTGGTGATAAAGTCGAAAGATGGTACGCGATAGTTTAGTAAGTGCCTTTTCACTCTACTCGAAGGCTCCCATGTCGTACTTGGACGGAGTAGATCCCTTTCACAGTAGACGCGCCGAATGACTAAACGTCCGAAGGTAGAATAGGAATGGAGGAATTAATTCGTGTAATTCCTGTTCATGTGTATGTGAATTGTAAAAGTGTTTCTCTTCTTGTGTCTTTTTTTAACGTGGAAGGAAATGTGTTTACTTATACGCACCCGCCAGGGTAGAGGGTGCGTTATCTCGGGCTCGGCCTGCAAGAGGCCCCTACCGACTAAAACCTACCACGGTGAGCTGCCTCCGCCATGATAGGGTTAACATTTCACTATCTCGCCCGGCTGCAGGCCCAGTTAGGAAAAACGGGCCTCCGGCACCTATAGAGATATCCCTCAGGACGGGTGGGGTCGATGAAAGCCGGTGGGGAGTACCCTAAGGAGGTTGAAGAAGGTGGGCGAACTGCCTTCTCCTTGCTCCTCTTAGTCTGCGCCGGAGCGGGTTTGATAAAGAGGTTTTCTCCCTTGCCCGCCTCGAGGTCTCCTGCGTCATAATCTGTTCGTAGAAGGAGTTCGATCTTGGGTTGCTAGCGTACTACGCAACTGGAAGCAGCCGCCCGGACATTGAGATATGGCTACGACGGCTCGTTAGGCTATAACTAATATTAAAATAAGTTAGTATTCCACAACGACGATATTAGTCAAATAATATTGTATTCCAAATGACAAATTCAATCGTATCAATTTTGCTAAGCTGAGAGGTTCTACTTATTCATGATTCTATAAATTCATTTCACTATCAAGTTAAGTGTGCTTTTAAAATACTTTGATATATACTGTATAAAATTGCTCACTCGGTAAGTGCTTCTTTACGGCTTTCGAACACGGAACTAACGTTTTTAATCCAGCTTAAAAGGTTTTGTTCAATTCCGGTGATTTGTTTTATTCTGTTAAATAATCAATGAATCAATTTATTTATATATTTTATCTTTATTTGCATAAAATAAACCAGTACAAGAAGACGGCCGTAATGCCAAAGGACATTCTCTGCCAGTCTACCTTGGGGTTGTATAGAGAAATAGTAACAGATACAAGCTTAGAGAGAAAAAAGTAAAAGTAATGTATGAATATATATACCCGTGTACATCAATAAACATACATACATATTAATCAATACTAAATATGAAATCTTAGGATAAGGTTTACAATATTAATTACAATACAACATACAATATTATTATATTATCTAGCTAAGCATCTTTACTAAAGTGGCTGGAAAGTTTGGACTATGAGGATACGGAGGCAATATTACGATACCAGTTTCAATAATATCTTTTGTACATTTTAATGTAATCTCACATAAATACACACATTCACACACACTGACACACACACACGCACACGCATGTACACATATAATTACTTAATACTAATTAACTATAAAACAAAAATATATATGATACGATTAAGGAAGAACTGGATCTTCTGGCACAAGTATATTTTATACTTAAAAGAAGATCCAAACATTGTATACTTGCTTTATATGTATTGTGTTTTTGAAAATAAAGATTTATATTTATTTATTTATATTATATAAATACGCAACTTCGAGACAAACGTCCTGACGATGTACCGTATCCAGATGTACCGTCTTATCTGATTATACTTACAATATATCGAAGCTGGAAAATAAAAACGTTGTAACCCACAAAATTAATTATTCACCAGAACTGAAACTTATGAAACTTTAAAAAAAAAATTATAACTTTCGTATTTGTGGACCTAGAGCTGTCGTTTTTGGACACAATATTTATTATTTTTTGCTACTACGACGGCATTAACCTAGAGTTTTCCTAAAAGAAAATCGTTTTACGGTACAAAAAAATAAAAGAGAAGTGTCAATCTTGAAAATCCTATTTTGGCTATTTTTCATCAAATTGTTATAAGTCATATATCATTCGAAGCGTCTTTGTTTCCTGATTCCAACGACATAAAAAAGTGAAAATGGCCATATGTGTCGCTTTCTACGTTTTTTGCTTTCCAGCGTCGATATTTACATTGTAACAAATTGTTAAAAATGTGTGTATTGTAACAATGTACGTAATATATGGGATTTACTAGTTGAAATGTCTCGTGCCTTCCATCTAGTAAATCCCTTTATTACGTATATACTCCCGTCACGTCATATCTGATGTGACGGGTGGAGTAATCACCAAATATTCCTCGAAACACTCTCCATAATACTATTTATGATGCGATAAATTACAAAAATAAATGTAGTTTTTGAAGTATCTATTGTCGCGTAGATATAAAATATAACTCCTACTTGACCCTACTTTTGATAAATATTCTGATAAGTGGGATCCACTATCACTTAATAAGAAGGACTTTATAGAAAGACATCCATTATAACGAAATTCAGGGGAATAAAATGTTAAAATTACTATTAAAACATATATATGTTACCGGAAATGTATAAAATCAAGGAATTGTATACAAATCCTAGGAAATGTGTAATAATATTTATTTATTATAACACTTATTGAGACAATCGGGTAACAGTCATACCGTAAAATAATAATAATATGCATTGTTATTATATAAAATAATAACACGTCGTATCGCCGCAATAACCAATCATCACGAAAAGTCTTTCTAGCAGTTGTTTTTGCCGTAGAAACTTCTTAATTAACTCTTTATAACGTTCATCTTCAAGAATAAATTGCGTGATCAGAGATTTTCATCACCTGAAGAAGCTGTGGACGCCTACAAACCGGCCATTTTGGGGACCGAAACTTCCGAATGGAATGGTTGCTTCAATGTTGGTTCCATCGTATGAAAAAATGTGTCAAATTTCGCGGAGATTACTTCGAAAAGCAATAAATACATTTTTAAATAGTAATGTTGTGTCACTTCCTTGATTCCCGGAATTTTCAGTGCCGCCCTCGTCTTATCGGTCTGGCGGATGATGTTCGAAACTGGATCTACCGTGGTCGGAAGGAAGCTGATAGAAATCGTTATATCTGCCTAACCTAACACGATTCAAGACGTCGTTAGAGCACAATTTTACAAGCACTCATATGAATGTACATATTTAGTATTTTTATAAAATATTATTTTTATAGGGTAAAAAAAAAATCATCAAAATCGGTTTCAAAAAAAAAATAAAAAAAAACCCAGTCGAAAGTTATGGGATAACAAACAAAAAAATACGTCGAATAATAAATAAGTCGTATTGAGAAACTCGTTCATTTTTGAACTCGATTGAAAAGCTGAGAAACATAATATTTGAATTATTAGGTAAATGGTTCACTTTTGCATAATGCGTGTAGGGTGCAACAAGCACACAAAGGGTAGGTAACAAATATACGTCGAATTACCTATCGCCTGTATAATAAACAATCACACGACCACTTAAAACAATAATATTTAGACCAATAAAAGAGTATGTCTATAATCATTTACAGTTCTCTCAGTAATTTACTGTACATCAAATCAAGTGTTTTAAAACGTTCATTTAAAAAATGTATCGTTAATTAATTCTCATGTTTTCAAACAAACGCCCCAAGCTTTATGTCTTTTCAATTACATTACTGTTCAGTTGTTCAGCTTAACTTTGTACTTTGATATTCTGTTTATTATTGAATATTTATTTAGGTCAGAGGCCATTCATGAAAATTAAATTTTGCTTTAAATCACGTTTCATTTATTAAAAACAAAAATTACTTACTACGTTGCTATTTTTATTTTTGGAACGATAAAAATGTCGATCACATAAAAAAATAATTTTTTACACTCAAGTATGAACAAATATTGTTGTGTACAGACTTCTCTCGATTTATCTTATTTCTTTTTCGAGAAATTATCAAACAAACAAACATTACGGTCCCACGGTATTTCGTTAACATCTAGATTAAAGATAATCATGGATGAGAGACTTGTGTTAAATGTAAATTTAGTCTTTTTATATATAATATATATGTCCCACTGCTGGGCACAGGCCTTCACATGTATTAGAAAAATGTTCAAAGACATGTAAACATGTTTCCTCACGATGTTTGCCTTCACCGCCGAGCCCATGGTAAATCAGTCGAATTACAACAACAAATTTATAGGTGCCGGCACCGGGGATCGAACTCGGGTTATAATGTGCAACTTTTTTTTTTGTTTACGGGGAGGAAATCTTCAAAAAGATACTCGCCTTCTGGGGGGAAGGCGGCGGTTATGTGGGGTTTTTACAGACTAAAACCTCCCCGGTAGCCCTTTCCTCGGTGCATGACGTGGGCCCCCTCTGCACTGTGCTCAAGGACAGCACGTCCCGGGGGGGGAGCTTATTCCCTCCCCCCATGTGCCCTCGCAGGCAAGGCGACACGGGCCAGCCGATGTCGCCTTCTCCCCGGGGCCACCATGGCGGACGACAAAGGCCCCCACCCTTGTCGCCCAGTGAACCCGAGGCCCCTTTTAGTCGCCTTCAACGACAGCCAGGGGTACCGTATTCTTATTATTATAGTCTTATTCTTGAGAGCCCAGAACTACAGGGCTGGTACTCTGCAACTTGAGCCAACCGCCCGGACACTGCTACCACGGCTCAACTAAAAAAAAAAAAACAAAATAAGAGCAAATCTGTAATATGGATCACCAAGCCTACATCCATCAGATTAAAAAAAAATAAAACATGTAGTTAATAATAAGAACAAAAACATATTTATAATGTATTTGAACCTGTATGTATGTGTTTTTGTATATTTTTTTTAGTATAGGTAGGCATCGGTAATGAATTTGGACAATTAGTAATACACTAGGATATAACAAATCCACTACGTCAAGGTCAAAGCTTAAAAAAAGTTTTCAATTTAAATTTAAAAAAATTGACTCACAAGGCTTAAATTATTCACCAAGGAACCTTATTTACTATGATTAGTCCTTGGTGAAATGAGGATAGTTACTAAAATACTCGAGAAAGGATGAGCTCGATTTTTGGTTTTACAACAATTTTTTTTTTCATAAATACATAGGCTGCACTAAAAGTATCGGGAATTGAATATTTCCACTATTCCTGTCATTTTAAAATCATTTTAATTGCAAACTCCTTGGTTTTGAAAATCGAATACCATTTATTTATTTTAAAAAAGATTCTCGGTCTTGTCACAATGTCTTGTCAAACTGTTTTAGTCGTTAAGAAATAGGAATTGACTCGAGAAAATTCGAGAGCGATATTTATTATAAATAATTTATTATGACTTTCGAAGTAGTTTAACAAAAAAAACAGTGTGTTGCCCGGATGATTTCTGCATTTGGTGATGAAGCCCCATCCAAAACCACAATTTATCGAATAAATTGCGTGGTCAGAGATTTTCATCGCCTGAAGAAGCTGTGGACGCCTACAAAACGGCCATTTTGGAGACCGAAACTTCCGAATGGAATGGTTGCTTCAATGATTGGTTCCATCGTATGAAAAATGTGTCAAATTTCGCGGAGATCACATCGAAAAGCAATAAATACATTTTTAAATAGTAATGTTGTGTCACTTCCTTGATTCCCGAAATTTTCAGTGCCGCCCTCGTATTACTAACATTCTTGATAACCATTCCAACTAAGCTTAAACTTGCACTAGGAGATGGTTCACGTCAATGGTGGATTCGAACGACCTCACGATTCGCCCTACCCTAAACCATTAGGCTATTGACGCTTCAAATTATTCTATTATTATTATTTCAAACCATTATTAAAATGTATTGATACTTTATATTGAAGCCAACATATGCAACTAATGCAGACATATTTCCTGCATTTGTGACATCTCTGTGGTAACCAACTTAAAATATGTTCTTCGTTCGCTATCGGAGTCTCGTTCGTATTAAATTTCCCAGCAACCTGAGCTGAATTTGCATTGCTGACACTGGAGATGTGGCTGTGAATATTGAATCATCGTGGAACATCCACTACGTTTAGTTTTCTATAAAATGACAAATAGTAATATTATAGGGAACAAAACTGTTATCCTAATATTGTTTACTAGCGTACCCAGCTCGCTTCGCCGGGCTAGATTTTGTTTTTTTTTTTATTTAAACAAACTTACATCATTAAATATTTAATTTAACTCTCACATTATATTAAATTCATTTCTCTCCGTATTCATTCTCTTCTCGAGCGGGTGAATATCATTACCTGTACCCATGTACATATCAGTAAATACAATACCATTCTTATCATTTGTACAAAAACATATAGGGCTTAAGTTAATGTCAGAAATAAAAGTACGACGTATGGCTTGTTTGACAGTTCAAAAAGAGGAGTGCTCGGACTCTACAGGATTACTCGCCAGGTCAATCTGAAGATTCCCTGAAAATTTCATTGAAATCGGTCCAACCGTTTCGGAGCCTATAGAAAACAAACCCACGCACATTCTTATATAGATAATAGTTTTAAAGCTAATGTCCTATGCTTTTGGGTACTGTGAATATATTTAAAGTAGATCGTAGATTCAAACCTACCATTGATATGAACCATCACCATTTTAAACCTCACATCACCAAAAAAGGCAGAGGTTCTCAAAAGTCGTCAGTATTTTAATAGCGCCGTCATTTATGAACGTATTCGAAGGTTTTGGATTCAATCAGGTTCCATGCGAATTTAATTGCCATAGGACCTTGGATGCTTGCGAAGATATATCATTGAGCTGAAAACCGTATGGAAGAATGATTATTGATTGTGGTATTTGTATTTTTAGGTACATTAATGAGATAACTTAACATTAATACGACCTAAGCCGACAGTTCACACTTTGCGGACTGAAAATTATGATATATTTATACACGATGAATATTTTCTCCAGAGAACGCGTCTGTAACTAGCGTCGAAACTTTTGTTTATAACTTTTTCTGACTTGTTTTTTCGCATATTTCTATATAATTTATTTATAGGTTGTCCCTAAAGAAAGTTTATATTGGATTGGCCTACGCAAAATGTGTGGCTCACGAGGTGACCGCCATGTGGGATGTGAATTCGACGATCACTGACCCTATAGTCGTTTCTGCAATCGGTCTTATAGCGAAAAGTCTCTATCAACACTTTAAGAGACTTTTGCTAGATTTATTTATTTATTTATTTAAATCAACAAAAATTATAACACCGTTACAGATAATACCAATATGATGTTATAAAAACTTAGTTAAATATATATTATTAAAATTAAAACAAATAAAAAGCTGCTTTATGTATTGACAATAATATATAAATATAATAGAGTCAAACACCTTCTACGCATTTGTAGGCAGCTTCGATAAACACAGACTCTGTGCAACAAAATATATCAATGTGCTAGATGGCTGGGTCAAGGGTCAGATACAAGGAGCAATACTCCTAGACAGGGCACGCATCGTCAGGAGGTTTCTCTCTGTGTCGCCCTAACCACCGGTTGCTTGGGCCCTGCTTCCTTGCCGGTGGCACACACAGGGTCATGTTTTTATAATGTTTTTATATTTTGTACGATATTTTTGTATAAATATTATAAAAACTTATCCTAAGGTCTAAAAATGAGTAAATAATTTATATAAAATGTGCGAGTAACACGTAAATAATGAAATACGAAATAGAAATGGTACACTTATAGTAACTTATCCGCCTTATTTTTACGGCGCTTTAGCCTTTAAAAACGAATAGTAAGACTTCCATTACACGCTCCGCTGGATATCAATGAAAGCTCTTTTATAAAATATCTTGAAGAAGTTTCTCTTCTCGCTACATTTTTGTGTAAAAGTTTAAACGTTTAAAGCTTATCCGTTCAGCAACAAATTTGCTACGGTAAGTAACAATAAAGAGAGCCGTGGTAGCTCAACGTCCGGGCGGTTGGCTCATGTTGATAAGACGCTAGCAACCCGAGTTCGATCCCCGGTGCCGGCACCAACAAATTTGTTGATACAATTTTATGTCCTGATTTACCACGCGCTAAATAATAAATAATAAAAATACTGGCGGTGAAGGACAATGTTGCGAGGAAACCTACATGTCTTAGAATATTTTTCTAAGGCATGTGAAGTCTGCCAATCCGTACAAGGGCCGCGTGGCGGACTATGCCCTTATACTCTCTTTACAGAGAAGGCCTGCGCTCAACATTGGGACAAACATTATACATATAAAGGCTGTAACTTAAGTAACAATGAGGCGATTATATAATTAGATCGGCTCAATGAAGACTTATCTTCTGCTTGGAGTGTCTTTCAGTCTAGCGAAGACTGGCAGAGAGCTCCGCAAGCTCCTTTGTTTTTAAACAAAAGAGGCGAACGAGCTCACGGTTCACCTGATCGTAAGTGATCACCATCGCCCATGAAACATCTATACTACCGGAGTAGCTGCAGTTGCGTTGTATGCCGGAGAAAGGATTAGTCTTCTTTAAGGTCCCCAAATCGTACTGGTTCGGAAACACCGCTGCTGGACCAAAATTACCACTGCAGTCGAAACGTCGGGAACTCACAAAATAATATTTAAAACGGGAGGTGATTCGTAAAAGTAAATTTATTCAATGACTAACATTCGCAAACAAAACCTTGTGTCTGTAGTTTTTGTAGAGGTCATTAACTCGTGGTAGCGTAACACATGCGGGACTTGAAATTGCACAACGCAGATCAAAGTTGACCTGGTGACTGCTATGCCGAAATTATGTGTGTTGCCTTAAAATTTAATTCCGTACTTAATTAACAAACAGTGCAGAGGGGCTCCGGTGGGTTCCACTGGAGATCCCGAAACCCCTCGGCTTGCGAAGAGGGCCACCGGGAGGTTTTAGTGGGAAACTCACATAACCCCGCCTTCTGCGGAGATCATGGTGGAGATTCCCTCCTCCCTCAACAAAAGACTAATAATAACTGTCCAAATTTATAAAATGAAATACACAGCCTATTTCGTACTATCAGTGATGGGTGGCTATCTATGATCTAACGGTAGCGGTTCTAATCTCATCTCTGAATATTTTAATAAGAAGAAATAAGTTATTTTTATTATCATATTATATATCACTATAATAAAGGGACTGGGTAAATATCTCTCTGCTATCAAACCTTGAGACTTTTTGATAATGACACAATCAGACGGTCAAAGTTCGGATTTCAACCGGCTTGTACGAATGAGTGTTGTTTTTAGGCCCCAAACACAAAATTATACAAACAATGAACAAGACATACTTCAAGGACAAGTTTTACTTTATTCAGAATCGTTTACTTTAAAAGAATGTCAACAAAAGTTGTGAATATTTGTTAGAATTCATGAGAAAATTATGTTATCGTTTTCAATCCCAGTTTTAGAACTAAATTTGAATGACAGACTAACAATGGAAGAAAAACACGCCTGTCTATGAATGTTCTTGTGGAAATTCGTGATAAAACTTAGGGGTCGTGCTTGTATTGCCGGTAACGACCGGATGTCGACTGGAAATGTCTTTATACTCAATTAAATCTACCCATCCATACTTAATGGACCACGTCGATATCATTTTTATGCAAATATCAGAACCATCGAGGGAAGATATCAGTCGATAATAAATACATCTTTTATATACCTCCGTACTTTCTGACGACAAATATGATACGATGAATATTTTTAACCGAATTTAAAAACAGGAAGAGGTTCCCAATTTGTTTGTAATTTTTTATGTTTGTACACTCATAGTGCAGCCATTTTATTCTAAACAAGTACCAAATTTGGTGATCACCAACTTTCCAGCGGAAGAGAACTCTTATGAAACTTAACCATGCAGCGTTACGTAATTTATGGTGCATTCTAGAATTTAATTATGACGGCATAAAACGCGACATGGAGGCAGTAAGACTTAATTAATGTGTATTTTCAACAGACTCCAAAAAGAGGAGGTACTCAAATCGTATGTTTTTGGCCATTTAGAATCACATCACTTATCATCACACTAGTGTAAATAACAACCAAATTTCAGTGAGACTAATTATAAACTTATTTTATTGTTTAAAATTATTTAAATTGTCTAAATTTTATCGGTGGAGAGGCGGGGTAAGAGGCTATTTGGTGACGCAGCTGAAACCAATCTGCTCAGTCTTGAGCACAGGCGTAAGGTAGTTAGCCTTCCGTTTTCTACAGATTGCATTTTGGAGAGTGTGCTCAGGAACTACATGATCTAATTCCTCCATCCCCTTTCCACCATCGGACTTCTAGACGCACTGCGGGATTTCATCCTTTTGTTGTGAACATCCCTCAAACCCGAAGGAAGCGATTTGCTTCGTCTTTCATTCTTCGTACATATACTTTGAACTGACTGGAATAGTTTGCCCGCGTCTGTCTTTCCTTCCGATTACAATGCGAGTATTTTCAAGAGTAGAATGAATAGGCATTTACTAAGCTAGTGCGCCTTATCATCCAGGACTGCATTTCCACTTAACATCGTAGTCAAGCACTTGCTTTGAAATTATAAAAAAATCTATTGTTTTAAGAATTCGTCATAATTTCAGCTTTGAATTAAAAATTCGGTGCAGAATAGTACACGATTCCATTACTGTTCTTGTTAACAGTCCATTAAGACTTTAGTAAAACTTAATGCTAGCTAATTACTGTACGGCCATCTGTAGAAGCCATTTTAATTCTAAAAGAACTTGCCAGTATTATTGAAATGTACCAGTCGATAATAAAAATTTGGTAATTGGAATGTCTTGGAATTCAGAAATGTGAAATTTCTTTCGTTTCGTACATTATAATTTATAGCCCGTGTACATTTATAGGGTATCCCTCGCCAAAATTTTAGATAATTAATTTCTAAGAAATGTGTCGATAGTATGATGACCGAATTCCGAACAAACGCCTCCATACTTGAAGAGCTGGGTATCAACGAGCGTCTATCTACTCAAGTACGTCGGCGAATACTCAAGTTCTTTGGGCATGTAAGCCGTCGTGGAAACGATTGTTTAGAGCGTCTTGTTGTGCAGGGCAAAGTAGAGGGAAGCAGACCACGAGGTAGATCGCCGATGCGATGGTTGGATCAGGTGCGGAGTATGGTGGGTGCTCCCCTCCACGAATGTGCCCGATTGACGACCAGCAGGCGGAGGTGGCGAGACGTCGTGCAGCGGGTGCTGTCTGCTGCCCAACCCACCGGATCATGATGACCACGACCACTCTGACAAGAGTGAAGCGACCAAGAAGAAGTATAATGATGGTCTTAGCGTATTTTCAACAGACTTCAAAAAAGGAAGTTCTTAGTTCGTTTGAATGATTTTTTTTAAATTTCAATGCTGGTGCGTCCCGTGTGGTCCTATTTCAATTTTGGTACGAACTTTCAATGGCATCTATGAGAAAACCATATGTCTTAAATTTACGTAAAGTGTGTGCGCGATAAATGGACGAACAACTCCATATCACGCCAACCGATTTCGATGATTCATTGTTTATTGGACAGGATGTCCTTCAAAGGCAGTTTGATGACGGTTTGATAAGGTTCCGATTAGTTCAATTTCGTAATATTCCTACCATAATTCTAAAATACAAAGATGGCGTCTGCGCGTATTATCTTTTAACATTTGATTCGATTTAAAGTCGGCTTCTGTTTCTACTCGTATATATGTAAACATGTTTTTTTTCTGGACGAACTACACAGTTGGCCAGAGAGGCTCGCCTTTACTGCTTCACCCGATTGAGAGGTGGCATAGCTCTTAGGTCGCTTAGCTTGAACCTCTATTTGTAAATATGTCTAGTACGTTTCGCATTTTAAAACGCTTCATCGTTTTAACCCTAGCCGGGTATACAGAGTTAAGAATCACCGACTGCAAGCTTATTAGGTGTCATATGATAGCATACAATGAGAACAAATATTCGCAAGTGATTTTTCATTAGTCAGAACTTCGAAACTGGTAACAGGTCAATACATAGCTGCAATTCAACCGTAACCGTGTACTGTCGTTTGCTGGGTAATATACGAGTGGTAACACGTTTCCGACACGCGTCTACATTTGAATTATTGTCGTTTAAATTGAAACCAATAAAATGTTACACGCATACCTAATACCACATTTGAGGGTAGATAGAAACTAATAAGACTAAGAGTTATCTTGAATACAGCATGTAATAAAAAAACGATGTCAGTGTACATCAGGTAGGCACGAAGCTCCTTCGGATAATATAGGCATAGGCAGTGACTCACTCGTTGGAGCAAATCTTCGGAGCCGTGTACACCGTAGATGAGTGACCTGCCTCTCAGTTTTTTATCGGGTGCATTTCGGTGAGTGTGCGGAGGGACCTAATTACCCGCCCCCCCTTTCCATCACCGAACGACTAGGTGCAGCGAGCAGTGCCACCCTTACGTCGTAGACATCACATCAATACGCACGAAGCGGTTTGCCTCCACCTTCCTCATGCGGACGGCTAAGGAGTGGAACTCTCTGCCGCGTTCAGTCTTTCCTCACGGGTACCATCTGAACACCTTTAAATCCAATGGGAACAGACACCTTATAGGCTCACGTGCTCCATCCTAGGCTTGATCTTCGCCTTCCATCAGGCGAGATAGAGGCCAAACGTGAGCCTATTTAGTTTAAAAAATATATATAGAATAAACACAATTTACAAAAAAAACCTCTTATGAGCAGCTAGTCAAAAAAATCAGTTTTCTACACCCAGTAGTACTTGAGTGGCAACCATTATATAAAAGTGTAAATTTTTATTTTATGAAAGTATGTTTCGCATTTTAAAACGCTTCATCGTTTTAACCCTAGCCGCGTATACAGAGTCAAGAATCACCGACTCTAAGCTTATTAAGTGTCATTTGGTCATTTAGTCATTAGTATTTAGAAAATTGAGTATTCTAGAAAATAACAAATAAGGTAATATAAACAAATCAAAGAGAGCCAAGACTAAAGGGTTGTAGCGTTGAATTTTTTTTACAGAAAGCTAGCAATATTTCTTTTTTTTTCAGAAATATTATTAACAATCTTTTAACCATTCCGACTAAGCTTAAGCTTGTGCTTGGACATATTTTTTTAAAGAGCATAGTCTGCCTATGCTATATCTAGTTCCCCAACGTGGGTGGTTAGGGATGTTTTTCATTCTTTACTTTCTTTCGTCTCTTAATAAACACACAAAAAGTTATATTTTATACAGATTGCTCTTATCATCTATCTTCTATTACTATGTTATCTTACTTTTACTATTACAATACTTATTCTCTACTATTACTATTTTACATTCTTATTCTAACTCTATTTGGTTTCTTATTCAAACTCTCTCTATCTAACTCTACATAAAACTATTTTTATAGGCTTGTTTATATATTTATTTATACTATTCTGTTACTCTACCTTATCTCTATTTTTCTCTGTCCTTACATTTTTCTTCAATTATTCTTTTTAATACATTTTCTTATTCTCTACTTTTACTCTATATACAACTCTTGCATTGCAATACGTGTAGAGAGCTCCTTGGATGCTAGTTTTTATTCCCCTTTATAACTTTCTCTACAACTTTTTTGCAGTAGGCTAGGAATTTATTTCTAATATCTTTATTACTGACAAATATTGGTAGGTTGTCCATCTTTATTGCCAAGCCCGTAGCTTGGACATGGTTCACGGCAATAGTCGAATGGTGGGTTCGAACCCAAGACCTTACGATTCGCAGACCGTACCCTAAACCATTAGGCTATTGACGTTTAAAAATGTAAGAAACAACACAAATAGATACAACATTCTATACAAACATCATTTAATAACGAGTCAGACAATGCCTGGTGTTACTTGCATTCAATAACTCTGTTTATTAAAGCAACCGTAAGCTGCAATATGGCGGCCACGGCACGTTTTCATTGCTGATATAATTTAAACTGTAATTAATCTGAATGCTGATAGATAAATTATTTAATCTACTATACTTAAATTAGCTTTGAGTGTCAAGGTACCATTTGAAGTAACTTTTCAACTACCAAATATTTGTCTGTTATAAATCTAGTTCTTAAAAACAACATTTTAAAAGATTAAAACCAACAGTGACTTTGCAGACTACTTTGGGTGCTTCCCGTCCAAACAATTATTGGGTAAGGGTAGATAATACCAAGTACATTTTACATAAACTTACTAAGGCGTTGTACAGGAATGAATGTACCCTCGTAATCTATTTCCCGAACATTCGAGAAACTGTGATCCGCCCTTTGTAACTGTCGCAAGATTCCTTAGCAAATATCTCACTCGAGTGCTATAAATTTACATAGAACTTCGATTAGCGATAAGTTTCTATCCTGTTTTCTCACTGCCTGCCCAATACCGCGTTCGCCGTTGATTTTATTATGTTGGTACTTTCAATTTAACAACTGAATAACCATTTGCTGATAGTTTTTATCGATCTATTATATATACCAACTGTATATAATAGTCATGAATACAGAAGTTATTTGCTAAGCAATACTATCCTCGATACCGTAGCCCGAGCTCGCCGGGCAATCAGTTCGAAAAGATTCTTTTTTAAAAATGTGATTTTTCAAATAATTTTTCAAAGCAAATACTTTTTAAATAGAATATAATTATTTTTAATCTAATTGCGAGATTAAAAATATATTTTTTTTCGTTGTCGGGAGGGAAATCTTCAACAAGATATCCCGCCTTCCCCCAAGAAGGCGTGGGGTTCTTGCCTACTAAAGGCCCTTCCTCGGTGCATGGTGAAGGGTTCCGGGATCTCCAGAAGAACGCACCGGTGCCTCTCTGCACTGTGCTTTTCGGAGAGCACGTCCCGGGGTTAATCCCCTGTTCCCTCGCGTTTCAAGGCGACTCGGGCCACCCTTATCGCCCAGTGAACCCGAGGCCCCGAGGATTTTAGTCGCCTTCTACGACAGGCAGGGGATACCGTAGTCTTTTTCTACGAACCCAGAACTACAGGGCTGTAATATATATCACACCTATCGAATTCCTCTATCGTACATGTCGGCAGAATTACAAATTCCATCGTTTCCTGTTTACCCCGCTTAGAAAGGATTACGTACGAGTTCTTATATATAGCCTATATGTATGTAAAAGATTTCAATACATCATTAGTTGAATTTTGGCCCTTCGTTCTATACAAAAAAGATAAACTAATTCGCATACATTCACGGCCCGGTGTGAACAATGAACGCAACCTTCATCAAGCTTGGCACCCAATAAGTTTTAATATAGATCCTACTCGTTAACCTGTCTCTTTGATAAGGGTAAAATAGAAATGTACTTAAAATATCTTAAAATAACTTTTTTTATAAGAGTGGACAAACAAGCATGCAGCTCACTTGATCTTGAATTTTAATTTAATTTTTTTTTTTATCATTTCAAATATAGACGAATCGAGATCCTTTTCCTTTCTTGAAGTCGTTTAAAAAAGGATATATATTGGTACAACCTGGGATTCCAATTCCCTACCGTAAGATCGTAAGTCAAACTGCTGAGCTACTATGCTATAACAATTTATTAACGAAAGTGGAAGAAAAAAACTGTTCGCAATTTAGCAATAATTGAATTAACTTAGAGATTGAAGGAATTTTTCTTGGATGAATAAATTATGTTTCAGGGAACTCGCAATCTTTTATTATAAAAAGATTTTTGAATTATTATCAAAATTATATTTTGCGTAAAAATACACTAATAAGATTTTAAAATCATTGCGACCTCTGAATTTCTTTAACGAAAGTTGTAAAAATTATCAGCTGAATTAAACTAGAAAACAATCCACTATCGTAATTAATATTAATTACTATTATCAAGAATTCCTATATCAGACAACTTTTACGTGGCCTTTTCGAGTTTTTCCGTTTTTTAAACTCAAATTTCTAGCCGATACATGACGATCGGCCACGCTCTGATAGAGCATTACATTGGTGATAACGATTACCAACTTTTTTTTTTGTTGACGGGGTCCCCTTCTGAGGGGAAGGCGGCGGTTATGTGGGGTTCTTACCCACTAAAACCTCCCCGGTGGCCCTTTCCTCGGTGCATGACGAAGGGCTCCGGGATGTCCAGTGGAACGTACCGGAGCCCGTCTGCACTGTACTCAAGGAGAGCACGTCCCGGGGGGGGGAGGTTACTCCCTCCCCCCCCTGTGCACTCGCAGCGCAAGGCCAGCCGATGTCGCCTTCTTCCCGGGTCCACTCTGGTGGACGACTCAGGCCCCCACCCTTGTCGCCCAGTGAACCCGAGGCCCCTTTTAGTCGCCTTCTACGATAGGCAGGGGATACCGTAGTCTTATTCTTGAGAGCCCAGAACTACAGGGGTGACGATTACCAACTATACCAACTAGTTCACTGGGGTGCTTCAACTTAATAACTTTATTTTACCTTTTAACCACAAATGAACACAAAAGTTTGACCTCAATCTAAATCGTGCATTATCTTGAAATCATAGTATAGCATGCGATTGTTTGTTACGTAAAGCTAGAATCTGTAATAAAGTTTTATTTTGCATTGTATCGAAACAATTGTCAGAAAAGAAATTTAGATTGGGAGAAATGAAACACTCGGTGTTGCCATAAAATTGTTTTTGTGGTTGAAGTTAAATAGTGTAACAAAATTAGCTGTGTTTTATGGAAATGTAATTTAACTGACGCTTTACCGTTCAACGTTTGCTATAGAATCATAAATAGGACGTAATTTCCAAAAAGATATTTTGAACACGTTATTTAAAGAGAAATAAATTTGTAAAAACAAATTTCCTTTGATTAATTGCTTAGTTCGCGTAGTGGATGTCACAACAAAAAAAGAGGGAAAAAAAGGAAGTAATTCCTTATGTCAAAATGTATTGTAAGAATCTTCTGCTTCTTCCTAGCACAATCCCGGATTTTTTTACCTCCTCCATTGTGCTCCGGCTTTGGCATATAGAGCCAGCGCATTTTAAGTAATAACTATATATAATTATAATATATTTTATTAAGAATACACGCTAACAACCTAAGTTCAACCCAGATGCCGGCACCAACAATATCG
This sequence comes from Meandrusa payeni, assembly GCA_029286785.1. Lineage (NCBI taxonomy): Eukaryota > Metazoa > Arthropoda > Insecta > Lepidoptera > Papilionidae > Meandrusa > Meandrusa payeni. Next base: position 7,391,546 of record JAGSMX010000003.1, on the reverse strand, counting down.
TTTGTTGTAATTTTAAGCGTCGATTTACCAAGGAAACATCGTGAGTAAACATGTGTAAGAAGATGTTCCAAGATGTGACGGCTGCCAATCTGCAGTAGGTTTCGTGGCGTCAACCCTGTAGTTCTGGGCTCTCAAGAATAAAACTATACGGTATCCCCTGCCTGTCGTAGAAGGCGACTAAAAGGGGCCTCGGGTTCATTGAGCGACAAGGGTGGGGGCCTTTGTCGTCCGCCAAGGTGGACCCGGGAGAAGGCGACATCGGCTGGCCCGTGTCGCCTTGCACTGCGAGGGCACAGGGGGGGAGGGAGTAACCTCCCCCGGGAAGTGCTCTCTATGAGCACAGTGCAGAGGGGCTCCGGTGCGTTCCACTGGAGATCCCGGAGTGGGTAAAAACCCCACATAACCGCCGCCTTCCCCCCAGAAGGCGGGGTATCTTTCTGAAGATTTCCTCCTCGTTAACAAAAAAAAAAAGTTTCGTAGCGCACTACGCATATATACGCTGTACTTCTATCTGTAGAAAGAAAATTAAGGTATATATAGAATATATATATTATGAATTACCATTGTCCACTATGCTTGCACACCTCTCTTGCTCTTGCACATCTATAAATATTACATGTACGTCGGTTTCGAGAATAGATATAATGAGCAAAGATTCCGATAGATTCGTAATTTTAAGGTAAAGTTCGTGTTTATCGTGCTCTCTCAATTACCTTCATATTATGGATAATGTCCACACAGTTCGGGTGTCAACATATTTCGATAAAGATCCGAGTTTTAAAGAAGAAAAATAATTTCTCACTACGTCTATATATAACTTCACCCTTCTTTAATGTGTCATTAGTCTGGCTGATATAATTATGGAACTAGGTTGTCCCCTACCGCAGCCCTGTAGTTCTGGGCTCTCAAGAATAAGACTACGGTATCCCCTGCCTGTCGTATAAGGCGACTAAAATGGGCCTCGGGTTCATTGGGCGACAAGGGTGGGGCCTGAGTCGTCCACCAAAGTGGACCCGGGAAAAAGGCAACATCGGCTGGCCCGTGTCGCCTTGCGCTGCGAGGGCACAGGGGGGGAGGAAGTAACCTCTCCCCGGGACGTGCTCTACTTGAGCACAGTGCAGAGGGGCTCCGGTGCGTTCCACTTGAGATCTCGGAGCCCCTCATCATGCACCGAGGAAAGGGCCACCGGGGAGGTTTTAGTGGGTAAGAACCCAGCATAACCGCCGCCTTCCCCCCAGAAGGCATCTTTCTGAAGATTTCCTCCCCGTCAACAAAAAAAAAAAAAAGGTTGTCCCCTACCGATACATCTACCATTTATGCGACATATTTTTTTTCATTATTTTTGCATGCCCAAACCACGGAAGCATCTTTATTTTAGTCAGTAGTTGGGGTCACTCCACGGTTACTGAGCACTCCGGCATGACAAGGACAAGGAGGGCGATTGGTTGCTACCTCCACGATAGATAAGATTTCTATGTATTGGCTTATTGATCAACTATTCTTTGTTATTAAGTTTATAAATCAATGTGATCTCCTGTACTACATGTCAATTGGAGCGTAGCTTGCCGTCTCTCTAAATAAACAGAATCTTTGAATGCAGACGGCATACATCATTCCTATTCAATAAACGTTACGTTCGAAACGGATATTTCGTTTTTACCCACCGCTATTGCAAACAATTGTTAAATCGAATTTCTATTTCATTGAAGCCTTAGATTGAACACCGGGATTAAAATTTAATGACATTTATTTATACCTTTTGATTTAATAAACTAAAAAATATCTCTATAAATTCGTCCATTAGATTGACATGTAATTCTTTTGTATATTATCCAATTTCACACTTGGTAAATCAAATATAAGGTAAAATGAGCCAGATTGAAACGCATGGCTTTCTAATATAGAATGTATTAGGTGTACATTTTTATAAGGTTATTATATTTTAAGGTTTGACCTATATAAAGTTTATACTTTAAAAATTATTTTTACCCATTGACTCAATAAGGCTCGACGCTGTTTTGTAAAAAAAAATCCATAAAGAGCCACGTGGCGGATTGTGTATTGTACCCAAAACTGGGACATATATTGGCTGTAATTTTACCCGTCTTTTACTGTTATTTTTAAAATAATTTACTCAGAATATACACATTGTTTTAGTGGAAATATCGACTACACTAGATTGAGATTAATTACGAATTTGGGATGGGTCCGTTTCAAGTCATGTGATAATTGGTTAATTGTTCGAAATTCGAATGTGTTTGGCAATGATATATGTAATAGTCATATCGTTTGTTGTCCTGGATATAGTACATTGCTATAGTTTCTTTGTTCATTCTTCCAAACGATTTTAGGACCCAAAAAATAAGTTGCCCAGTGAACCCGAGGCCCCTTTCAGTCGCCTTCTACGACAGGCAGGGCGTACCGTAGTCTTATTGTTATAGTATGATCCTAACTCTAAATAAACTAAGTAACTTTTTAATATTTTTTTCTGAAAACCGTAACATTATGCTATAAACATTTCACATTACTCTGTGAGAACAAAGTCACATGTAATACTTAGAACTTTGACAATATAACCGACCGCTTGTTCCAAATTCAAACCATAATACTCTCCAAATAGTTGACGAAATAATTCAAGAAAGTTTTTAAATTTGCTCCTTTCGAATTCAATATAATTGTGAAAGTGAAAACTAATTATTATGACAACTCATACACTTTTTGAACTCAAAAATAATAATTTAAAATAAAAATGATCAGAAATGTGACATTACAATTACTTTATTTTGATGGTAGACAGCTTTGTATACAAAAAAAACAGAAGGTGCGCGCGCATTCGTCTTTACGATCAAGATCAATAAAGACATGGCGGCCTTTAAAACTACCAAAATTCTCCTATTCAAGACATGGCTGTATCGACTAAAGTCTTTTGCCTTACCCATTAGAGATAAATAATTTCATCATCATCACAAAAAAACAAAATTAATGTCTTTTATCCTACTACAAAATAAGGTTTGGCTTAAGGAGGTTCTCTATTCATCTGTACTTTTTGTTAGTATTTCTACACATGGCACAGCATTTTATGAATAAATAAGTTCCATATTAATTTGGTCGCTTGTTAATTGTGATATTGGTAGGTTTATGATAATCTAAGACGAGGTGAATACTCCTTAATAAGGCGGAGGCAATAAAAAGTATATATTTATTTAAGTGATGTCATCATCAGCCTACAGCACTTCACTTCGGCGAAGGCCTCTCCCAGCGCACGCCATTCAGGTCATTCAAGTATCCGACTATCATGGGTTCGAATTACAGCTGATATGTACAAAGACATTTCCCGTTCTTCACTGCAAAATTTGTGCCCGATGTATAAGGACTGGCTCAACTTCTCTGTCTATCCCGTAAGTGTTAAAAGATGCAACAGCTAGTCAATTAGGATCTTTAGGTTTGTGATACTTTCTATTTTTATATATGTTAATATAAGTTTGTTCAATACGTACCGGTTTAATTGTAACTATCTTATCCCTGGTAATTAACACTTGACTTATTGAACCCAAGTGACCAGCGTGTGTATAATTTATAAATGCCTATGCATATCTAAGTATCGCTGTTTGTTTGTGTTATTCTTAAAAAGTAATTCCAGTTACTACTTAAATACTAACCTATTTACCCGTTTGTAAACTGAAAAATGTACTTAAATAATAAACAAGGTCTACAAGGTCACACAAACATACACACGCACACACACAAACATATAAAACTTTCAAAATTATTTTTATTTTATGATAAAAAAAAACAATTGTAGCATCAAATTGTAACCTTGACGCCTAATATGATTATTAGCCATTATTAGCAGCGACACAGTATTTTTTTTAATGTTCTATTATCGTAATGCTTACGCGTAACATAGTAACCGTCCAACCCCTCACCGGGGAACCCTTGTGTCGAGTTACTATCGATAGAGGTTCAGGCGAAGTGACCTATGCCTATGCCACTTCTCAATCCGGTGAAGCAGTCAAGGCAAGCTTCTCTGGCCAATCTTTGTAGTTCGTATTTAAAAAAAACCTTAACTATAATCTTTCTTCATTCTAGTCATCTTTCAAATCCAACTTTTCCTTAATTACCCAATTATTTAACTTGAGTCAAATCTTTCATACTCCTTGGTGAACTCTTTCTTAAGTTATTAATCTTGTTCATATTGTTTCTACCATACACACATCATTTACATAAATTCATTCACTGCACTCACACTAATGTATAGTGTAGGCACCAACACTGCATTGTGGATTGCCGGGGGAACGTTTTTTGACACGTTCTGATTTACGATAACAAAAGGAACACAGAGAAAATTGGGAAGAATGGAAATTTATCATTGAAATAGAATATCGATTAGAACTTGGCATCAAGCCTATTTAGGAATAGGCTTGATAGAGACCAATGGCTACGCGTTGCACTTTAGGACCTTACGACCGTTTTTTAACAAATGAACTACACTGATGTGCCAGGCGGTCTCACCGAGTTTTTGAAAGTTGGCACAGCTCTTATGCCACTACGCCTGAACCTCTTTAGGGATTAACTAGGCGCAAGGGCTTCCTCGTCTCGGGCTTTACTCCATTCTCGATGGCACTTTTATCCAAAAACTCACCACCTCCCATGGCCTCACCAACCTCGCGTTTATATGGGCCAAAACGCGGGAGGGCACGCGTGGTCTGGCCGTGTGGCTCCACATGCACCTTCTTGACTCCCTACAAGTTCTTTTCAAGGCCTTTCTCCACTATTCGGAGCTCTCCCCCTTAAGGGGCTCTACGACACACCAAAACGGCTCGCTGGACGGCGCCTGACGACTTTTCTAGAGATTTCCGGTTTTGTGCCAAGCGTGAGCAAATTCCCTGAACTTGAGGAAGTTGCCTTTCGAGGAGACCAGATCGCGGAAGTAGACCGGTCCCGGATAGGTACGTGTCAGTCCATTTAGTCATGCCTACCGCGCAAATTAGCATACAGTGGGAATGACCAGAGCAGGACATTCAAAGCTTTAAGTGCCAAGTGGCCGAAGAAACTCCAGCAACACTTCTAATAAATAATTAGTGGAGCCTACCCATAAAAATTGATTTCTTACGTACACAAAATTACTTACAAACATTGCCTCCGTTCGTAATATATCGCGTGGAATGGAAAGGTATAATGATGGAAGTGATGTGATTCATTTTCGAAAAGTTTATTAACTCTTACTTTCATTATTTCAAGCCATTTTTTACAAGACAACAAGAGAAGAATGAACTTAGGGCGTTGGGAAGTTTTAGCGTTTTCTTTTTGCCCTTTTCCTCTTGTTGATTTAAGATTTCCCTTTCCGCGAGAGAATAAAATCACAACTTTTATTTTCAATTGATTTCACTCGAAATTAATTTGATATAAATGTTACAATAAAATCAAGGTGTATTGTATATGTCTATACATAGACTGCACTAAAATTATCGGGAATGGAATATTATCCCTATTCCTGTCATATTAAAATCTTTTTAATTGCAAGCCCCTTGGTTTTGAAAATCGAATACCATTTATTTATTTAAAAAAAGATTCTCGGTCTTGTCACAAGGTCTTGTAAAACTTTTTAAGTCGTTATTAGTCGTTAAGAAAATGGAATTGACTCGAGAAAATCAAGAGCGAAATTTATTATAACTTTCGAAGTGGTTTAACACAAAAACAGTGTATGGTCAACACACTGTTTTGATTGATTTCTGCATTTGGTGATGAGCCCCATCCAAAACCATAATTTATCGCTGGTTTGCTGAATTTCAACGTGGCCGTGTCAAGCTCAGTGATGATCCCCGTCAAGGTCGTCCAAAAACTGCAGTCACACAAGAAAACGTTGATGCTGTGCGTAAGCTGATTGAGAAAGATCGACATGTGACATACCGCGAAATTCAGGCAACGCAGGGTAACGCCGCCGGGCGCAGCTAGTTTAAATTTGTCCTAAGTGGGAAGATCTGTTATTGGCTATCAATTTCCAATCATCATTTTCACCTATTTTACAAAGAAAAAATTTGACAGCTCTTGATTTTCCTATCAAAAAATAAATATTGAGGTTTTTTCTAATTCTAAGGTTGCACATTGGTCAAATATTTTTATGTATATAAAACACAATATTAGGTCTGAAAAATTTACACGCTCCCATTCGAATATATTTTAGCATAATGTCGTAGCAAATTAGAAAATAACTCACTATTATTAAAGCACACCCGAAATAAAGCTGTGCAAAGTTAATTTTAACGTAGTAAATGCATTAACGTGAGCAATCCTACGGCGCACTCTACGGACTTTATTAAAATTTCCAGACCCATATGAATCACATCTACTCTCGGCACATATAAGCTAATAAAAACACCAGTGACTGTACAGGTAAAATTTCAGCAGAAAAACAGACTCTGAGATGGTCATTGATAATGACGTGAATCCAAGCAAAATAAATAAATCTTTTGTTTCATCAAAAAACTTCGCTGCTGAAGGAAAACACCATCATTAACTTGGAAGTTGCTTACGTGTCCTAGGTAATTTCTAAGACATGTGAAGTCTGCCAATCCACATTAGGCCTGTGTGGCGGATCATGTCCTTATACTCTTTTTACAAAAAAGGAATGTGCCAACTTATGGGACATATATAATACATATATGTATATATGTATTAAATTTTTCATCTATTATTTTATTGTATAAAATATATTTTAATCTCATAACTGTTTTATTCATGTATCATATTTATTATACTCTTATTGTCTGTATAAATTCCATATAAAAGTAGTATTGCGCGCGCACGTCTTTAGGTAGTCCCGGGCACCGCTGAAAATCAGCGCTGTCGCATCCTTGCGACAGCATATGCTGAGACGGTGTCCGATATTGGCATCATATGTTTTGTATTATTTGTCCGTGTAACTTTAACTGTGTTTTGTCTATTTTTCATTCTTTTTTAATGTGTATTATATTCTATCTGTGATGTGTTTTTGTATTGTGATGCCAATAAATAAATGTCTATGTCTATGTCTTATATATAGGCTGTAACTTAAGCCATAAATAAAATAAATATTTAAAGAAACCGTCTTAATTTTGTGATTTGAGAATTTTGAATTTGTGTTTAGAACATAAATACTTATTGTATCTACGCGCCTCCGAAAGAGAAAAAAAATATATCATGATTATTGCGCTGTAAAATCTAATATACTAAGCTGAGTATATCATCAAAAATGTTTGAAACAGCTTAAATAAAATTAGTTAACAATAAGTTTCTTTTTCTATTATGATGGAATATCTAACGTGAGTAAATTTAAAAATAATAATAATTTTACATTTCTTTAGTACATGTGTCATGAATAGTTGTGAAACTAATTGGCAAAATGGATATTTATTAGCAAATAGAAATATTTCACTAACTAATCCAATTATTCAGTTGTAATTTACAATATTAAACAATACAAGATCACAAAACGTTGTCTGCAGCATAGTGCTTTGAATCTAATTAAGGAATTCTAGAAAATTTGAAGATAAATCACTATTTACAAACTTCTATTTGTGTTTAAATGTTTGCAGTAACCAGTAGCGCAAACTATTGCAGACTGTAAAGATGAGAAAAGTATACACTTGTATTATTCGATAACGTCGTTAGACACGGCAGATATAACCTTTTTTGTTGACGGGAGGGGGTCTTCAACAAAATACCCCGCCTTCTGGGGAAGGCGGAGGTTAGAGGTTTTTACCCACTAAAACCCCCGGTGGTCCTTCCTCGGTGCATGGTGAGAGGGGCCCCGGGATCTCCAGCGGAACGCACCTGAGCCCCTCTGCACTAAGCAGAGCACGTCCCGGAAAGGTTAATCCCTCCCCACGTGCCCGCGCAGTGTAAGGCGACAAGGGCCAGCCGGTATCGCCTCCTTCCCGGGTCCACTTGAACGGCAGGCCTCCACCCTTAACGCCCATTGAACCCGAGGCCTTCTTTTAGTCGGCTTCTAAGACAGGTAGGGGATACCGTAGTCTTATTATTACGAGCCCAGACCTAGAGGGCTGACGGCAGATATAACATCCTTCAACTCATTTCGATGAGCCAAGTCAAAAATGGTTTAGGGTACGGTCTGCAACACGAAAAGTGATAGGTTAGAATCTACCATTCGACTATTGCCGTGAACCATCTCCTAGCACAAACTTAAGCTTTGTTGAATTGGTTAACAATAATGTTAATAATATTTGTGAAAAAATATTGCCTGATTATTGTGCTGTAAAATCTAATATACTAAGCTGAGTATATCATCAAAAATGTTTGAAACAGCTTAAATAAAATTAGTTAACAATAAGTTTCTTTTTCTATTATGATGGAATATCTAACGTTAGTAAATTTAAAAATAATAATAATTTTACAATAATTTAAAATTCAATTTTCACACAGCTATTTCAATAACATTCCTTAAGTACATGTGTCATGAATAGTTGTGAAACTAATTAGCAAATAGAAATATTTCACTAACTAATCCAATTATTCAGTTGTAATTTACAACATTAAACAATACAAGATCACAAAACGTTGTCTGCAGCATAGTGCTTTGAATCTAATTAAGGAATTCTAGAAAATTTTAAAATAAATCACCATTTACAAACTTCTATTTGTGTTTAAATGTTTGCAGTAACCAGTAGCGCAAACTATTGCACATTGTAAAGATGAGAAAAGTATACACTTGTATTATTCGATCACGTCGTTAGACACGGCAGATATAACATCCTTCAACTCATTTCGATGAGCCAAGTCAAAAATGGTTTAGGGTACGGTCTGCAACACGAAAAGTGATAGGTTAGAATCTACCATTCGACTATTGCCGTGAACCATCTCCTAGCACAAACTTAAGCTTTGTTGAATTGGTTAACAATAATGTTAATAATATTTGTGAAAAAAATATTGTTCGCATTAAAAAAGTCACTGGTAAAAGAAGTGCGGGGCGTAGAAGGAAATCATAGCTGGGTAACAGAAAGTGGAAGTGAATTGCGGGTGCCGCCCATCTGCTGCCAAGATGAATATTTATACCATGTAGGTTGTATATTTCAAAATTCGCCAGTAAAGCAAGTTTCATTAAATCACTAAAAATAAATTGACACGGCAAATTCTAATTAACCGCCGTACAAATTGGAGAAAAATTTCCGATCACGTGAAAGTGGACTTTACAAATAATGGCTCTAAGGTTCAATTTACAGCCACCTTCAACAAAAAGTTTCTAATTTTCAACGTAAACTACGTACGAATATATCACAAAAATATTGTCCGCATTAAAAAGTCGCTGGCAAAAGAAGTGCGGGGCGTAGAAGGAAATCATAGCTGGGTAACATCAGAAAGTGGAAGTGGTGCGGGTGCCGCCCATCTGCTGTCAAGATGAATATTTGTACCATGTAGGTTGTATATTTTAAAATTCGCAAGTAAATCAAATTTCATTAAATCACTAAAAATAAATTGACATGGCAAATTCCTAATTAACCGCCGTACAAATTGGAGAAAAATTTCCGATCACGTGAAAGTGGACTTTACGACTAATGGCTTTAAGGTTCAATTTCCAGCCACCTTCACCAAAAAGTTTCTAATTTTCAACGTAAACTACGTACGAATATATCACAAAATTATTGTTCGCATTAAAAAAGTCGCTGGCAAAAGAAGTGCGGGGCGTAGAAGGAAATCATAGCTGGGTAACAGAAAGTGGAAGTGAATTGCGGGTGCCGCCCATCTGCTGTCAAGATGAATATTTGTACCATGTAGGTTGTATATTTTAAAATTCGCAAGTAAATCAAATTTCATTAAATCACTAAAAATAAATTGACACGGCAAATTTCTAATTAGCCGCCGTACAAATTGGAGAAAAATTTCCGATCACTTGAAAGTGGACTTTACGACTAATGGCTTTAAGGTTCAATTTACAGCCACCTTCAACAAAAAGTTTCTAATTTTCAACGTAAACTACATACGAATATATCACAAAAATATTTGCCCGGTACACTGCGATGGGCTTACCATCTGTCACATAAATTAGTTTGATGAAATCGGACAGCGATTCAAAGGACGTGATAGCTTATTATTTTAATAACGATCCTTTCGTCAAAGAATATTTGTGAAAACGTACTGCAATTTCGTATAGTAACTTGAAAACCCATTAAACTTTAAACAATTCTATTTTTTTTCGATCGATCTATATTTAATACGTTCCCTAGAACTTATCTGGAATGCTTTGAATTTCTTCTGAAACAACTTGGTATCAATGAGAACAATTGTTGCTTTGGGCAAATTTGTCGTGCGTACAGAAAAGGAGTGGAACAAGTTGCCGACGTCCGCTTTCCGTCCAAGTACGACGTGGGAGCCTTCAAGAGTAGAGTGAATTAGCACTTACTAAACTAGCGCGTACCATCTTTCGACTATATCACCACTTAACACCAGGTGGGATCAAGGTCAAGCACTAGTTTATACCCATAAAAAATATATAGAAACAACTCCTTACACCGTCTCGTCGTGCAAGGTTGATGAAACTAGACTACGAGACGGATCCCCAATTCTATAAATGGATGAAGGCCATGGTGGGTGCTCCCGTGCAAGGGCCTTATTGACGCCCAGCTGACGAAGGTGGCAAGACCTCGTGCGGTGCGTGCTGTTTGCTGCCAATTCCACCGCATCAAGATGACTACGGCCACTATTGGAGTAGCTAATCACTGAAAAGCTCATAGCTTAAAGTGGAAGGTTCCGTTTTCCGACAGACCCTTACTTTGATCTTCTCTTTCGTGAGAGTGGACTCCACCATATCCAGCTTTCTTGGTTCTACCTCGAGATCGTTCTTGGGTTTTGTTCAATGTAAAATTCTGTCGTAATCGGAATACCTGGTGCACATGTGGCCTTGACGATTTTCCTGCAGCTCCTATGTCCTAAAATAGGGAATATTATACATGAAAGTTAAATTTAACCTGATCTGCATTCAGGACATGCACTAGCCTAAAAGTTTAAGGAACGTCCACCTCGCCCGTATGAAAATGCGTATTGCATACAAATGTATTCCTTACGACTTCATATAGAGCGAAAAGTTCAAAACTACAGATTGGTATAACCCGGACAGGAAAAGATATACTTTATATTTGTCATAGATTCTATATCAGTACATAACAAGTTCTGGCGTCGTATTCAATACGCGAGGTGTTAATAGAAATATAACATTCAAGTGAATTATGAATTCCCCAAATTGGTCATATCGTTTTATGACAATCCTAGAAAATGGTTAATGGTTTTCCCGAAGTGGCACTCAAAGTTAGTTTAACTTTTGAATGTCCCTTAGATTATCCGTGAAATAGCAACCGACCGAGTCGTGGTTCGGCCCTCTCGGGCACCCTCGGATCGGAATGTTTACGCGTAACATAGTAACCGTCAAGCCGAGGCTACCCCTCACCGGGGACCCTTGTGTCGAGCAATAGAGGCTAAGCGTCCTAAGAGCTGTGCCACCTCTCAATCTGGTTAAGCAGTCAAGGCCAGCCTCTCTGGCCAATCTGTGTAGTTCGTCATAAAAAACCTAGAAAATGAAAACGAAGTCGTATTTATGTTAAAACGCGTGTTCTCTTCGTTAACTATTGAATTCACTATTGAAACCATCATATAATATGATATGATATTTTATTATTTGGCATAAGTTTATAGAACAAATTGTCTTCTGGCTAAGTAAGTAAAAACGTGACTGACGAACGTTTGTATAGATGTCCGTGACCGGTGACGGCTTGTGACCTGTCACCTAAAGAGCTAAGTGAAAAGTGGACAGCAAAAGCTGTCTCTGTCTACCCTGCTAGAATTAAAATGTTGTGACAGCTTAGTTGTTGCCGTAGACTGTAATAGTGAGTGATTCTATTACATGGAAGCTTCAAACATCTTAAAACTATTTGGTACAAGCCGGGTCGTCGGGTGTAAGATTGTAAGCCGTCTGCTATCTCTGTATTATCGCTCTTGTTAGAGTTATGATAGATGTATAAGAGAGCTGTAGAAGTCACAAGATGACTAACGTAATATCTCTCGAAGTCAGTGACACATGAGTCACTAATGTATTATTTGCTTCATATAGAGCGAAAAGTTAAAACTACAGATTGGTATATCCCGGACTGGAAAAGATATACTTTATATTTTCATAGAAACTATTTCATAGATTCTATATCAGTACATATCAAGTTCTGGCGTCGTATTCAATACGCGAGGTGTTAATAGAAATCTAACATTCAAGTGAATTATGAATTCCCAAATTGGTCATATCGTTTTATGACAATCCTAGAAAATGGTTAATGGTTTTCCCGAAGTGGCACTCAAAGTTAGTTTAACTTTTGAATGTCCCTTAGATTATCCGTGAAATAGCAACCGACCGAGTCGTGGTTCGGCCCTCTCGGGCACCCACGGATCGGAATGCTTACGCGTAACATAGTAACCGTCCGCCGAGGCTACCCCTCACCGGGGGCAATAGAGGTTCAGGCTAAGCGTCCTAAGAGCTGTGCCACCTCTCAATCCGGTGAAGCAGTCAAGGCCAGCCTCTCTGGCCAATCTGTGTAGTTCGTCATAAAAAACCTAGAAAATGGAAACGAAGTCGTATTTATGTTAAAACGCGTGTTCTCTTCGTTAACTATTGAATTCACTATTGAAACCATCATATAATATGATATGATATTTTATTATTTGGCATAAGTTTATAGAACAAATTGTCCTTTGGCTAAGTAAGTAATAACGTGACTGACGAACGTTTGTATAGATGTCCGTGACCGGTGACGGCTTGTGACCTGTCACCTAAAGAGCTAAGTGAAAAGTGGACAGCAAAAGCTGTCTCTGTCTACCCTGCTAGAATTAAAATGTTGTGACAGCTTAGTTGTTGCCGTAGACTGTAATAGTGAGTGATTCTATTAGATGGAAGGTTGAAACATCTTAAAACTATTTGGTACAAGCCGGGTCGTCGGGTGTAAGATTGTAAGCCGTCTGATCTCTGTATTATCGCTCTTGTTAGAGTTATGATAGATGTATAAGAGAGCTGTAGAAGTCACAAGATGACTAACGTAATATCTCTCGAGGTCAGTGACACATGAATCAATAATGTATTATTTGCTTTATATAAAGCGGTTGTAAAGTTTCACAAAGTTTACTTATGCGGGTAGAGTACTGAGCGACGTATTTACCAAGGCACATCATGCGAATGTTCGGTTAATTTTCATCCATGTGTCTACAAATTGCATATAGCATATATATAAAAGAGAGAGTGTGTGGGTTTGTTCCGTAAAGACTTCAAAACGGCTGTACCGATTTCAATGAAACTTTCAGGAATCTTCAAATTGACCTGACGAGTAATCCTGTAAGGTTTGGTGACGATCGGAGCACTCCTCTTTTGAGCAGTAAAACAAGCCATACGTCGTACTTTTATTTCTGAGAATAACTTAAGCCCGATATGTTTTGTATAAATTATATGAATTATATTGTATTTACTGATATGTACATGGATGTAGGTAATGATTTTCACCCGCTCGAGAAGAGGAAAAATAGATACGGAGAGAAATGAATAATTTAATATATTGTGAGAGTTAAATTGAATTTTTAATGATGTAAGTTTATTTTTTAATAAAATAAAGCAAAATCTAGCCCGGCGTAGCGGGCTGAGTACGCTAGTAGCAAATAGAATTCTGGAATAGCTAAAACCTATCAATAAACTTATTGATATTTTTGTAGCATTATTAATTCAAATTAGCTTAAGTTTTGTTGGAATTGTTAATATAATACTGTTGTTTTAAAAATACAGGCGATTTGAAAGAGAAACTCCTCCATTTTGAAGTCGGGTAAAAGCAAGTCCTCATTGAATGTGACCTTAATGCAATAATTTGTTTATCATCTTATTATTTAAAATTACTTGATGAATTAGCTATCTTCCTTTTCTATCGACTTTACTGGCTAACGTTTCAAGGCCATAAAATGCCACACTTTTCTCGAATCTTCCATGTCCTAATATCGACGCATAGTAAAGTTAAAATGAAAGTTACAGCCTTTATATATATAATATATATGTCCCACTGTTGGGCGCAGGCCTTCTCTGTAAAGAGAGTATAAGAGCATAGTCCACCGCATAGTGCGGATTGGCAGACCTAAGTCAGTTTCCTCACGATGTTTTCCTTCATCGCCGAGCATGTAGTAAATCAGCACATAAAATTGCAACAACAAATTTATTGGTGCTGTTACTGTGCTGGTGCTGCCGGGGATCGAACTCGCGTTGCTAGCGTACTAACGCGACTCATTACGACGCGTAGTACTAGCATGGAATGCAAAAATAACATATATTGATAGGAACGCTCCATTTAATTTAAATATGCATAAAATTAGAAACAAGCTCATAAGAATACAATCGTGAGTTTATCTAAGTACGTATTAATAAATACGTACGTGCGGGACACGGTGGAGTCCCTACACAATTTCGAAGAAAGATTCGTCCGTGCAAACAATTAACGTGCCCATATATAACGCGTCGAGACTTCATTTGACTCACATCAAAACATTCATTTCAAGACAAGTGCGGTATACAACTTGATACTATTTTTGCATAAGTAATTTAATTCTTAAATAATGAAGTTATCTAAAATACTTTTAATGATATTTGGAATATTAGCCGTGTTCATTGGAACGAGGGACGCGATGCCAAAAATACCGATCAAGGCTATTAAAAAAGGAGGCGAATTAATCGTAAGTAAATTGATTTTTTTTTATTTATAACTAGCGTACCCAGCCTAGATAGATTATGCTTTATTTTATTTAAACAATAAACAGTAGACGGATAATTCTCGGGTTCACTGGGCGACAAGGGTGGGGGCCTGAGTCGTCCACCAAAGTGGACCGGGAAGAAGGCGACATCGGCTGGCCCGTGTCGCCTTGCGCTGCGAGGGCACATGGGGAGGGAGTAACCGCCCCCGGGACGTGCTCTCCTTGAGCACAGTGCAGAGGGGCTCCGGTGCGTTCCACTGGAGATCCCGGAGCCCCTCGTCATGCACCGAGGAAAGGGCCACCGGGAGGTTTTAGTGGGTAAGAACCCCACATAACCGCCGCCTTCCCCAGAAGGCGGTGTATCTTTCTGAAGATTTCCTCCCGTGAAAAAAAAAAAAAAAAAATTCGCGGCGCTATAACTTACCTTGAATACTTCAAAATTCTATCCGTGAAATAGCTACCGACCGAGTCGTGGTTCGGCCCACTCGGGCGCCCTCGGATCGAAATGCTTACGCGTAACATAGTAACCGTCAAGCCGAGGTTACACCCACCGGGGGTACCCTTGTGTCGAGTTACTAGCGATAGAGGTTCACGCTAAGCGACCTAAGAGCTATGCTACCTCTCAATCCGGTGAAGCAGTCAAGGCCAGCTTCTCTGGCCAATCTGTGTAGTTCGTCATTAAAAAAAAACTTCAAAATATTTAATTATTATCTTTAATATACTTCAGTATACTCCATTGTACTTCAATATGGTTCATAATGTCATAAACATACACAACGCATGTGTCAATACAAATTTGGGTTATTAGAAAATTATAAAATATCACCATAGTAAATAAAAGCTGGAGGAGTGCTCCGATCGTCACCAAACTTTACAGGATTACTCGCCAGGTCAATCTAAAGATTCCTGAAAGTTTCATTGATATCGGTCCAATCGTTTCCGGGCCTATATGGAACAAACCCACACATTTTCTCTTTTATATCTATAGATTGATAAGATATAATAGATATAATAAACTCATCGGCAATTTTATAATAATGTTTTAGTTTCTCATTTACCTAATACCCTTAAACAAGCAATTCTTGTATCTCAAAACTGAATCTGAAAAACGCCTACAACGATTTTCAAGAAATTTGGGGGAGGGAGGCGATAAATGTATTTATTTTTAGAAAATGTCGTTTTATCCTTGTTTTCAGGCAACTCGCAATATACTATGGAAAGAAATATTAGGCTAAGACCCGATTTCATTACAAAAACTAAACAGTCATGTCGGAGATTGTTTTTTTTTTATTTTTTTTATTAAAAAAAAAGCTAGCAATATTTTTTTTTTAGAAAATATTACTAACATTCTTGTTAACCATTCCAACTAAGCTTAAGCTATTGCTAGGAGATGGTTTACGTCAATAGTGGAATGGTGGATTCGAACCTACGTTCTTACGATTCGCAGACCGTACCCTAAACCATTAGGCTGTTGACGCTTCGAGGCCATCGCTATACACCGACTGACAGGATATAATTAATAGGCTGTTACTTTTACAGATAATGTTAAAAAAAAACACAACAAATCAAACATTGAAAATAAAACCAAATACAATAAAATTCCCCGGTAATTAAAATATCGATAAGACGCTTTGATCCTACTACGAAGTTAAGTTATTTTCCTGATTATTAGGTCTTTATCTATGTTCTTATATATTTCAGGGCAAAGGTCTTCGAGTCATAAACATCGGCGATACCATTCATGATATCTACGGACATTTCCATAAGAAGAGGAAACATTAAACCTGGAGTATATGACTAAATAATGATTAAAATTATAACGACAAATTATATAATAAAAGGATATTCATTTGTACAGCCTCGTGGCTAACAGTCTTACAAATAAAAATGTGTAATAACATATTTATTCCACCCTTATACTAAGTTTAGTTAAACCAGGAATAAATTGAGAATAAGATGAGAATAGTTTACCACAAATAAATCCAGAATAACTATGATTTATCTATTCTTCCTTTACGTCAAAATGCACGAGTTGGCAACAGCGCAGTCAAAGAGAAACTATACTAAAAAATAATTGCAGTTTATGTAGTAGTGTAGTAATGTATCTATCAATGTGTGGCGGTTATAAAAATATTCTATACTCTATATATAGATAGAAGATAATCCACTTCCACGCTTGTCCATAGTAAGAGACATTTCAAATAAATGGTCTAGAAATATTATACCACTTTTAGAAAACCGATATTTTAATCGAAAATAATCATCGACATATAAATCAAAAGGGTTTTCCCATTTTTTAAATATTTTTACTTTTTGTAACTTTTAAACTTTAACGAGTTTAACTTCTTGTTATCAATGGTTCGAATCCTGTCTTTATCAATGACATACCAATTTTACGATTTCTTAAGCACATAAGTATATTTAAGTGTAACAAGTATAAATACGATTAAAAACCAAATCCGACATTAAATCTAATGAAAAGTTAAACGTCGATCAATGTATTATTTTAAATAAATTTCTTTTATTTGGTATAATTAAATCGTTTTTATTTGTTTCTGTTTATTTCAAGCACTAAATTTATTATAAATTAATTAATAATATAACTATTTTTTACACTTTTACACGTAATTCCTTTAATTTGTTTAATGCAAGTAATTTTCAAATTAATTCAGAACCATTTCATTGAAAAACTTATCGAACATCAGAAGTAATTTGTTTTGATTTTTCCAACATTGAAAGTGAACGTCCATTTAATTATGGGACCTCAATGAAGCGTCAATAGCCTAAAGGCTTAGAAAACAGACTGCGAATCGTAACGTCATAGGTGACGACTATTGACGTGAACTATCAACAAGCATAGTTGGAATGGTTAACAAGATTTTTTATTTATAAAAATATAGTTAACCATTCTTTAAAAATCGAAAGTCAATTTAAAATTAATCCGAAACCATTTCAATGAAACATTTATTTAACATCAGAAGTAATTTGTTTGATTCCATCGCCATTGAAAGTGGATGTCGAAATAATTAACGGATCTTAATGGGTTTAGAGCCCAGATGCTAACAAATTACGACCAAAGAAACATGCCTACATCAATCTTAAGTCAAGATGTTTACTTCATTATTACACTTCCTGATCACAATCTTCTCGTTATTGGATAGAATCCAACTACTGAACTTTTGCGTATATATACATCGACGTTAATGCCAGCAAACTGAATACTGTTAAAACTTATCCGATATTAAAAAGAAAGCTAGCAATATTTTTTTTTTAGAAAATATTACTAACATTCTTGTTAACCATTCCAAATAAGCTTAAGCTATTGCTAGGAGATGGTTTACGTCAATAGTGGAATGGTGGATTCGAACCTACGTTCTTACGATTCGCAGACCGTACCCTAAACCATTAGGCTGTTGACGCTTCGAGGCCATCGCTATTCACCGACTGACAGGATATAATTAATAGGCTGTTACTTTTACAGATAATGTTAAAAAACACAACAACTTTCCTGATTATTAGGTCTTTATCTATGTTCTTATATATTTCAGGGCAAAGGTCTTCGAGTCATAAACATCGGCGATACCATTCATGATATCTACGGACATTTCCATAAGAAGAGGAAACATTAAATCTGGAATATATGACTAAATAATGATTGAAATTATAACGACAAATTATATAATAAGACGATATTCATTTGTTCATATTCATTTGTTCAGCCTCGTGGCTAACAGTCTTACAAATAAAAATGTGTAATAACATATTTATTCCACCCTTATACTAAGTTTAGTTAAACCAGGAATAAATTGAGAATAAGATGAGAATAGTTTACCACAAATAAATCCAGAATAACTATGATTTATCTATTCTTCCTTTACGTCAAAATGCACGAGTTGGCAACAGCGCAGTCAAAGATAAACCATACTAAAAAAATAATTGCAGTCTATGTAGTAGTGTAGTAATGTATCTGTCAATGTGTGGCGGTTATAAAATATTCTATACTCTATATATAGATAGAAGATAATCCACTTCCACGCTTGTCCATAGAGAAGACATTTCAAATAAATGGTCTAGAAATATTATACCACTTTTAGAAAACCGATATTTTAATCGAAACTAATCATCGACATATAAATCAAAAGTGTTTTCCCATCTTTTAAATATTTTTACTTTTTGTAACTTTTAAACTTTAACGAGTTTAACTTCTTGTTATCAATGGTTCGAATCCTGTCTTTATCAATGACATATCAGTTTTACGATTTCTTAAGTACATAAGTATATTTAAGTGTAACAAGTATATATACGATTAAAAACCAAATCCGACATTAAATCGAATAAAAAGTTAAACGTCGATCAATGTATGATTTTAAATAAATTTCTTTTATTTGGTATAATTAAATCGTTTTTATTTGTTTCTGTTTATTTCAAGCATTAAATTTAATATAAATTAATTAATAATATAATTAATTTTTTCACTTTTACACGTAATTCCTTTAATTTGTTTAATGTTTTCAAATTATTTCAGAACCATTTCAATGAAACATTTATTTAACATCAGAAGTAATTTGTTTGATTTTTCCAACATTGAAAGTGAACGTCCATTTAATTATGGGACCTTAATGAAGCGTCAATAGCCTAAAGGTTTAGAACACAGACTGCGAATCGTAACGTCATAGGTGACGACTATTGACGTGAACTATCAACAAGCATAGTTGGAATGGTTAACAAGATTTTTTATTTATAAAAATATAGTTAACCATTCTTTAAAAATCGAAAGTCAATTTAAAATTAATCCGAAACCATTTCAATGAAACATTTATTTAACATCAGAAGTAATTTGTTTGATTTTTCCAACATTGAAAGTGAACGTCCATTTAATTATGGGACCTTAATGAAGCGTCAATAGCCTAAAGGTTTAGAACACAGACTGCGAATCGTAACGTCATAGGTGACGACTATTGACGTGAACTATCAACAAGCATAGTTGGAATGGTTAACAAGATTTTTTATTTATAAAAATATAGTTAACCATTCTTTAAAAATCGAAAGTCAATTTAAAATTAATCCGAAACCATTTCAATGAAACATTTATTTAACATCAGAAGTAATTTGTTTGATTTTTCCAACATTGAAAGTGAACGTCCATTTAATTATGGGACCTTAATGAAGCGTCAATAGCCTAAAGGCTTAGAAAACAGACTGCGAATCGTAACGTCGTAGGTGTAAATCCACCATACGACTATTGACGTGAACTATCAACAAGCATAGTTGGAATGGTTAACAAGATTTTTTATTTATAAAAAATATAGTTAGCCATTCTTTAAAAAAAAATCGAAAGTCAATTTTAAATTAATCCGAATCCATTTCAATGAAACATTTATTTAACATCAGAAGTAATTTGTTTGATTCCATCGCCATTGAAAGTGGATGTCGAAATAATTAACGGATCTTAATGGGTTTAGAGCCCAGATGCTAACAAATTACGACCAAAGAAACATGCCTACATCAATCTTAAGTCAAGATGTTTACTTCATTATTACACTTCCTGATCACAATCTTCTCGTTATTGGATAGAATCCAACTACTGAACTTTTGCGTATATATACATCGACGTTAATGCCAGCAAACTGAATGCTGTTCAAACTTATCCGATATTTAAAGGAAAACAAGAATTATTATAAAATTCTTTTTATTATAAATTTCTTCGGCCACTTCTTCTCCTAGCGCCAACGATTCCCGAACTGGCACCACCCCTGTTACACCTACCAATATGGAGATTATACCTGTGTCTGTGTTCCATACTCTTTTTATTTCGTTTTTCAGTTATTATATATATTATATTGTTAGGTTCAAAAATGGAAAAAGCTTTTAAAAATACAACTTTAATACAAAAGACACTTTTATGACATTAAATAATTAATAAAATAACACATCTGTACATTTATCAAGTTTTAACACAAAATGGCGGCTGTCTGCGCACAAGACAAGTAACAATGCGAGGAAAAATAGCTAAGCTAATGTTAGCTAAATATAATAGAATATATACATATATATATATATATATATATATATATATATATATATATATATATATATATATATATATATATATATATACATATATATTCTTATACATTAATTTAATTACTAGTAAATAAATATAACATCATAGCATAAATCATTTAGAAGCTCTGAAGATTTCTAAGCAATTCATAAAATTTGAACTATATCGAATCGATATCAAAATCAAATATGATTAATTAAAATTGAAACCGATTGACAAAATTCAAATTCAATACAATTAATCATTTTCAAACATCAGAATCAATTTGTAGAATTTCTCTGAAATACGAAATGAACTTTTGAATTGTTTACCCAATTTAAATTTGAAAAGGTCTGTTGTTTCTGAAGCAACATTTTAAAGTTTTCTAAAATGTTATTTGCAAATGCTCATTAAAGAGTTTTAGAAATACACTGAAGGGCCGATCTAAAATATGTAAAATAAATTCGGAAAATTATTTAAAAAAAATATGTTACCTCATACATTTCCTATTCTCATTGTTATTTTAAGAAATTTTGGCAACTATAATTTTTCTTTCACATTTCAGTCAGTCAGTCACGAGTCATCTACAAGGTTCACGGGAACCTCGCAGGTACGGGGGTACGCCTTGGGGTGTTACCCCATTGCCCGGGTTATCAGCGCAGGGGCGACTGCTCCCCTGGTCTTGGGTACCGTTTTAGAACGGATTTTTTAGGAATAACTATTTTTACGTCGAGGCTAATCCCTCAAGCGTAAGCCGCGGCGAATCTATCTACTACGCCCTCCCGATCTCTCGGTCTCGTTTGAGACGGAGGTCGAGAGGGGGGCGATATATCGGCCTACGAGTTCAAAAGCTCCCTAGAATAGGGGAATTTGAACCTACGTTTTCACATTTGCGCTCGAAGTCGTAATTATATGCCTTGTCTTAAATATTCATAATCCTAACTATATCTCAATCAATGATTAGAAAACCTCCTCCAATTTAAAAATCTACTTCTAAATTGGAGGGGTTTTAAAAAAAGTATTTTAAGGTAGGTTTTGAGGTATTAAAAAAACAGGACATGAAACGAAAAATTCGAAAAATATTAGAGAAACGAGTTAAGTACAGAAAAACTCTAGGAAAACGACATTGCCTTTAACTAATAGCCAAGAAGTATATAACATTTTTATATATGTTAGATTTTTTTTTCTAAAAAATATTTTTTTATGTATATTTTTTTGAATTACTAACAGTTTTGTTAACTATTTCAAGTAAGCTTAAGCATGTGAGAGATGGTTACCGTCAATATTCGAATGGTGGATGCGAACCTATGACGTTACGATTCGCAAATCGTAGCCTAAATGGGCTATTGACGCATTTATTTTTGTACGCATATATTGACGAATTTAATGACAAATCCACAGAAAACTTATTGTGCTCCCAAAGGTCTGGAAGAGATCGCTCATAGCGACAAAATAGCCCATTGCACGTGCAATATCGTAATAAATCAAAATGTAAAATTTATTATCACTGTAATCCATTTGTTAATTGATGTCTAATAAATTATATTCATTCATTCATTCATAACAGGAAAACTAACTATTACTAAACCAATTGCCACTAGCAATTAGATGATGATGATGATGATGCGGTCAGGTGCGCAGGATATATTTAAGTGCATTATTGTACGCGCGTTACACTGATGCACATACTCGTCTCTGTCCTTTTAACCCAATGGAACGGAGATCGCTACGACTGGAAAAGGACTCAGACAGCTCTTACAGTAATTGGTAAGTAGGATATTAAGATACCAATAACCTACTCACACTCCCTTTATCGCCTTTTACGATACCAACGGGAAGATTTGGGGTGGTACTATTCTTCTCTGCCGACACCACGCGGCCTGATGATTTATTTAAATTAAATGATACATTTTGTCCGGCACAATGGTTCCCATTATATAAGTCATAGAACAATACTAAATAAGTCTACCTGCTTAAATGGGTTTTTCAACTGGTAAGAATAATAGATACGTTTTGTTCCTAACCAATGCCCGGGTATAACCCAACAGGAAAAGGATCTGTCGGAGGCATTTAAATACGGGGTCCACGGAAGCGTTAGCCATTATTACCACAACCTTTACGCAAGCTCGATCCTGTCCTACAATTGTACATTTATTCATTGCAAAGATGAAACTGTCGGCTCTCTTAGTCATGGTTGTTTCTGTATTGGCCCTTCTAGCGGGTAGTAGCAACGCAGCGCCAAAAGTCAACGTCAACGCTATCAAGAAAGGGGGTAGAGTGATTGTAAGTTGAATTTATTATATATTATTATATTTTATTTCCCATTAAATACTAGCGTACCCAGCCTGCTTCGTCAGGTTAGATTTTGCTTTATTTTATTTAAACAATAAACTTACATAATTAAATATTTCATTTAAATCTCACAATATATTAAATTATTAATTTCTCTTCGTATTTATTCTCTTCTCGAGCGGGTGAAAATCATTACCTACACCCATGTACATGTCAGTACATATAATATCATTCTTTTCATTTAGGGATTTTTTTTAATGACGAACTACACAGATTGGACTTTTGGATGCTTGAGAGGTGGAATAGCTCTAAGGTCGCTTAGCCTGAACCTCTATCGCTAGTAACTCAAAACAACCTGCTGGAGTTTCTTCGGCCACTTCTTCTCCCAGCGCCAACGCTTCCCGAAGTGGCACTCAAAGTTAGTTTAGCTTTTGAATGTCTCTTAGATTATCCGTGAAATAGCAACCGACCGAGTCGTGGTTCGGCCCTCTCGGCCGCCCTCGGATCGGCATGTTTACGGGGGACCCTTGTGTCGAGTTACTAGCAATAGAGGTTCAGGCTAAGCGACCTAAGAGCTATGCCTCCTCTCAATCCGGTGAAGCAGTCAAGGCCAGCTTATCTGGCCAATCTGTGTAATTCGTCATAAAAAATCAAAACAAACCCCTGGTGAGGTTACCCCTCAACTTGGACTGTTACGCGTAAGCATCCCGATCTGAACCGCGACTCGGTCTGTTGCTATTTCACGGATATTTTCACGGATCGAATTTCAATATTATTATATTAGTTTTATTATTTGTATAATTAATTCTTTTTATTAATTTCGTATTGATGAAGCGGTTAAGAGCAGAAATAGTTGTGTCAGTATCGTTCGAATTTGAGATCTGGGTGATGTGCGATAAGAAATATTAGAATTTTTTTATTAAACATTTAATAACCTGGTGTCATGGCTTCGAGTTAATAACAGACTTTTATTTGTAGAAAAAGGGCCTCGGAGCTATTTCGGCGGCGGGAACTGCGCACGAAATATACAGCCAAGTGAGAAACAGAAAAAATTAAAACAAACGAAGCACGCTACTGTTTCTAATATCAGTTAGAAAACCAATGTAAACTCACCACGTAAAAAGAGCTCTGATTTGCGCATAGATTTAGTCATGTTACCTTGTGAACACATTTCATCTACTATAAATAAATACTCATTTTCTTTTAAATTATTTTATTATATGTATATGTGTAGGTTGCCCTTTTTCCCGGCTTATAGCCGGTCTTATGTGTGCATTCCGTCTTGAGACTTCAAGAAAAGAATGCCAATTCCCAATACATAATAATAAATACATATGATATGGTCTTGTGGAGTCCGAGGTGCCGTACTATACGTACACACCGGCGCCAGTTCTCGAAAATGGTTATACAACGCTCTATTGGGATCGATCTGTCATCACAGATGTGTGCCATGTAATCGAGTACACAGTCTGAGTGGAAAGTACACACATTTTCTGAAAAGAGTATTGCTTAGAGGTTGCAACATGATCGAAGAAGGCTCCTTGAAGCTTAGCAGAAATAACCACTCACAAAAATGCTGCTTTGAAAGATTAGAACGCTGACCTTTTTGCGTTTTTCCGACTATAAATTTGTTGTTCAACATTAGTTTTGAATAAAATATGTGAATAGAATCGAATGACATATGTAATATATAATATACTAGCGTCCCACTTCGCCGGCTTTATTTTATTTAAACAATAATCTTAAATCAGTAAACGGTCATTTCGTGGCGCTAAAACTTACCTTGAATACTTCGAAAACTTTAATACAAATTTGGTTTATAAAACAATAGAATATCATCAAAGTAAATGAAAGAAAAAAATATATGACAGTTCAAAAAGAGGAGTGCTATCGTCACGAAACTTACTACAGGATTACTCGCCAGGTCAATCTGAAGACTCCCTGAAAGTTTCATTGAAATCGATCCAGCCGTTTCGGAGCCTATACGGAACAAACCCACACACTTTTTGTTTTATATATATAGATTGTAATTATTTTTATTGTTTTAGATATATCAACAGTGAGCTTCGCGAGGAGTTGTCTCGGCAGTAACTACTGTACTGCTTTGTTAATTTCGATTTTTTTTAATGACGAACTACACAGATTGGCCAGAGAAGCTGGCCTTGACTGCTTCACCGGATTGAGAGGCATAGCTCTTAGGTCGCTTAGCCTGAACCTCTATTGCTAGTAACTCGACACAAGGGTCCCCCGGGGTAACCTCGGCTTTAACGGTTACTATGTTAGTATGTTAGACAGTTAATTTCGATCCTTTTCCGTCTACGACGCCCACTTTGTGCAGCAGTAACATACGTACTTCGATATTGGTGATATCTGCATGGAAATTCCATCAACAAAAACAATTGATTTGAAAATAATTACCCTGCTATGAGAAGAGGATGTGAAAGCTTATTCTTATAAATCTTACCACCGTGATACATACAAAATCATGTTTATGTCGATTCTATAATAAGGGCTTAAGGAATATAGATCCAAGCAAAATAGATCGATCTAAGCAAAATAACAAAAATAAATGCTCATAACATCGCAAAGAATTATTGATAACTTATGATTCACGACACGTGCCGGGTAAATACAATCGTTACCGCGATTACGTCGCCCGCGGAGTCCCGCCATACGTTTCATAAGTCCTTTTCCTTCTCTACTCTATAAAAACCAGATAAAGACGGCTGGAATTTTTATTTCCTCATAAGTCGTGTCGCTATGAAGCTCGCTTTGATATTTTCGCCGTGGCAATTTGTTCGCAAATGACTACTGTCATATGTGACGTCACGCCAGTTATATTTACCTCTGTGTCGACTACAACAAGGAAACCCTGGTCGTATAAAATAAAGGATGGATTGGTAGGTATTATATCTTTCAGTCCTGTAGTCCCTTGCCTGTTGTAAAAGCCTACAAGTATATTTACTAGTAAAATAAAACCGACGTTTGAATTCAATCTAATCAAACGTTAAATGCTATTACGCACGGAAATCCTGTTTGTATTTCCGAATTATCGTAGAAATATAATTAATCAGAACCTAACCAAACTCTAATCAAACTACCCTTGTAGTAAATCCTTTCCAATAAAAAAAATGAGGTACCGAAATCATTTAGCGTGATATTGAGTTATTCGTCCATTTGCAGCGCACATACTGAATATAATTGTAAGACTTACCATATTTAACCAGCTTTCAAATAAAAAAAAGATGCATCAACATCGGTTCACCCAGACTTAAGTTATGAGGTAACAAAAAAAAACCATACAGAGGAATTAAGAACCTTCTCCTTTTTTGAAGTCGGTTGAAAAGAAGCCAACGGGTTTACAGTCGACAAGTGGACTGTGACTGTAGAACGTCAAGGGTGCGTTCCGGTAGACCTTCCTCAATTAATTAACTTTACTTAAGTTTGCAAAAAGAACTTTTTGGTAACTCAAACGTGGTAGCTCAGTGTCCGGGCGCTTGGCTCAAGTTGCATAGTACGCTACCAACCCGACTTCAATCCCCGGTGGCCCAATAAATTTGCCTTTGCAATTTTATGTGCTGATTTACAACGCGCTCGTCGGTGAAGGAAAACATCGTGAGGAAACCTACATGACATAGAACATTTTTCTAAGACATGAAAAGTCTGCCAATCCGCACTCCACGGCCGCGTGGTGGACTATGCCCTTATACTCTCTTTACAGAGAAGGCCTGCGCTCAACATTGGAACATATATTATTTGTATAAAGGCTGCAAAATAAATTGCAAATAAACAATAATTCATTCGATTTATTGTCTTCAATTTACGGAAATAAAGAAAGCTTCTTTTGTCTGTTCACTTTTAATTAAGGTTATTAGGTTCCATGTGTGATATGTTGTGAGCCCATATTAAAAAAAAAAACCTTCTTGAACGAACAGATGTAAGCCAATCTTCGCAGACCATGCCTCGAACGATTGCTCCAATGACGCAATATTGTCTTCACTAATTTGTACTAAACATTTTCTAAAACATTTCAGAACACCTTTATTCAAGGTGTAGCCGCAGTGAGTGCCGTACAGCAAGCAGTACATAACAGTCGCGGTAATAAGCACAGGCTGTCTCAGGCAACACTGAAACAATAACAAAATAATAAAAAAAATAGCAAATAGAAACTCAACAAAAAGAAAACTTAGACTTCCAACATTCCAACTCCAGAAGTGTCAACTAAAAAATCTAGATTGTTTAATTTTCAAACGCATTATGTGTATTATTAGTAAAAAATTAAAAGTTATAACTTTACTGATTTTTAATATTAATAAACAAATTTAGTTAATAATACATGACTCTCATCTCTGCAACGTGCAGCTGCTGGACACGTCACACGAGGGCTGGCTAAAATCTAGCTGCCATACAGCAGCTCTGGTCGGATGATGCACTTGTAAACAAAGCCCTTTAGCTTCACCGGTATCCTGCGATCACAGAGGACACTGGTTACTTCCCGCCATTTTGCCCAAGCGGCTTACTAGTTGCAGCTTACTTACTTACAGCCCAACTATTCTCAAGTTATTATCACCGGAGCTGCAGGTGCGTTGTCGGTCTTTGAGAAAGGAATCGGCTGAATTGTTATAGATCCCCAAATCATAAAATATCCACAATACAGAGGGGCAAATGTACATAGAACTAATACACAAGAGCACGAAACATTTATCAGAAGTAATGCGACGAAAATTCAAATCCAAGGATCAGGTTTTGTCATATAACTTCTGTCTGACAACACTAGTATGCTTTGGTTACATTATGGAAGTCATGCGGTCGCATTAGTACGCATACGGAATACGAAAACTGATCTCGTAACTTAACTTTGACTTCACTTTCCCTCTCTTATTACTTTTGTGCGCCTAACTTAGTTAGTTATATGAATACTCTAAGATCAATTACCATAGCCAATACCAATTTGATTTGGTGCTAACCGTTATGGATTTGGTATTTTATATGATACTATGATTAAAGTATGTATAACGTGATATAAAGGTTCTTAACAAATCCACGAAAATCTTGAAATGAAGACAGAGAGAACAGTAATAGCAGCAATTTAATTATTTATGCAATTTTTTTTTGAGATGATGTCTTTTTTTATGACGAACTACACAGATTGGCCAGAGAAGCTATCCTTGACTGCTTCACCGGATTGAGAGGTGGCATAGCTCTTAGGTCGCTAAGCCTGAACCTCTATCGCTAGTAACTCGACACAAGGGTCCCTCGGTGAGAATTAACCTCGGCTTGGATGGTTACTATGTTACGCGTAAGCATTCCGATCCAAGGGCGCCCGAGAGGGCCGAACCACGTCTCGGTCGGTTGCTATTTCACGGATAATCTAAGGGATATTCAAAAGCTAAACTTTGAGTGCCACTTCGGGAAACGTTGGCGCTGGGAGAAAAAGTGACCGAAGAAACTCCAGCAACGCTCCTATCATCTAAGGGAGATAATATCATTTGCAGAAAATCTTACTTTGTCCTTCACCTTTCATTCGTATTTTCCATTACATTTTCTTAGAACTCAAAGACATCAGTGGGCTTAGGCACTTATACGTACCTTAATATCCCAGAATAGACAGATTTATCTAAAGAAGCGTGGGAATTACGCATTAGAAATCATTAACACCCATTAATCTTTTCAGAAATAACAATACAGGTGATATATCACTATGAATTAAGATTAGCGCCCATTGCCTGTAGCTTTTATTCTGGTTGTTTTAACGGACATGCGTTGGTTGGCCAAAAGCTGATCGCAACAGTTTCACCGGATTTAAGAGATGGCTGAGCTCTTTGGTCGATTAGTCTGAATCTCCGCGTCCTCCAAAGAGGACGTAACCTTGCGCGGTTATTCTGATTGCGTCAGCATTCCGATCCAAGGGCGCCCGAGAGGGCCGAACCACGACTCGGTCAGTTGCTATTTCACGGATAATCTAAGGGATATTCAAAAGCTAATATTCAAAAGCTAAACTAACTTTGAGTGCCACTTCGGGACGCGTTGGCGCTGGGAGAAAAAGTGGCCTAAGAAAATCCATCAACGCTTCTAACATCTAAGGGAGATAATATCATTTGCAGAAAATCTTACTTTGTCCTTCACCTTTCATTCGTATTTTCCCTTACATTTTCTAAGAACTCTTCAAAGACGTCAGTGGGCTTAGGCACTTATACGTACCTTAATATCCCAGAATAGACAGATTTATCTAAAGAAGCGTGGGAATTACGCATTAGAAATCTTTAACACCCATTAATTTTTTAAGAAATAACAATACAGGTGATATATCACTATGAATTAAGATTAGCGCCCATAGTTTTTATTCTGGTTGTTTTAACGGACATACGTTGGTTGGCCATAAAAGCTAATCGCAACAGTTTCACCGAATTTAAGAGATAGCTGAGCTCTTTGGTCGCTTAGTCTGAATCTCCGCGTCCTCCAGAGAGGACGTAGCCTTGCGCGGTTATTCTGATCGCGTCAGCATTCCGATCCAAGGGCGCCTGAGAGGGCTGAGCCACGACTCGGTCAGTTGCTATTTCACGGATAATCTAAGGGATATTCAAAAGCTAAACTTTGAGTGCCACTTCGGGAAACGTTGGCGCTGGGAGAAAAAGTGACCGAAGAAACTCCAGCAACGCTCCTATCATCTAAGGGAGATAATATCATTTGCAGAAAATCTTACTTTGTCCTTCACCTTTCATTCGTATTTTCCATTACATTTTCTTAGAACTCAAAGACATCAGTGGGCTTAGGCACTTATACGTACCTTAATATCCCAGAATAGACAGATTTATCTAAAGAAGCGTGGGAATTACGCATTAGAAATCATTAACACCCATTAATCTTTTCAGAAATAACAATACAGGTGATATATCACTATGAATTAAGATTAGCGCCCATTGCCTGTAGCTTTTATTCTGGTTGTTTTAACGGACATGCGTTGGTTGGCCAAAAGCTGATCGCAACAGTTTCACCGGATTTAAGAGATGGCTGAGCTCTTTGGTCGCTTAGTCTGAATCTCCGCGTCCTCCAGAGAGGACGTAGCCTTGGGCATTCACAGCATTCCTATCCGAGGTACCCGCCCGAGAAGGCCAAACCACGACTAAGTCGGTGGCTTTTATCGAATTTATTCTGACGATAAATAATATCGGAATTAGTTATCGGTAACGCTTTGCCGAGTTTCATTACCTTAATGTCACAATACATTAGATTGGAAATGGATACGGAATATTTCTGTAGTAATTCTATAGATATCTGATTATTATCTCTCTGATCAAAGACAATAAAGCCAACATATTTAACCCAAATTCAGGTAAACCATCGCAGCGGCGCATTTCTATCGACGAGCAGTTGTTTGTATGACTATGTATGCATGTAATTATTTGAAAGACGGGTATAATTTGCCTTATACGGCCGAGGGCTGGAAGGTCTAAAATCATTCGAAGTTTGCTTACGTAATATTTAAACGGCCCCAAAATATCTTGCTGTCCTTGCTTCGATAACATTATTAGCTGCAAACAAAACTAGTTGACCTATCGGGGTACCTCTTGTTGATTACGTTACAGCAACAAAATGAGACAAATCGAAGTCCAATGTCAAGCCACATCGTTAAGCTGAATATACCTTTAAAACTATTAACTCTGTGCATTACCATATTATTTTTAAAACACAAAAGTAATAAAGCGCTATAAATTTTCTGAGACAGGCGTTTTTTATATCTGGAACTAATTAGTGTTAACCTAACCTGTTAATGTTATAACGCCATCTCTCGAAATTTTGAGGCACTATTAAGATTGTATGCAATAGTAGCATCGCAAGCATTTTGCAACGTTACGAGAAGGCATTATAAAAAACAGCTTTGTGTAAAATTTTATATATATGGAGGAATTTAAATATATGGAGGAATGTATGTATGTATACGCACGAAATGACCAAAGCTGTTTCAAGAACGCGCATGCATCACCACCATCGAAGCTTTTATTTTTAAGTGTCAAATAAAAGACACCAAATATAAAAGATTTCTAATGCTAATTTCTCATTTACATATGGGACCAAAAAGCATTTAAAAACAGACTGCGTTTGTTGTCTCTGACCACCCAAGAAAAGGGTTAACACGACGTGAAACTTTTTTTTAACTTATACATTCAAATAAAAGGTTATTTATTTCTTGTAGTCCTTTGAATATTTCGTGCAATGTTTCCACTACGTAAATAACACAGAGCTCTTTGTCACATGAAACAAAAACAACGCCTAGTTTTTTATTACTTTTATTCCCGCAAAGACACGACATACAATTGAATTATATATTTCACGCTCTATATTTCGACAATAACTGTCATATTTACACACGATAGCAAACACACAAATTTAATATTTACCACACACATATTAAATTAGTCGGTTTAAGTTATAGGCTGAAATGAAATCTGTAAACGCATTTAAAAATAAATTAAAACACCTGATGTTAAAGATACAAAAGATAATATCCCCGCGACATCGGTGGCTTTATCGAATTTATTCTGACGATACATAATATCGGAATTAGTTATCGGTAACGCTTTGCCGAGTTTCATTACCTTAATGTCACAATACATTAGATTGGAAATGGATACGGAATATTTCTGTAGTAATTCTATAGATATCTGATTATTATCTCTCTGATCAAAGACAATAAAGCCAACATATTTAACCCAAATTCAGGTAAACCATCGCAGCGGCGCATTTCTATCGACGAGCAGTTGTTTGTATGACTATGTATGCATGTAATTATTTGAAAGACGGGTATAATTTGCCTTATACGGCCGAGGGCTGGAAGGTCTAAAATCATTCGAAGTTTGCTTACGTAATATTTAAACGGCCCCAAAATATCTTGCTGTCCTTGCTTCGATAACATTATTAGCTGCAAACAAAACTAGTTGACCTATCGGGGTACCTCTTGTTGATTACGTTACAGCAACAAAATGAGACAAATCGAAGTCCAATGTCAAGCCACATCGTTAAGCCGAATATACCTTTAAAACTATTAACACTGTGCATTATCATATTATTTTTAAAACACAAAAGTAATAAAGCGCTATAAATTTTCTGAGACAGGCGTTTTTTATATCTGGAACTAATTAATGTTAACCTAACCTGTTAATGTTATAACGCCATCTCTCGAAATTTTAAGGCACTATTAAGATTGTATGCATCGCAAGCATTTTGCAACGTTACGAGAAGGCATTATAAAAAACAGTTTTTTGTGTAAAATTTTTCTTTTACTAAGTACCATGTAAATATATGGAGGAATGTATGTATGTATACGCACGAAACGACCAAAGCTGTTTCAAGAACGCGCATGCATCATCACCATCGAAGCTTTTATTTTTAAGTGTCAAATAAAAGACACCAAATATAAAAGATTTCTAATGCTAATTTCTCATTTACATATGGGACCACAAAGCATTTAAAAACAGACTGCGTTTGTTGTCTCTGACCACCCAAGAAAAGGGTTAACACGACGTGAAACTTTTTTTTAACTTATACATTCAAATAAAAGGTTATTTATTTCTTGTAGTCCTTTGAATATTTCGTGCAATGTTTCCACTACGTAAATAACACAGAGCTCTTTGTCACATGAAAAAAAACAACGCCTAGTTTTTTATTACTTTTATTCCCGCAAAGACACGACATACAATTGAATTATATATTTCACGCTCTATATTTCGACAATAACTGTCATATTTACACACGATAGCAAACACACAAATTTAATATTTACCACGCACATATTAAATTAGTATGTTTAAGGTATAGGCTGAAATGAAATCTGTAAACGCATTTAAAAATAAATTAAAACACCTGATGTTAAAGATACAAAAGATAATATCCCCGCGACATCGGTGGCTTTATCGAATTTATTCTGACGATACATAATATCGGAATTAGTTATCGGTAACGCTTTGCCGAGTTTCATTACCTTAATGTCACAATACATTAGATTGGAAATGGATACGGAATATTTCTGTAGTAATTCTATAGATATCTGATTATCTCTCTGATGAAAGACAATCAAGCCAACATATTTAACCCAAATTCAGGTAAACCATCGCAGCGGCGCATTTCTATCGACGAGCAGTTGTTTGTATGACTATGTATTCATGTAATACATAATATTTCTTTTTATAATTATGTGAGAGACGGGTATAATTTGCCTTATACGGCCGAGGGTTGGAAGGTCTAAAATCATTAGAAGTTTGCTTACGTAATATTTAAACGGCCCCAAAGTATCTTGCTGTCCTTGCTTCGATAACATTATTAGCTGCAAACAAAACTAGTTGACCTATCGGGGTACCTCTTGTTGATTACGTTACAGCAACAAAATGAGACAAATCGAAGTCCAATGTCAAGCCACATCGTTAAGCCGAATATACCTTTAAAACTATTAACTCTGTGCATTATCATATTATTTATTTTGACTCAATAATATTTATATATATATATATATATATATATATATATATATATATATATTTGGGCTGTAACTTAACTCGCCATTAAAGTCATTTGGGTCGTTGTCGGGATAGATGCGATTAATTAACAAGATAAGGTATGTTACCACAACTTATTTAACACATTTATAAGGATCATTTAGAACTTTCAAAAGGAAATGAGATTCTAGCAAAGCACCAGAACTAAACGCTTTTAAATCACAAGAGCGAACTCGTTCACTAATGAGTCCTTAAGGAGGTTCGTGTTTCTCCTAAAGAATTAAATAGAAGTAAAGCCAGTCGGATAATATATTTTTAATACAATAATATCTTTATAATAAATATACTATATCTAAAATATATATACTCAAGACTTTTTGTGGGGGCGCGTGAACGCACTTTCCCTTAAGGAAAATTCCCAGAAATATCGCAAATATTGCCATAGAAACCAGAGGTATGTTGTTAATTTGAGAATGAACATGCCCCCAAAAAAGGAGGGACAAAAAATCCCTGTATATACTACTACTTATACAAATTCTTAATTTCGCGACCGTCGGAGATTGCGAATAATCCTTGCGCGTTACCGCTATTTTATGGGCAGGCCCCACCCTTAGATGTTAGGAGCGTTGCTGGAGTTTCTTCGGCCACTTGTTCTCGCAGTGCCAACGCTTCCCGAAGTGGCACTCAAAGTTAGTTTAGTTTTTGAATGTCCCTTAGATTATCCGTGAAATAGCAACCGACCGAGTCGTGGTTCGGCCCTCTCTGGCGCCCTCGGATCGGCATGCTTACGCGTAACATAGTAACCGTCAAGCCGAGGTTAGCCCTCACCGGGGACCCTTGTGTCGAGTTACTAGCAATAGAGGTTCAGGCTAAGCGACCTAAGAGCTATGCCACCTCTCAATCCAGTGAAGCAGTCAAGGACAGCTTCTCTGGCCAATCTGTGTAGTTCGTCATAAAAAAACAAATTCTTATATTTCGTTTTGTCTCTTTTCATTTGTGCTTTATTTTTCTATCCCATAATGTATTTTGTTTGCGTAGGACTTTTTTTGGTTCTGAGGAATATATCAATGAAGCTAAACTACCCTTTGAAATAATGTTTGTTGATTGTGTTTGTTGATCTTGGTAGATTTGTGTTATCCCAGACTAGGTAAATACTCCTTAAGACAACGAACATAAACGTTGAAGAAGAAATAATAAATAGGCGCCGGAAGTTCGTGATGTACTCTATAACGTAACGTTTGATTTGATTTATATAAAGGTTTGACTCGCTTTGCAGTGTCTGTTGCCACTGGTGTTTCCGTTAAATACATTTATATTATACTAGCCGCGGGCTAGATTTTTTTATTTTGTTTCTTTTTTTTTTTTTAAACTAGCAATATTTCTTTTTTTTTTCAGAAATATTACTAACAATCTCGTTAACCATTCCAACTAAGCTTAAGCTTGTGCTAGGACATGGTCCACGGCAAAAGTCCAATGGTGGATTCGAACCCACGACCTTACGATTCGGAGGCCGTACCCTAAACCATTAGGCTATTGACGCTTCAAACAATAAACTTACATCATTAAATATTTTATTTAACACTTACAATATATTCAATTATTCATTTCTCTTCGTATTCATTCTCTTCTATCCTCTGCTCGAGCGGGTGAAGTTCATGTGCGTAGTTAATGCGTAGTGTATTATTGCATGCATAAGTACATATCAGAAAATACAATACCATTCTTAACATTTAGGGATTTATTATACTTCAATATACTCCATTGTACTTCAACATGGTTCATAATGACATAAATATAAACAACGCATGTGTCATTACAAATTTAGGTTATAAAACAATAGAATATCATCATAGTTAATAAAAGCTGTATTTGACAGTTCAAGCTGCGTAGTACGCTAACAACCCGGGTTCGATCCCTGGTGCCGGCAGTAATTGATTGTTGCAATTTTAAGTGCTGAATTACCACGCTCTTAGCTGTGAAGGAAAACATCACGAGGAAACCGATCTGCCTTAGAAAATTTTTAAAAGTTTGTCAATCCGCACTACGGCCGCGTAGTGGTCTATGCCCTTCTTTTTGCCCAGCTGTGAGACATTTACGTATATGCTATAACTTTGTTTAGTATTTCAGCTGTATCTGTCTTTACGATCTTAAGTTCTTCTTCTTCTTAGTCGTCTCCTTCATTGCTGAAGGTCATGTCTAGCATAAAGTGTTGATCGCTTAACGATTAACTTCCACGTGTCCCTGTCGTCGGCGGTCTTCATAGCTTTGGTTATTGGCAGGCCTGTGAGCGTCTTAACTGCGGCTACCCACCGTATAAGTGAACGACCGCGTGCTCTTTTTCCACCTGACCAACAACCATGATCTTAAGTTAGGGACTTCGAATCCCTATCGGCTTATACCAATATAGATTACGTTTTACAGTTATTAGGTACAAAATAAATTGTACCAGTTGTATAGCGATGGGCTCACCACCACTTACAAATGAAACCTAATAACGAAGTAACTAAGTGAAAAACGGATAACGATTAATGACTTTGTTTTCCCACTAAGGTTAAAAGGACGTGTTAGATAAAAAAAATTATTACAAGTGGTTTCGGCATGATATACAGGGTGTTCCGTAATTCAACGTCCAACGGTAAGTGGGTGACTGTATGAGATCCTCAAGAAAAAAATATCCATGTCAAATATTTTTTTGATATGAGCACTGGAAACTGTGAAAAAATTCGACCTTGTGCGATATTTTGAGTAATACGACAATTAGGCCAGTTTTGGCAACGAATATTTTAAATCGGATAACTGCGCTATCGGCCACATGTACAATTACCCTCTCCACTCACCGTTGGACGTTGAATTACGGAACATCTTGTATACAATATTAATTTACACCTGACTCTTAATGGGCATTAAGAATTTATTTCTTAAAAGAACGATATATTTTGTTGGTACAAGTGTAGGAGCCAGGCCCTCGAGTCCGCTAAACCAGTTGTGTCAATATGAACGTTCACGGACATCATAGTTGTCGGTTTTTACTAGTTTTTGTAATCTACATCATATGAAATATATGTGCCTCTATGGTTTTTCCAATGCTGTCCCACTGACGCTCCAAAATTGTTTCAATTTAACTATTTGTTAATCTCAGTCATAATTAAATCTAACATATTGATTCGTGGATGGCCCTCTGGGATGCTCTCGAAACTGAATGCTTACGCGTAGCATAGTAACCGCCCAAAGTCACCCGAACCTCCGCGCTCCCCTCCCTGACCCGCTCGTCAGCTTCCTTCTGGGACATGACCGTCTCACAGAAGGAGGCGACCGCCGTCCAAGACCTTGGTAAAAGTAATCCTGTTTAATGCTATATTGTTTCAACTTATATGGATAATAGAGTATTGTTAAAATCGTGTTCGTTTTACAAATATCTGTTTCGCGCTTGTAACTTTGTCATATCTAGTTTTTTATTCTAAGAACAATGAATAACAACTGAAAAAGTTACTATTATATTAACATATTTATGTATTATTCTTAGTATGTACATGCAATAGTATATTATATATTTATATAAGACATTATGTTTTCAACATTTTTTTTGTAATTTTAGATACTAATGTACCCAGCCCCAGATTTTGCTTTATATAAACAATAAACTTACCTTATTTAATATTTAATTTAACTCTCACAACATATTACATTATTCATTTCTCTCCGTCTTCATTATCTTCTATTCTCTTCTCGAGCGGGTGAAGATCATCACCTACACAATAAATACAATATCATTCTTATCATTTATACAAAAACATGTCTTTAATTTACTTCAGCATACTGTATTCGATATGGTTCATAATGACATAAATATACACAACGCATGTATCAATACAAATTTGGGTTATAAAACAATAGGATATCATCATAGTAAATAAAAGCTGTATTTGACAGTTCAAAAAGAGGAGTGCTCCGATCGTCACCAAACTTTACAGGATTACTCACCAAGTCAATCTGAAGATTCCGAGAAAGTTTCTTTGAAATTGGTCCAGCCGTTTCGGAGCCTATATGGAACATACCCACATACACAGAATAGGCACTTACTAAACTAGCGCGTACCATCTTTCGACTATATCACCACTTAACACCAGGTGGGATCATGGTCAAGCGCTAGTTTACAGGCATAAAAAAAAACTTTCTCTTTTTTTTATATAGATAATCACCTAAACCATTCTAGAAACGAATTTCTGCCCATCCAAAGGTTGTTGGAAGACATTGCTCTTAGCAAGAAGACGTGCAATACGACGCACATGCAATATTATCGTATTATTAAAACTTATTGTTACAATGATGTACGTGCATAACACGACGCGACAAACGTGTTGTGCAATAAAATTAATCATTCATTCATTCATTCACGTCGAATGAAATTACTTTGAACGAAAGATGAAATTGAAGTTTCCAATCGATGTGCTGGATTAATAGCAAAGCCGCGATGAGCTCGAACAATTTCCTGGATAATTTTTTTATATTCACCGGCTTACGTGTGCGATTGGCTGGTGCGATCAAGATGGCGAAATGATTTATCCATCTAATTTATAACGGTATTTGAAAAAAAAATGATAAAAAGAGAACAGTAAAGAATGCCATTAAGGCATTAAATTCGCTTTTGTGAACCTTTGTTTAGAATAAGTGTAAATAAATAAATAAATAATATTTAAATAACCTCAGGGGAGGCTTATTTATATCCGTGGTAGAATTTATATGGTTGTATACTGTTAGGACAGGTCAAATATTCCTTGAATAATGCACATGGTGAACGTTATCACGCATAAAATGTGACGATAATACCAAAGTATTTAGAACACAAATAATAAAACATTTATTGATGAAGGGAATAGCCCTAGACAAAGGCACGGCTGGCTGAGTCCATAGACAAAGCGCCAGTATCGCCATTAAAAATTAATAATCCTTGCCCGTTACCGCTATTTTATGGGCAGGCCCCACCCCTCAGATGTTAGGAACGTTGCTTGAGTTTCTTCGGCCACTTCATCTCTCAGAGCCAACGCTTTCCAAAATGGCACTCAAAGTTAGTTAAGCTTTTGAATATCTCTTAGATTATCCGTGAAACAGCAACCGACCGAGTCATGCTTCGGCCCTCTCGGATCGGAATGCTTACGCGTAACATAGTAACCGTCCAAGCCGAGGTTACCCCTCACCGGGGGGACCCTTGTGTCGAGTTACAAGCGATAGAGGTTCAGGCTAAGCGACCTAAGAGCTATCTCTCTCAATCCGGTGAAGCAGTCAAGGCCAGCTTCTCTGGCCAATCTGTGTAGTTCGACATTTAAAAAAAGAATCGCCAATAAACTGAATGTTGCTCCATGGATAATATAATTTGCCTACCAATAGTGACCTTATAAACATGTTAATTAACTTTGATATAGACGTAAATTTTATTTTATTTCATGTTTAGCTTTTTCATTTTGGAACTGCCTTTGAACGTTGTTCATCAAATACACGTTTGGCACCTATGGAATTTTTGTGCCGGCTTGTAAAGGAATGTTCGATTAAACCAAGCCTCCGCTTCGACACTCGATCGTTTCATCGTTTTTTGTTTTACGAAATTTGACATCAGTTGCCATTCGCCTTTGCTTTAGTTATTGATAAATCTATATATGAACTTGTAGGTCGATGTAAGCTGCACCGACATATGATTTGTACTGTCTTCGTCGTAAATGCCAACTCCATCTTAAAATGTAAATTCCGTCTCGCGAATCTGACAAGCCAACTTAACTACACAGACAACGAGCCAATTACCATTACTTTCAGGGGTGGGTACCCCGACGGTACAACGAATTTCTTAAAAAAACCGATGAAACTGTAGAGGCCTCCAGGCTCATCAAGGTCGGTTAAAAACAACACATCTGCTATTAGAGCTAACTATAAGTATCAGAATTTAAAATCGTAAGTAGAGTGCTTCGAGAGAAACCGCAGTTGTTAAAACCTTTGAGCATAAGGGTATATGGGCTTATTTGTACTAGAAGAATTGTTCTCTACTCGGAATCGTGCGATTCTACGAACATTATTTTATCCGAGAACAAATTAGTAAGAACTGTACTCGAAATATTTTCGCCGTATTCAACCCGAACAATCCATGTTGTGGAATCACTAACGACCTCGCTCTCAAATATACAGATTATAGATTTCTAACGAAATAATTTATCTTTCCAGGCTTCAATAACATATTTTTTTCAGACTACTTCTATATAATTGAGCTTGTCAAAGCCAACAGATCCTGGCAAGCAGTGACAATTGAAGCTGTAAAACTAATTTATATATAGCTTCAGCAATTCGAGAGTTTTGATAGTGTTGATATCAGCAAGTTGGAACAAACTGTCGCAACTTTTATGACTTTAGTAACAGTTGGTAAAATAATTGGCCGAGAGATGACATTAACTAACAGGCCCAAGTTCAAACTTATTTCCAAAGAGCCTACCTTAACGCTAAAGTTTATAGACGCAGCTCAGCATAGAGAAATAAAGAGAAAATATACGCAAGCAAATACAAAACACTTCCCAACACTTGATCAGTCATGGATTATTTCCAAATCAACCTACTAGTGTCAAAATAATTGCAGTACTAAAGTGTTAGCAGCTCAGAAAATCGCCAAGAATTTTACGTGGACATTTTTTCAAATACTTAATTTTAAAACAAACTTAAAACATTCATTTCAAAATATATAGCTTAGGATATAGTTTTTTTGTTATTTTATTATATTTCTGGTTGTTTTCTTTTTTGGTTTTTAAGGCTTTAGTTTACACCTATAACTTAGGTAACACTTGTCCTTGTTCTTCTTAAATCTTTTGTATTTATTAATCTGTAATAGTGTTTACTATGTTGGTGTGACTTATAAATAAATAAATATTTTTATATGCATTATGCAATAAGTCAATTTAGAAGTCGAAGTCGTGAAAGTGAAGCAGTGATGAGCGTAATGGCTGGATAAATGTCTACGGCTATGAGTATATCGATATTTTCATATAATGGTTATTACTTAGAGTAGATTATGACAATCAGTAAATTCGCCATCTTTATAAGGGCTTGCAACCGGCAGCGCAGTAGGTGTCCCTATTAATCTGGCTCTGGTTAGTATGCACTGGGTTTCAATGAGTGGTAACAATGGCCTTTGTCGTCCGCTAACGTGGACCCGGGAAGAAGGCGACATCGGCTGGCCCGTGTAGCCTTGCACTGTGATGGCACAGGGGGGGAGGGCTCCCTCCCCCCCCCCCCGGGGCGTGCTCTCCTTGAGCACAGTGCAGAGGGGCTCCGGTGCATTCCACTGGAGATCTCGGAGCCCCTCGTCATGCACCGAGGAAAGGGCCACCGGGGAGGTTTTAGTGGGTAAAAACCTCACATAACCGCCGCCTTCCCCCCAGAAGGCGGGGTATCTTTTTGAAGATTTCCTCCCCGTTATCAAAAAAAAAAGGGTATCAATGAGTGTCTATCTACACAAGTGCGTAAGCGAATACCTAAGTTCTTTGGGCATGTTAGCCGTCGTGGAAACGATTTTTTAGAGCGTCTTGTGGAGTAGAGTGGAAGGAAGTAGACCACAAGGTAGATCGCCAATGCGATGGACGAATCAGGTGCGGAGTACGGTGGGTGCTCCCCTCATGTGCGCGATTGACGGCCAGCAGGCGGATGTGGCGAGACGTCGTGCGGCAAGTGCTATCTGCTGCCCAATGGATCATAATGGCCACGACCACTCTAACAAGAGTGATAGAAGAGCGACAAAGAAGAAGTATGCACATTGGGTGATGTTAGTATACGCTAAGTTAACACAACAAAATACAAAGAGTGACAATATTAAATAACTTTCCAACAAGTAATTCTAAGAAGTCCACACACTTTAACTGCCCAAACACAACTATCACAAATTATGTCGGGCACGCATATTTATTCTCATTACTGTTCGCTCAAGCGTTAAATTCCTGCTCAGGGACATAGGAACATCGACCGAGACATAAGTGAAGTCATAGACAACGTCAGTTATTGATTACTCTAAAGTAAAATATCACTTATTATTATGTTTGGACCTTACTTTGGGGTGTTTATTAATTGTTAAAATTGAGATTGTTCGAATGCCGTCTTTACACTGACATATATAATTCAATGACATTTGTACGACAAACGCGTAAGTCCCTAATGACTTTAAGAATTTAAAAATAAATTAAAACCGTAAAGTTTTACTTAACATTATATAAATAATATTCTTGTAAATACGAAAAATAATTGGATTATTATTAATAACTAAAGGAATATTTTTAGAGTCAACTTTAATAACAACGATATTTTGGTTCGATTATCCGAAAGATGTAGTATGAAATGGGAAATAAAAATGTTTCAGAACAAAATTTTAATAATAACTCACATGTCGGTTTATTACGAAATAACTTTCCAGGCTTTGACGCTTCAAGGGTTGCCTTTTTATTTGATGTCTCTTTGATGTTCGTTACAATTTTACTGAAAACTGTATTGTTGACAACATATACCAAAATACACCATTATTCTTCAAATTCGTAAACAATTTACACAACAATAATTTTTGGAAACCTGGCAATTTCATTTAAATATACTGCCGAGGTTAGCCTGTCAGTAAATTTACACAAAAATTTACAATATCAATGGTAGATTTTATTAAGTTTAAATTAGTAAGTTGATTACGGTTTATGGCACAAAGTCAAATGTAGATAAAAAATCAGTTTCAATAGCAGATTTGGTTCCCAGCATTTCTTTTTCCGGGGAATCCGAACCAAGAACAATTACTCTATTGCGGGGATAACCCAACTGAAACATCTGACCAGGGCTTGACCATTTTAAGACAATACTGTGACGCCTGAAAAATGGCACGAGCTGAAATCCCCGTTCTAATGCACTAGTAACAAACTATTGGGTTCTTATTATGCCTTGAAATATAAAAAAAAAACCATAAACAACGCTCGCGAATAGTTTTAAAAATGGAAAAAAAGAATAAAAATTTAATTAAAACATATATTATTAAATTATAGCAATTTATTAAGTAACTTTTAATACAATTGTTTTTGTAATAAATCAAAATTCAAATTGGTTAACAAAAAAATTAAACACACATTCTGTCCAGATTTGCTTTTTAAGAATCATAGAGATTAATAGTAGAGTTGGATTTTTTTTAGAAGATTTTAAGGCCTGGTAACAAGACTTTTAAGCCTAGTAGAGTTATTAAAAAAAATTAACCAGGTTTTCTTTGTTTTATAATTTAATCAGACATGAAAAATAATTAACTATTTTAACAAAATGCACTGAGCTACATAAAATTATATTCAGATGATCATATAAGTAAACTACGAAACAATAACGAGTGCTCAGCACGAAAAATTTTTTTTAATATTAAAATCTAAAATCTTTGCTTCTGTAGGCGTTCCCGTGTTTCTTTCAGCTCAGCACGTTTATTAGTGACAGCTGTCAATTTATCTTCCAGCTCATTTTTGCCGCTAAAATGTCATTGCTTTCGTTAAGAATACTTAGTCGTCGACCAGCTACTGACAAAATCTAATTGTAACAGGAATGGGTATTATAAACGAAAACAGTTTATCTATACCGCAGGGCTTAAAAGGACGTAGAGTCAGGTAGGATACTAAATCCACAGAGCTTAGATTAAAACATATTTTCCTGTCTACCAAACTGACAAATTCACAATTTGTTCATAAGACTGAGTTTTAAATTTTGAATAAGGTCGTCAGTCATGCCGTGATGTGAATGCATATGTGTTGTGTCTGTGGTGTTTGTGGTGTTTGTATGTACTA
Organism: Meandrusa payeni; assembly: GCA_029286785.1. Taxonomy (NCBI): domain Eukaryota; kingdom Metazoa; phylum Arthropoda; class Insecta; order Lepidoptera; family Papilionidae; genus Meandrusa; species Meandrusa payeni. The sequence continues at coordinate 7,348,155 of JAGSMX010000003.1, read as the reverse complement.
TGTACAATAGCCTCAACAATACGTTTTTTAAATGTAGGTTTTCTGGTATTGAAAATATAAACTAAAGCTGCAATTATTTTGTTATATATATTAAGGGTACGACTTACTTCCTACTACTAGTAAACTAACAATTTGTTCGGTCATGTGTCAAATTACATTGAAAACGTTCACTTACAGAATAGCAAGAATGTTATCAGGCACGTTCGGCGCTAATGAATCCAATTTTTTCTGTAGTTCTTTTAAAACATATTGTTGTGTTTTTTCTTCTGCCTCCAGTTTTATTAAGGTTTCATTGACAATGTCCTCATTTTTTTTCATTTCCTCTTCATTCTAAACGATATAGTTGTTATAAACTTAAGTGACGAGACGAGAGACCACAAGAGGTTTGACTTGACATTCGGTTTTTATATTAAGAGCCGTGGTAGCTCGCCCGGTCGGCTCAAGTTGTATAGTACTACCAACCCGACTTCCATCCTCGGTGCCCGCACCAATGTACGTGCTTGTTGCAATTTTAAGTGACTGATTTACCACGTGCGGGATAATCGGACTTTGTTCTTATACACTCTTTACAGAGAAGGCCTGTGCCCAACAGTTCGACATCAATATACATATATATATCTCCCACTGCTGGGCACACTACAACTACACAGCCTATATACATATATGTTTTTATTATTAATATTGTATATAATTATAAATTTACTATTTTACTTTTACTTTATTCAGTTATTTCTAACTTTTAAAAGTGGAAAATACAAAGTTTTAGTTCGGCTGCAACGAATAACATTTACCACGCGCTCGGCGGTGAAGGAAAACATCGTAAGGACTAAGGTCACCTGGCGGACTATGCCCTTATACTCCCTTTTCAGAGAAGGCCTGCGCCCAACAGTGGGATATATATATTACATAGGCTGCAACTTCAACTTTCAACACAGAGAACCATTGTAATTTTTTTTATAGTGTCGGTTTCTTTTTTGTAATCTACCGTTCCGAATTCGATCCCCGGTGCCGACATTAGCACAATGAAATTGTTTCGTAATTTTAAACGCTGATGTTGTCAAGGAAAATTGTCATGATTGTTTAATATATAATTAAGATGATCTGAAGTAATCACCGGAGGAGCTACAGGCGCATTACGGGTCTTTGAGAAAGGAGTGGGCTCGTTAATTTTTTTTAAATACTTTCTAAGCAAGTGCTTGACTATGATCCCACCTGATGTTAAGTAAAAATGCAGTCCTGGATGGTAAGGCGCACTAGCTTAGTAAATGCCTATTCACTATACTCTTGAAAATACCCACATTTTAATCGGAGGGAAAGACAGACGCAGGCAAATTATTCCAGTCCTTTGCTGTACGAAGAATGAAAGACGAAGCAAAGCGCTTCGTTCGGGTTTGAGGGATGTTCACAACAAAAGGATGAAATCCCGCAGTGCGTCTAGAAGTCATATCAACGATATCAAGCTACATATCAACGATAACTTACATAAAAGCATTGCGTATTCCGGAACAATTCTGCTATTTCATGTGACGATGTTAAATACTGAGAGCTAAATAAAGATAACAACATTAATAATGCAAGCATTAGAGTAATTGATAAAAATCTATAAAATGATAACATATACACTGTTAAGACGTTTGATAAATTATATCCCAAAAACCGGGTTTCCTTATTTTAAACGAGTTCAAAAGCAGGTGGTTTTCAATCCACCTGTGTTTGTTTAATATTTGTGCACTCGGCCGTCTTTCATGAACCGATTTCGAGAGTGTTAGTAAGAGCGTGACAGCTACTTTAAAACAATATAAGTAATATTAAAAGAAATCTTTCCTTATAATAAATTAAATTATAATATAAGCTCTCATATCCTTTTAAGAGACAGAGATATTTCTTCTTTTTACTAAGCTTAATTGGTCCTATATGTGATCTCATCACCATATAACGCAATTTTCTTAGAAAGTGTTTCTTTGATAAACAATCAGTCATCGGGAGTATGGGAACTAACGTTGTGATACAAGAATTTTATATATAAGATAATACATACATTTGCTGGTCTATTTCTATTTCTTCCTGCTTCAGAAGATTTTCCAGTTCGTTACGTTGCTCACGTGACTTATCCATACATTTAGTTAAGTCGACGCACTCATTCTTGAGTTGCATTAATTTTGCTGTCAATCTCGCTTTATAAAAATAAAAACATTAAAAAGTATCTTTTTTCAGATGTGTCAGGGATCTTGATTCGCGCTGGCTTATTCGATACATAGTGACTAATAATGAGGTAGACGGTAGGCAGCCTAAAACCTATTTATCTGCACCGTGTTGCTTTCAATCGAGTTTCAGTCTTGGCGACCTAAGAGCTCTGCCCCTCTCAAAACCGGTGAAACTTCTCTAGCATAGGTTCGTCACAGAAAATCTCACTTATTTATTTACACTTATTGCAACACCTTAAACTAAGGTTCACAAGCCGTATTTAATGGCTTAATGGAAGAGTCGGCTTCCGCCCCGTAGTCCTGGGCTTAGGCTAAGATTCTATCTACTAAAAGGAGCCTCGGGTCCACGGGCGACAAGGGCCTTTGTCGCTTCAGTGGACCCGGAAAGAAGGCGACCCTTGTGGCTCCGTGTTGGCTTAGCACAACGAGGGTGATGGGGAAGGGCTTAACCTGCCCTGGACGTGCTACACTGCACAGTGCACCGGTCGCGTTCTACTGGAGAACCCGGAGCGCCCCAGCGGGAGCGCCTTACCCCAAGAAGCCAAGATTGAAAAAGAGTCGGCAAACTATAGTATAGTACCTATAGTTAAAAAGAATTTTGTAAAAGAGACCTAAATAGTCTTAAACTCGGAAAATGCAGCAAAATTTATATCACAAGAGCTATATATAGGATAAATAGGAAAAGAAATGATCCCCCGAAATATTAAACTAGATAGATATGTACACCTCGTAACGAAGGTAGGCAGGCAATACACCTTTTTATGCTCCTGTCGTTGAGTTAAAAACGTCGTAGGGATTTGAGGTACGTCGTTAGGGAGCGATTTCCTTATAATAGAGCTTGCCAACCTCGTGACTGATTTTTTTCTTAAACATTAATTAAGAATGTGAATTATTAAGTTTTTTAATACATTTCCCTGGGTGTTTGCAATTTGAATAATAATTTTATTATTTTGAAACATTTTTGTTTATAATTCATTAATAAAATATTAATATAAGAAAATAAATGATGGGAAAATGAGAAAGTATGGAAGGAGTTGGTCAATTAAAAATGGTGGTGCCCGTCACTCGACCGATATTTTAGAATGTGGCTCTAGAGTACAAAAAGGTTGGGAACCCCTGCCTTATAAAGAAGAGTTAGGCTCTCGATCACTTCTCTCATAGGACTAAATGCCGAATTAAACACATTCACGAAATTGGCACTTCGACAGTACCGTCACGATCATGCTAGTCTGTTTATACAACAGAAACAGCCACTACGTTGGTGTCGCCCGTCTCTTTTTGACCAAAGGATACATATATCAAGATATTCGTTTCTTTTTCTGTGGACGTACGGACGGACGGACGTACGTACGTACTGGACGAAGTGCTTCGCTTTATATTATACTAACAGCAGAGGATTGAAAATTACGAGCAAAAACAAAAATCAACTTCAAATTAAATCTACTCTAAAAAGTAACATAAAATTAAATAACTTAACGTCCCATAGTTATGTTACGAATCTCACTTACCTAGTTTTGTATTCTTATAAACCTAATAATATTTACAGTAATTCTACTAAAATCCACGAAAAATTATCCGTGTCCACTTCTTTCCCCAATACATTATGTGTTTTCAAGAGATTATGTGTTTTGTTAAAAAAATTATAAATTATACAAAAACTTCCATGTTGATGTTTAGAGGTGTCAAAACACCACTTGAAATTGCTTTCAACAAAAACATCGGCGGCTACAATGGTTTCGAAGTGTACATCTCCAGTACTATGAAATAGATCAACGAAATTATTAACATTACCATCTTCAAGTTTCTGTTGTTCCATCCCCTCAATAAGACAACGCGCCATGCGAAGAAATTCCATTGCCTGGAGATATCTTTGCTCATTTTCCGCAGTCAATTCTGGTAATGATGAATACTAAAATAAAAATTAAAACCGTAAGTTCAAATGTTTGTTTGTATAAAATAAACAAAAATTTGAACGTTACATTAAGTTAGAACAATTTTAATATATTACTTGTGCTATTATTTTATTCCCTATGTCTTCTAAATTGCCCTTGAGAAGACAAATCTTAATTTGTTGATTTTTTGGGGAGAACATTGTAAAAATTTTATTAAATCGAATTATCAAAATCTTTATAAATCTTAAACAAATTTAACACGTAAAACGTAGTGCGCTAATAACTTTCCCTCCAAAGTCTTCTACACTTTTAACCTCTGCACGTTGACAGTTCAAATGCCAGCTCTATTTGATTTTTATAAAAAAATATTATTATTTTGAAAAATATTTTTTACCTAAAAAATATATAAATTTAGAGACTTTTATGGTTATTGTTTTATACACAGTATTTAAAAAAAATTAGAAGTCATCATTTGCTTTATCATGGATGTTAAATGAAACAATAACTCAGTTTGCGAAAAAAAAGAATTATATTCTTTTCTATAAAGTCGTTCACTTCTTTCTCAATCAGTGTAATACATACAAATTTACAACCTATTTCAAATTTCAAGAAGGCCTTAGGCTAATTATATGGCTAACAAGACGGATCAGCCTAGAGTAACGAGCTTAAACAACGTCCTACAATCAGTTAATAATTATTGTAAAGAACACAGAAAAACCGAAACTTTAGGTTTCTTTTTAATTAAAGTTTCATAAAATTTTATTTTCGTTAAAAACCGAATGACGTAATGACGTGTTTATTAAGTTGTTTCTAAATGTAAGTATAATTATTTTCTCATTAAATGTAAGCTTAATACAAGTAATAATTTAACTGTATAAGAAAAAAATCAGTATTTAAAAATATCTTAGTTCAGTTTCAATTACAATGAAACAGAATACACACTTCATACTAGTGGAAGTGAATAGCGAAATAATGATGCAATAAACGGAATCAATTGACTCATGGCATGTAAAAGCATACTATATTTACTATGTTTTGTATCCATGGAATTAATCGTCTTTCCCATTACAGTACATACGTTTCTCTTAACGCAGCGCAACAATATTGTTATTTCAAAAATGGGCTCTTAATAGGCCTTCAATTCAAATTCTTGTGTAACATAATTGTTTTTTTATTTTTTCTATTAAACGCACAACAATAAGATCTAGAAGAAACAAGCTAGTATCATAAATTTATCTGTTACAAGTGTCCAATAATTAAATAACTTAATCTAAATCTTTTATTTAATTATGTTTAGTTAAGATTATAAACTAGTATATTAAATTATGGTGAAGCGTACATTATACTAAAATATTGCAAAATATGTATTGGCTTACCAAAATTAAAAGAATATTTTATTAAGTGAAAAGGAATACCGGATATGTTTTGTCTCGCTCAAATACATCTCGATTCCATTATGCCGCTATGCTTTTCACGCTCTTGACTACTCGTACTCATGGCATTGGATTGTTGCGTTATCTGTGGCTATAAGCGCCACGAGCTAGAATTACAACAATGTGTCGTACTGCCGCATTTTTTCAGTATATCGTAGACTCTTACAAGGTTTAACGTTAACATAATTTGGTAGAATCTGTAAATATATTTATTTCAAAAGAAATAACTAATTGTAAACGTTATTTCTCCCAGTTGTTTTAAGGTAAGAAAAATCATATTATATATGAAAACGTTTTGTTTCACATGGGAAAAATATATTTTGGCAATTTTTATTTTTATTTATTAAAGGTAACGTAATACGTAACCAAATTACTAATATTTTATAAATGAGACCATATTTGACATTTTATTATTTTACATTTAGTTTCCATTGATATTCTAAGACCGATACATTTGAAATTATTAGAAAATAGCGCGGATATGAGGATATACCACGCGTGGTTATTTCGACACAAATTAACTATTTTAGCTACGGTAGCCTTGTATTAATTGATAGCACGTTGTTACGTCAATTTTTTAATTTTGAATACACCACGATTGTCTATTCAAAATCACTTCCAGTACATTATCGTAGTGTATTGACAATATATTAATTAGTTACCGAATTGCGATTTCCGTTATTGACTATACTCTTATATTAACTAGTTATATACAAATAAGTGATAGTAAATATACCTAACTATATAAAAAGATATTGTTAAAAGAATAAATATGAAAGAATGGATTAATGACGGAAGAGAAAATTTATGACGAAAATGTTTGACACTGTTGGTAAGAGACGTCCGAGCTCGGGGAATGAACCCATAATGATCGGATTCGATAACTAAAAGCCTTCATCATAAGTACATAGACTTAACCGACATCTGTTTACACGTGCGTTAATGAAAACCGTGTCTGAAGCATGCCAAATGTTAATCTATATATATTAATTATTTATATCCTTCTAGTGAATTTATGGTTCTTTTACCATAACTTCTATTTTCAAGCAATTACAGAGTATACGTAGTGTGTAGTTCCAATCCAAGCTGTCAATCCTAATTAATTTCCATTTTGTACAAAAAATTATGTTTACATATTTTGCGATCGTTGTACAAGGATAGGCCTGTACCTATACCCAGTTTAGATTGTACTTCGGTGGTATTTAGACCGCTTATGTTTCCTGTTTATACCGATTGCGTTTAAAGACGTAAGAAAACTTTTTTATCCCAAATTATAATTTAATAAAAGACCAAGCGGCTATTCTTATAGACAATTTTCGTCTTCCACGACCTATCTAATACGCCTTTAAGAAGGATAACTGCGTAAAACGAACAATTATTGAAAGCAAATCTTGGTGGTCTATTTCAGTTCTATTGCGAAGAACACAAAAATTCCCTGGAGTTACTGTGTTAAATTCGATCACTCATAATTGAATGCTGCATCTAGCAGGATTCTTCTGTTTTATGTTTGCGATTATATTTATATGTATTCATTATCATTTTTAAATGCGTCATAATTTACGATTTCAGAACTAACAGCATGTGTGGTATATGGGCGACTTTCGGCGTGGACGGAGGCTTAACTCCGACGTGCATAAAATGTTTTGCGGCCATCGCCCATCGTGGTCCTGATGCTTGGCGACTCGAGCGAGATTCTCGCGAACCGCAAGTGGTGCTTGGGTTTCAAAGGCTTGCCATCGTGGACAGCTTGCATGGCATGCAGCCCATGCGACTCCATTGCTTCCCTCGAATAATTTTAATTTGCAACGGCGAGATCTACAACTGTAAAACACTTCGCGACCAATACAATTTTCCTTATGAAACAAGTTGTGACGTCGAAGCAATCATACATTTGTATAAGAAATTTGGTATCGCTGAAACTGTAACAAAATTAGATGGGGTATTCGCGTTTTGCTTGATCGACGGCGAGGAACGTAAAGTATACATTGCGCGAGACCCGTATGGTGTTCGTCCAATGTTCAAGTTACAAGATGAAAAAAGAGGATTGATGGCAATTTGCTCAGAAGCCAAAGGCTTAATCGGCTTAAAACAGAAAGCCAGTGAAAATTCTAGTCTTGGGCAGTTCCCGCCCGGCCATTTCGAAGTTTGGAGCTTATTAGACGATGGTAAAGTAAAACTCGATTATACACAACAATACTTTACACCTGGAACGCCTCCACGTTTTGTGCCTTACACGTCAGCTGAAGAACTATCAAAGTTAAACAGCCTATATGAAAAAACTGCACTTTTGTTAGAAGCAGCTTGTAAAAAAAGGCTTATGGCCGATCGAAGGATCGGCTGTCTTCTCAGCGGTGGATTAGATTCATCGTTAATCACTGCTTTAGTTGTGAAACTTGCTAAGGAGCATAAATTGCCTTATAAAATACAAACCTTTGCAATTGGAATGGGAGACTCTCCTGATCTTGCTGCGGCTCGTACAGTAGCAGAATACCTCGATACGGAACACCATGAAGTTAAGTTTGACGAGAACGATGTCAGGGAGGCGTTGGATAATGTTATTTATCATTTAGAAACGTTTGATATCACGACTATACGTGCCAGTTTACCGATGTACCTATTGTCTAAATACATCAAAGAGAACACGGACACGACGGTAGTGTTCAGCGGTGAAGGGGCAGACGAATTAGCTCAAGGTTATATTTACTTTAGAGATGCACCGACAATGACGGCTGCCCATGAAGAAAGTATACGCCTACTATCAGATATCTATCTATACGACGGCCTGCGAGCTGATAGAACAACCAGTGCATTTAGTTTAGAACTTCGAGTTCCATTCTTGGATATACAGTTCACACACCACTACCTCAGCGTTGAACCAAAACTCCGACAACCGCAGAATGGAGTAGAGAAACATCTTTTGCGCAGCAGTTTCGCTAAAAGTGGTCTTTTACCCGATTCTATACTGTGGCGACATAAAGAAGCTTTCAGCGATGGAGTGGCTTCAGTAAAAAAATCTTTATTTACTACCATATCCGAAATTATCGCGGAGAGACTACCCGAAGACAACCAACAGTTTAAAGGCCTTCAGCCAACTAGCGTAGAATCCAAGTACTACCGCTATGTATTTGAAAAATCATTTTCAGGCCAACATAACTTCACTCCCTACTACTGGATGCCTAAATGGGTACAAGTATCAGATCCTTCTGCAAGATTTATTAAACATTACGCCGCTACGTAAAGCAAAATGATTAAATTACAATAAAGCAGATTATTAATTCAAAATGAATTTCATTTAGACAACAATATTTCTTCCCAAAAATATTTCCTCAGGGCCTTATTTGATAATGTTACAAGAAAATCTTTGTACCTTATAAAAGGATATGACAAAACACTGAAATTGATTGATAAATTATATATATGATTATATAACAATTTTATTTGAGTAAATAATACATACAGTTTATGTGTAATTCATTTTAATATAATTATGTGATGATACAGTTTTTTCAGTAATTCTTAAGCAATATACGTATATAAAAAGATCGTATATAACGTCGTGGACGTTATGTGAAGTTCCACATCTGTTCAAACATTACAAAGTAAGCGTAGTAAGTGGAATTCGTATTTTTAAGTCTTTTTATTCCACTGGCCTTATAGCGTTGATAAATTTCTCTACGCAAAGACAGGTCCCCCACATAAACTGCTTTGAATGTTCTCTTTTTGTTCAGAGTTTACTATTTCCTCTGCACTGAACGAAGTATATTTTTCAGGATTCTTTAAGTTAGCTTTTTCGCTTATTTCGGTTTCGCAACCAACGCCTTTATCTTTTTCGGAATCTACCAATACATATTTACCGGGATCCGTCGATACAGCTTTTTCCAAACCCACGTTGGTTTCTTTTTGCGAAACCTCGCTTGTACCTTTTTCGGAATCCACGAATGCAACTTTCTCATTATTTCGCTTTTTAGTGTTATCGGAGATGGGAACCTCAGCAGGAAACTGTTTCTTCATAGCGCAAGTTGAAGAGTTACACTTTTTTATCAGTGATGTAGTTTTGTCCAAGATGTCTACAGTTTTTTCCGTCGATTTATCGCAACGTTGCAATGGTTTTGTTTCACACTCTTCATCTTTTAGAACTCTATTCAAACTTCCTCGTAAAAAGTCTACAATATAGCGACAGCTAGGGCAAATATAATCATTACATAATATGCTTACAAAACTGGTACCAATAGCCTTATTACGATTGTTTGATTCATTGTTTTGTTGCTGTTGTGTACCCTGATCTTGGCTAAACCGGCCAATATTGGTCTCATCTACTTGAACCCCGAAACTTTCTTTCTGTTTACATTTATTTGGCTTATTATATTTATTGTAGTGTTCGCAATTCATACACTTGCACGTAAAGCATGCTAATTTCTGCTTTAATATGCGAACTTCCATCGGTTCAATAAACGTGTCTGGCGGCATTTTGGTTGTCTTTTGGCCGGTTTAGTAAGAGGGAACTTTCAAATACTGTTGTAACGCATTGTATTAAAAACGTTGAAATTTGATGGCACTACATATTATTGGCAGAATTATTATCCTACGAGCACCGTGAGTAGCCTAGCATTTTTCCGTTGACATATTTCAAAACAAATGACACTTAGACTGGACTGGAAAATAATGTTTATGGTTTTGTCATATGTTTTTAGACATTAATCAATAAGACGTTAAAAAATCGATCCATCAATATTGCAAAAATGATTCCATATGTAAAACCGTCATAATGAGTCACGAAAAACTTTACTCAATTGAAATAGCACTAGAAAATTAACCCCAATTTCACGCAAATGGTCTACTGTACGCTTTGAACAAATGGATAAAACAAAAAATAAACAACTTCCATCCAAAGGAAAAATCCAGGTAATTAATAACAATGTAGAAAGTCATTTTTATCTATATATTGTAGTGCAGAATAATTGCGTTGCAATAATACTTTTAAGGATTGTACCGCGGCTAAATTTCTCTTGTTAATTCCGGGCGTAGAGCGGCTTGGAGTTCTCTTGGTCACGGGAGACTGAATACAATACTACTGAGCTACATGCATGCAGAACTCTTCTGCCGACAAGAGATAGCCAGACATGAGGCGGTGTCTAAGTAGTGTTGTATATTTCAAAGGCAATATACAACATATTGTTTTCTGCTAGTTTCAGAACCGTCAAGAATTTAAAGGAAAAATTGATGCACAATATTTTTTTTATAAATTTCTAAGCAAGTGCTTGCCAACGATCTGACCTAATATTAAGTGGAGAGCTTGGTAAATCACTATCTTTTCAAAATAAAAGGATAGTAGAATCTCTTATTAAGTATGAACCTCATTTCCCAATAAATACTATATGTTACAGGTTTTTTTATTAAATCAGTAACATAAAAAATATTTTATATATTCACCAACAATCAGTCAATTTATTCATCAACAGTCATTGGCAGTTGTTTATTTCATTAATTTAATTAAATTAATCCAATTTTAGCCACCGGTAAATGCAAAAACTGTAATAGCAGAAATTGTCCTGGCGCATTAGCAGGTACATCAATAGCTAAAACCAAATCCAATCTTGCACCAAATCTGTCTAAAACCAGTTTCAGTAGCAAGAAGGGTAGTAAAATGGAGAACAAAGACTGTATCTGTCCAAACACAAGTGTTTTGGATATGATAACAGATGATAAAATATGTATGTGTGATGTATTTGCAAAGGCTCTAAGCTCTGACATTCATATGAATATTGGCACATTCGTTCATCAAGAACCACCAGAACCAACCGTGGAAGATTTAAAAGGCGGAACAAAATGAGCAAATCAAATCGCAATAAATTACAGATTTAATGACTTGCTTAACTTTTATTTGCCTTTTTACCTACTTTGATAAGCTAAAAGTTACAAATAGCTTGAAAATATTTAGGCTATACTATATACAATCAAGATATAATATATATAGCCATACAACAATATATAGAGCCTCGATAGCTGTGTCCTGACGATTAACTCAAGTTAAAGCAAAATATCCAGAATTCAATTATCATTCATCCCTGCACTAATGAGACACATATTTAATAAACTTTGATTTGGGTGCCCGGTTATTTATTTAAAAAGATTATTTATTAAACATTTGTGCCCAGTGTATGGTGCGATAAGCTTGCCACATGTCATATATGGGACATAATAAACTTAAAATTTTAAATGGTTATAAGCACCGAAAACTGTCTCTGTTTACCCCACTAGAGTTAAATGGAAAATATTCGATTTACTATTGACAATGTGTAAAATTCTGCTCCTTCACTATTGTGTTGAATTGGCCTGGATAAATAACATAGTTAAGCATTTAAAAGAACAAATCCCAATTGCAATATTGTTTAATGTAATAAACTGAACATAATTTTACAATATTACATTCCTGCAAACTCATTAGAATCCATAATATTCTCAGTTTTTTGATATTTTCTAAACTTCTCTGCTATAAAATTCCAATATTTGCATCTAATTTTGTCATATTTAGTTGCTAATGATTGACAAAGATCTAAAGCTCTTCCAGCATTATACAAGGAGTTGGTCTCACCCTTTTTAATGGTTTCGTCACAAATGTCTATAATGAATGCTAATAAGTATGGGGAACGACATTTGTTTGCATATATCTGTTCACAAAACGATGTTACCACAGTGTTGCCACTCATGCCTTTAGTATCGTGTAGAAGTACACCTCGTAGGTAATTCCAGGCACTCTCGTTATTTTTCACAAATTGAATCTTTTCTAATGTATAACATATTTCTTTCTGCACATTCATGTCCGACCAGCCGAGGTAATTGTTCATGACGAAAAAACGTTGATTCCACGCTGAATTGTTACGGACATCCTCCACAATAAGTTGGTCGACAAATTCCATTTCTCTGTCGAAGAGGCTGTAAACATTAAAGATACATAAAAAAGGTAAAAAGAATAAGTATATCTATCACTAAACAGAAACTATATAAATCCAATAAGACGGATAAAACATTGATCACTAGTACATGACATAATATGTATGTAATCCTCTTTTATTTCCCAAGTATCATAGTAACATTAAGAAGTTCTGAGCGCAATATGCTTTCTCTTCTGTGGAAGAAGAGTCCTAAGTGAACTGGTATTGAAATTGTCATAAACCTACCAATATCTTAATCAACAAGCATGTTTTCATACGATTTTTAGCAGTTCCCTGCTATATATTCGGAACCCACTTTGGGTATGTCTATTACTCTTCTCTTCTTCTCGCCAATAAAAATTAATAAAGGACCTAATACTATGGTTCCACAGTACTTAAAAAAAACAAAGGCTCTATGTGTTAACAAATTAAAAGATCCTTCTTTTCTCCAATCAAGTAGAAATATCTTTTCTTTATTTTTTTTGTGTTTGCTTAAATACAAATATAATACAGTTATTTATTTTGTACATAAGAATCCATTCACTCATTAGGGCAGCCTGCAAACTTATAATACTGATATAATTAGCAGTTTAAAAATATATATGATGTTAAAACGTACCCAAATGTCTTAATTGCCCATTGTCGATGTTGCCATGCATGGTAGTTCTTAGGATCTTGAAGCAATGCATCACGGGTAAGTTCCAATTCTAAACTTGAATTTTGGAGCCATTCTACAAGTACTCGTCTGTGATGCCATACCTGAAAATTGGAAAAAATATTTTTCAATCCTAGGAACACTGAACATTAGGACATTTGTAAATGCTAGGAAGTTATAGAAACTCATTTCACTATCATGAGAGCACTTGTGCACATGTTTTAATAATAGAAAACAGACAGCAATATAAGAGCTTGGCCACTTCAATTCGGAGAGAGTATAATAGACATAAAGACCAGTGGTGCAGAGGTTTCATTTTAAAAATAAATATAAACTAAATTTATCTAATATAATCTATTATAAGCACAAACAAAAAAAAAACATTAATATTAGACCCAAAAATTACAATACTTTATAAAGAATTGTTTTATATACTCACTTGATAGTTTTTCGGTGATTGCTTTATTACTGCCTCAACATAATCAAGTTCAGATTGTAAGTCAGAACCTAAAGCTTGAAGCAAGTCCCTTCTGTAATTAGGAAAATATAGATTCTCACATCTCATTACTCCGATATGTAGACAAAGTAAATGATATGCAGTTTTTGCTGAGCTTATTATATCCCAAAATTATTTAACCAACTATAAGTATCGGTGGGAAAAAAATAATGTAAAAATAGTATTCCCATTCATTTAACTTTACAGTAGCTTCTCTCTCTCTTTAAAAATTGCTGTATTCTATTATGTTAAACTAAATCAGTCATATTCAAATTTGAAATAAGCTTCCTTCATTTATTTTAATTATTTTGCTACATTTCTTTACACAATTTCTTTTCTCTAAAAATTTACATGATAGCAAAATTTTACTATGTTTCTTTACTAGAAAATATAAGCAGTTTGCCTTGAAAAATAATATACAGGAATCCCCTGGTATAACACGGTAGATTCGTTCCGCATTATAGAAATACGCGTTGTAGGAGTATTCTCCCATATAATGTATGTATGTATGTATGTACAAATGATTCACATTTTATTTTTCTCCTTAAAGTTTATGATTAATATACATAAAATGATATGATTATTATAAAATTCATTAAAAACTTCACAGTACAGAAATATATTGTGGGAAATATAAAATGGCAGGGATTAAAAGGCGTAATATGAAAATGCTACTGTACATAATGATTGGACTTGGCTCCTTATAGATATATCGAGATGATGAATGTTTGAGTTGTCACATGAGTGAAATGATTTTTTTTTGTTGTGATGTTAATTATTACTGTATTGTTATAATTTTGATTAATTATTTGTGTACTACAACACCGAATTGGTCTAGCTGTAATGGTGCTGTAAGTTTTTCTAATTAAAAAAAAAATTAAGCTTAAATATGAAAATAGATATACCTGTACTGCCAGACTGTATAATTGGCTGGATTCAGCTCTACTGCATCTTTGGTCAACTGGAGAGCACGCTCTGACTTTTCATTTGTTTGCAAAATGGCACGGAAATAGTCATAAACATCTTCAACTGGAATTAAGACATAATTTTCACAGTAAGTCCAAAATGTTAAAACACTTGTTATATATCTAAAAATACAAGTATCAATTTGGAGTACTATTAAGAACATACATAATTAAATTCACTTCCAAAGGTTCCGCCACTCACTTTTGCACATTAATTTTCTATGCCTCTTGGCTGACACAGGTTAATTGTACATAAAAGCATATATATTCTTTACATACTTCAAGATTTTATTAATTATTAATTGAAAATTTTATCTCATATTCAGTTTTCTTTCCTTCCCTGATGCTTGTGAACTCACATTTATGTGTTTTTCACAGACAGTTCTAATTATATGTTATAACAATGAACTAATGACTAAACTAAATGAAAGAACTAAGAAATTTTATACTTCAAGTTTCCTATATCTTTCATTTAGTGGCCAGTCTGTTCCATTTTTACTACATATACATGCAATTAGTAAAGTCATATTCAAGTGATTGATGCTGTATTTGTAGGATACTTATTTAAAGCATTATTATTTATAATACTGTATTATTTGATGTGTGTTACGAGAACAAAACATTATCATAGTGAACAGGATATAAAGAACAAATTTTGATTATACCAAAGCAGTAGAGTACAATTAATTGCAATGAGATTAATGGAATTTATTATTACACTATTCTCATTGCAATTTAATGCATAAATGATACTTACATTTCTCAGAATGTGCTATTACAACAACAGGTGTTGGACCATCATTCTCCGGTACTGGAGTAAGGTCGCTCCATTCTGGACGATCCTTGTAATATATCCAAGAAATATCACTATCGCCACTGTCAGACATAGCAAACAAAACTATCTACTTACAATCACAAGGTAATGTACACTTTATATTGAATTTGGTATCTTAAGGTAAACAACAACTGAAGTCTCCAATAAACATAAGTCTAAGCAATCGTAGCAAATTAATTTTCTTATCTTATTTACACGATTCACACAAGAATTTTCAGTACTAGTTTTTGTGGTTGAATGTTATTTGACTTTGTTGGAAAGAATTGGAAATAAAAAGTAGGAATTAGACAAAGACGACTGCGAAGAAATCCAGTAAGAGAAACAGAGAGAATGAACACTAAGTGTTATGACATTGACATTATGCAGCATTCTGTATTTTTACAACAACAACTTCCATTGCACAGGCGACCATGACATAATATTTATATGTAAAATTTATTTTTTCTATTGAGTTTAACATTCATTAAACTAATTTTAATAAAAATTTTAAATTAATAAATAAAAAACAACATAGAAAAGACATGCTCCTTGACTATATATCATCACTATCTCTGGTTTTTAATTATTATGTTCATAACTTTTAATTTTGTTCTTATCTGATACTATAAGTCAGGAATTAGATAGTAAAATTTTTTAATTCAAACTTAGATGCGGTATGATAAAATGCGATATATAAAAAGGAATAAATAAAATATAAATATTGCATGATATTTTTATTTAAAGAACAATAAATAATGCTAATAACTATCAGGTAATAAATACAGAGGAATCATTCAGCTTTTAAAAGAACGTAGAATAGTTACACTATCTTCGTTGAAAAGACATTTTACCAGGCGTAAGCAAGTCCAAGGCCGTTAGTGTAGGTCATGTGAGATACAGCTGGGGCGGCGGAGTACGCCACACCAAGTAAACCTCCGGCTACCTGCAATATGTAAAATTTTATCAAATAGATGCTATAAAACGATTTCTTAATACAAAATTCTGCGATTATTTAATGTTGTCTAGCATTAACAATGAAAAATATCTGATAAAAACAATTGATACACCTTTTGAACTTTAAGTTTTCGTTCCATAATAATAGGCAAACTCTCATGGGGTTATTTATTAGCATTTATATATATGTATATAGGTTCAATCAGACAGGCATCTAACCATAGGAGTAGTACTTACTTTAGCTACTGGAGCAGCTAAAGGCGACGCGACACCATAATGTGATACAAGAGGCGACGCGACGCCATAGTGTGATACAAGAGGCGATGCGATTCCTTGGTAAGCCGGCGCAAGGGCTACTCCCGGGTTGCTGATTCGCACATCTGATTTGCGAACACTCGAGAATGGTGTGTCAACAGCTTTCGAAAATGTAGATACCTTAAATAAAACAAAATAACGTCTTTTACCGCAATAGGACAGACAAACAATATAAATCGATTTGGTGGTAAATTATTGAATTTTTAGGAGTATAACGGACATTTGCGAAAAGATGACCGCTTTGAAGTGTTCTCAAAGTTGAAAATTCTAAAGTAGTTTTATTCGATATTAAATTATTAAGTTAATCATGTAGTAACATGTTTAAACAAAATAAAACTGTAATTTAATTATATAACTTCCACACAGCCTATTTCATGAGACAAAGCCTGAGAATAGGTTCAACTCACAACTGGTATGGAGGAATTAAATTTCAATTAACCTAAGATAGCTGTCGCTCGATAAGACGTAAAAGGACATATTTATTATTTATGTAGGACGAAAAACATCATTTTTTTATTTGTACGATGATCAAATGAAAATTTAAGTATACCTGTCCCAGATTAAATGGAGATCTTAATGTGTTAGAATGTTGTGAAGATATCGCTGGCTGTGCTGGGTATGAGCTGTAAGGGTTCCATGCTCCAAGACCTCCATAGTGAGCACCGTAAACACCGACAGGAGAAAGCAGTCCGCCAGCACGAACCGCTACCACTGCGCACACCAGTATCAATACCTAGAATATATTACAGATTTTAAAGTCAATTCTAAATTATCTGTATAATACAATTGTTTTTTTTTGGATATGTGTAATCTGTATTATGGTATCATAAATAATCTTAAATAAAAAAATCTAACTTACATTTTCATCTTAGACGTAAGAAATAAGTGTATGTGTTTTAAATATATATTTTATCTGTATTACAAAAAAAGGTTTAACAGATTTAATAAATAATATCTACAGATCTAGTAGTTACTACTAGTAGTAGTTCTCTAGTGGTGAATCTCCATTTTTTTAATGCAAACGAGGAATCGGCTGTGAAGTGTTCAAGCCCGCTAATAAACGAATGCAACCTTTTTGGTATTGGTAGTTGTCTTGACTATTCTTAGTAATTAATGTACGACTAGGGGATTCGGTTATTTGGGAAACGATTATACCCTGCCACAAGAATAAATCGTTAATCAACACAACAAATACGCACACATAAAAAAATCTAAATTTCATAATATTTTATTTTTCTGACTGGCCGTGGATTGTCCGGGGGTTTGTACAAACGCTTAAAACTCAGCCTAAACCTATTTTTATAAATAATCTCAGCGAATGTATGAATAAATCTATCCTAACCGCATGACTATTTACGATATCATCCTGACTCGAGGATGTTTGAGAGGGCTGTAACTTCATTTAGATTAAAATAAACATATTAACAAGTATAAATAGCTATTAATCTCCAGTACTCACCTTTAGCATCATATTTAGTTGCAAAGCCTAAAAGCGTTGTGTTCGATATTGGGAGCGCTAAGGCTTTTATAGTCAACGACCTACAAGAACATACGTCAGTGTGAAGGGTCATATGTGTGGCTGTGTCGCATAATTTGTTGCAGTGCGTATTGTATGCATTGAGTTACGTTGTTTGGATGAAGAAAAGTATTCCCAGGTGTGGCCATTCATGGTCATTACTTATTAATAGCCTTATGTAATAATTCATAAGTATATTTACCACAAAAAGTAAATCCGACTTAATGACAATCACTCGATTAAACATTAGACGTCACTCTGCGCGAATTATTTTCCCTTTTTCACATATGTAGTCATTACCGTGAAGGAGTCCTTACCTAGTCTCGGATATAGGACATAAGTCATGGTAAAGAGAACAGTAATTACTAATTTTGTGTCTTTGTCTCTCTGTCGTGTTTTCTCTGTCTTTTTTTACATTATTTTATAATTTTTGATATTGATTTGTCCGTGATATCGTAGCGTCCGGGCAGTCGCTTCAAGTTGCAACCCAAGTTCGACCACGGAGTCTGGCATAAATGAAATTGTTCATTGAAATTATAAGATCATCACTTACCCCGCGCTCGACTGAGACTGCCAATCTGCAGAAGGGGCCGCGTGGCGAACCATGCTCTAATACTTTACAAGAAAGGCCTGTGTCAAATATATATGCTAATACTATACTTTTTTAATTGATTGAAATACGTTACATTTGGAAAACATCATTTAGTACTAAATTACCAGTTCGTACTAAAATACGTGAGCCTATAAGGTCTGTTCATACTGTCCTTGAAGGAGTCCAGATTTAAATCGTTCTGAAAGACAGACTTCGGCAGAGAGTTCCACTCAACCGTTCGCATAATGAATGAAGAGGAAAGCCTCTTCGTGCGTAATGTACATGTTTACGACATAAGGGTGGAAGTTCCACTCTTGGAAGTGGAACTGCTCGCCGCTCCTAGTCGTTCCGTGATGGAAAGGGGAAGGGGTTTATTAGGTCATGCATAACCTAGCTGTTAAATGTTCTCTTAAGCGACGAACAAGTATGCCATAATGTATGGACATCCATAGCAGATAATATTTAGTTTCCTTCCTTCCACCCTCCGCGTGAAATTCGCTGCATTGTTAGATTGGAAGGCGATAAAAACTAGTTTTATTGTAAAAAAGTTATAATGTATGTATGTACCTATCATAAAATGAGTAATTGTCACGACCTTATTGGTTTTAAATTTACTTATTTTAAAAATCTCTATAAATATTTTATATACTCATATCGAGTGACTATAGTATGCTTAGAGACTGCAAAATATATATTTTAATAAATTATTTACGGCATTTGGGTAAGAGTTCGCTACACGGTGGTAGAATAGACAATTTTTGTAAGATGTCAATGGTCATTATATCATAATCGATATGGTCATTATGTTGTCGTCGGAACTACGGTAGTGAAGTGTCAATAGCCTAATGGTTTAGGGTACAGCCTGCGAAACGCAAGGTTCGAAGGTTCGAATCCACCGTTTGACTATTGACGTGAACCCTCTCTTAACACAAGCCCAAACTTATTTGGAATGGTTAACAGGAATGTTAGTAATATTTGTTTTTTTAAAAGTGTTCTAGCGATTGATTAAAGGCAATCGCGAACTCCGAACCCGTTCTTGTCCACGCGAATGCATATCCAAGAATGAGGATTTCCTAGCGTATAAATAAAACAAAATAAATCTAGCAACGATATTCCGTTGTCTATGATATTAAACTCCTGTGTCAAATATTCGAAGGTCTAATTATCACACATAACACGCCTAGACGTCAAGCACTTTGATCCAAGCACACGATTTATCTAGATTGTTGCAATGTTATTGCGGTCATGTTTATACCATACGGATTTAATTTAAAATGTATACACACGATAGAAACCTAAATACTTATTTATATACTTTTTTTAAGAAACAATATATTTTTACATCATTGTAAAATAATGTAATCTCGTATTGTTTAGATATTTACAATATTTTATAAAAAGTTAACGTTATAGCCTTTGTATAGATTTATATGTGTCCCACTGTTGGGCAAAGGCCTTCTGACTTCACGTGTCTTACATAATTTTTTCTAGGATATGTATATTGTAGATCTACTAACGATGTTTTCCTTCACCACGTGTTGTGGTTAATCAGCACATAAAATTGCAACAACAAATTTATTGGTGCCGGCACTGGGGATCGAATTCGGGTATCTAGAGTAATCTAGAGAGACGATCGTCCGGACACTGAGCTACCACGGCTCTTTTACTACTTTTTTATGTTTTAAATTTAATGTTTATTTATATAGTTGTTACGTAATATATATTTATGGCTATTACATATATTTTTATAATGTTATATATGTATGTTACAGATGTTACTACTAAATAAATCAAATTATTAAAGTTTAAATATACACAGAAATTGAGAGAACATGCATCTGACCGATCAATGCTCGCAGCGATGACCAAGCGGTTCAGTTTCCATAC